>OX438837.1:1300327-1950491 GCA_949315975.1 Eudonia truncicolella | reverse complement strand
TAAGATATCAGTAAATATATCTATATAATATTTACTAAGTATATCAGTTAAAACATTTTTTTTATAAGTAAAAACACAGAATAACATCAAAAGTCAAAAACAATGGTAAGTACATTGTGTGCGTCACAAGTCCACAAAGATGTGCGTACGCGCAGCATGTTCAACGGCAAATTAACTGAAATTATCCAAATAGAATAACTTATTAACATACTCATACGTAGAATGTGGACGCTAGAATTACTGTCTTGTTAGATAATGTTAAGTTACCTCGATTTGAACATTCAAAAAGGCTGATCCTTACTAGCGCTGTCATAAGGTCGAAAATACGTTGTGCCTGCGACAATCGAGAGAATTTACCTATATCAACATTTCAGATTCGTTAGCCATATGATAGTCTCAAACTAATCGACGAAAGTTGGTGAATCGTTTCAGTGTGTCGCCTAAAACTCATAAGATAGCAGGTGGCAGCGGCGAGCTAGATAGGTATTTGAACCGCGTTTGGCCAGAAAGTATGAGCATGACCACAGAAGAAAAATGTGTTCTGTAAAATTTAAATACATTAAACACATCTAAAGTTATTTTAAAAGGTTAGGTGAAGTAGAAAGTTACCTAACGTTCCGTGATAATAAAAAAATGTATCCAAATGCTAAGATAGAAAGTAATAAACTACAGTTATAAGACTGCAGTTGCTTTTATTGGACTTTTTGCTCGAATTATAGTGTGATCAATGATACCTATCTACAGATAGATCAGGTCACGACGATACGATTAAGTTTATAAGGAAAACGGTAGAGAAAGCGCTTAATTGGATTATGTCATCAACATCATCAGCCTATAAGTAGGTACACACGCCTGCACATCAACCTACCACAAACTGTCAAATTTTCCTCAATAGACTTTGAACTTTATATGTAACGCAAATGGTTGACAATGTATTGAAGAAATTTGACAGTTTTGGATAGGCTGATGTGCAGGCGTCTGTACATATATGTTATGTTGGATTGATACATTTATTGCATCAGATACGTATTGTTAATATTGCTCTTTGAAAAATTTCGTTTAATAATTATATTATCAAACTTGATTAATGAATACGCATGTTGGTTTAGATTGGAACCAATGATTATTGTGCACAGCATTCTAATAAAACATTAATATTTAAGTTACACAAACTAAACGAAAATGTATACAAAACCTAAAAAAAACATGTTTTAGAAAGATACACATGACATGACATGGGACATGTTTTAGAATGTTACAACAAAAAAAGCTGTAGAGGTTTAGAGTTTTTTTGACATTCGATCACGTTCACGATAATATGTACAGACGCCTGCACATCTACCTATCCAAAACTGTCAAATTTCTTCAATACATTTTCAACCTTATATCTCAGTAATAAAGTTCAAAGTCTATTGAGGAAATTTGACAGTTCGTGGTAGGTTGATATGTGTCATTTTTAGTTTTTAGTTTTAGTTTCAAATTTTTAATTGTATCCATTTACTAATACTATCTAGAGTTTAAGTTTCTGTTTACCTACTAACACATAAATGGATAACACCTATGGATTGTAAAATATCTGTCGCCTTCTGTGGCAAACTAGAAGAGCTAAAAATTTGCCATACAAATAGGTACCCGTATTGGTTACGTAGGTTAAATGAAAAAAAAAATCGCTTAGGCTCGCACAGAGGATATATTTAAATGTGGAAACCCATCCGGTGTGCAAGCATTATGAAAGTTACTTAACATGCCATATCGCAACCTTGCAAACCGCTGTGACATCAGTCTCTACATTTATCAACCCACTTCCACCCGAACCCGAGCCGAGGAGCCCGGTCAACCCGAGCTTAGGACCTAGTCTTTAGAGACGCCCTCGGATGGTTCCGCAATCCAAACCGATCCAAACGCTTTGGAGACTCTAATAGAGGAAGGGGACATACTTTCATGATGCCATCCACTCTAGAAACCCTGAAACTCTAGAAAATGTTTCGATCGCACGGCTTGAGGAACCCTTCAGGAATCCTTTAAGTTTCTCGTCACAAAAGTGACGCTGATGACACTCCAAAAAAATTAAGCATCAAAATAGGTACGGTTTAGGTGAATATGGTAGTTTACGTATCTTAGGAAAAATATATGTAGGCATATAACAAACAACCGCTCCCATAATGATAGTGAAAGCGCGGCAATTAACGTTGACTCGACGACGACACAAAATAAGGAGACCGCAGAAGGTAAGCTTCATAGTGGCTTCATACAACACATAGAAACCCTCTCGCGGACACGGAATCTCGCAACAGGTGCGCTCGGGCTGTGCCGAGCTGTTCCGAGATCCGTGTGCGTGCAAGGGGTCTTTGTGCGTTGCTCGAGCGCGGTATGTATTCCCGATCCGATCCGAACCCTTCGGAGAATTTAGTAGGGCACGGGGACACGCACTAGTGTGTGATGCCGTTCCCTCTAGAAGACTTCCGAAGGTGATTCGGTTTACACGGCTTGAGGAACCCTTTAAGTTTTTCGCGGCCCCCAAACAAGCCCGGTGAAGCTGAAGATGCTAAAAAAAAAAGCGGTATGTATTAAGCTTACTTTCTGGTGTCTCTTTATTTTGTTATGACGACCTGACGACAAAGTCTCGCGGGCGTATGGGAAATGTCTTTTATATATTGCCTTCATAGTGTTATATAAATCTTACGCATTAGGAACTTTTTAGTAGCGGTATAGGTAATAAACAAAAATACAGTTGATGACAATTTATTTATATCACACTACACACACTAGTGGTCGGCCATTGGTCAACATTCAACCGTAATTCACAAAATATTCACCCTTTTACTATAAAACAGTGTTTACAGTTAAACAATGGCTAAATACGAGTGTTCAATATTCTCGTTTTAGCTTAAAAGTGACAGCATCTGTTTTAATAATAAGCATTGTCCAACTTTAGCCATCGTTTTGTGGTAGAGAAGCTAATGTTTAAACAATGTTTAAACAATGTTTATAGAATGTATTGTAACACATAATATACATACATTTTTTCTTTCGGGACTTCTTTTTCATTTATTTATTAAGGGCAACCAACAAATCTTACACTATTTACATTGTTTAATCTGATGTACTATATTTAGGATAAGTGCAGATTCACTTACAGGCTGCCACGACAAGCAAACGTGAGCAAGACTATAAACTACAACTAAGACTATAACTAATTAAATATAATATAAAATGACAGAATTAAGTGCACCAGAGCTACAACTTGAACGAATCAAGTATAGCTCTCTTAAGCTTTTGAGCGCTACAAGACAAAATATCGACATCAGCAGAGGACTGCTGTGAGTTGTGGTGTCTTTGTAGCCTATTAATTAGTGAGTGGTGACTAAGTATTAAAGTAAAAGTAAAAAAAAAAAAGTAAAAAGTAAAAAGTAAAAAAAAGTAAAAGTAAAAAGTAAAAAAAAGTAAAAGTAAAAAGTAAAAGTAAAAGTAAAAGTACTACTATTTTTTAAGCCGGCTTTTTAAAAAAAAAAGTAAAAGTAAAAGTAAAAGTAAAAGTACTACTATTTTTTAAGCCGGCTTTTTAAAAAAAAAAGTAAAAGTAAAAGTAAAAGTAAAAGTACTACTATTTTTTAAGCTGGCTTTTTGACCTCTTGGATGTAAATGGAACTAATTTACCACCTCTTGGTAACTTAAAAGGGAATATAAACTTCATAAAAACTTTAACAACTTATAAGACCAAATCTCACAACGTGCGCACAATGCAGTTGCCTATTTAAAACGAAGCACGAAGTTTTCGCTTTACATTATCAATAATACTATATTTCTCATGCCCATACTATTAGTGTGCTAATTATTCTGTGCTAGAAGTTTAGTAGTATAATTAATCTATATATCCCACTGCTGGGTAAAGGACTCCATCGTTAAAAGCGTAATCGCTACAATTAAAGGGTAGAATGAGTTTTCGGGTTGCGACTTGCGATCTTGCAGATTATGTAACTTTTGCAACACCGGGTGTTCGGTGACCAAATTAAAATATCTTGATCTCCGCCGTGCTTCGTAACACACGTAAAGTCGTTGGTTCCGGTTGTTAATTGTCGTAAGGCACTGACTCGCATTAGGTCAAAGTGGTGAGTGATAGCACAAAATAAGGACGCTGCAGAAGGTTACCTACGTACAAACGCGCTCATACATACACAATCTCTCACGGACACGGAATCTCGCAACAGCTGCGGTCGGAATGTTGCGAGATTCTTATGATAAGCGGTTTTCTATTCGTGTCTTACCTTCTGCGGCCTCCTTATTTTGTGGTTATAGCCTGATGCTCTCGTGTGCTATTGTCCATGTAATAAACCTAATCCTGGCTGTGAATCACAATTTTAAATGTATTTCTCACAAACTTTCGATTACAATACAACTTTATTATTCTCGTATTGCTTACAGCTTAGTAAGGATAATTGAATTAATATAAGCTAAATAAAGATATGGTTTATATATTTTAAATGTTGATAGCTTATAGTTATCATTTTTATTGTTATTTTTTACATTTGTAATCTTTGTCAAAACTAATAAATAAATGCAAAGAAAATCTCCATACCAATACAGTGTGAATTTTATTACTTGTCATTTAAATTGGTGCTCTTTGTTGATTCATAAGGAAAGTTTGCAAAATATTGTTAACGGAAAGCCTGCATAAGTTAATATTACGCACGGCCAATGCAATAATGTTGCATGCAACTTGCTAAAATCTCAAATATCAGTATATTTTGATTTGCAACAGTATTGTATCAGTAGTGCGAAAATTATTTTCAGGATACGAAACAGGATAACTTGGATCTTTTATCTGCATAGTCGGTATACAATGACTGTATAAGTAGTTACTAACTATTAAGTTGCGGGTCGAGCGATAAAACAATAATGTTTGTCGAAGTACAGTTACTTACGCAGTAAACTTTAAAGCTTTACCTATGAATGGGTGCTTTCAAACGCAGCTCGTCATCACCGTTACGAAGTGAAAGCGTTGTTATTGTAATACCTATGGCTATTAAGAGCGTATATTTATGCTCACAACTATATTTTCTAAAGTTAATATTAGGTTATAAACTCTCCCACTGCTGCAAGGGCCTCCACACAAATCAAGTCATCGCCAGAGCCGGATTAAGCCACGTTTTTTTTTTTTTATACTTAGCACGGCAAATGACTCCACACCACCTGATGCTAAGTGGAAATGGAGTCCAGACGCGAAGACAACTGGTGCAGCGTGAAAACAACGCAGCATCAGTCAACTTCACTCTGCCGGTATTTGCCCCTAGGCACTGTATGTCTCGGGCAGGGCCCTTTCTTCTAAACTAAGCATACATTTCTTTTATTAATGTCCTCTTTGGTAAATTATAGGAACAATACTTTTTTTCTGACCAGAAGGCCTCCGTGCATGTGCGTTTTTAGCCTTTAAGTTAATCCGCCCGACCCTTTAAATGCCACTACACATTTACAGAATACACTAAACATGCATACATGGTACGAACATGTAAACGGGCTCCCCACCCCCACGACTCGGTCAACCTGAACCGAGGTCCTAGCCCGGGGATGGGAAAATAGATTTAGAGATGGGGCATATTCAATAATTATAACATTTTTGCGGGCCAAGGAGCATTTATTCGGAGACAAATAGATAACAACCATAATCAAGTTCCAATAATAAATTAATTTCATCATTCATCATTAGCTCATTTTATGTCCCCACTGCTGGGGCGCTAGGTGAAAATGGGTATGGGTATCAAGGTCTTTGTATACTTTGAATTTGAGCTAAAATTCACCATTTCGCAATAATGACACCTAAAGCAGTTTAATTTGATTGGGTGATAATAACATGACACCGATAAAAGGTAATGAAACAAAATCATATTATATGAAAAAACGTTGATAGCAATAACATACAATCTGCGTTTCGTATTGCTGCAAAATAGAAGAAAGTCGTCATGTTCACCTAAAAACGGAACGGTATACTTAAATTTCGTAGCGTTGCATAATCAAATTGAATCGTTGGTTGAAGGCGTCGCGTGACTGTGGGGCTTCTCCGTGGGTTGACTGCCTAGGTTTTATTCCAGGCTAGACCAAGGCTACACTGTCGTGGCCTTGCTAGGGCTTTCACCTATCACTTGACTTTGCTCAATCCCATTTTTGGCTAATCCAATTACGGTCAACAATGTAAAAGCCCTTACTAGGTGATTGAGTAATCGTTGAATTAAATCTAATTAGAGAATGACTGACGTAACTACGTAAATTATTTATAAATAGGTATTTCGTATACCTTTACCCTGAGTGAAATTAATCAGTGCGGCGCGGCGAACGGCGGGCGAATGTTTGATATGAAAGCTTAGAACTATTTTTAGAAAGACGACTGGTATGTTATATGTGTAATGTAGGTAAGTTGCGTGATAAGGTTTTTATAATAAGTGAATGTCACTTATAGTTTTGCCATGTCCGTCTGTCTGTCTGTCCGTGCCCAGCCTAGCTCATAGACTGTTAGTACTAGAAAGCTGTAATTTGGCATGAATATACATATTAATCACGCCGACAAAGAAGTGTAGTAAAAATCCCTATAGGTGAAGTGGGGATGTAATTTTTTTTCTTGTCTACCCCATAGTTTGGGGTGTCGTTGGGTAGCAATTTCAAAAATATTGCGGGTTTGTGAAGACAATTTTTTGATTGAGGTATCCGTTTGTGAACTATTAAGCTTTAAAGTGCAAAATTTTGTTGCAGTCAAGTGTCCCTGTGTAGTTGTATATGTGACGAAGTTAAAGGGGAAACTATCACAGCTAAGTAAGCTTTACAAGGTTACGAGTAACAGTCGACCAACTTTTAATATGTACTTGGCGCAGTACAAATTCCTCATTGGGAACTACTTAAATAGTTGTCAGGTGCGTGAAACCGGTAGTATCTACATTTAAGTATATGAGCCATCGTTAAATAATTGTTCATAAAAGCCCTCTTCCCTAAATAATTGTTCATAAAAGCCGTTCAGAGTCCGCATTATTGAGATGGGCTACGGAACCCTACACTGCGCGTAGCCCGACACGCACTTGGCCGGTTTTTTTGGCTTCAAATAACGGTCACGAGGTTTTTATTCTGCAAACGACGCTTGTAGACATGTTGTAGATGCATGTTTGTCTCGGAGTGTTATTACGTATCGTTAGTTTAATTTTGTGCATGCCAATTTTTTTTTAAAGTTAATGATTAGATTAGATACAAAGTACTTTAAACTTAAACACTAGGTAAGAGAGAGGAGAATTTACTTACTCAAAGAATTATATGAATTATGTATGATGTTGCGGTAAACTTGTGTGTTGATAAATCGATAGGACTGGTGTGTACGAATGCAGAGAAAGTTGCAGTCAAACCCTCCATTGTTAACTGTGCTACCTAGAAAGGTTTCGTTCTAGTACTTTGAGGTGACGTTGGCGTAACAGCTTCTGGCATAAAGCTAGTCTAGTAGAAAAAAAATGGAATAGAACTTTTTTTTAATGAGTATGCTCATTGCCTCAGGTTACATTTTGAGAGCCACCGGACTTTTTAGGGGGAGACGAGAAACATAAAGGGTTCCTCAAGCCGTGACATCGTGTGATGTCAGACGGTGTGTCGTCAGAGGTTTTCTAGAGGGAATGGCATCACGCACTAGTGCGTGTCCCTGTTCCCTACTAGTTTCTCCGTGGAGTTCAGATCGGATGGGGATGGAATAGAAAGACAAACGTATGGGATTGACGTAAGGCCAATAAAACGTTATCGTTGGTGTATGTCAATCCCATGCTATAAACATACTATTCTATTTCTTTTCTATTTGCGTTGTCTAACCCCTTTGAGAAGCGCTTAGCTTTCTTCATCTGAGTGCCTACTAGTGCAAATTTTTTTACCAAATGGTAAAAATAAAATGAGTCAACTCAAATGAGTGATCAAATTTAACGTAAACATGTTTTTTTTATGGCAATATTAAAATTCACCTCGGTTGGCACCAGAAGGCTCTGCTTCAATGCCATGCGAATTCTCGTTTTCTTTATCGTGATCGAATGATGAATGAGCTTTAGTGCACTTTAGCATAAATCCTCATTACTGAGAAACTGACTATGTTAGAACGGTTGACTATTAATTTTCATTTCCAATTACTAAACTTTACATATTTATTTTATTTAATGCTAATTTTGTATTCAGAGCTCATCAACTACACACAGCCTGTGTACGTCTGGCGGGATGACCCGAACTCAAGACAAAACACTATCAAGGAAATCATCGAGAGAGCTACCTCCAAGGAAGACTGGCCGCAGGTTAGTACTGACCACTCTTACAAATCGTCACAGAATTACACGATAGATTAAGACCGAGACGTGTACTTGTTTACTGTTTGTAGAGGCGCATTATGCGTTTCCCTTCCACCACAAGACGTAAACCGACAAACCGGTAATGACGGTAAATGGTGAAATTAAAAGTAACAAGATTAAGTAACATGAAGTTAAAAGTGACACTATATGCAATACAATATTTTTTCCGATATTTACGATTTGGATATTAAGAAGTATACCGTTTGAGAATTTTCGGTATCAAAATTAGTTATCAGTGAGCGAGAAGGAGCAATCTTAATTATCCGTAAGAATTAGACGTCAGTTTAAAAATCACACCATTGGACATTGATTTTGTAAAAGACATGATATTAAAGACAATAATTAAGAAAGTAATTTAAGAAAAACTACATTTCAGAAAAAGTAATTTTTCCGTCTTTTTACCCGACTGCGTCAGAAGGGTATGTATGTATGTATGTATGTATGTATGTATGTATGTATGTATGTATGTATGTATGTATGTATGTATGTATGTATGTATGTATGTATGTATGTATGTATGTGTGTGTATGTGTGTATGTATGTATGTGTGTATGTAGGTGTGACTGTGAGAGTGAATTAGTAGTTTTGGCCTAAAAAAACTGTTAGATCGACCACACGATCAAAATTCTTTAAACGAACTACAACGTCTACGGAATTTAAAGGATATGGCCAATTTTTCTATGGACGTAGATGTAGTTAATAATTTTCATTTACAGCAGTGTTTTATGGTGTTTTGTTTTCGGGAATAATAGCAGATTTCAAGACTCAAAGAGCTTGTCAGTCAAAAGTACTAGAGTTTCGTATTGACAATAAATTGGGGTATGCGCTATGACCTAGCTATTTAAAAGAGTAAGGCGTTTCAATATAATTATTTTATGTAAGTTTTGTAATGCTTGGTTATTTACTTTAAAAAACTAAAAAAGTTTGAAATACACCACATTATTAAAATTAAACAAAAAACCCGACTGCTAAAACAACTACATAAATAACACGACAGCAAAGAGAAAAAACAGAAAAGAAAAAAACAAGCTCTACGATCCCAGAATTCAATTTGAGTAATGTTGAATGCAACCAACGTGAATTATTTCCTTGTCTGATACCTATACTTAAATAATAAAATCTATAATAAATGAGTCATTGCCTCTACGGCAGTTTCAGCTTCACCGGGCTTTTTTGGGGGCGGCCAGCTCAATTAAATCCGCACTATTTTTGGTTGGTTGGTGATTGTCCCCGCCTGCGACAACTATCAATATTCAAAGTTTATAAATACTCATTTATTATAGATTTTATTATTTAAGTATAGGTATCGGACAAGGAAATATTTCACGTTGGTTGCATTCAACATTACTCAAATGGAATTTTGGGATCGTAGAGCTTGGTTTTCTCTCTTTAGTTTTTTCTCTTTGCAGTTATTTTTTTATGTTAGTCCGGTTTTTACGAGTCAGCAGTCAGGTTTTTATAGCAGTCAACAAAAAAATTAAAACTACTGCAGTTGTAGATCATTTTTAAATATTACAAACTAGCTATAGGCACCGTTGTCGAAACGATTACCTACAAATGCTAATTGTAACTAGTTTTAAATATCTCGCTCTGGCCAAAACATGACGATTCGAGTTTAAAATAATTTAATGATACGCTCTGTTTACATAAATGCTCCACGTGTATGGAAAACATACTTTTTACAGTTATCTATCTCACAGTTACCGTTTGAATTTACAAAAGACACGTAGCTTGGTTTATTGTGGTTAAACATCAGCGATTACTGTACTGGTTGGTTACTAATCGCATCGTAGCAATCAGACCTTCATTATAAGTCAGATTGATTGACTTTATATTCTTTGTTACATAAAAAATATGATGATACCTGCCAAGGTCTATTTCTTTCTCCGCTGTTGTGTACTTGTGTTATATTTACAATACAAGATACAATACAAGCTTTGTATAATTCGTAACTGTAATTTCTTTCTTAAGGTGTATGTATACCATACATACATACACCTTAAAAAAGAAATTACAGTTCAGTAATTTGTATAAAAATAAATCAGTAAAAAAACAGTATGGTATACATACACCTTAAGAAAGAAATTACAGTTATGTATGGTATACATATATATCTAATAATCTGTAAAAAAACCCTGTCCGATCCGTTAAGGTGTTATTAGGTATCGAGATTCAGTTCTATTTACGTAATTATTTAAAAAAAATAAGTGACTAAAATTTAACCCGATAAAAATTTTGTTAAATGACAAAACTTGCATGGCAACACTTTTGTCGGCACTTCGGTAGGCAGGACCTTTGGTGCCGCCGCCGGCGCCGTGATAGAAAGTGTGTCCACATTTATTATATTAGCTAGATTTTGGGGTAGGGTTTTTTTTACATATTTTACATATTGTATAAAAATGTCATGTTATTCCCATTGTAGGTGCTGATATTCCCCGAGGGTACTTGTACAAACCGCTCGTGCCTGATCACGTTCAAGCCTGGTGGGTTCTACCCCGGGGTGCCGGTGCAGCCGGTCACCATCCGGTACCCCAACGCCAGGGACACCGTCACCTGGACCTGGGAGGGACCTGGCGCGTGAGTATTCAAATGAAATGAAAATTCTTTTTTTTTATATGAAAAAACAAACATATAAAATGCATAATAAATAACATGAGTACATATAGTGAAATTTGGATTTAAAACGTACTGTTATTACAATACGGTAAAATTTCAAATACTTACAACAGTATTGTATTGGTAGATATAATAGATAAACAATAAATATATATAATGAAATTCTACCGCTGGTTCAGAATGTAGATTCTAATGAGAAGACCCCAGCAAGAAACTTAGTTGCTACTGTTTTCAAACTAAGAGTTGTATAGGGAGTTGTTGCTTATTGGACAATATAAACAAAGAAACTCTGATTGGCTATTTGAGTCTTCCGAAATAACGCCATAGGTTTATAAGTCTACGGCACCGATATGGGAGACCTTGTATCAAGAATATCTAGTAACCAACCGGCAAAAAAGTTAGCAGCTGTTCTCCTTTCCTTAACAGCGTTAAAATATAGAAAAAGCGAACACAGAAAAACTGGATGCAGAAAGCCTCGTAAGACAACTACAAAGACTGTAAAGTATGACGAGAAATCATCATGACAGACTGACGTAGGTATGTGGTGGTAGATATCTTGGCTCTACCGGTTTAGCGCTGGGAATCAGAGCCGGGACTTCAGCGTAAGTGATGGGTAGTCTAACCACTAGATTACATAGATGGTTGAATGAACTGTCCTACACTTTCTTTGTAACGGTCTGTCTACTTTACAGAGATAATTTGTAGAGATTAGATTTTTTATATATAGAATAGTATGCAAATGATTCCGCTGCACCTGTTTCAGTTCATTGGCAGCTCATTTTATGTCCGCACTGCTGGGGCACGAGCCTTCCCTATGAATGGACAGGGAGAACGGGCTAGAAACCACCACGCGGGCCCAGGTTGGTGGTTGTTAACGACTGCTAATGCAGCCGGGCCAACGACTTTACGCGCCTTCCGAAGCACGGAGGAGATTGAGATGATAAATTTTTGATCACCCATCCGATGACCGGCCTATGCGAAAGTTGCATAGCAATCGCAGACCGGGCGCGTTAATCACTGCGCCATCGATCTCCTCCGGTTGAAGTTAAATATTATAATTATGGTATGATACTTATAAAAATATTTTCATCCTTTCCCTCGTGTATACCTAATTTTAGTTCTGTGCCTGTCATATAGGTTAAAACTGTTGTGGCTGACGCTGACACAAGTGCATAGCTCGTGCGAGATCGAGTTCCTGCCGGTCTACTACCCCAGCGAGGAGGAGAAGAAGGACCCGAAGCTGTACGCGAGGAACGTTCGCGATGTCATGGCCAAGTAAGAATCCTGAGTGGCGCGGTTAGGCTGCACTACTGGTGTTATGGGCGTAAATAAAACTAGTTCTTTAAACAGACCAGAAGGCAGAAGTAAAGTTTATTCGTATACAGTGTGTAACAAAAGCCCTGTCAGATTCGCAAAGGTTTTTGTACCGAAATTGCTCAAATTACCCCAAAATAATGCTAATTTTATAAATGTGACCACACTTTCCATCAATGGCGGCGGCGCCAAAGGTTCTACCTGCCGAAGTGCCGACAAAAGTATTGCGATGTAAGTTTTGTCATTTAACAATTTTTTTAGGGGGGTAATTTTTTTTCACTTTTTACTTTAAAATAATGACTGAACTGAATCTCGATACCTAATAACACCTTAACGGATCGGACAGGGTTTTTGTTACATATTGTATAGACGATACAGAGAAAATCAAGTCCGTCCGCCCGTGCGGTGCTGGTAAGAGAGAGAGTCAATCATGGCGTCAGGCTAGTGTTGTCTGTACATAGATGTGTTGTTGTGTGGTGTTGGGATACTAGTGTTGGGTAACATGTAGGGTTGCCAGATGTCCGGTATGTAAGCGTATGTATTTTATTACAAAAACACAATTGTTGAAAAAATTGCAACGAGCAGGATTTGAACCTGCACCCTTCTGACATACCGGGTCCCAAATCGGCTCTCCCAATTGAGCTATCGTGGTTCTAACCAGCCCGCCGAAATTATTCAACGCTATTTACTTTTTTACTTTGAAAGCCAAAGGCGCCCATTTAATGTCAACAACTACCGTCATTAACATCCATCATCTAATATTTTATTTTCCATCGTTTACGTTTACATAGTATTGGGACGCTAGCGGACTCGAATATTAAATAATAATCGAACAACCGTTTAATAAGACTCTCATTTATTGACTGTCTCATATACAATTATTAGAATATAATTTTAGATTACAAATAAGGTAGCGACCTAATTAAACATAGATGTGGCTGCTGCCACAATAGCAAAGGGTTACATAAAAATCATGACGACAAAGTGAGCAGTCAAAAAGCATGTTTCATTATGGCATTAGCAAACCCATCGCCATTAGGCTGATGTCAAACAAACTCTTCTACTGTTGGCATTTGACAAAAGTTTCAAGCACTATCGCCAATTTTTACTGCCAGTAAAAAATAACTCCTAAGTTTAAGTGACGACCCCTAAGCCAAATTAGGTGACAGCTGTTTCACTCCGGCCACTGTCACCTAAAATGTCTTTCACCAAAAAAACATAGGGATCGTCGGTGAAAACAGGCGTATACATATTTTGGTTGTGATATTTGGATGTAATGAACATTTATTTAATGTAGATACTACCGGTTTCACACACCTGACAAAGTTATTTAAGTAGTTCCCAATGAGGAATTTGTACTGCGCCAAGTACATTTTATAAGTTGGTCGACTGTTACTCGTAAACTTGTGAAGCCTTTTAACTTCGTCATATATACAACTACCGTGAATTTTTTCACGTATTCAAAAACATCCATTTGGCTGGCAGGGGGGGGGGGACACCTGACGCTAATAAAATTTTGCAGTTAAAAGCTTAATAGTTCACAAACGGATGCCTCAATCAAAAAACTGTTTCCACAAACCAGCAATATTTTTGAAATTGCTATCCAACGACACCCCTCACTATGGGGTAGACAAGAAAAAAAATTACATTTCCACTTCACGTGTAGGGGAACCTAAAAAATATATTTTTAAAACTTTACTTCACAGCGTTGTCGGCGTGATTAATATGTATATATCTATGCCAAATTACGGCTTTCTAAGAATCTATGGGCTAGGCTGGGGACAGACAGACAGATAGACTATAAGGGAAAGAAACTATAAGGGTTCCTTGTTGAATACGGAACCCTATAAAAGGACTTATAAATCGTCCGAACGTCTTTTTACCTATGTCCTTAGTCTTTTAAAATCATAAAAGATAAGTTTTGTTTGCGCTTTTAGAATTAAATGCATACGAGCATTCAATTCTAAATACAAATTATATTGAATGAAGGTGAAAGCGCATGCTGCAATGAGATAATGATAGCAATAGCCCCATTGGTTCGGAAAGCTACGTCATGACTATAATTATTTGTCTCCATGTTCCAGAGCCCTCGGCATTCCAGTGCTGGATTACACGTACGACGACTGTCGGCTGATCGCGCGCGCAAAGCAGCTGGGGATACCCAACGCGGTGGCCGTCAGGGAGATCAGCGAGCTGAGAGGACAACTCGGGTATATTTTTTTCGTAATAACAGTTTTTTGAGAGAGTATTTTGTCGGCCACTTTTGGTCTTTACTGCGTCACCGGACTTTTTTAAAGGCGGTGAGAAACTTAAAGGGTTCCTCGAGTTCCTCGTGCCTTACTAGATTCTCCTAAAGATTGGATAATATTATAAAAAAAAACAAAAAAAAATAGCTTGCCTAATTTTTAACTGATCTTTCAATATTTGTAAAAATATTAAGATTGGATGTTGATGACGTAGTTGTCGACATTGAATAGGGCTCCTTTGGTTATAAATACCTGTCCCGGCGTCGCACGGGTGGACATTTTTTTTAATATAGCCTATGTTACTTACCGCTAATGTAGCATTCTAATGGTGAAAGATTTTTTTAATCGGTCCAGTAGTTTTTGAGTTTATTCGTTAAAACAAAAATGCTAAGCTTTCCTCTTTATAATATTAGTATGAAAAGTAGATAGTGTTGATTAATTTCGGCGAGTTGGATTGAGCCACGATAGCATAGTTGGCAGTGCACCTGACCCGGCATGTCATGGGGTGCGGGTTCGAATCCCGCTCGTGGAATTTTTTCAACACTTTGTCTTTTTTCAAAAAATATTATCAATATAATATTGAGTTACGGCGTTGCTTAAGACTAACCCTTATGTATTATGCAATTGTTGGCTGTTGTTTAATCCCTTGACGATATGCGATTCCTCTGGTTTTGCGGATGTCCATGGGCGGCGGTGATTGCTTCCCATCAGGTGACCCGCCTGCTCGTTTGTCTCCTTCTAATATAAATATAATATAATATATATTTATCTCATCATTTATCAATATTGATAAAGGTAAATTCATACCATTATCTTGAATTTGCTAGCTACATTACACGATTGTATAATTTTCTCTCTCGACTCTTGTTTAATAAAATTGACTCGATCATAATTATTTTCGAAAACACCTCTAAAAAAACACTATTGTTAAAATTACAACGAAATTAATTCATTTATATGCTTGGAAACCACTCGAATACTATTCGTAATTTAGTAGCTGCTATTTTGATAACTTAAACCAATAATTGTAAAAAAAGATTTAAGGTTCTGTTAATTTCTAAGCGGTCTCAATCGTCGCTGGCGCTACGTATTTTCGGCCTTATGACAGTGTCAATAAGGATCAGCTGTTTTGAATGTTCACCAATCAAGGTGTATTAATGGAAAGTCCTGCTATGATGATACGGCATTTTCCAATATTTTTGACGCTGTAAGGGAGAAAAGAGCTTGATACTTGCTGAGTTTCTTGCCGGTTCTTCTCAGTGCAAGGTCTCCCGCCCAGAGTAGACTTACGAACCGATGGCATAGTGACATTCACAAGAGCTACTTGTAGCCTAAACTGAATAAATGATTTTAAATTTTGAATGTTAAATTTTGAAAATGTTGAATGGTTGTGCCCTAGCTTGGAGCGGTCGCAGCTGGAGCTGCACCTGGCCGCGCAGGGCGTGGCGGCGCGCGCGCGCTGGGTGTCGCGCGACGAGTTCGCGGCGCGGCTCGGCGTGCGCCCAGATGCGCGCGCGCACCGCCTCGCTGACCTGTTCGCGCAGGTGAGATAACACCTTTATTTTGTTTTAAATTAAATAATTAACAGATAAAATTTTACTACAAAAAATCAATCAGTCTCCGGAAGCTCGAGTAGGAATTAGTAAAAAAAAAACAAGCGAGCCTTACAGTAGTCGCATATGATGTGTACATGTGATGTACATGTGACATCTCACCTTAGTAATAAGCAAGTTTAACATTATATTCTGAAAAAGTTGGGTCAGGTATTACATCATTATTTATAGCTATAAAATAAATGCAGTAAATAGGTACTCATTAGAAGACATTTGCCATATCAAAATGACCTTTGATAGTCAAATGACACAATATGTCACATATAATAATAATATGTCATGTTCATAATATCGATTTTGAATTTACAAAATGGCGCACGCTTCCCCGACTTCCTGTGACACTGTTACACATACTGCCATTACATTTCACGAAATCACTCCCACAAATTGTGTATAAAAGCGAGCGGAAAGATGTTACACATCAAAAATAATTAAATAATTAATTACCTATGGCCAGTGCCACATTACACGAAATTTCCGTCGCCGAGGATTGGCTCAAGCACAATAAGTAACAAAAAAAGTAACGATACTTTTTAGATAACGACTTATTGCAGGAATTTGGTAACGGTATCAAGGCCTGATAAAAATGTAGGTTGAACGAAAATAGTTCTTAACTAATATAACAAATACAAGAAAAAAAAACACTGCCTTTGCGCCGCTCACTGTACAGTCGTTATAAGAAACATTGTTTGACTAAAACATAAATATATTATATATATTGTATATTCATTGACTTATTTTTAAAATTGCTTGTGTTTTTTGTGTTAGTTGATTAAATTTCATCTGTGTATGAGATAAATTCATGTGTGTCATTAATTCAAACACTAGACCACAGGCGGTTAGCCCTGTGTAGAATCGGTTAAACAATTTGTTGTTCCCGGCAGCGGTCGAGCGGGCTGGTGTACTTGCCGGACTACCTACTGGCAGCTTGCTTCCTGTCGCTTCAACACGCACCACTTACGCAGCTGTTGACTCTCGCTTTCAAGGTAACGATATTCATTTTTGAAAAGTGTTGAAAAATTTCCACACGAGCGAGATTTGAACCGAACGTCGGATTAAGTTGTAGTTACCCCGCTCCGACATAGCAATTCAGGTGTACTATCAATTATGCTATCGTGGTTCTAACCCGTCAGAATGTATTAACACTATCTACTCTTACTTTGTAAGCCAAAAGAGCCTTATTCAATTTACAAAACTTAAAAATTAGAGTGAATAATTTTTTCGCCACTTTTCGAAATTATAATTTGTCGCAACAAAATTTGCGTATAAAACCATAATTATTGTATCCTTCCTTCCTTTCAGCATAGCATATTGTCCACTGCTGGACATATGCCTCTCAATTTTCTTCTATATTGTGCGGTCTGTGGCCTTTCTAAGCCAGGTCGAGCCTGCTAACTTTTTAATATCATCAGAACATCTGGTCGGTTATTTAAAGTATAGAATTCCTTGAAGTCCTTCCCCAATTTCATTGACTTAATTTGAATCATTTCAGTTGTACGACAGCAACATCACGGGGCGACTGAACTTAGCCAGTTTCGAGGAGCTGGCCGGCAAGTGCCTGGGTCTGGTCGCTGAGGACGCGCACAACGTCTTCCAAGAGATAGACCTGGACGAAAAGGGCTACATCACGCACGGTCAGTTACCTTACCAACTCAGTTTCACGGAGGTTTATTTATTACCCTTGGTGAAGGTATTATCTAGGTACTTAGTACCCTAGAAGGTGGAAGCGCACTTTACCCGGAATCCTGGGGCACCGGCTATCTTATCTCTAGCTGCCGGAACACAACAATGTTACAAACATTGATGTTACGGCACCATTTCTAGTTAAGACGGTGGTAGCCAGCCTGACGGATGAACAAGCCCTCCCACCAACCGAACCGAGTACACAAACATGTACCCGGCTGGGAATCGGACCCGGGACCTAGGTCTAACATCAGTGGTCTTAATTACTACACCACATCTCATTTATAACCTTTATTTATCTTATTTATTTATTAGTAATAACAAACAGTTACCCATCACATGCTAGTATGACAAAATAGCAGTGCTTCGTAAAATTTATAACCAACTACGTTATTCGCGGAGTAACAAATTGCGATTATCTCCCAGCTGAAGTGGCTAAGTTAAACAAAATTCTTAATTTTAAATGAAGAATTCTTCCCGCCAAATTATTCCATGTTACATTTAAAAAAAATTAAAAAATGTACTGGTAAGCACAGTGCCAGATCACACCTGATGTTAAGTGATGATTAGGCCATGGAAGCGCATTTCACCCGGGAACCTCAACTAGTGAGGCACTAGCTATCTTATCTCTAGCTGCCGGAACACAACAATGCTACAAACATTGATGTTATGTATGGCGATATATTTAGATAAGATGGTGGTAACTAGCCAGGCGGACAAACAAGTTCTACCACCAACCAAACCGAGTACACAAACATGTATTTATCTATCTATCAACGTTTTATTTATATATCAACGTTACACTCTTTCCAGATGAGTTCATATCCTTCGCGCAAAAGAAAGCCGAGTGGTCTTTCATATTCGCGTGCGATGCGCCGCAGAAGCCTAAAGCCCAGTGAGGGTCGCAGGGAGGGTGTCACTCCAACCCTCAACCAGCGAGCCGAGACCTCCCTGCGCTAGAGTGCAAGAGGTGCGAAATGTCCTATTAAAACCACTGGATCACTGTCTAACGATTGTAGCGATAATATTTTTTTTTATAAACGACCGACTTTTTATAGAACCCGATAATCGGACCGATTTTTTCGCCGAGGTTATCTTTCGAGGAGGAACAAAATCTAAAAAAAAAATAGGATGGCATCAACAACTTCAGCTTACTGTGAACTTTGAATCTAAAATATAAAGAATAAATTAAGGTTGCATAATATTTGTACTTGAATATTTATTGTCATCGCAACAAACGTCATTGTGGCCCCGTGGGCCCAGAGTCGCGTACCGTTTTTTAAGCGCTCATCGGGAATCTAGTACATTGTTGATCGAAGGGATTTTGGAATGTTTGGAAAAACAACACTCGGTGCGATGCCATGCAATACACACAAAGAAGCGGTGGAATAAAGCGATGGAATGGAGTGCCGTTTAATATGGGCCAATATTATTAAATTTGGAGTGATCGAGTGGAGTGCCCGTGAAGGGGGCCATTAGACAAGTGGCATAACATGTATGCCATGCATAGTATGGGATTGACATGTAGGTACAGACGCCTGCACTTCAACCTATCCAAAACTGTCAAATTTCTTCAACACATTTTCAACCATATTATTAAGGCATAAAGTTCAAAGTCTATTAAGGAAATTTGACAGTTTGTGGTAGGTTGATGTGCAGGCGTGTGTACTTCATTTATAGAACGTATATAAAAAATCTTTATATTTAATTTCTATTCTATTAGCGTTAGTCCACTTGTCTAGGCTGTAAAATTAGTAGTACACTATCGGCGAGACATGAGACTCGTGACGCGGTCGAAAACAGGGCTTTGAATAACGTTACAAGCTAATCATATGATAACGTTAAAAGCAAAGATAACGTGATGCTTGGTAACGTTACCTGATAGACTTCTACTAGTAAACTAACTAACCATTATACGCGGACTGTCAACAGCGCATTGATTCAAGAAAAAAGGAACGATGCTTGTACTAAACAACGTTATCTGCAAATAACGTTAATTAACGATACATTTAGTGCGAATTTGTTACCGTTATCATGCTCTAGTCGTTAATGACTCTCTGAGACATTCGCCGGTATTGTACTGCTAACAATAATTTAAGCTATTGTAAGACGATTGTAACGAAGTTTTTCAATTAAAAAAAACCTTAGAGGCTTTATACTTTATAAGTAGATTTATATTAGGCCATTAGTTCCATGACTTCCGCATCTTTGTTACCCGCTCCAATCAGCGGTGTCTGATGTTCTACTACGTCAGTATCATATTACGATTGAAGGTAGGCAGGCGGCGATCGACATTTTTATCCTTTAACAATAAAAATTGGGGTCAGGAACTTATTTTCAGTCTTTAGGAACATATATCATTCCTTAACATTTTAATGGGAATCTATGTAATTTTTTGGCGACGAAAACTCTGTCGAAATTCATTTGACGAACACTGTTGCCGTTACTACTAGTAATACCTTGTTTTAAATCAGGGTTCATAAGGATAATTATCAGGATAATAACAGTTGGATAACGTTAACTGTATTCAAACGACGAACGTGTTGTCGACACACGTTTTGTCGACGAATTGCCGCACTCGACTCATACGAATGCGCGCGCCTCCGCGCTTCTCGCTAACGATGAAGAGATACTTAAAGCAACTGCATTGACTGTTAAAGTCATAAAATAAAGGCGAAATTGTTACTTAACACAGTTATTTTTTTAATAATTTGGGCGATTGTGAAAATTATTAACAAATAAGCATTTCTTTGTTCATTATAAGGAGTATAAAACAATAACATTATTTACACTATTCATATTTATCATAATAATTATGCGTTAATTTAGAAGTTGTATAATGATCTTGAAAAATTTCGAACCCTGTTTCGAACCCTCTAGCCGCCAAACGTTTTGTCCACGCACTTGGTCTTCCACGACTCTTTAATTCTTCCGCATAACCTTCGCACTAGCTGTGTAAGTTAACGGCTTCCATACTGACACATGTCAAAAGTAGGTACTTAATATGTGATACATTATATTATACACCAGACTCGTTAAAGCCGCTGTCAGAATAGTGGTCAGAATAGTGGTCAGAATAGTGGTCAGAATAGTGGTCATAATAGTGGTCAGAATATAATTCCAATTCCGTTAAGGTGATTCCACTATAAGTAACAAGTTATATAACATGTTATAAAACCAAAAGTATAAGCTTGTTATATGACATCCAACCTAATAAAACATGCTACATAACATGTTTTGTCATATAGTTTAGACGCACCTATATAGTGCTAGATAATCTGCTAAAGCCACGCCTTTACGATGTAAATTACTTTCAATTAATTATAATTTCAATTGAGTTCCGGTGACACAGTGAAAGCTGGTTACGAAGTTTTTAGAAAATATAAACAATACAAGATATTGGCAACTGTGTTCGACAAGCACTAGTGATACACGTCCATTATCATTAATGATGACTTAGCACCCACAATTGTTTAGTCGAAAATGTGCTTAAAGTGTCAATATTAGAGACCATGTTGCAATAGACAATTTCAGGTGCTAAGTAATCATTAATGTTAAATGACGTCTCTGAGTGCGGCATGTACACAGACTTTTGACTTTAGCAACAAATGAATACAGACTAACTACCTGCCTTCTAGGATTTTTTTTAGCAACGAAAACTGGTCTTGGGTTACTGGGTCGTACAATGGTGCCACGAGCTGTAGAACGCACGCGTGCACATCAGACAACCACAAACTGACAAATTTCCTCAATAAACTTTGAACTTTATATTAATAACATATGGAGACATTTGACAGTTTACCTAAACAGAACTGTCAAACGTCTCCATATGTTATTAATAGAAAGTTCAAAGTTTAACGAGCAGATATATTGATGTGCAGGCGTCTGTACGAGTAACTATCGAGTTACAAAAGATTTTGTGATTAATAACAATTATTATTATGTAAGAGAAGAGACAGCTTGTAAAAGACTTGTCACATTGACGGCTTACAGTTTAACGATTTAAATATAAATAAATTGTTTTGGTGTAATCAGTTGTTTACTCGCCTGTACATCACCTGTACATCCACCAATCCAAAACTGTCAAATTTCTTCAATACATTTTCGACCATATGCCTTAGGCATAAAGAGATTGATGTGTAGACGTGTGTATACCTATTGTAAAATTGTCAATCATTCATTTTTTAATTATTGTAGTAACAACGGTGTTTTATAATTAACGCTAAAGATGCTATTTAAAAGTTATTTTAGTGATTTAATACCTACTGAACAATCCTATTTACTGAGATTTTAGTAAACTTTTTATAGTAATTAGGTAGTGTTTAGTTACTATTTAAAATTTGACAAAGAATTTGTTTCGTATTACATTTTATGATATTAGCCAAAACTTCATTTTAAGTTATGACAAAACCCTGCAAATGAAACCAATGTTCTTGGCAAGTGTTGATTTTTTTTCCTTAAGCGGGATTTGAACTCGCGCCTTCTTACATAATGGGTCAGGTGCACTATCAATTATGCTATCAAGGCTCTTTCCAACCAGTGCGACTTTATTAACATTTACTTTGTAAGAAGCCAAATTTTATGTCATCAACTACGTCATAGGTCAACCAGCCAGAAAGGTGCAGATCCAAATATCGTTCGTGGAAAAAAAAACAATACTTTTCCATATTGTAATTAAAATTTGTTCGCAGCATAATTTGCGTAAAATAATATATGTACCCATAATTGTAATGACGACAAGGTTGAAGTTAAGATTGTCAATTCGTTGTTGCAAACGATAATAGTCTTTAGCTGTATGCGACGAGTAACTGAATGTCAATCTTTAGATAATAAACAGTGGTTTTGAACCAATAATATTTGGCCGACTCATAATATCTCAATCGGTCAGTAAAGAGCCATTTAACATTCTGGTAAATCATAAGAACTTCAAAGTTCCAATTAGCGAATCTTTATGATACTTTTTAGGGTTAAAGGGAAATACGAAGATATTGGCACTAAATAGAAGACACTTAAAAAAAATTGTAACTATAAATAAATATTATTGCGATTTAAAATCCGCTAAACAATGTTTTAAATCGCAAAGAATCGATGGAAACAACGTTTTTAATTTTAATTTTTTCCGTCAACATTTTCCTTTGGCTTAGAAAAGTTCATTAAAATCGAAAATTGGAGCTTTAAAGTTTAAATTGGATACTCAAATGTAAAAAGGCTCCTACGAATAAGACACTTGAACACGACATTACATAGGGTAATGTCACCATCGCCAACAGAAATCAGTGATCGACATTTGTTTCCTTTAATCATTAAAAATAGGGGTCAGCAACTCGCCCCGATCCTATCCGAATCCCTCGGAGAATCTAGTAGGGCACGGAGACATGCATTACGCAATAGTGCGTGATGCCGTTCCCTCTTGAAAAAGTCCGAAGGTGATTCGTTTCACATGGCTTGTCATCTCGTAAAATTTCAATGAAAACCAATGTTATTTTTTGGTGACGAACATCGTGTCCAACGCTGGGATTAAAGTGTCGAACACTGTGCCACTACCCATGCAAGGGGGAGAGGGCGATAGCTGCGAGGGTACATAAATATGGAAGAGCACTTGTATGGCGCAGCCGATCCGATCCGAACCCTTCGGAGAATCTAGTAGGGCACGGGGACGCGCACTTGTGCGCGATGCCGTTCCCTCTAGATAACCTCTGAAGGTGATTCGTTTCAAACGGCTTGAGGGACCCTTTACGTTCCTCGCCGCCCCCAAAAAAGCCCGGTAAAGCTGAAAATGCCGCAGGGGCAATCAGCAATCTCTCTCAAAAAAAAAAAAAATGTATGGCGCATGCGGTCAAGGTCTTGCGCACGGTTACGTACTCGCTCCCCGAGAAGCGGGTGCTTTAACTAACTTTGCCATTACTCGCGTTTATTTTACACATTACTTTTAATTAATGTTTATCCTGGCGTAAAGCTGTAAGACGTAATAATGTTATACAGTAAGCTCTTTCTACGCAAAACGGCACGCACCTGATTAAATTTAAATGAGGGTATACAAGCTACTAACTAATTATGAGACGACCAACACCTCGAGTCTCCCTGTGACCACTGACCCTGCGAAGGGTTCGAAACGTCAGGATAAACATTAATAAATAAGATAAACACGCGTCTCGTTTACACAACTGCAATAATACTGTTATAAGGGCTAATTGCACGGTCCTTGATAACTATATGCACCTATACAGAATGTTTGGTAATAGGTGTTTCCCGAAACATAGCCATGCAAACATGTATCAGGAAAACTGAGATAACATGCAACATCATATTGACGTAGATTTACTTTATTACAATTTTTATGTTCATTCCTGCAATGTTTTGACTTCTGTTTATGTTGGCCATAAGGTCGACGACCAAGAACAACGTATCAGCTGGGCCTAGGATTGTCACTTCATAGTTTTACTTAGTAACAGAGAACCTATATATCTCGGCCATGTGGTGCTTTTCGGTTATGTTCCGTATTTTCCGGGGTATAGAACGGTACCCTATCTGCCGTATTCGGGATTATACAGTTATTACCAAACACCCTGTATAATCTAAGACCTATATCTGTGTTGTTTATTTGGCATCTGCCATGGCAAAAGTACATGCAACGTAAAAAAGAAATATTAGAAATAAGGGCTTTCTCTCATTGGTCCGTAACAGTCGAGCAAAAGCCGCGCTCGGTATGTACACACGCTTGCACCTCGGACTATTTAAAACTGGCAAATTTCTTCAATAAATTTTCAACCATATTTCTAAGACATAAAGTTCAAAGTCAATTGATAGAATTTGACAGTTTGTGGTGTGCACGCGTGTGTATGCAACATATCGAGTGGTTGTTGCTCCATACATTTAGCATGACGTTCGCATCCTGGCTTTGAATATAACGAAGATAACGTTAATAGCAAACATTATGCTTGGTAACGTTACCTGGCGATAAACTATTAGCATAAAAAAAAATAGTTAAAAACAACTTGTTTGATAAAAAACAAATGCATAATTGAGTATTATATACCTATTTGAGATTATTTGCTCATGTAAATTTAAAGACTTTGTTCCATAAAAAAGTTGGTATTTAAAATAGTCCATTTTATAGCTGTTTGCTTTGGAAACAGTTAATAATTAAGAGAATGGACGATTGACTTACTAGCTTAAGTTTATTTGTGCAGACATAGGGAATGTTCAAGTTCAAAAGATAAATAAGAGTACCTATGTAGACTAGTTTTTAAGTATTTAAAGCCACTAGTAACAATGTAGGACATACTAAAAATACTAGTTTTTCGGTTTGCTTGTAAAATATACAAAAGCGAAGTTGCATTATTTAAGAAATGAGATTACATTGCATCGCCTTCGGTGTTAATTATTGCAAGTATTCTTCATTATTCGCACTGTAAACAACATGTCAAAAATTGTTGCAAGCTGAAATAAATCACTAGCTTATCGCGACTGAATGTCGTTCTTAGTTTATTGTTCAAGAATTAAAACAATTGATAAGCAATTGTCATGGATTAGGTACATGTGATTTACGAAAGTGAATGAGCTAAGATGGTAGACCAGCTACTTAGTCGATCTTATATTTTAACAGTTAAGATTTTTTTACGTGACGTTTATAAAACTCTGTAATTGATCGGATATCGATAAAAACTCGTACTCGCCCTCTGGTGACGATCTAGTAAACTGCTTCTTACGATCAAATCCATCATTTTAAAACGATGCATGTAACAATAAAAAAAAATATTATGTACGCTGTAACAACTTAGTAAATAAATGCGTAGAAATTATCATTATATTAATTAATTTAGTATTGTCGCCATTATTACATTGTGATAATTTTAAGGTATACATTAAGATGTACAAAAAATAATGAAAAAAAAAAAATTCATTCCATAAATTTTTCGATTCATTGTATTTAGCTTTATGTGTCACTTAACCCGTGTTAGATGCTTAATTATTTATTTCTACATTATATAATAGTCCATTTGTAAATATTTATATTTTAAGCTATTATTGTAATTGTTTTAATCGCTTTAAGTATGCTTTGGTAAAAAGCCGATTACATGACTGGATTGTAGTTAGTTGTTAAGGAAATTGAATGAAACATCAGCATTATCATCTCAGCCAATAGACGTCCACTGCTGGACAAAGGCCTCCCCCAAGGATTAAAAAAATAAATTATTCTAATTTGGCCTTGATATTAATCTAGCATTTTATTTTAACAGCCTTTCTTTGACTACTTATCCAGTAGACAGTGTTAACAACAAATTGTAAAACAAAACTAAAACTTACAAAATATTTTTTTTTTTTGTAAACCTTGATATTTTTGTTAGTTATAAAAAAATTATTAACTATTATGGCTTTTCTGCTCTGCTATGTTTCAAGAAAATATAATTAGACTTTTCTTTTAATTTTTTATTAATAATAAATTTGTAAAAAGATAATTATTTATGTACAATTTTTTATTGTTGATTTCAAAGATTAATAAAATTTGTGT
This sequence comes from Eudonia truncicolella, assembly GCA_949315975.1. NCBI lineage: Eukaryota > Metazoa > Arthropoda > Insecta > Lepidoptera > Crambidae > Eudonia > Eudonia truncicolella. Next base: position 1,924,156 of record OX438837.1, on the reverse strand, counting down.
AATTAGTTATATTTTCTACATATTGCTACTTTATTCTATGCACATCGTATTATTTTCGCGACGTTTGAAATAAACAGTTATGTAAAACACATAATCTTTTACATAACTGTTTATTTCAAACTTGTTGTTGTTGTTAATCTTTGTGTTCTCTATACTTATATAGTTTATGAAAATTCAAATCAAAGTGATTAAACATTTATTTCTTAGAGTGTTATCTGATGATTTAGTTGTATCGTAATAAAAAGTATGTCATTAATTACTACATACATACATACTTTGAGCGATTTTTGTCCGTACAATTTACCAACCGTAACTAGAGCAGCAGCGTTGCAATTGTACAATTAACAACTAGTTGCTTTTTTCGGTAATTAGCCGACGCCAATAGCGAGCTCTCCACTCGCTGTAACCTAAGGTGCTGTCCGTTGCAATAATAATTGGTTTATGCCGACAATAAGAGATAAGATAGCTATTCCCTCATTAGTTGGGGTTTCCAGGTGAAGTGCTCCTCCCTTAGCATCAGCGAGATGAAGATAGAAGGAAGTTTAATTTTTTTTGACCATATCTAGATTTGGCACGTTCTGTGCGGGCTCGGTGCGGGTGGGTTACATAAATTACCTAAACGCATTACAATTATTTGTTTAATTTATTTCGTTATTCACTGTTTTTGTTTGGAACATTCCTTTGTTGTTTTATTTATGTGATGGATATTGATTATTTTGTAATCTTATGTTTTAAGTAAAAATAAATTTATTAAAATAATAAGATTATTTTTATTGTCCCTACTCTTACACAAGACATACTTAACCAGACCTAGAAAAATAGGCAGTAGATTTTGCCCAGAATTCAGAATTCAACCTATTACCTATTTCTGTAGCCAAGTAGCTTTGATCTGCATGGCTGTGTTCCGATTTGAAAGGTCCAGCCTGCACATCACACCACCACAATCTGTCAAATTTCCTCAATAGACTGTGAACTTTAAGTCTATGGAATACAGTTAAACATTTATCGAAGAAATTGAGAGTTTTGTCAATTTTGGATAGTTTTATGTGCAGGTGTTTGTACCAGCTCCAGTGAGATAACAGGGCATAGAAGTATAGGCAGTCCTTTTACTCTTAAAGCCTGTGGGTTGGTTTTACGCAGCAGGCGTACGCGACCCGCCTGTCCAATACGACAATGCTTTCAGGACCTCGTAAGGCCTCGCCCAAACAGAGGCGGTCTGCGTCGTTGGCACGCTCGCGGTAGTATGTGTTAGTCGGTGTGATTTGAAGTATATCAAACTAAAAAAAGCATATCAACCAAGCGGGCAGACCGCGATCTACGTACGGGCGCCCGCGGCCGCCCGTACGTACGACACCTGCACATCAGCCTATCCAAAACTGTAAAATTTCTTCAATAAATTTTCAACCATATGCCATAGACATAAAGTTCAAAGTCTATTGAAGAAATTTGACAGTTCGTGGTAGTCTGATGTGCAGGCGTGTGTACAAACCGCGACCGTCCCCGCGACCACCTCTGGGCAACGCTTTAGGCACAAAATAAGAAGACTGCAAAAGGTAAGCTTCATGCAAACGCGCTCGAGCAACGCACAAATAGACAACCTCTCATGGACACGGGATCTCGCAACACCTGCGCTTCAAACGCGTTCGCACACATAGACACACTCTCACGGACACGGAATCTCGAAACTACTGCGCTCAGAATGTTCTGAGGCACCCGCCTAGGGTGAGTTTTGTTTACTATCTGTATTTATTCGATTAAGTTTATGAAAACGAAAATTAGTATGGCATTGAAGCAGCGCCTCCTGGCGACATACGAGAAGAGTTAACATTTTGCCATACAAACTCTCGTTTTTGTGCATCATAATCATCTCAGCCAAAAGACGTCCACTGCTGGACAAAGGCCTCCCCCAAGGATCTCCACAACGACCGGTTTTGTGCTGCTCACATCCAGCGGCTTCCCGCGACCTTCACCAGATCGTCGGTCCACCTTGTTGGAGGCCTGCCCACACTGCACTTTCCGGTACACGGTCGCCACTCAAGGACTATTCCGCCCCAGCGGCCATCAGTCCTGCGAGCAAAGTGCCCTGCCCACTGCCACTGATCTTAGCAACTCTTCGGACTATGACGGTTACCTTTGTTCTTCTGCGGATCTCCTCATTTCTGATTCGATCTAGCAGAGATACCCCGAGTATAGCCCTCTCCATTGCTCTTTGAGTGACCTTGAGCCTTTTTATGAAGCCCTTATTGAGCGACCACGTGGCAGTCTCGTTTTCGGTCTTCCAGTCTTCGTTTTCGTTAACGAATGTCGAATGAAACTCGCACTTGGCACCCTGTTCCGAGAACCGTATCTGTGAGAGGATCTAATGTGGGCATTGCTTGTATAATAAAGCTTACCTTTTGACGTCTCCTTATTTTGTGCTTTAGGGTTACCAGGGCGCCGATGCAGCGCGTCGGGGATGCTTGAATGCTTGCGGACGCTCATACGGCTTCGCAGCGATCACGAGGAACCAGTGCGCCTCCTTTTTAGCCAGTCTGTACGCTAGCACTAACGGCATCCTGAAAGTATTCTCAGATAGGTGGTGCTCTTCGCTCCTACGCAGATGGATGCAGCTCCACGCCCGTTCAAATAAATTATTAATAATAATATAAAGGTAATTTTACAATATAGTATTTTTCAATTATAATACTTATAACTACATGGGACCAGCAACGGTCCAGTTAGGTAGGTCCAACTTCAGCAAAGAGGTCAATCCCCGAATACAATTAGGCTGGGCAGCGTTCGGTTGTGAGTTGTGGAAAGGCGGACGGGCGACTCCCACATAACCAGCAGGCCTCCTCAAGGTCGGATACTCTTTTTAGGGTTCCGTAGTCAACAAAGACCCTTATAGTTTCGCCATGTCCGTCTGTCTGTCTGTCTGTCCCCAGCCTAGCCCATAGACTCTTAGTACTAGAAAGCCGTAATTTGGCATGGATATACATATTAATCACGCCGACAAAACAATAAAGTAATTTTTTTTAAATTTTTTTTTTAGGTTACCTCCCCTACACGTGAAGTGGGGATGTAATATTTTTTTCTTGTCTACCTTATAGTGTGGGGTATTGTTGGATAGCAGTTTCAAAAATATTGCGGGTTTGTGAAAACAGTTTTTTAAGGCATCCGTTTGTGAACAATTAAGCTTTAAAGTGCAAAATTTTGTTAGAGTCAAGTGTCTTGGCCGGTTTTCTCGGTAGTTTTCGGTATGCAACGAAATATCTTTTCGTCCGATTTACCGCAGTGTCTCAAGACGAAAGTTTTTAACCAGTGTGTGTTGCCAGGGATGACATATGGTACTGAGACGTGGTCGCTCACTATGAGCCTCATAATACAAAAATATTTATTTCATTACTAGAGTAAAGATACATTTATAGATTATCTATTAAAACTAGAAAACCTCCGAAGGTAATTCGTTTCACACGGCTTGAGGGACCCTTTACGTTCCTCGCCGCCCCCAAACAAGCCCGGTGAAGCTGAAAAATCCCGTCAGAGGCTATCAGCAATCTCTCTCCAAAAAAAAAAAACCACGACCACTCACTGTGACATCCAAGAGGAAGAGGGCTCAAGGTCACTTAAAGAGCAATGGAGAGGACTATGCTCGGGGTTTCTCTGATGATCGAAGCGTGACGGAAAACGCAGTGTGGCAGGCCTCCAACAAGGTATACCGACGATGTGGTAAATGTTGCGGGAAGCCGCTGAATGCGAGCAGCACAAAACCGGTCGTTGTGGAGATCATTGGAAGAAGCCATTGTTCAGCAGGGGATGTCTTTTGACTGAGCTGATGATGAATAATAATTACAATGACGATGATGATTGTTCTCACCCATTTCAGCTATAGTGACATTCGACTCCTACTCGCCTCGACGCTGATGCGTGCGACCGAAGATGACTAGCATAGCCGACCTTCTTAGTAAACTGGTGCGGTGATGGTAATTTATAAATTATGCACCATTGAGTTATGATTTTTAATAATAATAACTGGTTTGGCCCGATTTTTCAATCCTCAGATAAGTTATCAGTCAGCAAGTACATACTTGCTGACACAGCAATGTATGTTTTAAAGGCCGGCATCGCATCTGCGATTCTTTTGGTTGTGCGGATGTCCATGGGCGGCGGTGATTGCTTCCCATCAGGTGACCCGCCTGCCCGTTTACATCCTACTAATATAAAAAAAATATTAGTTTTTGACTTTAGCAACAATTGAATGAAAAGTAAAAACCCGCTTCCCAGCTGTCATCTAGTAAATTGTATGTCATTTTTGGCAGTGAAAACTGGTGTCGCACTCTGGTTGCCCAGTGCGAGTCTAGTTCGCCATTCGATTACGTTAACGAAGATGTAGGTACATACGCCTGCACGTCAATCTACCACAAACTGCCAATTTCCTCAATAGACTTTGAACTTTATGTTTAAAATATATGGTTGTATTTTGGATAGGTTGATGTGCAGGCGTTGTATGGACTGTACCAGCTATATATAAAGTTATAACTTTGCCATACTAATTATTGTTTTTAACGTTAACGAATGGCGAAAGGAACTTGCACTAGGTACCCTTACTTTATCAGCTCAGCTTAATTTATACCAAACACGAATTATCAACGTAACCAGAGCCTAAATCTTCTTCTGTAGAACTCATCTTTAGCTGCTTTACGAAGGACGGCTTTATTTTTCGTCGTACTCTTTCTCTTCTTCTTCGTCGCCCCCGGCGAGGGCGGCGACGTCGCCTTTCCCTTCTGCTTTGCTTTCCCCTTTCCCTTCTCCTTCGGCGCCGGGGCGATCGTCGTCGTCGTCGTCTTCTTCATTGCGCCCGGCGAGAACGGCTTCCCCGGCGGACCCGCCGGCGGGTACTCATCATCATCATCTTGCTCATCGTCCATCGTCGTCGACCTCTGAGTCCTCGTCGTACTCGGCGTCGTGACCGTAGTCACCGTTGTGGTAGTCGTTCCGCCCACTTTGGCTGTAATAATTCTTCTTCTTGTAGTAGTATTTGCCATCATATCGTATTCTGGATAAGTGCTATTAGGATCCCTGGTAGTTGTTGATTGAGTTGTAGTGTTAATACGGGGTAATGTCTTTGTTGTAGTTCTGATAGTCGAGTAGGGATCGTGTATAGTCAAAGTTGGTTCGTCGTATTGCGTGCCGCCTTCATAATCAAATGTGTAATTTCCTTTAGGTAAGGTCTCTGTAGCGCGTGTAGTGAAAATCCTCGCGGTTCCTCTACTTCTCCGGCGTGATCTTGTTGGTCTTGACAATGTTGGCATAATTTCAGCTTTTATACCCTCATCTCTATTTAGCTGTTTATAATGTAAATCGAATATCCTCTCTACCATGTTGTCGATGTCAACATGAGCAGCGAGAATTTTTTCATAAAGTATCAAATACCAAAGGAAATGCGTGTTCCATGGCAACTTTTTCATGATTGTGTATAAAGCTTCGATTTTTAAGGAGATCTGCATCAGAGCTCCATAATATATCGCCATGTTGAAACGAATGCTCTTGGTGTATTTTTGCCTGTAACGTTTCGTGTCCTTCAATCTGTATCTGGTCGCGTAAAGAGATTGCTTCATTAGATCCATTGCCATGTAGACAAGCCTGGGATTATTTTCGACCGCTTCTTTTTTCGTTCTCCGAAAATAGGTTTCATATTTCTTTTTTGCGGCGCCTATTATTTTGAAGATGTTATTAGAATCTAAGATACAAACATCCAGGTTATCAGGATCTCCAAAATCATCGTTTCCGGCAAGATAATTGAACAAAGAGCCCGAATAATCTGATCTGTTCATGAACCTAGCAAGCACTTCTTCTAGAAGGTCAGCCTTCGGGACCGGTCTGCCGCTATAGATGTAGGACTGCACGGTTATACCTGTAATATAAAATAACCATAATATTTACTAAGTAAAATAAACAAGGTTCCACTGGTTACAAGATTGCACACAGCATCACTTTAAACTATCTAGCAGGCCATAGATAAATTCAAAATTACTAAATTCAAAAACATTTATTCAGTTTAGGCTACAAATTAGCTTCCAAGAATGTTACTATGCCATCGGTTCGTAAGTCTAAGCAAGGGCATTTCTTTTCTCCCTTACAACGTCATAATATTGCGTATAAGAATATTCGGCTTTATTGTCCTAATGTGTCCAACAAAGGTTACATCGATATAGGTATAGGGAGTGAAATGCGTGTGTGTTAAGTGTACACACCCTACTCCACCCCCGTAAAATAATGTTAGAAATTCATCTTATTAATTACGGGTCCCATACATCAAATCCTTGTTTTTAACGTACTATAATTTATTATTCCAACCTAGAAATGTAGCTTACCGGAAGGTAGGTGGAACCATAGAATAATATGGAACAAACTACTGCCTGAAATCCGTCATTCTAAATCACTTTCCATATTTAAATCTAAACTGCACAGCCCCCTAGACAAGCGGCAAAATGCTAATAGAATAGAAATTAAATAGAATTATTCTTGTATGGGATTGACATAACATTTATACGTATCGAGACATTTATATGTATCGTTGACATAAATCAATCCCGTCCCGTACAATAATCATTATATATAGTTTCTATTCTATTAGCGTTTTCCCACTTGTCTTGGGGGGCAGGCATCTAATTCAGTCATGCTATAGTTACATGATATAGTTTATTTAATGTATATTTAAGTATGTATCTAGTGTATGACGGGAATTTTTATATTCTTATTTATATTATGGCTTAATATGGTTTATAATCTAAATGTATTCTTCAGTATTTGCGCATTTCCTCTAACTCCTTCTTGGATTTTTCAACCAAAGGTTCTGGTCAGGAAGATAGCTTGTGGAGATGAAACCGCCTTTGCCCATACTAGCTTTAAGATTATTTGTAACTGTTGTTTTTTTCATCTGTGTGTGAGCAGTAAAGTATTTATCTATCTATCAATTACAGGGTAATGGTAAAAAAACCTAAGACGCATGCGAAATGTATGGCTGGTGGCTGGTGATCTGCAAAACGGATGTTTTAAACTCTAGGTGCCTTACAAATAAACAAAGAATAAGCTTCGAATAGTTATTCCGTGTTTTGTCTCTTTCACTATTATTTGAAATGTCGTTTACATGACAGGAGATAGACCGGTAGATCGGGCACTAGTCTCCACACGCCTTATTAATTTGACCATGTATACCAATACATAGTTTTCTTGTACATTGGTCAAATGTGGAGAAAAATTAAATATATTTCATGTATCTTATATTTTTTTGAAAAAATTGTATAATAATGTTGGTGGTCTACTACTGTTTTCTTGGTCCAGCTAAGATTTTGGGAAATGTGATCAGATATAGTATCTCGTCAGTTCTACTGAAGATAAGGAAAATAAAAACAATAAAATATACCAATAACCGGTATAGCCTTTGTTTTAATAACAAAAGTACATTTAAAAAAATACCTTATACCACATAACAAAAATAATTCGATTGTTTCCAATAAAGTTTTGATAACAAAATCTTTTTTATTTATACAAATTTTCCTAATTTACTTTAAACTTAGCAATACTCACGTAGCAAAACCCACAAATACCATATTTTCATTTCTCTTTTTATGGATCTAAAATCTCTAAAATCATTATTAGGAATAACGAACTACGTTTGAATACATTCTCAACGTGATAAAGGAAAATTAATATTTTATTATTAATTAACTAGCGGTCATGCTTAAATGCTCTCAGCGTTATGAAAACATCGGCAAACATAGAAAGCAATAACAATAGATAACTTACTACATCGACAGGTTCTAGGCACGGAAAAAAACAAGACACGGACTACTATGCCCACTCATCATCAGCTCATTTTATGTCCCTGTTGGGGCACGAGCCTTCCCTATGGATGGATAAGGAGAACAGGCCATAAAACACCACGCGGGCCCAGTGCGTATTGGTGATTGAGAACGACTGCTAATGCGGCTATGCCTACTACAATGTATCGTTTTTCAGGGTTCCTTTTTAAGGGTTCAGAGGTTTTCTATCGGAACGGCATCACGCACTGGTGCGTGTCCCTGCCCTGTGCCCTACTACAACGTATCATTATATCAACAGCGTATCATACCAGTGCATAACGGGTTTGACATGACATGACAACCGTCAACAATTGTTGGTAAGAATATTTTGCCGGTGCCATGGAATGATAATATATTTAATATAGTCCATGCCGGTGCGATCACAGTGCGACACGCTCCGTGCACTATTTACTACTTGGTACTTTTATACTTTTTTATTGAAACTTTGACAGACTTTTTATTTTTGACATAGTTTTCCAATACAAAATGATTTGTTTGTTTTGTTGTCATGGAAACTGTTGAAGCGGTACGAAGTTCGCCGGGTCAGCTATAGTATGTAATATTGAAGCACAAAGTAACTTGTCTACACTTTCCACACCATCGATCAATAATGTACTATATTCCCGATGAGCGCTTGAAAAATTTTGGGACCACAGAGAGCCACAATGACGTTTGTGGCGATGACAGTAAATAGGTATTAATACAAATATTTTGCAGCCTTAATTAATCTTTATAGTTAAGATTTAATGTTCACAGTAAGCTGAAGTTATTGATGCTAAATTTAAATGTATAGGTATGATCAAACCGGACCACTTTCGAGGTGTAATTTTGTTCCGGATCCTATATCTAGTACATTTTTGATCGAAGCGCATACGGCATATTTATATTTTAATAGATCTTTGACGTTTTGTATGACGCGGCGCTGTCAAAATAACACTGAATCGAGTATTTAGGGAGTGGCAATGTACCGGTAGTACTGACGCACATCAGACTATCCAAAACTGTCAAATTCCTTCAATAAATGTTCAAATGTGGTGATTAAGCCAACACCCATCAGCGATAACTTGATTTCAATGATGGAGGTCTTTGCCCAGCAGTGGGACATTCATTTGCATTGCATTTGCATCGCATTTGCATCGCATTTGCATCGCATTTGCATCGCATTTGCATCGCATTTGCATCGCATTTGCATCGCATTTGCATCGCATTTGCATCGCATTTGCATCGCATTTGCATCGCATTTGCATCGCATTTGCATCGCATTTGCATCGCATTTGCATCGCATTTGCATCGCATTTGCATCGCATTTGCATCGCATTTGCATTGCATTTGCATTGCATGCTGTAAAGACACAGTTCAAAGTGTATTGAGGTAATTTGACAGTTTGTGATAGTCTGATGTGAGGGCGTACAATGTGTGTACAATGTAGGGCGAATGACGTTCCCCTCATACGCGGTGAGTAGGGCTACATCGTCTGTGATGGCACGCGACGGAGTTGGTCGGTGCCGGAACGGTTTAGTGGGCATAGTCTCATTCTTCTCAATACAAAGAAAGGTTTTTTTGCCTGAAACATTCCTAGCACGGTCATTGCATGATACGATCTAATGGGCCTCTATGGAGTGATCAGTTGCAGGGTAAAAATAATTAATACTGGTGATTGCCATACTTCGGTATGTCCCCTTAGTGGCAGGATCAAGGGGGAGGGGACTGTCTGACTGTTATAGTAATGTCTATAATTACCAAGTCAGATAAACTGTGATGTTCTTATAATGAATTTTACTTTTTTATTTTTTTGTTTTCAAGTGCTAATTGCTGCACTGAAGCATAAAAAACTGATATAAAAAAAAAGTAAAATTTACTATAGCGTTGTGTTATCTTTGTGGTATTTCATCTGCAAAGATGAATCTGCATGGCCATTGGTTGCAACGACGGTTGGATAGATGCCGCTCGTGCCGCTAAAAAGCACTCAAAAACATTAAAATAGCAGTGACAAAATTCAGCGCTTACGTCAGCCTTCCCGGTAGCATAGCGGTCAGTGCAGCCGCCCGGATTGCGGAAGACCCAGGTTCGATTCCTGGCTGGGTCGGGTGGGCGTTTAATTTTTTCACTTTATTTTATAAATATTTAATTTAGTTCTTATAATGCTTTAGAAAGCACTATAATCAATCATAGGTTATGGATTTAGCAGCTAGGGTCTTAGAGAATTAATGGTTCAATGCTCTAAGGCTACGGCCCTTCTTGTTTAGTATCTCCAAATAAGGGTGAGAAGCTCGCTGGCGCAGTTGTTAATGCGCCCGGCCTGCGAGTGCTAAGGTTAAGCAATTTACGCAAAGGTTGAACATCGGATGGGTGACCAAAAATTTATCATCTCATGCTTCTCCGTGCTTCGTCTTAGGCACGTTAAGTTGTTTGTCCAGGCTGTATGTATGTACAACTACCAATCCGAACTGGGCCCGCATGGTGGTTTCTGGCCCATTCTCTCTATCCATCATACTATCCATGCTAATTTTCGTTTTCGTCAACGTAATCGAAAGAATGTATAAGTATAGTAAACAAAACACACACTAGGCACCCTGATCTTTGCAATAAAGCTAGATTTAAAAAATAATGTTAATAACTATTTATTTAATTTAAACTGAAATATAATTTATGTAGTGTTGAAATCGTCGGCCGAGGGCACAGAAGAAAATCAGATATAGAGAATACTCAGATCAATCAGCACCCTCAGGAGGAGGAGAATCAGGCGGAGGACCAGGCGGAGAATCAGGCGGAGAGTCAGGCGGAGAATCAGGCGGAGAAATAGGCGGAGAATCAGGCGGAGAATCAGGCGGAGAATCAGGCGGAGAATCAGGCGGAGAATCAGGCGGAGAATTAGGCGGAGAAGCAGACGTTGTTCCATGTGCATTAGTTGTCTTCACTTGTCGCTTAGGCTTTACACTTCCGGCTCTTGTACTCCTCACAGCCTTGCCGTCCACACCTATCAGCACCCACCACAAATACAAATAGTCCGTATGTAGCTTGATTGCTTTCATGTGCATTATCATAAGGTATTCAGTCTGATACCACCACACGTAGTCCCACTTAAGGGAAAGCATGGTGTACACGTCCATAATCTTCCTCCATAGACGTCGTAAGCGTCTATAAAGGAACGCTATACGGTAGCCGGTGTCAGTTTTACTGAAATACTTCCCACTATCAAGGGACTTTATACTGTGCCGGGCCATGTACACAGTCTGCAGCATCAAGTCCAAAGTTTTTGCTCTTATCACGTGTCTGGAGGCTCTGTTGAACTGTCTGCCACTGTGGTACGGGACTTTCTGTCGTCTAGCATCGACTGTGGTCACATTTTCCGTAACAGTCTTGGCGAATCTCTCCAACTTCTTTTTGAATTTTGTTACGTCGATTCTTTCGATATCCAAATCAAAATTTTTGCCGCCCAAAGGCGATCGCCGCACTTCTGGCATAGGTACTGCTGGGAACAACTCTTGAAGATCTGGATATCCATCGTTATTATTTCGATTCGCAAATGTGTTCGGAATTACTGCAACAATTTAAAAAAACGTGTCATTATATATAAGTACTGCTAGAGCGGACCAGGTTTCCAGGTCTTGAGGACGCACTTTTTGAATAGCCTCAGTAAATATATGTATCGTTTTATATTTTTTGAGTTTATAGCTTATCAACAGGACGTAAGATTTATGTAGATATATTAAATCGTGTGCTTTATCCAGGACCCATTACTTCTAAGACCAATATAAAATAGAATATGTTGATCTTTGTAGCAATACTTGTCAATAACGCACATGTCAAAAGAGCAGCAACGGCTAATTTCATTATAACATTATATTAAATTTCACCAATGTACTTATGAATTTTGTCCGCGCTAGCATAAACGACTTGCTATAAACTGGCTTTAAACAGTTTTATCAAGTTAGTGTTAACTCGTAATTATTTATTTTACGGCTTTCTGTATTTTTACTAATTAAGATTTTTTTTATCGATCTGCATACACTCATGCTACCTACCTACCTACCTAACTGTTTATACTCATGCGATACTTGAGGTGCTTATTTTTATATCATGATCATTATCATCATCTCAGCCAAAAGACGTCCTCTGCTGCCTTAAAAGATAAACGGAGAACTTTTAAATGTTTAAAAATGTGTCGTCCGCTGTTTAAAAACAGGTAGCAATGAGTGTCTCAAAGATATTATTTAATTTTAGGATATAAATTGACTTATCAAAGATATTGTAAAAAAAAGAGAAACGTACACACGCCTGCACATCAACCTATCCAAAACTGTCAAATTACTTCAATACAATGTCAACCATATGACTTAGGAATAAAGTTCAAAGTCTTTTGAGGAAATTTGACAGTCTGTGGTAGGTTGATGTGCAGGCGTCTGTACAACAACTCCTATACTACAGATGTAGATTCCATTTTCTTATGTGTGAACAGGTTTATGGTAAATGTTTATTCCGTGAAAAATTAAAGGATTCGTGATAATTTTAATAAATTCAAAACTATCACGAATTTTGATGCATGGAATAATTAGGTACCTACAAATGCGTCTCGGTGTCCGGTGCCGTCCAAAATTCAGCATCATGGCGGTGGCTTTGCTTCGCAGGGTCCCGTTTCGCAGTTCACCTAAATACCTTATCACCCGACTGCAAAGGAAGGGTATTGTTTTTCGCGCGTATCTTGTTTGTATGTATGTATGTAATATTCTTTATCACTACATATCTCCAGAACCGCTGAACGGATTTACATAATTGAGGTATCGTTAGATTTGTCTTAGCTGCCCAAGTGTTCTTAGATACGGTAGTCCTTCGAAATTTCATAAAACATCATACATAACATGCAGTCGGAGGCATAAAATTTAATAATAAGTCAAATCATTCTCACTTTGTGCGTGGCTCCGACTGTGTGTTATGTATGATGTTGAAGGACTACCTACCGTATTGATATTTTTAATTGTATACAGTACTGTTTGATATTGTTTCGATTTATTTCGCTGGCTTTATGTAGTTATTGAATTTTTATCTTGTTCCGGCCTTTTCAATTGATTTTCTATTTATTTATTATTTTTTACGCAGGCGGGTTTTTTGTTTTTTTTTTAAATTTTTTGTAACCCCTTTCTATGTAACAATATGCATAATAAATGATTTGATTTAACTATTTTTTACAGAGTAAGGCAAATTACTTTGATCTGCCTGATATAAAGCAGAAGTGGAATCTAGACGCGAGTCTGCTAGTGGAGCAGAAATTTAAAATTAAAAAAAATTAAAATTTAAAAATTTTCTTGAATTCTTGCACACTACCCCCTTATTAATAAAAACTATTTATGCATTATTTAGTGAAATATTGTTTTGTCAACGTCACACAAACGCCATTTTGAATTTGAGAAAAAGAGACAAAACAATGATTAACTAAATAATGCTTAATTAGTTTTTACGAAAAAGGTGGTAGCTGTTCTCGCCTTGCCTATCCGCAAGTTGCTTCTTCCCTTCACCTCATTTAAATGATTCCATATTGTAGCAAGGAAAACACGTGTGCAGAAAGAGCATTTCATTTTTTGGCGATGGTGCTGGTGGCGCTGCTTTTATCATTAGTGTAGGTAGTCAGGTTCGCTGGTTATAGAAATACGCCGTTTTTTGGTAAATACTGTTTATTTGTATTGCACACTACTTTTATACACTACATTTATACACTTTAATGGCTAAAAAACGTGTTTTACATTCGCGAGGCGCAATGTGGTGTCACTCCGAGTACGTTTGGCCGCAGACTGGGCGGGAGAAAATGGCGGCTAAGGGTGTGACACCCAATTGCCCTCAAAAGGGTTAACAAAAAGAAAAATAAACGTAACGTTCTATGCTTAAGGAAAATCCAGAGGTCTAATTAGTAAGCAGGAAACATTTTCTAAAGGCGCTATTTTAACTGAATTTATGCAATTGCCTTTAGACTTGGTCGAGCGACGATCTCCGCAAGGTGACTGGCAAGAGCTGGATGGTAGTAGCTGCGGATCGTGCTCAGTGGCGTGCACAAGGAGAGGCCTGTGTCCAGCAGGGGACTAGTATAGGCTGATACTGATGATGATGATGATGATGATGATGATGTAATTTATTAAAGTTTACTATGTAATGTTTTTTAAAATCACATAAAAATTCAATCGAAACAAAAGTTTTTTGAAATAAAGTTTCATTAAAATAATTGCAATGTTTGATATTATCGAAATTTAGATTGTCGAAAGAAGAAGTCCTAATATATTTCACTCAAATCAACTTTTTAACATAATAGTTTTCTGCCCACCTAATATCTACCGATCACAATCATCTGACATTGTCGATGATGCTGTGCTCTCCATAAACCGACTTAATGCGGGCGGTGGTGTCCCTAAGGTCTACGTCGAGCCGCACCACTCGCTCATACATGGCCATGGTGGTCTGTAAGTCCTCGTGCCTCGGGTACTGGCTCTCAAACTGCATGCGCGCCAACGTCACCACCTTCCGCTGCTCCGTCATCAGGCGGCGCATCCTGTTGAATAAGTAGCCCAGCCTATATCTGTGGAGGTAACATTACGTTTGTTTTACCACAATATTTTTGATGTGTAATATATTTCCGCTCGCCTTCTATATATACAATTTGTGGGAGTGATTTCGTAGAAAAGGGACGGAAGTAGGGTCGTAACAGTGTGATCGGCTCGCCTTCTACATATACAATAACTTGTAGGAGTGATTTCGTAGAAATGTGATAGTAATAGTGTGATAGGATAACAGTGTGACATGTCTTCCAATGAGTATTTACTGCATTCTCTTTATGATTTGTAAAAAAATATACGGATTCGGAAGCGCGCAAGCGCGCGCCATTTTGTAAATTTAAAATCGATAATATGAACAAGACGTATTATTATTTTATGTGACATATTGTGTCATCATTTTGATATGTCATATGTCTTCTAATGAGTATTTACTGCATTGTCTTTAGATTTGTACAAAAATATACGTCATTGTTTTCAGAAAATGTTAAAATTGCATATTACTAAGGTGAGATGTCAAATGTTACACATCATATGCGACTACTGTAAGGCTCGTTAATTTTTTTTATTAGTTTGTTGTTTTCTATTTGGTTTCTAATCTTAACAAACACATACACACTTAAACATATTATTGTCCTAAAATCAGTTGTGTACGGATAAGCGAGACTTGTTCCAAAAAGTTTCTAAAACATGTGGTAAACTTATTTGTTGCCACATATGCGAACTTTTTACGACTTTCTACCTTTATAGTAGTTTGAAGTTTTAAATATATTGTCGTCATGTCAGTATCAATTTAAGTTGAATAAAGCCAATATTGCTATTTCTTAACTATTTATTCAACATTTTAATATAATATAATATAATATAATATATGAGACAACATCACATACATTGTTCTAATCCCAAGGTAAGTAGCTAAAGCACTTGTTTCATAGAAATCAGAAACAACGACGGTACCACAACCACCCAGACCCGACACAATATCCAAAAGTTCGTTTTCGACATTGACTGGTACGCCGTAGATTAGTGGAAGCAAAATTGTTTGGGAGGGTTTCTCGAAAGGTACTTACCGCTTCTTACCAAGCAACATCGAGAGAAGCGATTATTATTCGCTAAAAAGTATGACAATTGGACGGTGCGAGATTGGATAAAAAAAATTATTATAATATGAAACTAAAATAAAAATTCAGACGGCAAGCGCTACGTTAGACGTCCAATAAACCATGCTTTTAATTATAAATACACTAGAAGCATAGTCAAGCATGGGGGGAGGCAATATCAAGGTATGGGGATATTTTACCGGATGTGGAGTTGGACCCGTTCGAAAGATTAAAGGTACAATGGATCAACTGCAGTACAAAAACATCTTAGAAGGGACAATGATTCCCCTACTCTGATGACAATTTGCCTGTAACCTGGATCTTTCAGCATGATAATGACCCTAAACACGCCGCCAACAGTGTAAAATATTTTCTTAGGGAACAGTGTATTTCCGTCTTAGACTGGCCTGCAAATAGCCCTGATTTAAATCTTATAGAAAATCTGTGGCATGTCGTAAAAAGAGCAAAGGCAAATAGCTCTTGTGAACGTCATTATGCCATCGGTTCGTAAGTCTATTCTGGGCGGGAGACCTTGTACTGAGAAGAACCGGCAAGTTACTCAGCAAAAATATTGGAAAATGCCTTTTCATAAAAGGACACTTTCCATCAAAAATAAAAACACAAAAATATAAAGGACAATCACAACATGTAAAAAAAAACAAAAGAAAGAAAAAAAATTAAATAACCAAGTTTGCAAAACATCAGTTACCAGTTTATATTTTCACAATATCATGCAGTACTATTAAAAGTCAAAAACTGTCTAAGAAAAAACAAAGTTAAACTATAGTTAATAATAATAAAAATAAGACAAGTATGCAAGAGCAGATCAGCCTCCACAGGCGGCACCCGTTCACGAGTATGACATATGAATCAGCCATCGCTTCGCTCAACCATATTTTAGGGAACGTAACGACCCGACGCACACGCCACCACCGCAGAGACAATAAAGAGAGCACGACACACCCAAGCTACTCTAAATCAAAACTAGTTGAAATGTTTAAAGCAGCGTTGCTTTGTTATCTGTATAATTTATAATTATTATTATATTATATCAGTATAATTTTATCTGCAGGATTACGACAATATTGTTAAGAAATAGCTTATTAGATTCAATTTTATTTTAATGTGCAATAAATTTTATATTTATATTTAACTAGTTTTTGTTCGCGGCTTTGCTCACGTGGGCTACAACACGACTTGTGTTTATTCATAATAAAACCCAAACAATAATTTATTAAAGGTAAATATCATACGTATAAGTAAAAAGTGTCTAACACAAAACAACTTAATAAAGGTCACTTTGTATAAGTTATTTTGGTCCGTTTTGAAACCTCCTGTACAAATTTTCATCCCCTACTTAAGGGATCATATTCCAAAAATACTGAAACACTTTAAAATTTCTTACCAGGCCAAATACCGAAATTTGAGGAATAACAGATTTCCATACAACTTTCCACTCTTATTTCATCTCTCTAGGGGAGATTTTACGAAAAATGCTAAAACACGTCATTCTTTATTTTTGTTGAAAATTCTAAAGATCGATTAAAATATTCATTTTGATAGTTAATACTTTAAATATAACGATTTCCCCAAAAAACCTTCCCTTTTTTACTCATTTAAAGAAAAATAAACAAAATTCCTGAGACACGTCATTCTTTCATTCTTTTCAAGAACCCGAAGAAGAACCCTTTTCAAGAAGTGTTAATGGCAAATATTGTGTGTTGGTACCTATTATAGGTGTACATGTCAGTACTTGTCTTCTGTGTATGTAATCATATCAATAGTAAATAATATGTATACTATGTCAAATAAATAAATAAATAAATAAGTATACGTTTTCTACCGTATTCGTGATTATACAGGTATTATCAAACACCCTGTATAACAAAGAACCATCTGTTTTTGCTAATTTGAAAGGAATACTCAATTATATCTCATCTACATTGTTTAAAAGTGTCACCTTTTATCAGGCCGAAATATCTCTCTCCGCTTTAGTGCCGCTATAATATAATATCGGGCATGTATCAAAAATTGTATGTTTATGTTTACAAGCATAGTTCTCTTCTTCTTCTCTGTGACGTGTGTGTTGTAGTAATCCTGCTTGTCCTTGAACCCTTCGTTGTAACCATACGTCAGGTATCGATATCTTCTGGTCAAATTTAACGAACGTGTTATACCATTGAAATCATTAATGTCGTAGCTGTTCGAATGGTTATTTGCTTCAAGCATTTCCATGACATCTACGGTGATGTTGGGATATGAATCTCGCCTAGAAAAAACTTCACTTTTGTTGCTCTTTGAGACGTTCAATGGAAGAGTGAAGAATTGGAAATGCCCTAAGTCTCCGTGTATCAATTCGTAAGGCGATAGGTCGTTGAAAGTCGCCTCGGTGAAAACAATAAAACCTGAAAATGTATCGACAATATATTTTCTATTGCATAAAATACTCTCAATAAATACTGTATGGAAAGGTGGGTATCCACTTTTTATCCATTATGTAATGGATATTTTCGAAAACATAGATAAAATGTTTTTGTTTTGTTTATATAATTTTAACGCAAATTTTGTTGCGAAACAAATTAAATAAACACTAATGTTGAAAAGCTTTCCACGAGCAGGATTTGAACCTGCACCCTTCTGACATACCGGGTCAGGTGCTCTCCCAATTTGTATGCTTACCTACTTAATTATATGCTCGTAGTAGGGTATGACGGGTTCCCTTCACCTTCCTTCCCTTCGTTGAAACACGTTTTGTATTAACGTTTCTCCGATGATGTGCATCCGATAATCGATCTGGCTAATATTCGTTCAGTCTATGACTTACTTACTGTTGTTCGTTAGCCTAATGTGGTTCGTTTAAGGACCATTCTTTTTATTTTCTTTTTACCTTCAATAACACCAGCCTGGCCGAGGCCTAGCAAATCACCAACCTGCGTTTGGCAAGCGTGGTGATTAACCCATTACTCATAAATATTAGTGATGACTTGATTAATGATGGAGGCCTTTTCCCAGCAGTGGGACAGTTAACTTCTTTACTTTACCTTCACTGATAACCAGGCGTGACAGACTCCGACATAATTATGATAGTCAAAATGTTTTTTGTTTTGTTTATATAATTTTAACGCAAATTTTGTTGCGAAACTAATTACAAATAAATAGCTTGCCTACTTCTTAACTAATTTTTAGTATTTGTAAAAATATTATGATCAGATGTTAATGACGGTAGTTGTTGACATTGAATTGGCGCCTTTGGCTTTCAAAGTAAAAAGTAAATAGTTTTGAATAATTTCGGCGGGCTGGTTAGAACCACGATAGTTCAATTGGAAGAGCACCTGACCCGGTATGTCAGAAGGTTCAAATCCTGCTCGTGGAAATTTTTTCAACATTTGTGTTTTTGTAATTATGATAGTCAACTTTGAAATGAAACAACTTTTACGGATCTACTCGCGTTTGTTTTACACATTAGTTTTAATTAATGTTTATTCTGACGTTTTGAACCCTTTACAGACACTTTAATTATATAGGCTTTATAATATACAGGCCCATAGGCGCGAAAATAAGTCTGCAGTATGCGAACATTCCCTAGAGGGGCCCAACCATTACATCAGATTTGAAAAACCACAAATACTCGCTAGAGAACAACGATTCATCCCTAGGATAATACGCGAGGCTATTGAAATTAAAAAACATCCTAATTTTAATAGAGAAGATGGTTGGAATCTATCACCAGCCTGGGATCCCATCATACAAAATATAGAACAAGGGTACGAAGAACTGGTTCACACGCGCTCTACACCAGGTACAGACATGTACCTGGGCGCTTCTCTCCTCCTCCACGGCCTGGTCAACCCGAGTCGAGGCTCGAGCCTTTAGAGGCGCCCTCGGGTTGTTCCGCTCCCCGATTCGATCCGAACCCTTCAGAGAATCTAGTAGGGCACGGGGACGCGCACTAGTGCGCGATGCCGTTCCCTCTAGAACACCTCCGAAGGTGATACGTTTCACACGGCTTGGGGGACCCTTTACGTTCCTCGCCACCCCCAAACAAGCGCGGTGAAGCTGAAAATGCCTCAGAGGCAATCAGCAATCTCTCTCAAAAAAAGAAAAAAAAACGTTCAAACAAAATAACAAACTCTTTTTGTTTTATTATACATAGTCAGGTCATAAGTATTGTCACACAGTAAAAACTTTTCTTTTAGAATGCTGGCCACAAAAAAGTTTATTGAATTCGAATTTCGAATTGTTCATGAAAATAAAAATATATACTTTTTAGAATTTCACTCGATTTTAAATATGGAGTGGACGCTTAAAGAAGACCGTGTTGCAGTTATTGCGTTGCATCGTTGCGGTTACGCGCCAATTCAAATTTTTAACATACTGAAAAATTTGAATTTAACCAAAAGATTCGTTTATCGTACCATCAAACGATACAATGAAGACTCTAGTGTAGATGACAGGTCAAGAAGCGGTCGCCCTCGGTCTGTTAGGACTCTAGCAGTGATAAAAGCTGTGAAGGCGCGAATTCAAAGAAATCCCAAACGTAAGCGGAAACTGTTGGCCCTTCAGATGAGGTTAAGCAGAACCACGGTGAAAAGGGTGTTAAATGAAGACTTAGGGCTTCGGGCATATCGAAGAAAAACAGGACATCGTTTGAATGCTTGTCTAATGACTGTCTAATGTCTAAGACTGAAGAGATGCCGCGCTTTGTTGAAGCGGTACGCGGGAAAAAAATACCGGGAAATTCTTTTTTCGGATGAAAAAATTTTTACCGTAGAAGAGAGCTACAACAAACAAAATGATAAGGTGTATGCACACAGTAGTGAAGAAGCAACCAACCGTATTCCGCGTGTCCAACGAGGTCATTTTCCATCCTCGCTCATGGTATGGTTGGGAGTTTCTTATTGGGGCTTAACAGAGGTGTAAAAACTTTTTGTGACAAAGGTGTAAAAACGAATGCAGTTGTGTATCAAAATACAGTCCTGACGAACCTTGTGGAACCTGTTTCTTATACCATGTTCAATAACAGGCACTGGGTATTCCAACAAGATTCGGCGCCAGCTCATAGAGCGAAGAGCACACAAGACTGGCTGGCGGCGCGTGAAATCGACTTTATCCGGCACGAAGACTGGCCCTCCTCCAGTCCAGATTTGAGTCCGTTAGATTACAAGATATGGCAACACTTGGAGGAAAAGGCGTGCTCAAAGCCTCATCCTAATTTGGAGTCACTCAAGACATCCTTGATTAAGGCAGCCGCCGATATTGACATGGACCTCGTCCGTGCTGCGATACACGACTGGCCGCGCAGATTGAAGGTCTGTATTCAAAATCACGGAGGTCATTTTGAATAAACTTTATTGTCATAAGAATGTATGTTTTGTTAAGTTCATTTTGGTATATAAATGGTTACATAATGAATAAACTTGTCTCAATTATTTTATATTAAACATGTGACAGAATTTATGACCTGACTGTGTATATGTAAAGATTCCATGCATCGAGAAATAGAACGAAAGAGTATTTTTAATTTGTTTATAGGTTTCGAGGAAATTAACACAGAACCTCCGGATTGAGCTGAGCTTGTTTGGCTTGCTTACATGAATTTATAATATACTCACAAGGAAAAATTGAAACGGCTATCAACCTTATTGACATAGTAAATGAAAGTAATCGAGTCATCGCATATTAAAAAATTAAACTTAAAATACTAAAACATTATACACAAAATCAATAAAAATATACATATTTCTTGCCACTTACTCGCAAAGAAAATTAACAATTTATTGTTCTTGAAACAATTTAACTGTAATTAATGTGCATTATCTTAATTAGAAAATTTATCATCTCGAGCTACTCCGTGCACGGTAGGCACGTAAAACCGTTAGTCCCGGCTGCATTAGCAGTCGTTAACAATCACCAATCCGCACTGGGCCCGCGTGGTGGTTTATGGCCCGTTCTCCGTGCGGTATTTCCATCTACTCACAGGGAAGACTCGTGCCCATCAGTGGGACATAAAATTTATTTATTTATTTATTTACACACAACCAGCCTTACAACTCATCATTACAGTTTTTTTTTACTCCAATGCGGTAGAGAGCTAATTTTGTGAATTCGCTCAATGAACAAATCAATAAATCCGTCTCTTTATCAACGAGGTTGATTGTGCTAAAGGCGCGCGTCGTCTCCTAGGTTATTTTCCAGGTTTTAGAAAAATATGTGTAATGGTTCCTTAAAGCATAATATATTTGCAATTTGATTAATTCGTTGTGAATTTCTTTATTTTTTATGAAAAACGCCATTAAAATTCAAATTAATAAAATAGCCGCCAAAACGCTGAAGACGCCATGCATGCAGGTCACGTGATGTCGTGACGTCACCTGCTTGTAAACAAACTTTTACCTGTCAAATCACACCGTACAAAACTTATTTTAAAATGATGTGCTGGCTAAATTGGGTTAAAAATATGTTTACCGTGAAGTTAACAACAGTTTGATCTATATTTTTATTGTAGTCAAATATCCTAGTTCAACTGCTAGGGACGAGCAGTAGGTTCGGCCGTCGTCGTCGCCATACGTATTTATCCGGGACATAAACACCCATCATCCCTAACATCTCCAGATTGGATATCTTACCTTTAAGCACCATAAAAAAGTGAGAAACTAGCCTGAGCTCTCTCCTGATTCTAAGCTGGTTGAATTCTACCACACCCAGAACAGAAAATGAATTGCTGATGTGATGATGATACGAAAACCACCGGATTCAGAGGGTTAAAGACACCGAAGCCCGTGATAAGACTAACTAGCCCGTAACTAGCATTAAAGCAAGACTTTAGAACAATAACTGCTACCAATAAACCGGACATAGTGTAAACACCCAGCTGGGAATCGAACCCAATAATAGTTATGCATTTTTTTTTTAAATATTTTTATAGGCACGTTTTACGGGTATGTATTGTAGTGAAATAAAATAAAAATTAAAACACTTCTTTTCACTAATACACGTAGAATTTACTGACGTAAATAAAAAATGACAACTTTTAGACCGCACAAAAGAAACACGATTAATACTATAAAAAAAAAAGTCGCATATGATGTGTAACATTTGACATCTTACCTTTTGAAATCAATATTACAATAGAAAATAGATTTACAAATCATAAAGAGAATGCAGTAAATACTCATTGGAAGACATGGCACATTGTTATCCTGTTACACTGTTACGATCACATTTCTACGAAATCACTCCCACAAATAATACGACCTACAACGGACATTGGGCTTAAAGTGTCGATCACTGGTGGTTTCCCTGACTAACACGTAGCAGTTACAGGATGGTGAATTTCAACATGTCCATTAAAATCTTCATTTCCGTGGATTTTTTATCATAGGGTTTTTAAAAAAATGTTTGGCGTTTATTAAAGTTTTTGATAGTGCATGTATTTTTGCTTAATATCTGGCAGATATTTTACAAAACTAACGAGATATACAAGATTAAAAATTGCGAGCCACGGCGATGAAACATGCGTGCACGGCAATGAAACAAGCGTTCACGGCAATGAAAGAACTGTTTTTATAAGAAGCAAGTGCACTCTATGCAGTACTACTTCTGTATTACAGGTAAATATGTTTTCTTTGCCTAATCATACCATGGCGATGAAAACATAAGTCACGGAAATGAAACGCCTGGCCACGGCAATGAAACTAAACTGTTTAAGGCATAGTAATGATTTTTTTTTAAATAAAACTAGGTTTTAATATAAATAATCAGTGGATTTTTATCGATGAGGTATAATACACATCAAGGTGACGTGTGGACAAACACGGCAATGAAAGATTTCGAGGTTTAATTTATTTTTATGGAGTACCTATTAATTGTACCTGTTACAATTATCACCTGTGTAGTCCCTTACCGCGTAAATGAGGCGAGAGTATTCTAGTTCATTGCGTTATTTCTAAAACCGTTGACTATGACTGCCGCTGCGCGCAATGAACTAGAAATCCGTTCGCCGCGTCGCAAGTCGCTCGTGTTCGTGGCAGAGGCCCTACGTACCTCCCGCCCCCGCGTACCTACCGCAGGCGAGGACTCAGTTAAGCGGTCTAGCTATAGTTCAGGAATCGAGTCTCAAACTTTTCCCGAAATTAAATTTCAATTACAAAATTAGAAAAAGGACTAAGTACGTAATTACACATAACAGTGCAGTGCAGTTATTAGGTACCTATAGATATAAAAGAGGGAAAAGGTATTTCTTTTTTCATTCTTCGTCATTAATCGAAAACTATACATCATAAAAATAATTAAAAATCTGTTTAAGCTTGTGCAAATGAAAACCTTTCATACGATACCACCACATGACACGGTTAACTTACTTCAAAATTTGAACCCCCGTTCCTTGCATAAAGACCCTGTTTTTTTGTGATTTAATTAAATATGTATAGTTTTCAGATTTTTCTCTGTACTTGTAGTTTAAGACGATATTACTTGCCAAACTTCATAGTTCTAGGTAAACGGCAAGTACCCTATGAATTTTGATTTCCTTGAGAGTGTCGAAATATACGTTTTTTGCGACATAAATGGCCGTATCTTTTTTCCCGTTAACTTGGAAGTTTGATTTTTTCACAGCTTCAAGGGACCGCAGACCTGAGTATATAGTTTTAAGTTCAACTCGATACCTCCACGAGTTCCCAAGATAAAGGGTCTTGATAGACAGACGGACAACAAAGTGATCCTTTAAGGGTTCCGTTTTTTCCTTTTGAGGTACGGAACCCTAACAACAAAGAACAGAATAAAATTTAATACAAACAGAAACACAAAAACATAAACCGAGAAAGATAATTTACAATAAAAAAACTTAAATTAACTTAACTTAAAAATAAAACAAAACTTTGATTTTTTTTTTATACTTAGCACGGCAAATGACTCCACACCACCTGATGTTAAGCGGAAATGGAGTCCATACGCGAAGACAACTGGTGCAGCGTGAAAACAACGCAGCATCAGTCAACTTCACTCTGCCGGCCCACAAGGTGCTTCTTCACGCCTCGTTTGAAGGATGACATATCATAGGAAAGAGGGAAAACATGTGCTGGTAGACTATTCCATCTTTTGGAGGTGCGACAAAGAAACGAGTCACCAAATTTCTTTGTGCGCGATGGGATATGTGAGACAGAACAGACAGAGAATTCCATAAACTTAAAGCATTGATGTGAGGCCAACTAGGTCCCTACCTTGGTGAAAGCTACTGCGGCATTGAGCTCAATCCCCTTTTTGATGGATAAGTCTCGGTGTAGCATTGATCATTCATTCATTCATTCATAATGGCCTACTTCATATACTTTTACATCTTTAATAATAATTATTATTGACATCGAAAAAGTCCAAAAACATTTAAAAACTTTAAACTTTATTCTTGGAAGTCCCAAGCTTCCTTTCGGTTTTCATCAACCTCCTCTAGCATTTCTTTAGCGCTCTCATCGTTTTGAACAATCAGGTCGATCAACAGCGTTATGTCGAACCATTTGTTGTTCATCCTCTCTTCGGCGTGCAAAATTTCAATAGGGTAAAATCTCTTGACATAGCCGTACCTAACACCGAGGCAAGAATGCATCGCCCTGTAGGCAAATCTGTGGAACATCTTACATGCTATATCCGTCTTGCTGAAGATGAAGCCCATTTTGTATAGCTTCTCATCCCTATATCTTTTTCTGAAATTCTGCATCATCACCAATTTGTTGCGAGTCCAATACATGACGTGGAGTATAAGTTCGTACAGGCGGCGGCGCAGGCTGAACTGGTCTCGCTCTGCTACAGACATGTCGATGTGACCCGGTGGACTCCACTTGTTTCTGCGCGCGCTCTCCACTTTGCTCTCCACTTTGCTCTCCACTTTGATGTCGAGAAGATCGTCAGTGAGATCGATGCCTGCAAACAGATACTGTTTAGATTGTTTCACGGTAGCATAAATTATTTCAATTCATTGTTTGTTCCGATTGGCATAAATATTATCATTTTTGTTCTTGCTTGTTTCATTACAACTTTGTAAAAATCAGCTGCTTTTGAAAATAGTACCTCTTTATAAGTTACTAAAGACAAGGCCACAAAGCAAGGCTTCAGTTCTGCTATCGCTCACAATTGGCTCAGCACAGTGGCATCATTCTGACCTTTTCATAGTTTTATAGTTCAAATTTCAGACTATTAAAGACGAAATCTAGCTTAGTGGCTTATTTATGGTGTAAGACAATATCTTGTATGTAATTACTATGATTTCTTGATAGGTCTGTGCGCAGTGTGTTTCTATCTAATTAGTTTCCTACTTTAACTATCCTGTTACCATGATCTGCTGAAAACAATCTCTATTTAGTGTGTACAAGTGAACTTGTACAGACGTCTGCACATCAACCTATCCAAAACTAAAATTTCTTCAATAAATATTCAACCATATTATGATGTCATATACATAAAGTTCAAATTCTATTGAGCAAATTTGACAGTTTGTAGTAGTCTGGTGTGCAGGTGTGTTACTTTTATGTTCAAAAATGTTAAAGGTCATCATTGTGTATTTGCTAAGTTATTTAAATATAAAACTGGCTTGCCCTTCATACGCACAGTTCTTCTTCATGTTCCTCTCTTTAAATTTATACGTACCATTAAAAAAATCATTAAAATCTTTCACAAGCGACATGTTGAGCCCCTGCTCCTTTTTGTTCTTATGCATCCGCTCCCAAACGTTGATTGGTCGGTACTTATTCATATAGTCTCTGAAAAGCCAATCCTTTTTGCTACTATTATTTTCTTGTGCACCTTCGTTCGCTTTAGCAACAGTGGGTTTGATGGAACTCTTTAGGTTGCTGTTCCATCGTTTTACCTTTACGTTATTTGTGTCAGCATTAACTACCGTGAATATCAATATTGCGGCTGCAACGACTGTGGGACCTAATTTAATATTATTATCATTATTATCATCATCATCATCATCATCATCATCATCAATATTATAATCACATAGACTGCGTTTGCCCAATGCCTTTTTAGTGATGCCAATTTAATAACAACAACCGGGACCAACTTCAAGTGCCTTTCGGAGCACAGTGAAGCTCGTGATATTATGATGGTCACCGATCGAATGATTAGGCATTGCTATAGCAATAACTTAAAATATCACAACCCACACACCATCGGCCTCCTTGCTAATTTTTAGAACAAAATAAAATTATTTAACGATAATGCACATCTCAGGTATATCTAATAATCATTGCATTCCATAATGTTTACACAATATTAAAGTATGGTTTTAAAATGGCATCAATATTATGGACCCTGTTAGGCACAGCACAGCTTAGTTGGAGACATAAAAGTAAGCAATTTTTAATTTTAATAATATTTAATTTTGTTTACTGATTCCTTTATTTAGTTTTTTAAGAGGTTCCGAAGCTGATATAAATTCATACAAAAATATATCAACAACTTACGTCTACTGTGGATAAACATTTGTAATATTTCATTGAACCATTCAGGGACTACTAGAACCAGGTATTACATGGAATAGGAGTGTATTCTCCGTAACGCAATCATTTCTAGTAAAAATCACAATTTCACGATAATTTTCCTCTATGAAACTGTTTTATGATGGTTTAAGTATTTAATAGAAATAAATTACTTTGTAACGCCTCTGTGACCGAGTGGTTAAGCACCCGGCCCGTATATCTAGAGGTCCTGGGTTCATTTCCTAGGTCAAAATGTGTTACGCATTTGGTTAGCGTGGTGATTAAGCCAATACCCACCAATTACCATTTTACAGTATATAGTTATAGTTTGTTCGGTTCGAAGAGGTCGGTAGACCGCGGAGAATTGATTATTTGCAACGATTGCAAATGTTAAGCTATCTTAGGCGCGGTCGTTACTAGGATGGGCTGTTTTTATTCCAAACGGGGAAGCACTTTTCCCTCTTCTCACCAGCGCACTTTACTCGGGAACCTCAACTACTTAAGTACTATCTTTATATCTATCTTGTCTCTAAGTATTGGGACATAAGAATACAGCTATTATTTGTTATGATACTAGACTTCAAAGGTTAGTGGTAACTAGCCAGGCAGACTAAGAAAAAGCTAAATTTTACTTTTTATTTTCAAGTGCTAATTGCTGCACTGAAGCTAAATTAAATATTTATAAAATTTATAAAATTCAGTGAAAAAATTAAACGCTTGCCCGACCCAGCCAGGAATCGAACCTGACCGCTAGGCTACCGGGAAGGCTGACGTAAGCGCTGCATTTTGTCACTACTTTATAATAAAAAAAAATTAAAATTAAAAAGCAGTGACAAAATTCAGCGCTTACGTCAGCCTTTCCGGTAGCATAGCGGTCAGTGCAGCCGCCCGGATTGCGTAAGACCCAAGTTCAATTCTTGGCTAAATTAAACGCCTACCCGACGGTAGGCGTTTAATTTTTTCACTGTATTTTATAAATTTTATAAATATTTGAGAAAATGCTGTACCAACAACGGCACAGAATACAAAATATACCTAATAATAAATAAATGAATAATAAATAAATAAATATTTAGACAACATCACATACATTGTTCTGATCCCAAGGTAAGTAGCTAAAGCACTTGTTTCATGGAAATCAGAAACAACGACGGTACCACAACCACCCAAACCCGACACAATATCGAAAAGTTCATTTTCGACATTGACCCGACCGGGAATCGAACCCGGGACCTCAGAGTTAGTGCCGCCTAAAGTCCGGCGTGCAAGCCACTTGGCTACGGAGGTCGTCAAATCATAATCAAACCCAGGACCACTATGCCTGATGGTGATCTAACCAATAGACAATAAGGTGGTTTAAATGTACTAACCAAACATATTATACGATATTTCTCCGTGTTTCGGGAGGTATTATGTCGTAGTTTTCTGTTTGCTATTTCAATATTGCAGTCGTAAAAACGAGCCGTATTAATGTACTGAAAATGCTTTTCACGTTTCAGCCACAATTTTTTATTAAATCTAAAGTCTTTTTGGCTGGCAAGAGCTGGATGAGAGTAGCTGTGGATCGTACTCAGTGGCGTGCACTTGAAGAGGCCTGTGCCCAGCAGTGGACTAGTATAGGCTGATGATGACGATGATGGTGGTGGTGATGAGTCTCTTTACATGGCGCATGTTTTCGCACGCCCGATCCGATCTGCACCCCTTTGTAGAATCTAGTAGGAAACGGGGGCACGCTTGAGTAATGCAATAGGGTATTTGACTACAATAAAAATATAGATCAAACTGTTGTTAACTTCACAGTAAACATTTTTTAAACCAATTTAGCCGGCACATAATTTTAAAATAAGTATGATTTTTTAATTTTGATGATTGACCACGTGATCGAAAACGCACGGGATTTGGCTGAATCTGAAGTGACGTCACCTGCTTGTTTACAGTAAATGTCACTAAAAGTTTTGTATGGTGTGATTTGAAAGCTAAAAGTTTGTTTACAAGCAGGTGACGTCACGACATCACGTGACCTGCATGCATCGTTTTGGCGGCTATTTTATTAATTTGAATTATTCAAATTACAAATATATAATGCTATAATATAAATAACCAATACAAATATTTTTCTAAAACCTGTCAAATATCCTATTTCTTTTAAAAACGTCTTGAGCAATGTCAACGAGAAACATTACTTTAGATAGTCTGGGGCGATTTTTGAACCGGTGACTAACTATCACACTGAGATATCACTCCTGAGTTTTCTTATTTCTCATAATCAAAGCCATTGGTAACCTATTTTTGACACCGAAAATTATTAATCTTAATAATGAAATTGTAAATATAATGCAAGGCTTATATTTATTTTCTTATATTATTTTATTTAACAAACAAATAAATTTTAATTAAATAATCATTTTACAATATAATAATTAAATACTAAACATACTAATAGACAAAAATAACTCCATGATGTGCCTGAAATAGGATTATCCTATTTTTTAGGCAAAAATAGAAATATTATTATTATATTTTATTTGTAAAAATATTATGATTGGATGTTAATGACGGTAGTTGTTGACATTGGATGTGCGCCTTTGGCTTTCAAAGTAAAAAGTAAATAGATAATAAAATAAATAATATCACAAATAAACACAAAAAAATATAGAAGACAACCACATGTAAAAAACAAAATAAAAAATCTAAGTTAACAAATTTACCTCAGGTAAAAGTTTTAATTTCCACAATGTCATACAGTACTCTAATAAAAGTCAAAAATTG
The DNA here is from genome assembly GCA_949315975.1 of Eudonia truncicolella. NCBI lineage: Eukaryota > Metazoa > Arthropoda > Insecta > Lepidoptera > Crambidae > Eudonia > Eudonia truncicolella. The sequence continues at coordinate 1,894,433 of OX438837.1, read as the reverse complement.
TTTAAGTAAAACAAAGTCAAACTATTACTAAAAATAAGATAAGTATGCAAGAGCAGACCAACCTCCACAGGCGGCACCCATTCACGAGTATAACATATAAATCAGCCATCGCTTCGCTCAACCATATTTTAGGGAATGTAACGACCCGACGCACACGCCACCACCGCAGAGACAATAAAGAGAGCATGACACACTCAAGATACTCTAAATAAAAACCTAATGATCTATTTAACGCAACGCTGTTTGTTAACTGTAGGTTACTGCTGATAAAGGCCATCATATCAGTATAAAAATTATATAATTTTATTTTATTATATTGATTCAAATAGAGTATAATGTGTTTTTTATTATAATCAAGCTGTTTTATCATCTAAATTTTCTTTGACTGTATAATAACCTTTTATTATACAAAAGTTTATAAAACAACTTACAATGTGAAATAATATGTGCAGGCGAGCAGACTAAGATGACCACACATTCTTTTCATTAAAATAATCATCAATTTTAAAGTAGCCTTTTTTCATTAGACCTTGTTTTATTTCTGTCTTAAACTTGTGTAGTGGCAATTCCGTTAGAGTGAAAGGCACTTTATTATACATTTCATAACAAATGAATTTCCGACCTTATTGAGTCTAAGTTTTGGAACGGCAAGTTTGTTTTTATTGTGTTAAAATTATGGGTATTACTTTTTTTTCGAATTTATCTAAGTTTTTATAAACATAAATTTTCATAAATATGAAAAATATGAAGAATATGAAGCTTCAGTTAAAATATTAATAAATAGTAATTACCAGAGGGAGGCCTATACACACAAATAATATCATACTGCTCCGCACATGATAGTTCAATATTTCGTTCAACTGAGAGAGATACTATGTCTTTACGCTCCTTTGATTGTAATGTGTCGTTTAATAATATCAGTGACCCACCTCTTATAGCAGACTCTCTTGTGAACGAACTAATGACTACATTGACATAAAACCGGAGCGCGAATAACAAAATAGTTTCACAGGTCGAGCATAAAAATCAATGACCATTCACAACAGCCCAGAGGCGGGTGCATACTCTTTGTAGGTACGTAGGTGGCGTTCGGCGTCAAAAACAAAACACGAAAAAAACCAAGATGGCGCACGCAACGCAGGAAACGCGGGAAATGAGCAGCGGTTAAGGAAATAAGTAACAATCAACTTTATGTCAGTTTTGTACCTACTCATGTGTTTTATTTTTTCTTTTTAATGGAAAGGTCTTTGCCGTTCAGTGGAAAATAGTGACAATGACTTATTTAAGTAGTGGGAACAGTAATTGATGCTTTATTTACAAACGATGCTTTAGAGCTCTAACTGCCGTACTCAGAGACGTCAATTAAGTTTTAATGACAATTAAGTCTCTTGCGTCACTTTCTTATGTATAGTGCTAAATAGAGAAGGAAAGACATTTAATTGTCATTAAACTTAATTGACGTCTCTGAGTGTGGCAGTAAGTTGACTTTAATATACTTAGTTTCAATCTACATGGAGCCTGTTACAAAATTTTTATTAATTTATTTATAAGCACTTCTACAATAATTTTGAAATGTAACATTCCATAAAATGTTTTTGTTTTGTTTGTATAATTTTAACGCAAATTTTGTTGCGAAACAAATAACAAAAATACAAATGTTGAAAAAAAATCCACGAGCAGGGAGAGCACCTGACCACGGTATGTAAGAAGGGCGCAGGTTCAAATCGTGCTCGTGGAAATTTTTTCAACATTTGTGTTTTTGTAAAGGTTAATTATACAGTTATGGTGCTTTCAAAAAATTTGTAAAACAAAAAGTAAAGGAAACTACTTTTATTGTTTCCTCCTCCTCCTCCTATCTTTAAAACCGGGTCAAATGCGCCCAATTATAATCGGGTCAATGTGGTTACGGCCCGGGTCCATTAATCCCAGTTTGCTCCAAAACGAACTTCTCTAGCGCAACAGTAACCTACTGCAGTCGGTAAAGGAATATCGGTCGATAGCAGATTCTATAATTCGTCATGAACTGTGGCTTTCTCATACTTTATTTGAAGTGAAAGTAAGTTGGTCAAACACCGGTACCCGTCAATATGTGCTGTCTTCTCTGGCGAAGCTTATTTCCTAATCTTTTGTCTTACTCTAGCGCGCCCTGAAACGGTGCAAAGATCAGCCAATATTATGATATAAATGGTTTTTTGCCTATGCATGGTTTTTAGTTTTTTTTGTTTTGCTTTTTGAGAGTATAAATAGGTTAATAAAAAAGATCGGTATTTTTGCTTTCACAATGCTTTCTAAAACAAAAGCTGGTTCTTATTAAAATTAGCATATACATGCGTGCTTGTCTATGTCGGAACTCTCATGCATGGTTATATCGTTTCGGAAGTTATTGCTGCCGGCTTACCAAGAATTAGTATTGTGTGATTATAAATACTGTTAAATGAACTAAAATGGCGACATTGACCGAAATTTAGTATAAGCTTCGAAAAGTTGTTTCGTGGTTTGTCTCTATTACTAGCCTGAAATTAAGTTATCATGAGGGGAACAAAACACGGAATATATATTCCATGCTTATTCTTTGTGTAGTTGTGAGGTTCTCGTTGTGTAGAGCTTATTTAATTTATTTTCTTGAACTTTAAGAAAGACAAAATTTATTATTATCAACATAACAACTAGGTACAAAGTTCACCAGCACTACACTTCTGCGCGTATCCTACTCTTTGCCACGTAGTATTGAAACGTAGGGGATTTCTACCCCGAGCCAGTACGACAAGCCACGCTCTCGTGACGCAACGCGCCGCGCCACCCGCCATCTTGGAAAATAAACACGAAAAAAAGTAGCCTCAAATTTCCACGGGGCCAATCGCGCGGTGCGGACTGACCACGGGATGATTTGAAAATTTGGAACGTGCGATTTATCTGTGCAACGACAGTTTCTTTTTTAAATATACCTAACTAGTTTCGTTTAGTGTTGTGACCTGTGAATATTTATAGAGTTGTCAATACAATGCAATAAACTCTATTTTGTGCATCGGCATCCTAATTATAATTACAGGTGAGACTTTTTTGATTATATGCGGGTACAGTGCTTTTAGAGCGCTTTTTTTGCAGAGTTTCGTTTGTGATAAGGTTAAAAGGCACCTTTTTACTAAAGTGTTGTTGTGTTGTGTGAATACGAAATGTGTCTGACTTTCAGTCTGTAGAGGGCCCGGGGTGTTTTAAAAGGTCACTGATATTTTAGGCGCCAATGTTAATTAATACTTTTTTTTTATGTTGTAAAACAGGGAAACGCTTTCATCTTACATTATGGTAAGAGATGATAATGCCATTGTGGAAGCGTACTTCACCCAAAATCCTCAACCACGAAGAAATTATTTTACCTCAACTGTTGAAACAACAATGCTACCTATTGTAATTAGATTGCGAGATTAAGATTGTCAACGACCAACTTAGACGGTGGTAACTGGCGTTGGTAACCTAATACCGACTACGCAGAGCAGAATCACATTTGAGAATCGAACACGGGACTTCAGGATCTGGCCTACAGGTACACCGTAAGATTTACTGTGTCATTTAAATTATGACGATGTTCATAAGTAAAACAAAAGAAATAAACATTAAAACTGTTTGAGGGGTGGTCGTATTTTTTTAAAACTGATCACTTAATTCCACGGATTTATATTTAATTATATTTTATATCTATCTCCTTTGAAGTTCTCCGAAATTATTTAAAGATAAAATTTTGAGATCAGCTGCGCAGTGTTAAAAAGCTGGTAATTACAAAAAACCTGTGATCTCTTTTTATTTTATTAACATTTTGCCCACGACTTTGTCTTCGTGTTTTTCGTATTTTTCCGTAAATTTACCGTTAATTGTTTTACTCGCGTTTTGGTGTTGTGTTCTTGTCCGGTGAGTGAAAGTACCGGAGGCTCATCTCTACCCTCCCCCCTCCCAAAATCCTACTCCCTCCTCAACATCCTACTCCTTCCTTAAGGCCGGCAACGCATCTGCGATTACTTTGGTTTGGTTTGGGTGTCTATGGGCGGCGGTGATTACTTTCCATCAGGTGACCCGCCTGCTCGTTTGCCTCCTTTTAACATAAAAAAAATAATTATATTAGATATCAAAATAAAATATAGTTATGGTCAACCCTGAAAGTACACACGCCTGCACATCTGACTAACACAAACTGTCAAATTACTTCAATAGATTTTGAACTTTATGTATATGGCTTAGGGTTGAGCATTTATTGACGAAATTTGACAGTTTTGGATAGGTTGATAGGAGTCTGTACATTCTAAAAATAGGTGAAAGGTTTTTTTAAATTGGATAAGTAGTTTCGTAGATTACCTCCTACATCCAAACTTACGAACAAATAGGGCAGTTGACAACTACAATAATAATTAATTTAAGAAATGTGAAACATATACATGACATCAAGTAACTGTTCTTTAAGAAAGTAACCTACTTTTATTTAACCTAAGCATAAATTTCTGTAACCTTAAAAGTTTTTAATAAACACTGAAATAACGGAGCACAATAGTGACGTCATAGTTTGCATACCCGCAATTTTTTTTATACAATTTCAACTACATATCAACTGAATTTGTGATATCACACTGAATTTTACACAGCCAATTAGAAAAGAGGTTGTTTTATATTGAAAAGAGATTGGTTTCTATTTTTTGCAGGTTTCTTTGATTCGCTCAGGGCATTATCATAACAAAATGTCGTTTCCTAAATTGTTTGCGGAGCAATTTTGGTATGACATCTTGTCATTTGCAATGTAGGTTATTTTTGATTAAAACATTATATGTTGTTTCTCTACGTTCGTTCGGATCGTATTATATTGAAAAGGCTGAAAGAAAAATGTTTTGTTTCTTTCACATAAATTATTGTTGTGTACATTTTTTGTTATTAGCGCACTCTTGTATAGGAGGTACAGTTAATTTGGTAGTTTTTATACTGTATTTAAGGCATACGAAAGAGAGAAACAAAATATAACATTAAAAAAATGAAAAATAAAACAAACAATATATCTAGTCAAATAGCGGCTGTCGGTCAGTCAGTCTCAGCTGCCCTAGCAGTCGACAACAACCACCGATCCGCACAGGGCCCGCGTGGTGGTTTATGACCCGTTCTCTCTATCCATCTATAGGGAAGGCTCGTGCCCCAGCAGTGGGGACATATGTGCTGATGATGAATAAGGAAGGAAATAAAATGCTAAAAGAAATAAAGTTATCTTGACAGTTAAAAAAAAAATATATAAAAGACGTTTGTATTACTGAATATATGCGATTTAAAGTCCCATAGTCTACTTTAAAGTTTCAAATTGGTTAAAATCTACCAGAAAACATAAATCTTGAATTGGTTACGCGTTCCGTATTCGGGGAAGCTGATGTTACAAAAGATCCGTCACTTGATCGTGTTAGTGAATAATTATCCGTGTGGTGACGGAGAAAGAATACTATTCACCGCCCCTTTCCTCCGGTGGGTGTCGTAAGAGGCGACTAACGGATTTTCGTGCTTCCATATGCTCCACTGCGTAGTAGGGCTTGGCCCGTCTGGTTAGTGACCACCGTACGCAAGTTGTAAAACCCGTCAAGTGTCCGCTTGTCGGTCGCGTTTCGGGATTAGCCAGCGTATAACCAGAGACCAGGGAGACCCACCCCGCTACACACGACTTTAAAGTTTATACTGACACAAAAGTAGTGTCAGAACATCCATACGCAAGCACATGGGACCAACTGCGTCAGGTCAGGACGCACCGAAGCGCATTCTTCATCCGGTACTTTTAAGACAAGTGTCTCGAGCGAGTTGCTCCGTGGACACGTATAGTCCACTACCTAATATCCAGATAGGTTACCGGAGCTGTAAGCTCGCTCACTTCTCGTTGCACCATAAGCACAACTCGCAGTTCCACTGCTCGGGCCGTCAGCTCTATAGCCAACTACCAAATGTCCTCCTTGGTGGCGGAGTTGTAAGCCCACTCACTTCTCAGTACCCATCCAGGCACCTCATCAATTCCAAAAATCCTACGCGGCTGATTCAACCGGAGACTTTGCATCTAGCGGGCGCCTCTACTAGTTATCCAGACTAGTACCGGAAATGTTGGAATCCTACTTAATGAAGACCAGGGAGACCCGTAGAAACGGCTGTCCCGCTGGCCGCCCGTAGCACAGTACAGGGGCCCAAGCGAGCCTAACCAGCTCGTGACGCTGCCTCACCATGCCACGCATAATCTTGGGGTGGTCCGTCGTACCGGTTGGTGACCAGAAGTTGGGGTCCCAGCGGCCATTCACGGGGGGTTCGGGGGCTCTTCCGTTCGGCGGGGACCTTCTGCTGAGGGACTATACCGAAGCCGTGATAAAAACAGCGCCACGTAAACTCGGTGTCGTGAACAGGGTGCGGCGATTCTCACGCCGGATCAGTTGTGCCTTTTGTACAAGACACAGGTGCGGTCTTGCGTGGAGTATTGCTTGCACCTCTGGGACGGTTCTGCAAAGTACCTTCTCGTTGCCTTGGACAGATTGCAGCGGCGCGCTATACGCATTATCGGCTATGCAGAGGTCACTAATGGTCTCGAGCCCCTGCAATTGCATAGATATATAGCGTCACTCAGCGTCTTCTACCGCTTATACCACGGGGAGTGCTCTGAAGAACTCTTTGACCTTCTCCCTTCCTCCATAGGAGTACGCGTGCTACTCTCTGGAGTCACCACTGTACTGTCTCGAACACTTCATCGCGCACAAAGAAATATGGTGACTCATTTCTCTGTCGCACTTCCAAAAGACGGAATAGTCTACCAGCATACGTTTTCCCTCCTTCCTATGATATGGAGTTCTTCAAACGAGGCGTAAAGAGGCACCTTGTGGGCCGGCAGGGTGAGGGTGACTGATGCTGCGTTGTTTTCACGATGCACCAGTTGTCCTTGCGTCTGGACTCCATTTCCACTTAACATCAAGTGGAGTAGAGTCATTTGCAAAGCTATATATAAAAAAATAATAATAAGCCGAACAAGGTGCTCAGTTATTGATATGACTCAATAACAATATAATGTGCCATAAATAATTCGAGCATTATTACTACGAGGTGCTACGTGCTACACCGTAGCAGCCGTAGTGATCGCGGCCGATATTGCTTTTTTGTTTGTGTAGGTAATGCAATATATTTTTCCAATTACCGGAGAGAGATGGCTAGTAAATACGTAGCATATAGCGAGTTATTTGAGCCGGTGACGCTAGTGTGATGATAATTGTCAGTAATTTTTTGATTACGTTTACGACTTAAACACACTTTGTAATTTTTTTTTAAATTCTTTATAGGCAAGTATTTGACCGCAACCTCGCCTGATGGTAAGTGATGATGCGGCCTAGGATGTAGCATACTTGCCAGATAATGCCTGTTCACCCTTGCCTTAAAAATGTCCAAGTTGTACGTATTTACATACGAGGGGGTTTGAACCCGCACCCCGGACCAACTGGGTCTTACGAGTACTTTGTAAGCACTAAGTAAGAGTAGACAGTAAGATAAGGTTGCACAGGTTGGACAGAGCCCCGATAGTATAACTGAGAGTGTACCTGATCAAGCCAAAGGAGGAATAAGGAGGTTGACAACAATAATGATAAATTCCAGAATATTAAACGTATAAATGAAATCACGTAACAGTTCTTTAAAACATTGACCTAAGAATGACTGTAAACTAAAAGTTATTAATAAACACTGAATTGACGGAAGAAAACGGTGACGTCATAGTACCTATGCTAATCCCATGCAATTTCAACATCGTTTTGACAGTTGAAAAAGTTTCTCTATTGACTTAATGATTAACCCAATTCAATGTAATTTTATCAACATCCGATCTAAATATTTTTACAAATATTAAAGATCACTTATGAGGAAAGCTATATTTATAATTATGGTTAATTTTAATCAAACACTATTTGAACACTTTTCAATTTGTTCCTCTCGTTGTTTATTATGAATTTTATTATTTATATTTTAAAGACATCTGCTCATAGACTGTAAAATATTAAGCAATGAAATGCAACAATTAGGACTCGTTCATATAGGTGCGGTGCGTTACGCGACGCGTTGTGAGAAACGTGACGCGATGTGTGTGACTCGCGTTTCTAAAATAAAAACAAGAGCAATTCCCCGTTGTGAAAAAAAGAACATCTAACAATACAATATATAAGTACACTGCAGATATGATTTATTGGATCAATGTGATTGCGTTCCCCTTTCACTCGTTTTTCTTTTTTGCTATTTTATGTTGTTACGTTTATTACATGGATTGTTTATGGCGTGATTGTGTTATACTACTGTTCTTATTCTCCTCTGGCAAGAGTCCAATGAGAGTAGAACATATCAAAGTAGGAAATAGTAATGGCACAAAATAAGGAGACCGCAGAAAGTAATCTTCATACATACCGGATAGACACGGAATCTCGGGTTACTCGCATAACGACTGATTTCTTTCACGCATATTGACTTACACGCCTTTTGACTTACACGCATTTTGACTTACACGCATATTGACTTACACGCATATTGACACAAGGTATATGTAAGTATTGAACTAGTTTCTCGTCAAGCGGCTTCGCCTACGATGTTGATTTCTGTTGATTTCCCACCGTAACAAGTAGTAGCCTGTGTCCAAATCTATTTCTGTACAAAAGAATCATGAAAATTAACTAGATGCGTAATTTTGAAGAGAGATCAAACCCACATTACTACTTTTTTTCTTATAATTAACGTAGCAGGTCGCAACAGTCGGAGTTGTGTATGTGTGAGCTAGTTACTCCAGCGCGTTTGTATAAAGCTGACTTTCTACCAGTCTTATTTTGTGGTAATAACAGATACTAGTTAAGATATAAGGGTTTGTACATGCAATATGAGATATAAAGAGTAGCCGGATGAAATAGATCGGGTTGAATGCGAGAAATCTTCGTCCAATCCCCATAGCTCCGTTAGACTACTGACATGAAGTCTAGTGAGTTAACAGGACAATTACTTTTTATTTTAAGTGCTAATTGCCACACTTAAACTGAACTAAATACCTATAGTTTATATTTGTATTTATACAATGGGTCTAGTTAGTGGTGTCGTATGGTTATATGGTCAATTTTATTGTCATTTCGACCCCGTATGCGCTGAAAAGACCCGTGCTGGAATGGTAGCCATTTTGCTCAAGGACGGTCGCGTGCATTCATTTAGTAGTATAAGGGGCCTAGAAACAAAAGAGGTCTCATTGGATAGCTATGATTATACACAACAGATAATAAACGGTTTTAATAAATTTTTAAATCGTATTAAACTGTGGCTAATTGTTAAAACCGGATTCGGTTCCCGGTTTTTTTGTACGAGTCTTTAAAATTATAATTTTCCGTCTCTTTCATAGACTGACACACTTGGATTGCTCACTGAGTATATTAACATTTAGGAGCTTATTAATAAACAAAGCTTGGCGTTGTTACTCCGTGTTTTGTCTCTTTTACTCTAATATGAAATGAAGTTTACATGACGGGAACAAAACACGGAGTAACTACTCCAAGCTTACACTTTGTTTATTAATTTATTGGGTTAGAGTTATGACCTTAAGAACTTAGTTTACCATATTTTATGCTCTCAAAAGAAAGGTCACAACGGAGGCAAAGGCAAAAAAAAGCCTTTAGGCTTCAGAAAGATAAAATCTTTTGTTCGTGTCCGAAATGGTGCAGACTGAAAATTAAAAAGTTGATTTTTACTTGAACAATTGCTAACAGTTTACTAGCTAATACATAATTTTTTGTGCCTATTAACTGTATAGAAATATCTTAAAGTATAATTTAGGTTTGTCTAGATACTAGTTTGCGTTAATCCCCGTTTAAATTCTTTTGTTTAACTATGGAACATTTCACACAACATTTAACACTATTTACTTTTTTACTTTGAAAGCCAAAGGCGCCAATTCAATGTCAACAACTACCGTCATTAACACCCGATCATAATATTTTTACAAATACTAAAGATCAGTTAAGAAGTAGGCAAGCTATTTATAAAATGTTTTTGTTTTGTTTATATAATTTTAACGCAAATTCTGTTGCGAAACAAATTACAAAAACACTTAATAGTTTTACCCTACTATGCAAAGCACCGTAACGATGGATTCCAGGCTTTGCATTCGCTACAGCTGTACACCCCGGGGCTCAGCGAAGTTTCCGGTAGGCTTACGTAATCACCGCCAGTGGCACAAATATTGAAACTGAGATATTGGTTTGAATTCAAAAACAGGTAACAGAGTCAAAGAGCTTTGTATATGTCCACCTAACTCACACGTTCATAAAGATACATCAATATTTGAAAAGCCTTATTGGTTATTTTTAATATTTTGAACACAAGTTTGCTATTTCAATTTCAAAGGTTGATCCAGTGAAATTACACGTAGCTCAATTTATAAGTACAGAAGCTCCTGGGTCGACAAAACGAATTCATAAGCCAGAATCGAATCCGAACCAGATAGTATTGACTCAATGTGCACAAGTCTGGTACTACAGCAATAAAATAACAGGTCATCCGATCCGGAACGCCAGAACATGAAGATGAATCATAACAATTTATTAGTTTAACAACAATATACGACAGTGCATCTATTTTCTTCCCGACCTGAACCGAACCACTCGGAAAATCTAGTAGGACACAGAGACACGCACTAGTGCGTGATGCCGTTCCCTCTAGAAAACCTCCGACGGCGATTCGTTTTACACGGCTTGAGGAACCCTTTAAGTTTCAAAAAAGCGCGGGATAGCTGAAAATGGCCACTGGCAATAAGCAAATTCTCTCAAAAAAAAAACTATTTTCTTAATATCTCTCGCAAACTTCGTGTTTCGGCTGTCGTCGGATTTCTATCACTTATAGAGTGTATACGTTGAGTTGCTATTACTCCTTTTACTTATTATTAACTTATTTTAGAATGAGGGGAACCTCGTGTGGTGCCGGGGATAAAGAATTGCACCACCCCATCTCTTCCCGTGGGTGTCGTAGAAGGCGACTATGGGACCATTCCAGAGTATGGGCAGCAGCGTCTATCTGTGATTATTCTTACCTTATTGCGATCGCCAACCCGCCTGCCAAGCGTGGCCTTTGTCCAGCAGTGGACGTCTTTTTGACCGAGATGATGATGATGTTATTAATAACACATAGTTTTACAGCTCTATACAACGTGTAACAGAAAGGTGTGGCCAAATATGTAAATATGTTATATTTGAATAGTTTAGTATTTTTTCTTTTTCCGCGCGGTCTCCGTTCGTGTTTTTTATCTATTGTGAAGTTGGGTGCGCTAGCGGCGTTCGCTCACGACACCAAGCGGCGGCCCGCGGAACTTCTCGATGTTATAATTCGTCGGAAGTTAGGCTCGGCTCGTTTTTGGCGGGAATTTGAAATCTAGTTTCAAATCAAGCCGTATAAAGAAAACCCAACACAAGGGTTAATAAACCACTCACTAGGGCTGTGACTTGTTTATTTGATGTCGGTTAAAAAGCATAACAAATTAAAGTTATTTTCTAAAGTTTACGCGATCACTACACATTGAAATGAAACAACTTTTACGGATCTACTCGCGTTTATTTTACACATTAGTTTGTTTTGTTTAGCCGACGTCAAGCGTAGGCGCGAAAATAAGTCTGCGGTATGCGAACAATCCCTTGAGGGGCCCAAACATTACATCAGATTTGATAAACCACAAATACTCGCCAGAGAACAACGAGTCATCCCTAGGATGATACGCGAGGCAATTGAAATTAAAAAACATCCAAATTTTAATAGAGAAGATGGTTGGAATCTACCACCAGCCTGGGATCCCATCATACAGAATATTAAATCCCAGCCCCAACACCATACTGCCAGACCAAATGATACTGGTAGCTCTTTCTGCGTAAAACGGAACGCACCTGATTAATTTAAATGAGGGTATACAAGCTACTAACTAATTATGAGACGACCAACACCTCAGTCTCCCTGTGACCACGGACCCTGCAAAGGGTTCGAAACGTCAGGATAAACATTAATTAATACTAATGTGTAAAATAAACGCGAGTAGATCCGTAAAAGTTGTTTCATTTCAAATGAAAGTTAATAATTATGTCTTATTAACTCTGAATACAAGATCTTTTATTTTGACCACACCGCATCCAAAGTGCGGCCGGCCTAGTACAAAGTGACGAGGCTGCTGCGTGAAGGCACAGCTAAGTAATTTGCGTTTAGGAGCTAGCGGGCCATTATACGCACTGCTGGCTCAGCGGGGCCTTATCGGAAATGACAATCAAATAGACTGTGGTCCAAGTTCATCAAGATCTTTAAAGATTTAAAAGTCGTAACCTAAAAATAATGGATGTATCGTAAAGATCTTGACATATGTCTCTAAGTTAGCACGTTGGTTTCTTTAAATCCGGACATAATAAAAACATTATTGTTTGGCGCCGTGGATCTACGTTCGGGCATATTTTTAATATATACAAATATCTAAACTTTTTAAATTTTTATGTTAATAATAATCTTGAAACATCTTCTGTCCCCAAGAGCAAACGTTTATTTTGTTTATATGGCGTAAAAGAAACGCGATTAGATCCGTAAGAGTGTGTGTTTTATTTCAATGTGCGGAATAGATAAAAAAGTTGTTCGAGTAAACGTTAGAAAACACCGCACTTGTATGTAGGTATGTAGTGCACCTACATACAAGTGCGGTGGTACATATTTTATTACTAATATTACCATTATTTTTTGCATGTTGGAACAGCTTATTGTACGATCCCAATGATGTTTAATTTTATAGCCATGCAACCACAATTGAGGCAAATAAATTAATTTCACTTTAATATAATTATTGTAATGTAACGTGCACACGTCTGCACATCAGACTCCAAAAACTGTCCAATTTTCTCAATAGATTTGAACTTTATTTATATTGCATATGGTTGAATATTTATCAGAGAAATTTTACAGTTTTGGATAGGTTTTATGTGCAGGCAATATATGTGTACATTAAAAAAATATTTCCGTATCATTGCTTTGTTAGTTAATCAAAAAATAAATAAACGCGACGCCATGTCAAGCAACAATATAATGCAATGGAAATAAACGCAATATTTTCGAAATAAAACATTCAACATTAAAAGTCGTACAGGAAAAAAATATTAGCTGCCATTGTTAGCTAGCAAACAAGAAAGAAAAAAGAAAGAAAGAAAGGAATCTTTTGGCTTTGGCAATAGTACCACGTTCTAGAACATTCGGTGTCAAAATATCACTGTAAACTAAGAATACGAGTAGGAGGCACGTAATATGATAATAATAAAGTGTGAGAACTATTGTTGAAACATTTATTGTGAAAATTTTAAATAATACAGAGATAATATTTTCACGTCCATTTTAGACATAAATAATATATTTTTTCGTACGTAGGTATATCTTTATTATCTTATTAAAGGTTGCCCGTTGCAGCAACAGTTTACGGTTGCCGCGATTTTAAACTAACTTTTTAAATTCATAGTCAACAACCCCGCTACACACGGCTTAAAAGTTTATAATGACACCCCCCACCAACCGTCAGGTCATAAAGTAGGTGTCAGACTACCTTGTGCAAGCAGAAGGTACCATCTGCGTCAGGTCATAACGCCAGATCAGGACGTGCCGAAGCGCATTCTTCATCCAGAACTCTTAAGACTATCCATATCCATAGTCCACAGTCAGTGTTTGCCAGTTGGGGAACTAGAAACTTGACACAGCTTGTACAAAATAATAGTTGCTAGTTGCAGCAACTGAACGCTGCTGTCGATCATTGAAACTCGCAACTAGAGTTGCTATGTCTGCGCAATTTCTTTAGGTTACATGAAAACAGCTAGTCGCGAGTTGCCTGTAGCAGCAACAGGCAACTCGCGGGATCAAAGTTTGTCTGCGAACAACAAACGGAGATCAAAGTTTGTCTGCGAAGCGCCTACGAGTTCATGGTAACTCGCCAGAAAAAATAATAAAGATAACAAGTCTTAGAAACCGCTCGTCACAAGCCGCGACCTTACGCCCCGGGTGCCGCAACCTAAAATCGTTAAGCGCGATTTGGAAGTCATGTTAACTAGATAATGGTAGGCTGTTATTTACTATATCAAGGACGAGGCCTCGCCGGTAAGAATCAGAGCTCATTGTCTGAAACCGAGAGCTTAATGGATACTTTTTTGTGACGTCTTTTCACTTTATATGTATACCTACTACAATTACATGACAAGTTTTTTATTTAGCCAAGTGTTGTTTTGTTCGCTGTTTACTTAAAAAATATTAAGTATATTGTCCTTTGCAAAAGTTACAAAAAAAAAATGTTACAACATCACTTGCATTGTTCTGTTCGTTCAGGCACAATGACGACGGTACCACGACCACCCAGACCGGACACAATATCGAAAAGTTCATTTGCGGCATTGACCCGACCGGGAATCGAACCCGGGACCTCAGCCGAAAAAGCAGCCGGGAAAAGTAGCCTGTTTGTGTTCACATTGAAAACCCTGGTAGGGCGTCAAAACTTTATGGTAGGTTTATTAACCTACCATAAACCTACCATACACACCATACCTACCATACATACCATACCTACCATAAATTTTGAACGAATCTATTGATTCGTTCAAAATTTCTACTCTATGTTGTCTCACATGTCGTACTTTGGCGATACGGAGGTATAAATGGCTAGTCGAAAATTGCTTTTACTCTGTCAATGAATACTTTGAACATTTCACGTGTCATTGACGTTGTTGTAACTCAATCGAAATCTTTATTATTCTAAGATTATAATAGTTTAATTAGTAATTTTGAATCCCTTTACTTACCTAGTTTAAATTGAATGTTGCATGCCAGCTTCTGGTAAATTGTGTGAAACTTTTTTTTATCATAAGACCCTTTTGTACCGCATTTTATGCAAAATAAATTTTATTTTTATTTCATTTCATTTACCTAACAGAAAGAAAATTGTAACACGCTACTGCGAGTTTTCGAAAATAGATTCATTTAATTAGTGGACATTTAGTTTCCGTTTATCTGGTTTCCGCGCGATCGGGTCGCACATAGTGAATTATTCGGAATGGCTTTTTAAATGCAATATAAAAGTTAAACTTTTGCTACGTTTAGAATAGTATTGAGAGTCTAAAATGTGCCGATTTTAATTCACTATATATTTGTTTTTTTTTTGTCTCCAAACGCCCTAGTGTTGGGATCAGCACGTGGGCTAGGGTGAGTTAAAACGTTAGTTAAAACAAAATTATATAACGGGTATTAACTCAACTTTAAAAAAATTTAACGGGCACAGTGCCTTCACCTCACCTGATGTTAAGTGATCTTATGGCCAATGGTGGAAACGCACTTCACCCCGAATCCTCAACTACTAAGGCACTGGCTATCTTATCTGGGACACAACAATGTTAAAAACATTGATGTTATGGTGACATCTTTATATATATATATAAATCTTCTGTGCGAGTGTATGATATTGAACTCCTTCTAAACGGCTGGACCGATTTGGATGAATTTTTTTGTGTGTGTTCAAGTGGATTCGAGAATGGTTTAGATTTACAATTGGATCCGGTAGGTGGCACTGTAAAAGGGATCGATAATTGGATACGGGTGTTCTTAAGCGGACGAATGATTTGTTTGTTTTGTTGTCTTGGAAACTGTCAGAGCGGTACGAAGTCCGCCGCCCGGTCAGCTAGGCTTTATATATAAATCTTCTGTGCGTGTGTTTGTAATTGAACTCCTTCTAAACGGCTGGACCGATTTTGTTGTTTTTTTTATGTGTGTTCAAGTGGATTTGAGAATGGTCTAGATTTACAATTGGACCCGGTAGGTGGCGCTGCAACAGCAAAAGCGGACGAAGTCGCGAGCGGGCCACTAGTATTTATATAAGACAGCCAGCCAGGCAGACAAACAAGCCCTACCACCAACCAAACCGAGTGCAGAAACATGTACTTCCCACTGGGAATCGAAACCGGGACGTTCCGGGATATGAGACCGTTGGTCTTAACCACTAAACATCATTTGCAATATGTATGTATCATGTACCATGGGCATACCTTTATACC
Source organism: Eudonia truncicolella (assembly GCA_949315975.1). Lineage (NCBI taxonomy): Eukaryota > Metazoa > Arthropoda > Insecta > Lepidoptera > Crambidae > Eudonia > Eudonia truncicolella. The sequence goes on along the minus strand of OX438837.1, from coordinate 1,878,345 downwards.
CGTTGTTTTGAAGACTATGATACCTATATTTTATAGTTATATAGTATTGTAAAGTTTGCATTTATTACCAGTCATAAAACTTTGTTTAAAAATACACTGTTTTAAATCAACTTAGTAACTATACTAAAACGATGTCGCCAGCTTCTACTTCTTACAATAACTTGTGTATTGGAACGAAATTCACCCCGCTTGCTCGTACTTTAGCAGCAGCGGGCTCACAACTTGGAAATTACAAATTGTTTGTTGATATTGTACAAATAAAATGTTGAATTGTAAATTGGGGTACAAAAAGGGAACGCCCGGGCTGTTCGGAATAATTAACAGTTCACATTTCAAACGGAATTTGGGCATTATCGCGTATCAAAGTGCCTACCAAAGTTCGTATAGAAACGCTTATAATTATTTTCGCTAAGAGTTTTCTCAGTTGGCTCGTATTATTGATAATAGGCTCAGCATTTAAATAATAATGCTTTCAGTTGACTTTAGACAGCCGTCTGCATGTCACTGACATTACCTTCCCTTAGTTATTAGTCTTACTGCCGTACTCAGAGACGTCAATTAAGTTTAATGAAAATTAAATGTCTTTCCTGCTCTATTTAGCACTATGCATAAGAAAGTGACAGCAAGAGACTTAATTGTCATTAAAACTTAATTGACGTCTCTGAGTACGGTAGTTAATATAGATAATTGTAATTGCAGGTGTATCACAACTTAGAACACGCTTATAATAACTATTTGATTATTTGTTGAATGTACACACGCCTGCACATCAACCTACCAGAAACTGTCAAATATCCTCAATAGATTTTGAACCTAATTAGTAAGTTATATGGTTGAAAATTTATTGAAGAAATTTGACAGTTTTGGATAGGTTGATGTGCAGGCGTCTGTACCTACCTGTATATTGTGGTTTCGTTATCTAATCATAGTATCCACCCATAAAATAAAATAGCCTTTATTCTGATTTAACAAAGTAATACAATATAATATATATTTTACACTATATTATCATCCAACTCAGTGTGCCTTTCGACATAGGCCTGCCGTCTGTCAGACGCCACTCTTGTCCAGGATGGCCCTAGGGTCAAATTTAGCTCGTCCTCTCATCTTAGCGTCAGCCGACCTCTGTTTTGTTTGTGGTGTACACCCCCATGTTATCCACCCAAGCTATCATCATAATTTATTTGGAGATCAGTATAAAAAAATTTCTGCGATACCACACAGCTTGTTTTGACTGGCGTTAACCAGTCCACTTTTTGATGTCGTCTCGTCCCACTCTTTCAAGGAATTTTGCATTCGAGGATTAGACGTGGGAATTCGTATTAAGAATCCTTCTGTGCATTTGTCCGAAAAAGGCGAACTTGCATCTCATGATGACTGTAGATATCAGCTCTCTTCTGCAGTTAGCCTCCTCAAGTACCTTGACGTTTGAGGTAAAACTAGTCCATGGTATCTTGAACATCTTGTGTAAAGTCCAACACACATCTCAAACGCTTGCAGCCGTACATTACTTTCAGCAAGACCCACGTTTCGTAGCCAACCCAAGCTATGCTTAATTAGAACTGAATAAGGAATATTTGTTAAACTATTATACTAACAGCCACCAACATTACTATTACATATTACGAAACTAATTTGAGCTTACGTTGTATATAAGCAGAATTCGATCTGTTCGTAGCCGTGAGCCGGTGCTTAGAACACATAAATCATAGGGCTAATATTTCATGTTGGTAAAGGGCTACTCTTTATTATAGTTCCACATGCAAGCCTGTCATTTGACTATCTTCGGGGAAATCGTTGTAGTAAGCGGTCAATGTTTTATTGAACGGAGGAGTTACTTTAACGACAGTATTTCTACACGTGAGCAAATTAACTGTATAATTCAAGTATATTGCAGTATAGTATTTAATTTTTTTTTGTAGAAAAAAAATTTTTTTTTTTTTAGTTTTTTTTTTTAGAAAAATTCAACCAGTTTCTAGAAGCTCGAGTGAGAATCGAACCACCGACCCTTGGATTACCGGCTCAATATTCTGAGCTACCGAGAAAGTAGTATATACGTATATTACCGATAAGTGTATTAATTCAATTTCCAATGTTTGTTTTTCTTAAATGATTCCTAATATCGGTTGTAGCACGATGGCGCAGTGATTAACATGCCTGGTCTGCAATAGCTGAAGTTAAGCAATTTTAAGGCTGATCATCGGATGATCGGTGACTATAAATGTATCATCTCGAGCTCCTCCGTGCTTCGGAAGGCTCGTAAAGCCGTTGGTCCCGGCTGCATTAGCAGCCGTTAACAACCACCGCTCCGCACTGGGCCCGCGTGGTGGTTGGCCCGTTCTGCCTGCGGCGTTTCCATCCATAGGCAAGGCTCGTGCCCCAGCAGTGGGGACATAAAATGAACCGATGATGATTGGCTGTAGGCAAGCTTTACAGAGTCACTAGGTATTTATAGGATACGTAATATTTTATTGGAACACCAAAAATGTATTGGCAAAAAGTTACCTATAAAAATAATAAGTTTGTATATCAGAGGCTGACGGTTCAAATCCTGGTCGTGGATTTATTTTAAACACTTTTCCAAATATACTTAATTTCATAGCTACTTAAAGGGTGCCACCCTTTAAACCCCTATGTAGTGTTTACTTAACTTGTAACTATTTACAAATAAATGATTTAGATTTTTGATTTTGTATGAACAGCAAATTCTTTTCGTAAATAAGTGCGTGTTAGCTTACATGGTCCTCGCGTGAGTTAGTTGTGTGTAAGTGTGGGAACACCACAATACGACGGGCGGGGTATTGTTATTTACCTATTTACTTGTAAAATCTTTTTCGTCATACAATTTGCCTCGATATGAAATGAAATGGTAAGCTTATTTTGTTTCCTACGCCATGTAATATTATGTATATTATATTTTTACACCATTTAATATTATTTTGGTCCGTGTACGCTAATACTTGGTTTTCAACCATCATAATATGCATTGTTTATTATTTACTAACTGACCTGGCGAACTTCGTACCGCTTCTCAGTTAACAAACAAATCGTTAAATATGTACAGACGCCTGCACATCAACCTATCCAAAACTGTCAAATTTCTTCAATACATTTTCAACCATAATCAGCTTTCAGCTTAAAGTTCAAAGTTTATTGAGCAAGACAATATAATACAAGTCTTGTAACAATAACCAAGTTAACTGTAACAACCGAACCAGAAATTATAAAACTAAAACCACGAAGAACTACGAAGAGAATACAATGACAAGGGTGCACACGCCTGCTCATCAGACTACCACGAACAGCCAAATTTCCTCAAAAGACTATGAACTTTATGTATATGGCACATGGCTGATTATTTATTGTAGCAGTCGTCAGGCGTCTGTACCAAAGCGGCAAGATTTTATGAAACCTTACAAACGTTTCTTTGTGGTTAGCAGCTAGCAGGATATTTTACTTATTTCGGGTTTTTAAACATGTAATTCCATTTTTTAAACCTTTGCCTTTTTGGTGAATCTAAGTAAGTAAACTATGAAAACATTAAAGTTAATTTATAAAACAATTAAATAACGTAAATAAGTAATAAAAAATATTACAGTCTGAAGCGTTTAGAACTCTTTCATAGCTAATAATGCAATCACACTAATATTATAAATGCGAAAGTTTGTGTGTATGTTGCTTCTTCACGCTGCTACGGATGGACGGATTTGGATGCAATTGGGCATACAGAAATATATAACCTGGATTAATACATACGATAGTTTGTATCCCGGTAACAGGTTAGTGTAGTCTTCGCGAACGAAGTCGCGGGCGACAACTAGTTCTTTAATAAATCTTTGATACGATTGTAACTTAAGTTTTCCTAACTTTAACTGCCGTACTCAGAGACGTCAATTAAGTTTTAATGACAATTAAGTCTCTTGCGTCACTTTCTTATGTATAGTGCTAAATAGAGAAGGAAAGACATTTAATTGTCATTAAACTTAATTGACGTCTCTGAGTGTGGCAGTAAGAGGCAGCTTATGTTATGACATGTGATCTTCGATCAATTATGTACTAGATTCCCGATGAGCGCTTGAAAAACGGTCCGCGACTTAGGGGCTACGGAGCCACAATGACATTTGTGGCGATGACAATAAATATGTATTAATACAAATATTTTGCAGCATTAATTAATCTTTATGCCATCGGTTGCAACGACCGTTTGGATACATGGCGCTAGTGCCGCAAAAAAGCACTCAAAAACATTACAATAGCAGTGACAAAATTCAGCGCTTACATCAGCCTTCCCGGTAGCATAGCGGTCAGTGCAGCCGCCCGGATTGCGGAAGACCCAGGTTCGATTCCTGGCTGGGTCGGGTGAGCGTTTAATTATTTCACTGTATTTTATAACATTTTATGAATATTTAATCTTTATGGTTAAGATTTAAGGTTCACTGTAAGTTGAAGTTGTTGATGCTATCCAATGTTTTTTTCAGATTTTGTTATTCGAAATTTAAATGTAAAGACAAACAAGACCACTTTCGAGAAGTATTTTTGTTCCGGATTCTTTACCTATAGTACATAATTTATCGAAGAACGTAAATAGTAAAAAATATTAAAGTTTTTATTAAACTTTTTCATAGCTAATAATGCGATTCTTTATCAAATCTTTGCCAAGCTAATAACTTATGTTTTCCTAACTTCAAGAGGCAGCTTATATTATGACACGTGATACAGCGACTGTTCCGTTGTTCGCGCCGGAATGTCTATTGTCGGGACAAAGCAAAGCCGCGGCGCAAATAGATTACCCAGCCGCGAAGCCTCGGAAGAGAGCCGTTTTGCGACCGAGTTCAATTTGGCTGAGCGGATTCGCACAGATATTGTTGAATGAAATTTAGAGTTGCGCCAATAATACCTATATAGTTGCGAACCTATAGTGTGTCTGGAGGTAGGACTTTGTCGTACCCAGAGGTCCCGGGTTCGATTCCCAGCGTTCGTTAATGTTAGTGTACTCGGTTTAGTTGGAGGTACGGCTTGCTTGTCCGCCTGGTTAGCTACCACCATCTTATCTAAATATGTCGCCATAACATCAATGTTTGTAGCATTGTTGTGTTCCGGCAGCTAAAGATAAGATAGCCAGTGCCTTACTGGATCCCGGGTGAAGTGCGCTTCCATCATTGGCCTTATCATCACTTAACATCAGGTGAGATCAAGCCACAATGCTTACCCGTAAAATATATTTTAAAAAAACTCCTAAATAGTCGGAGGAGCTCGATAGCGCAGTGGTTAACGTGCCCAGTCTGCGATTTGCGAAGCAACTTTCGCAAAGACCGGTCATCAGATGGGTGATCAAAAGTTTGCTTCGGAAGACACATAAAACCATTGGTCCCGGTTGCATTAGCAGTCGTTATCAACCACTAATTCGCACTGGACCCGCGTGGTGGTTTACAGCTCGTTCTCCCTATCCATCCATAGGGAAGGCTCGTGCCCCAGCAGTGGGGACATAAAATGAACTGATGATAATAATTAATAAAATGTTTTTGTTTTGTTTATATAATTTTAACGCAAATTTTGTTGCGAAACAAATTACAAAAACACAAATGTTGAAAGATTTTCCACGAGCAGGATAATGAATAGTTTGCCAGCACACGTTTGCCCGCCTTCCATGACATGGAGTCCTTCAAACGGGTCCGGCAGGGTGAGGGTCACTGATGCTGCGTTGCTGCGTTTCACGCTACATCGGTAGTCTTTGCGTCCAGGCTCAATTTCCACTTAACATAAAGTGGAGTCCCCTCCACAGATGACTCCCGTCATTTGCCGTCAATTTGTCAACTTTAATAAAAAAGGTTTCTGCAAAATTCGACTGGATGTCGAATATCTTTATAAACAAGAAATACCAAATCCTTAAACTTAATCATTCGTGCCGCTAAGAAACATTGTTTTTGAAGGGTTCTAGATACACCTCAGTAGTATAGTTGTTATGACCACCAGGTTCAGGCCTTGAGGCCACAGTTTAAAACTAAAAAACGTACAAAAACTAGCTTAGATACGCTGAATTCTCCCTACATATAAAACATTACTGAGCTTTTTGATTCAAAATGTGCGAAAAATACTGATGTTGCGAGAGATGACAATGTGTCTGAACATTTCACTGAATATGTAAAGACAAAGAGTCTGAAACTGAATATATAGGGAGCCATTCCCGTCTGAGACACGTCGTTTTTTTTCCAGTGTGCTTATATTCAGTGAATGCGAAATAACAATAATGAAATTTGTCTTGCTCCACATCGTTCTTTACTTTGCAGTGAAGCTACAAAGTTTCAATAGTTTTTAAAATATTAAAGAATGTACACACGCCTGCACACCAACCTACCACAAACTGTCAAATTTCCTCAATAGACTTTGAACTTTATGCTTTAATTATATGGTTGAAAATGTATTGAAGAAATTTGACAGTTTTGGATAGGTTGATGTGCAGGCGTCTGTACAGTTTCTGTAGAAACCCTTACCCCCTTACAAATAAACAAAGAATAAGGTCCGAATAGTTATTCCGTGTTTTGTCTCTTTTCCTCCAATTTGAAATGACGTTTACATGACGGGAACAAAACACGGAATAACTATTCGGACCTTATTCTTAGTTTATTTGTAAGGGGTTATTGACAGTAAACGCAGCAAATTGATAGAAATAAAATAATTAGCTTGATGGCGCAGTGCGCAGTGGTTAATGCGCCTGGTCTTTTTTGCTGAAGTTAACCAACTTTCGCAAAGGTAATCAGATGGGTGACCGAAAATTTATCATCTCGAGCTCTCCATGCCTCGGTAGGCACGTTAAGCCGTTGGTCCCAGTCGCATTACCAGATGTTAACAACTAACAATCCAATTTAGGTCCGCGTGGTGGTTTATGGTCCGTTCTTCCGTTAGTATTTCTATTCATAGAGAAGGTTTGTGCTCCGGCAGTGAGGACATAAAAACAAGCTGGTGATGATAAAACTGGAACACGTCAATAACGCATAGTCCGATGCTGCACTTCCCATCAGCCGGTGAACCTGCTTTTTACCATATTTTTATATAAGAAGAACTTATAAGCAAAACACAACTTCATCACAATCAAATCGAATTTAAAGAAGCACTTAGAGAAGCAGAAATTACCAAACTCAATAGACAATAAGAAAGTGAACGAACACACTTCAATAGTTTAGTATTCGTGTTAAGTATTCGTACGTGGCAGATGTACAAGCTTCAATACGTAAGCTAACTGGTTTAAGCGGGGTATTGAGCTGGGCGTAAATAGATTACACGGCGCTGTCCGAGCCGGACGGCCGGCGTCACTAAACCGGCGTGTGTACGGTTTGGGCGGGTGTACGGATCGGGCAAGCGGTCGTACGGATCGGCGGTTGTACGGCTTTTTCAGCATGTTGCCGTACCGATGCTGCTGCTATAGTGTATCAAACAACAACTTGGCTAAAATGTTTAGAACACCTGCTTTTAGGGACGTGTTTTTCCAAAGAAAACGTATTTTTAGGGACTATCCAGACTAAAACTGTGCCACTGATGGGAAAACCTTCCAAATCAAGTCAGAAAATCATATCACCGCATGCTTTCCAAAAGCGCGTTGGAGATCACAAACCCGGCCAATGCACCGAGAAATCCGAAACACTTGCCCGACCTAGGAGTTGAACCTAGGACTTCCGGATATCGGACCCAGCGCCATCTCCACTCGCCCACCGAGACGTTTCTATGCTTAGTTTTGGTAGGTACCTACTATCGATTGGTTTTAATACCTCTCCCGCCGACCTAACTTAGAACGATCTACACAGCTCGAAATAAACGCGCTACCGTTTTAGGCACTGATCAATAGCATAGATGAACTACTCTGTTTTAGCGAAACCCAGACAAGACTTCGAACTTTTGCATAATAGTTAGTAGTATTTGCTGTTGCGTTGCATTTAATGAAAGCTTCTACTGGTTATTTGGAAATGGGTTTAACTTTCTATACAGGGGATGAAGAATACGTCATCAAAACTATCTACTTCTTTTACTATCTTATCTATCTTAATTTTCTTAGTGGGGCCTGCCGAGGTTTCCCTTTCCAGCACTTCGACCCATCGGGTTTTTTGTGCAACCCCATCCTTTCACTCTTCTTCCTCTGTAAAGATAGATGCCACAAGTTCGGCATGATTGATCCATATAAAATCATTTCATAATGACAAGTTTTACCACCTCCGATCTTCTGCTTAAGTTAAGCCTTAGTTAAGCAATAAGATGAGATGATAAGATGGGTGGGGTGGTTTCATCTCCAATCGGGAAGTAGTACCCTTCACCAAACATTTAAACACATACAGGTCTTTAAACGTTATCACTTGAGCTGTCGAGTGGAGCGTAGTACTAAGTAGATGTATATTTTTAGCCATATATCAGGAAGCCCGTGTCAAACAGGTTCGTTATTAAAGACATGATGTTTCGGTATAAATATTTCTTATGGTGCTCATTATATTTCTAGGTCACTCATTATAGGAGGTAATTTTCACCCCCCCTCTTATCATCTTGGGGAAGTGGGAGTCCCAAATGCGTAAATGCATGCAGAACAAATTTCTCTAAAAAAACAAAAAAGAGACTGGCAGGGATGGATGGGAGTGCTGAAGACCGGGCTCACCTGCGCGCCTTGGGGAATACCTTTGACTAGTGGGCTGCGATAGGCTGATGATGAGTTCAATCTATGTTACTAGACAAGCAGCTCAGAAAAAAGATAGGGAAAGCGAAAGGATACTTGAATAATCAAATGCTTGTTCAGACACTATTCCTTACTACAAGATAAAATTTTACTAGAAAAATTCGACCAGCCTCTGGAAGCTCGAGTGGGAATCGAACTCGCGACCATTGGATAACCGGTCCAATGTTCTGACTTGCTTTACAGTGTCTAGCTGTAAGAATAAATAAATAAAATTTCGCAAAAAAAAATAAATTAGCAAGAAAAAAGTTATTAGTTTTTTCTCGTATTCATTGTGTTTGACTTTAAGCTGCTCTTTCTTAGTTGTCTTGAAAATTTAAAAATAAAAAAGGGATCGTCTCTGATATTTATTTGTTTTTCAAACACTTTACCGAATCGCTAATGTTAATAGCCCTGTTTATTTATTATGATTTTTTGCATTCAAAATGCTATATATAGTTACAAGATAATATTTCAATTAGCAATGTGTATTGCTAATTAAAAGTGCTAATTAGCAGTAAAACAACAGACTTCGTTGCAGTTTTACGTAACACAAACTTATTTCTGCTCGAATTCAGAGTGCGGGGGTCAAAACATGATTGCGTTATTAGACAATTCGGTTTGATGGCTGCAGAACAGAATAGCGCCGTCTCTATAGAAATTGCCACTAGTTATTATGTCGCCATATTTGTGAGTTAATATGAAACAAAAGCAGCCGTCATTGTGCAAAGCCAAAGTGAATTAGGCTACGTGGTTCTGCAGCCATCAAACCGAATTGTCTGCTAACGCAATCATGTTTTGCATTCGCGCTCTGACTTCGGTGGACAACCGTGACGTAATAAGGTTGAATTATTTCAAGGTACACATTTCAAAGTAAGCTGGCTACTAAGTTTTCAAAACGGAAACCATCTTACAAACCGGAGCCGTAATATCACATAAAGTGAATGTATTGCTCACCAAATTACTCGTTCATATTGTAACTAGGTATTTTTGTATGTACCGTAGGTGTATGTTATGTATGTACCTAGGTATTTTTTTTTTAAATAAATAATATTTTTTAAGTAAACGTATAGAGCTAAGCATTATTTGTATAAGCGGGCTCTTGAAAGTTTTTAATTGTAAATATTGAATGATTTGGTAACGACATACTTTTTTTTGTAAATGTTGTTACTTCTATTAAAGCTGTGGAGTTTCTCGCGTCCATTCTTCTCCACAGCTAAAAAATAGACATCCTGAATGGGTAGTAGGTAAAAAATGTATGGACGATTCAAAATGTTCCAGAAAAAATAAAACCCTCTATTGGTTTAGTCTTTAATCCGGCAGAGCTTCGCCTTACAAAATGTTTCGCAGCAGAATATGAACGAATAATGATTACAATTGGTTTTATAGAGAAGTCACAACCATAGACAAGGGAACAACCATAGACAGTGTATGATACTGTGTCAAAACTACTGATAAAGTCAATACAATGATAATGATGTTCAAAATGTAATGTAATTTATATGTAATCTATATAATCCTGTCATTATGTATTCAATATACGAATAATTATATTTATAATAATCCAATAAATTAACTCATTATTAATCAAATAAATCAATGATAATTATGCTGGCGCTAGTAGCGGATGTAACAGCTATGATGCCTTCTTCATAGACCAGAAGCGGTGGCGGCATTAGTAGCGGATGCTAACAAAACAGTTTATTTGAATAACATTTTTTTTTTGGCTTTGCATAAGCATTTTTTCCAATGAAAAAGTAATTTTTCTTACAAGTAAAACATAAATAAACAATTTTTCCTTTTCCTGGTAGCATAGCGGTCAGTGCAATCGCCTGGATTGCGGAAGACCCAGGTTCGATTCCTGGCTGGGTCGGGTGGGCGTTTAATTTTTTTACTGTATTTTATAAATATTTCCTTCCTATATGATGATGATGAATGATAATAGAAAAGGGAAGTGAGAAATTATATACCCCCAAACCCTCGAATATCTCAGTAAAGATGTGGGGCTTTACTAATTCCACGGGCGGACTTTGTTTTGTTTCATTTGCCAACACTCATGCACCCTCACGAACACTTAACGGTTAATAATCCACTATTATTTCACATTAATATTTGACATAACACAAATTTTAGTTTCACTTTTTAATAAAACAAAACCGCAGACATGACTCTTCACTTTCCCGCCAAGAAGTCCAAATTTTGACTTTGACTTTGTACTTACGTATATATTATTATAATGCTATTTTTCAATACTACCTACTTATATACCTAGATTTCAATATAGAATTTTAATTTTAATCCATTTAATAATAGGTAACTAATTTATTAAAAGATAACATTCAGTTTAACCGTTAATCAGCTACCTAATAAACCAGCGATTTTTAAATCTTAACGGTGATCCTAGAAGTCAAAGTGATATGAAATACAATATTTTTTGCATTATTTACAATTTGACTAATACGATTTTTTTATTATCACACCGTCCAAGAATTGTCGGCGTGATAATAAAAAAGTAGAATTGAAAATTGTTTTTTTTTTAAATCACTTGAAATCAGAGCGTGAGAATTACCGGTATTTAGTTACCGGTCAAAGAATCGCACCCCTAAAATCTGTATAAAAATCCCATAAAAAGTGATTTTTAATTAACTTGCTATTGTATTCATTCTCTTTTTAACTACATTCGTAAATCATAATGGCGGATTACGTCGCGAATACCTTATTCAAAGTTCTTATTAACTGTTGCAGAAAATATGCAATCTGATGCTGGAACATAAAAAATGTTGCCAGTTATAAATAAGATGTAAGAGCGCGAATGCGATCTTCTTGCAATAAAACTTTTTAATGGCGATAAAAGAAGGCGTTGCAGAAAGTGTATTTCCGTTAAAAAAGTTAAGGTCGTCCCAACAAAATGATTTCAGGATTACGGGAGATATAACGAGACTTGTTTATGTAAATTTAGGTGTTCAGCTCGTGGAATTTTTATGACAACGTTAAATTATAGATTATGTGCATCTGGTCACCGGCACCGTTTAAATGTGTTTATTTATTTATTGTATTTAAGACCACCAACAAGGTTTGTATCAAAACATTCACTGAATACAACTAGAAATGTTTTTGTTTTGTTTATATAATTTTAACGCAAATTTTGTTGCGATACAAATTACAAAAACACAATGTTGAAAAAATTTCCACGAGCAGGATTTGAACCTGCACCCTTCTGTCAGGTGCTCTTCCAATTGAGCTATCGTGGTTATCGTAGCTATCGATAGCTCAATTGGAAGAGCACCTGACCCGGTATGTCAGAAGGGTGCAGGTTCAAATCCTGCTCGTGGAAATTTTTTCAACATTGTGTTTTTGTAATTTACAACTAGAAACTTAAAACTATATACATATATAAATCTTACTTAAAGGTAGCCACAGCATATGTATAAAGCAAAGACCTTAGAATTTAAAATAACGATTAGACAAAAATAATAAAACTTGTTTCAACTAAGTCTTCTAAACAACTACATTAAACAATTAAAAAGAGTTCTTAGATTTCTTAAAAACAGCCAGAGGTTAGAAGTTTCTCAGTGATTGAAGATTCCGTATGCCCATTGTTTTAATAAAACGTTGTATATTCTTTAGTTTCATTTTATATTTTTATTTTACAAATATTTCGTACAAATCTATCCCAATAATATTTGTATATGATAAAACATTTCTGGTATTTTATTAATTCGTATGTTGCCCTAAACAACTAAGCAAATATATCGTAGACATACATAATGTACACTCGACGTTTCGAGATGCACCTGGCTGGTGGTCACGGGCTCTATGATACGTAAGTTTAGAAATAACTTAATAAAGTAAAATGCACCCTATTCTTAAACAAAACAATACTGAACAAGACAAAGTTGCGGAAAACGCAGTTCACTCACTTATCGTCGCTTCCCATTAAGTGAGATCAAAGCGGAGTTGAACCCCGGTGCGAAATCAATTAAAACCTTATCTTCATCCGTTACTTATATAGACAGTGTAATTGGAACAAGGAGTGCTTTAGAAAAGCTTTTTCCTGCTGTTTCTCAATGCGGTGACGGCACAGCTCCGTGATGGCACGACATTAGGATTGAAAGGATTCCACTTAGCGGCAAACATCGCCTGAACTGCTAGTGTTCTGCAAAAGGGAGCAAAATACGGAGGCCATTATTCTATTCAGGTCGTGTCGTCCTTTTTTTAAAGAGCTTTATTTGTCGGTGAATCCGTATAGAGGGGCCGAATTTTATTCTACATTCGATCACGTGGACGAAAAGGGGAATTTGTTAAACAAAATTTAAACTCAACAGGAGGGACTGCTTCAATGCCGTGCAAGTTCTCGTTTTCGTTAAAGTGAACGAAGAGCGAATGAAACTCTTCACTAACTCTGGACCAGCGGACTTTTATTTATAATTATATTATATTTGTATATATTTATACGCTTTCGTGTGAATGTGAACCGTATTTTCGTGATTGAATTCTTTTTAGATTTCAAAAAAGGTGGAGTTTGTCATTCGCCTCCCATAATAGTTATTAAATCTACGTTCACATTAAAATCTCTTGCAGATCTCTATTACTGAACACGCGTAGATGAACGTCTTCCGTTCAATTTCTATTTCGTACCAGGTACATGTTCAAAAGTATGTATACTCGTCTCTATACATAAAAATAATACTAGCTTTTCCATTTTAATTTCTTGGTTTGGGGGTCGTTATAATGACTTCGTTTAGGTAGTAGACATATATTTTAAATAATAAAAAATACGGTAAAACGAAAAAAAAAAAACTTTTACTTTAAAACTCCTGTTTACTTAGATTGAAAATTGACTATGGTCATAAACCATGCTGTCATGTCATTAGTTTCTCAATTTCATTAGTTACTTCTCCTGTCTTGTTTCCTGTATGATGATGATGATGAATGATAATAGAAATGAGAAGTGAGAAATGATATACCCCCAACCCCTCGAGTATCTCAGTAAAGATGTGGGGCTTTACTAAGTCCTCACGCAGACTTCTTGAGCGAATTTGAAAAGTGACGTTGCACTGTTTTGTTTCATTTACCAACACTTATGCATACTCACGAACACTTAACGGTTAATATTCCACCAATATTTCACATTAATATTCGACATAACATAAATTTTAGAAAATAAAACAAAACCGCAGATATGACTCTGCACTTTCCCGCCAAGAAGTCCCCATTATAGCTTTATACCCGTGACAGATGTCAAATTGTCATGCCTAGGGTGAGACAATACTGACGTAATTGCATCAAATGATAATTGAAGTTATTAATTGAATATTATTATCGTAATAAAGTACTGTTCCTATCTAATGTTCCAATTGATTTCTTTTCTAATATTTAGAAGTACTATATAAACGTCATATACTGAAGAAAAATAAATAAAGACTAACAAATTCATTAATAAAGCTATAATGAAAAATGCGACGTTAAATTAATCGATTGGTAATTGAATATCAATTGAGCTTCACTTGGTTTACTATCCCAACACTAGTATTTATTTGTAATGAAATGACCTCGTAAAGGAGTACGTTTATTTTATTGTAATGTTTTAAAATTGTGATAAATGTGTGTTATGCGAGATTTTATTGGGATAAACCTAATCTATCACAAAAGTAATTGTAGTATATTAGGTGATGGATTATAAAAAATATGTTATTTTAATGTAGTCAAATAAATTCATACGCTTTTACAAATTCACGTCTCCGGTGATCAGTCCAGCCTGTCACATATATCAAGCTATATTGAACAAACAAACTATAACAACCACACTAGGTAAGAACCTAACCTTTCCTCAGTCGTTTCGCTTCAGGTATTTTTACAATAAATTTAAATTATGTAGCCGAACCTTTTATTTTACAAAGGAGACGTAACTTCAGGGTTTTAGCTTGTTTTAACAAAACATCAACCCCTGTTCTACCCGTCATAAAAATCTATGAACTTTCAAACGTTAGTCGCGTCAATGGAGAGGCGTTAAACTGTGAAAGGGTTCTTAAGTACTCATAAAAAAGGGCCGAGGCACACGGCCAGCGACGCTGAAGTTCAAAACTTATTAGCGCAGACTTCTTTGTGTAACAATCAACTTTTTAACCGATTATTAAAAGGTGTTCTATATTTTATATTTGAAAAGGTGGAGATTTACCAGCGCATTTTGCAGTAGCGTAATATTTACATGCGCGCATTAGCAGTACAGTGAACCGAGCCGTTATCAGTCTCAGTAATGACGTATCAAGCTCGCCGTGAGTACCGGTTACGTTGCGATGATCGCTCCAGTTTGTGGCCACCATTCGAGTTTTCTTCCGAGAAGGTCCCATTAATAAATAACAATACAGCGATAGTAAATATTATCGTTACAGACTTGGTCCTTCGAACCAGATAGACAAATTATGTAAAAAAAATATCTAGTTAATTTGTATTCAGTTATTGATTATGAAGGCTAAGCAATTTTCGTAATGGTTAGCTCTCGGAGTTCTTACTTCTATCCCATGAGTTTGTGTTGTTTGAGTTAACTATCTGAAATGAATAGTCAAATAAAATTATAGAATAAAAAACACAGATTTACTAGCGTTTATACATATTGTTATTTTAAATTAAACTCGCCGTGTTAGACTTGATGTGTGGAGTTACACCAGTTCCAGGCCTGTCTTTATGAATGTGTAGTTATTTTTTCTTTTCAATTAACACCCCAACCCCAACATTTCAGTGTTTTTATGAATTAATAACTCCAACGAAAGATTTCTTTGTTTAAGTTGTAATTTTGTTGTTGTTTTATATTTTGTCTTGTGTGTTGTAGTCAAATAAACTTTCATTCATTCAACGTAGCGATTTCGCTTTCTCATTGCTGTGCTGACACCCTAGTGTTTTCAAGTGCTCATAAATACGGCTAGAGCATTCTCTGGGCTTCTCCTGCAATGACGTCGATGCCTCACTCTTAGATTTAAACTGACTTCAATAGAGAATTGAATTTCGTTGGGAGTTTTTCGTTTGTCAGATGGCTATTATTGTAAGAAAGCTATTTTTCTGCTTTGATTTGAAATTGACTTGAACACAAATGGTAGTCCATGTTTTTGACAGACTCATCTAAAATACCTTTGTTGACAAATGAGAAATCGTCGAGCAATTTTTTAGCTATGTTGTATTATCTAGCATGTACTTCATCTAGCACCTTAGCTACTGAAAAACTGTCTCTTGTTAGTTCTTATTTCTATCGGTTTGAATTCTACTTTACCACTAGCTCATTACAATGTCTCCGTTGCTGAGGCTCGAATTCGCCTATGGATGAAAACACCAAAAAAAGAACAGGCCATAAACCACCGCGCGGGCGCTGTGCAGATGGTTGGCTGTTAACGACTGCTAAAGCAACTGGAACTAATTACTTTATGTGCCTTTCGAATCACGGAGGAGCTCGAGACGATAAAGTTTTGTCACCCATCTAATGACCGGACTTTAGAAAGTTGCTTAGCTTCAGAGTTACCAAGCGCGTTCTCCACTGCGCCATCGATTGCCTCGACTACTCGTAGTAAAATTTAACTCATGTTGTTGTTATTACGACAGTCTATAAGATGGGCGTACCTACTTAAAACGAGTCTTACTAAACTAGGTCGTTCAGCCATTTATGACAAGTTTCTGTCGAAGATAGGGCTTCCAGTCTTGATCAGCTTATTGAGAGTTCTTGGTAAGCTGATTGGAAAGTAATCAAGGACGCTTTGAATATGTGCAGACAGAGTTCTGTACTAAAATTTACATAGAATTCACATTGTATAGAAAAGCTATCGACTCTATAATAATGTGACACATTTTGTGTTAGAGAAACAATTAAAGATTTTATTCCAGGACTCTTGAGTTTTAAAATCCCGAAAGGTTTTGGTATGGCTTTTTTACCTAAATTAAAACACTTGATTTTAAAAGAAAAAAATAAATAAAAACTCAACGTAGGTAGGTATTAAGAAGGAGACGATAAAAACAAACAACAGGAAACAAACCATATATCAATAAAAACAAACCATATATCATCAAGATCTGTTTTCGGTCTGTTTCTCGCCGATACTGGTCTTGCAAACAGCGCGTTGACAGAATTTCAGATATACTTAGTGCTATAAAAAAATTAGAACTTCGAAGTTTGCTTATGACATCGAAACCAAAGAATACAAAAATCTCGAGGTGTTCGATGTTTGGTGACATATGAGAATTTTATTATGGAAGCTCTAGTCAGGCCGCCATTTCAGACCTGAAACGCGATAAGGCGCGCAATTCGGATCGACTCACGCTTTTATGCTTGGTACGTGACATCGGGAACCCTTCACTTCAGAAAGATATGTCTAGAAACATTCCTTTTCACGCATAGCTACACAAAATATAGAATTGTTGATGTTGCATCTGGAAAACGGTAGGTGGCGCTGTAATAGGGTTCAAACCATCATGGAATACGAGTTTATTCAAGCGGACAAAGTTGCGAGCGGCCCGCTAGTTTATTATATTTTTTTAATCCACTTTTTTACGTTTTTATTTACTTTGTGCCGATAAACGAACAATCTTATAATAACATCGAACGAACATAATTATCGAAACGTTTGTCAACATATCTATATCTATATCTATGCTAATATTATAAAGAGGAAAGCTTTGTATTTTTGTATTTTTGTTTGTAACGAATAAACTCAAAAACTACTGGACCGATTTAAAAATTTATTTCACTGCATGCTGCACTGAATGGTACATTAGCGCCAAAGAAATGTCCACCCGTGCGAAGCCGGAACGCGCCGCTAGTCTATTAATAAAGAGGTCAAGTTTGTGACTTCGGTTGTTTGTTTGTCTGAGGAGGGTAATCTCTGGAACTACTGGTATTGGACCAAAAATTCTTTCGCTGATAAA
The DNA here is from genome assembly GCA_949315975.1 of Eudonia truncicolella. NCBI lineage: Eukaryota > Metazoa > Arthropoda > Insecta > Lepidoptera > Crambidae > Eudonia > Eudonia truncicolella. The sequence continues at coordinate 1,860,749 of OX438837.1, read as the reverse complement.
ATGCTACATACATTACTTGCAGGCAACATAGGCTATGTAGTGTTTCCAATAAGGTGCTCTTCAATGACACACAGTAGTTAAGAAAAATTAACCTTTTAATAACGACTTAATGCACACAGAACAATTTTAAAGAAAAGGTGTGTGATGTCGCGTTCTGATGGTGGCAGACTAAAAAAAAACCGTTCGCTTTTGAACGAGTGCAACATCACCCACTTCTACCTTCAATAAATAAAAACGACGTTTCGTTTTACAAAAGACATTAGATTTTATAGGTATAATGTTGCGAATAAATAATAATTTTGAAAACACAATTAACAACTTAAAACAAACAAATAAAATAAATACAAAATAATAATTTTAAATTATTTTGAGCGCGTCGCTTATAGGCTATATTTTATTTTTAAAAAGGGTATCTTACTATAATCTCAAATCCACGCGGAAGAAGTCGCGAGAATAGTGCTAGTTATTTGATAAATTCGTTTGAGCTGCATGATAAATCCTCACCGGTTATACTCTGCCATATTTCAAAAGTTGGAGCGTTCGTCTGTCTATCGAGCCTCGATAAATCATAATAATTACTGCCGCCATAAACTCGATCGAGGCCCATTTATCTACTCGAGTTCAACTTGTATGTTGTATTATTATGTGATGTTAAGTTTATGTAATTTTAATATTACACCATACACGTAAGTACATAAAATTATTTCATACAAATGTTAAGAGGTATTTTTATGGAGTGAGTTTGCTGATTCTTTTTTGATTCTTTGCTGATTCTTGTTTGAGGCTTCAGGTGGCCTTTTCAGCGTCACCGGACCTCTTAAGGGGCTGCGAGAAGCTTAAATGGTTCCTCAAGCCATGTGGTTGAAACACCATCCGACGTTTTCTAGGGGAATGGCATAACGGAAGCGTGTCCCGTCTCCTACTAGATTCTCCGAGGGGTCCGGATCGGATCGAGAGCGGACCAACCGCGAGGGCGCCTCTAAAAGCTAGGACCTCGGCTCGGGCTGACTGGGTTAAGAAAGTATATAATTAGCCTTTATACCATCCCGTTTCTGTGAGCCACGTGTATCAAGTGTATAAATTATTGTTTATTTTGTAAGAGTCTGCTTTTGACCTCCTATGGCTTTTACATTAAAACTTATTTGACTTTCTTGTATAAAAAGATAATTTTGAATGAATAAATTTTATTCCGTCTATACGAACTTTACTGTTAAAGTAATTTTTTATAATATTAAAAAAAAACGAATTTCAAAATACAAAATTTGTTTTTTTTTTTCGCCATTTCAAAGCCATGACTATAAACAGAATGTGATGTAGAACCATCAATGTGTATGATTGTGAACAGCTTCGTCCCTTCTCTATTCATCACTTGCGTCCACCATTTTATTAAGTCTAAAGGGTTCTGGTTGTGAATATCAGGACCAGACCCTTTTATTTAGAAGGATATACAAATGCGGAACAAATGTTAATTCATGCTAATTCACAATAAGTGTATCGGCTTAGGGCATGATGAGCGGAGTAAGCAACGTCGGAATCTTAACAGTTTGTTAGATGTTTTTTTACAAACTCATTGCAGCTAATTTCTATACCTATGCTTAATTCCAGTTATCTTATTATTCAGCTTTGAGCTATTATGTATTTAAAAATATTAATACATGTAACGGTGAGTATTTAGATGCGCCAAAACGGTATAATGCCTAAATGTTCTGTAGAAACATTATCGCTCGATACAACTAATTATTGTTAACTAGATGACCCGGTGAACATCGCATTACCTACATGTATTTGTGAAAAAGACAAATTTCTGAACGCACCTATAAATATTTGTCAACCAAGTGACAATTTTTATTTCTAAAAAGACAAAAGACATCAAATGTTTCACAGCTAGGAACATTTTGTATTGGAAAATTAAATTGTCGCTTTTAATATTTACCGTTACTTATTATTTATGTTTCTCACTGTTTAAACCTTCCCTGAACTTCCACAAATATTTGAAAATCAAAATTAGCAAAATCGGTCCAGCCATTCTCGAGTTTTGGCGAGACAAATGAACAGCAATTGATTTTTATATATACAGGTTGACTTTTTTATCACCGTCCAAACCTTCTGAGATGACTCCCGTGACACAAACGAACAACTCTTACTATTGGACCAACTCCCTAATAGTAGAGGATCCGCATTAGAAACGACCTTCACCCATCTGTTTAATAGATGAAAAGTATTTTATATCAAATTTAATATATTAGAAAATGTATCTCGAGTGGGTTGTCTAAAAATTCCTGGCATGACTATAATTAATTAAAAATTGAAAACTGACTTTTTATTAAATATTGCACTCATGAGTTTAACGAATAAATTTAATACCAACCGTAAGTATGAATCCTATAGAATATACAAACGTTGGGTTGGCATGTATAAACAGGTAAATCGAAATAGTTATTTTAACCTATTTGTTTAATAAATAAATATTATATTAAAATGAGCGATATTTAATTGCGAATACGATGATATAGGGGAGTCATCACGGGAGTCATCTCAGAAGGTTTGAACGGTGATATAAAAGTCAATCTGTATAGATCTGCTATGACTTACAAAATAACCGCCTGGCAATCACTGCTGCCTGCTACGCAACTCCCTCCCGCTACGAACACTGCCGCACGCTACGACGCTACCACTCGCTACGATCGTGACTACTTTTTGCACAGAACACACGGAACAGTTGTTATAAAGAAGTCTTTTTGCTACAGCGTTTCGCTTCCCACGTTTGCCTAGGCCTTCAGCACAAGAGTAGCCATTAACTTTTTGCGTCCATTACTGAAATGTTCATCTTGTAAACGTATGTCTACCAAATTCCCACGTAAATGTTAATCACTTCTCAATACTTGTTACGGGACGTTCGCTACTTCGTACGACCTGAAAAAACACGGCGAAATGAGGCTAATCTTTTGACAAGTAAAGGAAAAAGGATGTTTTGGCCCACGCCTTTGTAATTTTTTGGCATTAGCAATTTTACTCGTGGCCGTAAGATGTAATTTTGAATGAACTTTGAACTCTGTTGTCATTTGACACATTCCTGAATTTCGGTCATGATTTTATTTTACTTAGTAAATTATCTGTTTGGTAAAAACCAAAGCAATTATCAGCACGTAAATATGCTAAAACATAAATTGCAATATAAAAAAAATAAGTAGTAACGCTTTACTTAACTATAGTACTCGCATACAACATAATTATTACAGTATTATCTTACGTAACAGACATGTCTTAGGAGACAACGATATTGTAGGTTACCTGAACTGGCTAGGAGCAGATATATCTTACAGGCTAAGATTTCTAATCAATGTGAACTAACCAATCCAACGAAATCTTTTTGTTCAAAAAAAACTTCTCTAACCTGACCTTATCAAAGATAATTTGTTTAAAATAGTCCCGTTAGTATGGACGCCTGCACATCAACCTATGCAAAACTGTTAAATTTCTTTAATAAATGATCAACCTTATACGATATACATAAAGTTCAAAGTCTATTGACGAAATTGTACAGTTTGTGGTAGTCTGATGTGCAGTCGTGCGTACATCAGGCGCAGGGTCGGGAGCGTATTGTGGATTCCCACAAGGCCACGGCAATTCTATAGGGTCGGAGCACAGCAGGATTAGGGCAATACCCTTGTTAATGTTTTTTAAATTACTACTCATTTAAACAATGATCACGATTAGTAATGGTAGTAGGTATCTTGCATAATAGTACTCTCTAAATTCTTTTTTCTCTGTCTAGATTTAGAATGATAAATGTAAAAATTTTCAAGATACCAATTACAATAATAAAAAATAAAAATAAAAGTCTATAGATACAATACACATAACAAACAATAAAATTGGGGTAGATATTCAACTTAACTTATCACTTAATAATAATAATAATTCATTTATTCATAAGATAACAATTGATGCAATTATGGTTAGTAACAATGGGTGCTTAAAACTATGTTAGTAGTAAATTAAATAATAAAATATTTAATTCAAACTTAAATGTAGATTGACTGTGAAACAGGTTTTATGTATTAGAATTTAGTTTATTATTTTTGGAAGTTAAATTTCATTATTGTATTCGTTACTTATTCAGGCAATAAGCAGTGTAGGTAAATAAATGCAAGTAGATCCGTAACAGTTGTTTCACTTCAAGTTTAGTTAAATTTTGTTATTTTATTCTTTTCTTTATTCAGGCAGTACAATATAATGTTTATCGACGTTGGATAAGGTCCAGGACTATATTTTTTTTAAATTAATGTTATTGTGCAGTGTTTATAATAATAATGCGCAGGCCGGGGTCCACAAGTCGCCCTTACGGTCCCAATCGTGAAATATTAACTCCGCTCTGAAGTTTCCAAATAAATTGGGAACTCGGAACGATTCAATTCAATTAAATTGGAAATCTATGTCACAGTCAAAGGTAAACGGTATGGTATTTTAGTTAATTAAACTTTAGTTCATTTTTATTTAGATTCTTTATAGTTTTGACTTCATTATGTGCCTGTGAAGGTCTATGTTGAATGATAATTTCATTTACATGTAATTTTTGCTGTCAATAAAAACCATTAATCCACACTGGGCCCGCGTGGTGGTTTATGGCCCGTTCTGGTAGAACTAGGGAAGGCTCGTGCCCCAGCACCACTGCTGGGGCACTCATATAAAATGAGCTGATGATGATGATAATAGTTTTATGCAACCGTAATATAAATAAGAAATATTTGGTCAGCAAAATTATTATTTGGTCAGCAGAATTATACAATCGGTCAGCATAAGAAATCCTTAGGTTAGGTTAAGTAAATTTTTTTTTTGTCACTGAAGGGGGGAGCGGCATAAGACGGCTATTCAGAATGATATAAGTTGCAGACTGATTTAGAAATATTTGCTGACCATAAATTGCTGCCCAACTAGCATTTTTTTGCTAGCAAAAATATTAATACTTTGCTAACATTTTAAATAACAACCATATAAATGTAGCTAGCCCAATTCTTAAATAATCATTAATATTTGTTTAAATACTAGTTGTCGCCCGCGACTTCGTTTGCGAAGACTACACTATCCCATAGGAACCTGTTACTGGGATAAAAAGTATCCTATGTCCTAGCCCGGGCCAGGGTCTGTCTATGAGCAAAGGATTTCATCTAAATCCGTTCAGCCGTTCTCGAGTTTTGCACATATTTAAGTATATAGAATAAGATCGAATCTTGATGACGTAGTTGTCGACATAGAAGCTGCGTTGGCTTACAAAACAAAAGTAGATAATGTTGAAAAAATTTGCACCGTTTGGACAGAAACACGATAACATATTTGGCAGCACCTGACCCGCTATGTCAGATGGCGCGGGTTCGATTCCGGCTTGTGAAATTATATTCAACAATTGTTACTGATTTTACGCTTCGGTGGCCGCGTTGCAAAGCGCTAGGTTCAATTCCCAGGTCGGGCAAAGTGTGTTTCAGATATTTTCGATGCATAGCCCAGGATTGTGATCACCAACCCTTATTTGGCAAGCGTGGCGACTAAACCAATACCCATCAATTGTAGATGATAGATTTCAATGATGAAGGTCTTTGCCCGGCAGTGGGACAGTTATAGGTTGACTTTGCCTTTGACTTTGGTGTTTCCCTACTGTGTTGTGCTTAGTCGCCGAGACCCACCTCTCATTGGGTACTTGCTCAGCTTTCGTACGATTTTATTGGAACTTCTTTTGGGGTCCATTTTCGTTACGTAATGATGCTTCAGTGAAATTTATGAAATGTCTTGAAAATTCTTCTTCTGTAAATTGGAACCTACTAAACCATTAAAAAGACTGACCATTTTGTGAAAATAAGGCAGTTGTATTTGTCATATAAATAAAAATAACATTTTGATATCAATACTTAATAATTATGTATGTTTCATTTCTTATAAATTTATGTAGTACATGTTTCATTTACGTTTTTGACGACCTCCGTAGCCGAGTGGCTTGCACGTCGGACTTTGGGCGGCGCTAACTCTGAGGTTCGATTCCCGGTCGGGTCAATGTCGAAAACTAACTTTTCGATATTGCGTCGGGTCTGGGTGGTTGTGGTACCGTCGTTGTTTCTGATTTCCATGAAACGAGTGCTTTAGCTACTTACCTTGGGATCAGAACAATGTATGTGATGTTGTCTAAATATTTATATTTATTTATTTACGTTCTATTTTATTTTTTATTTTACAATTTTTTGGAAAACTTACAGCTATAATATGATTTTGTTTTGTTTATATAATTTTAACGCAAATTATGTTGCGATACAAATTACAAAAACACAAATGTTGAAAAAAATTCCACGAGCAGGATTTGAACCTGCACCCTTCTGACATACCGGGTCAGGTGCTCTTCCAATTGAGCTATCGTGGTTCTAACCAGCCCGCCGAAATTATTCAACACTATTTACTTTTTTACTTTGAAAGCCAAAAGCGCCAATTCAATGTCCACAACTTACAGCTATATTTTAAAAATAAATTAATTTATATGGATTCTGGACTTCTATTAAAGTTGTGCCGTATCTTGGGCCCACTCTTCTCCTCAGCTAAAAAATAGACATCCTGAATGGGTAGTAGGTAGTTAAAACAATTTTGGATTATTGAAAGAAAAAAAAACTTAGATTTTGATTGGAGCTTGTTGAATCCGAAACTACAAGAGGTAAGGAATATGGTGATAAAAAAAACAATATGCATCGTTCGATAAAACATAATAAAACAGACAAGATTTAAAAATTAAATAAGACTCAAAAATTTAATGTTTCATACATAACCGGAAATTGAACTCGGCCAAATAATCATATGAATGATATTTTATTGTTTTCTAAAGTTTACGCGACAACTACACATTGAAATGAAACAACTTTTACGGAACTCCAGGCTCCCTGTGATCACGGACCCTGCAAAAGGGGCCGAAGCGTCAGGATAAACATTAATTAAAACTAATGTGTAAAATAAACGCGAGTAGATCCGTAAAAGTTGTTTCATTTCAATGATATTTTATTCAATAGCAATTGTTAATAATAATGGATAAACTGTTATTGCTCAACGCTCGCGCTTGTGACTGAGGCTTTGGCGAAACAAAAGCTAATTAGGTTATTAAGTTACTGTCGACGCTTAAAGTAATAAGGGAAGTGTCAGAAACTGCCATATTTATGGGAAAATTCTGTAAGGCACTTGTAACGAGCTAATTGCCACCCAAGAGGTCTGACTGTTGATGAGGGTACAAGTAGTAACATAATATTTATTCACCATTATAAATGTGTGACGCATTCGCTGCGAAGCTCTTAACGGCATTTTACGCAATCTACTTAGTATAGGTATTCTAGGCACGCAATGTACTAAGTATATGTTAAGCTATGCCTAGGAGACTTTAACCCCGTTCAATGCTTTGTTTCAGTAGCCTATGCCTATATAGGCAACCCTATGTTAGTTGTTAAAACCATTAAAATAAAATGAAATGAAAATATACTTTATTTTACAGCATACAAAAAGACATACGTAGGACTAACCTGTTATCTACCTAATCTGTTTATTATGTATTTTTTTTATACACGTAGCTCGACAAATGACTCCACTCCACCTGATGTTAAATGGAAATGGAGTCCGCAAGGACAACCGGTGCAGTGTGAAAACAACGCAGCATCAGTCACCCTCACCCTGCCGGCCCACAAGGTGCCTCTTCACGCCTCGTTTGAAGGACCCCATGTCATAGGAAGGAGGGAAATCGTGTGCTGGTAGACTATTCCATCTTTTGGAAGTGCGACAAAGAAACGAATCACCAAATTTCTTTGTGCGCAATGGAATGTTCGAGATAGTACAGGGGTGACTCCGGAGAGCAGCACGCGTACTCCTATGGAGGAAGGGAGAAGGTGGGATAAGGTCAAAGAGTCAAAGAGTATTTAATAATGTCATTTTAATTTATGTTGTTGTCCCTAAATTAGGTATTTAAGTCACTTTTATTTTATGTGAAGTCTAGTAAATACCACATGAGAAAAACTAAAACATTTATGATTTGATTAGACATATGAAAAATTGTTATACAAAATGGCTTAGAAAACCCCGCTATAAACTGATGATGAACACGACTACTTTACTCGCACTACAAAATGTTCACATTAATATAGCTTTTATTTCAACATCCGTAAAATTCAAATAAAATGTGTGCGGTCGCAAATGGTTTTGTTTAAATGGAAACCGTGGAACTGGCGGAATACTGCAAACTGAAATATGGCATTGGAGCGAGCATGAGCACAGTTTCAATATAGCTTTAACAATCGCACCACTATACTTTGTATATATATTTAACCCTATAACCACAACATAGGGTCGTGGGTGACCCCACGTCTTGATTTTTCTATTTATTTTTGCGAGAGGTAGACATAAAAACTTGTGCATACTCAGTACCTTCCGTTTTTAGCTATCAGTAGCACGTGCCACTTTGCGAAGTGCACACGTTCTTTAGTTCTTGAATAATCACTTCTAGTGCTCGTTGGTATTTATGTCCCAGGTCTAAAGACAGAGAGCGATGTGTGAAGTGTTCAAGAAATCTATGTGCACAGCATAGGTTACCGATTTATTCCCAGTGTTTTTAGTAAGAGTTTTTTTTTTCATAATTTTTGTTTCTAAAAGTTCCTTAAATATCCAAAGACATGTGTTTTGTTTGTTAAAGGCAATTAAAGTTTATAGTGTTCTATAAAAAGGTATTTTATATGTTGTATTTTGTGAAACAAAATATCATGTTGTGGTTCTAGGGTTAAATTTGTACCTACTAGAGAGAGACCAATTGGCACGACCGTAATGGTGATTTTCCACAAGAGCAGTGAGGCAATATTTGAATATCACCGGTGATTTTGAAATACACTATGTAAGAAAGTAAAGTAAATAGCCTATATACTGTCCCACTGCTGGGCAAAGGCCTCCATTATTGAAATCAAGTCATCGCTACAATTGATGGGTGTTGGTTTAATCACCACGCTTGCCAAATGCGCGTTGGTGATGACAAACCCGAGCTATGTATCGAAAAATCCGAAACACACTTTGCCCGACCTGGGAATTGAACCCAGGACCTTCGGGTATCAGACCGAGCGCTTTGCCACTAGGCCACCGAGGCGTTAAAACACTATGAAACTCCTATAACATAATTTGCATTATTTACAATTTAATAATTAAAATACTTTACTTACCGTTCAAGAGTTTTCGGTGTCAAAAATCACCTTGAACCTAGTGACCTTGAATGAGAGAAAAAGGAGCTCTTGTAATTTGATATCATAAGATTCTCCGTTTCCTATCATAATCGCGTTAACACTGTAAAGACAAAAAACCTCCCGCAAAAAATTCTTTCTGAATTCTTTGCGGGATTCTTGTGACAGAGTCTGTTGATGAGGCTTAATTTACACCTGTTCTCATACACATAAACAGCTTAACATGTCGTAAGTCGGCAAGTGGAGACCGCGTTTCGGCAAACGTAGTGTAGGACGCCATCAGACTAGGTGGAGCGACCCCGTCATGACTTACGCTAGCGTAGTTTTCGCGCATACCGCGCCCTCCTATTTGTATCCCTTACAAACCCAAAACCGTTTCATGCGTGATGCCACCGTGATGTAGATGTTCCCACTATCAATGATTTTATCAAGGACGTTTCCATACGTTACTTTGATAACGCCCCCCACCACCGTAACCCGCTAGTTGTGGCGGCCGCCAACTATAATGTTGGAAGACTTCCACCAACAAGACGGTTCACATCTAGGCGTCCTAAACACGTCCTAGATGACCCCGACGATCCCATAACAGTTGCGAACACCCCCCCGCCCGATCCTCTAAATGCCACTACACATTTACAGAATACACTAAACATTCACACTAGTTTAGGCCCAAGACACCGTGCTCGTAGAACAAGGGTACGAAGAACCGGTTCACATGCGCTCTACACCAGGTACAGACAATGTACCTCTGGGCATGGGCGCTTCTCTCCTCCACCACGGCCCGGTCAACCCAAGCCGAGGTCCGAGCCTTTAGAGGCGCCCTCGGGTTGTTCCGGTCCCCGATCCGATCCAAACCCTTCGGAGAATCTAGTAGGGCACGGGGACGCGCACTAGTGCGCGATGCCGTTCCATCTAAAATACCTCCGAAGGTGATTCGTTTCACACGGCTTGAGGGACCCTTTAAGCCCGGTGAAGCTGAAAATGCCTTCTGAGGGAAAAAGGGATCTCTCAAAAAAAAAGGTGGAGCGACGATCTTTGCAAGGGAGCTGCATGAGAGTAGCCGCGGGTCGTACTCAGTGGCGTGCACTTGGAGAGGCCTATGTCCAGCAGTGGACTAGTATAGGCTGATGATGACGATGATGACGATTCCATCGCATTTTATCGAGCTGGCTTTCTTCACACACCTACTAACACTCAAGGCACACAACACGTGTATTGAATTAATTAAACGTGCCAATTAGAAAAGCCAGCTGACTTAATTTATTAATACAGCAGGGTCGGCTATTCCCTGAAGTGACGTAAATTTCGACCAAAAAAGACCCTTAAGGTAATCAGCTCGTAATTGAATCTACGAGAACCTGTATGCACGAGGGACTGGCGTTACCAAGCACATGTCGCGGTTTGTAACTTCTTGTTATAACAACTAAATATATGTTTACGTCCAACACATTAATTATCGACAAATATATTTTTTGTTTATTGAAAATAATAACGTATACTCGTATATATAATTTTCCGCCAATTTTGTTGCGAAAAAATTACAATTTGAAATAAGACAAAGTGTTGAAAAAATACGACGGCATAGTTGGTACTGCAACCTGACCCGGCATGTCATGCGGTGCTGGTTCGAGTCCCGCTCGTGGAATTTGTAATAATGTAGGTTTAAATTAAGTATCTTGGATCTCAGCTTAATATTAAAAAAAAATATTCAATATGGCATTTTTACAAATACTAAAGATCAGTTAAGAAGTAGGCAAGCTATTTATAAAATGTTTTTGTTGCACCTGACCCGGTATATCAGAAGGGTGCAGGTTCAAACCCTGCTCGTGGAATTTTTTTCAACATTTGTGTTTTTGTAAATAAAATAATAATAATAATAAAATGTTTTTGTTTTGTTTATATAATTTTAACGCAAATTTTGTTGCGAAACAAATTACAAAAACACAAATGTCGAAAAAAATTTTTTACGAGCCGGATTTGAAACCTGCTCCCTTCTGACATACCGGGTCAGGTGCTCTTCCAATTGAGCTATCGTGGTTCTAACCAGCCCGCCGAAATTATTCAACACTATTTACTTTTTTACTTTGAAAGCCAAAGGCGCCTATTCAATGTCAACAAGTTAGTGATGTTAATGACGGTAGTTGTTGACATTGAATAGGCGAAAACGAACTTTTCGATATTGTGTCGAATAATATGACGTAGAAACACCGAACACAGTGGTGAAGAAAACGACTCTGCAAAGAAACTTTCCGCCGCATCGCATCCGAAATTACCGCTCGCTGAAGCTTGAGACTTAAGTAGGTACTTACTTACTTCAAATTCTAGATGCCGAGGATTTGTTAAATTCACGAGAAAACTACACAAACAAATGAAACGGTTTAAACTGTTTGCACGCCTCGGTGGCCGAGTGGCGCTAGTCCTAAGTTCAATTCCTATGTCGGGCCAAGTATACGTCCTATGTAACGTGTGTTTCCACAGAGTATGTTTCGGTTTTTTCGTAGTTTAGCCTGGGTTTGTGATCACCAGCGTTTGACAATCGTCGTCTGCCAATACCCATAATTTTTTGCGTGGTCTAGATTTCAATGATTTTCCATCGCCCAGCTGTAGGACAGTATAAAGAGTGTCTTAACATTGCTTATAAAGTATTTTAAATTATTTTAACTAATACTCTTTTATTAGGCCTGATTTTTCAATCGTCAGTTAAAGTTTTTTTTCCTTTAGTTGATGGCTTCGTGCGATTAGCACATTTAGCCAGTGTCAAAGTAATTTTTCTTACAAGTAATACATAAATCCTACTAATATTATAAACGCGAAAGTTTGTAAGTATGGATGGATGTTTGTTACTCTTTTACGTAAAAACTACTGAATGGATTTTAATGAAACTTTCCTCATATACAGAGCAGACCCAGATCAGCATATAGGATACGTTTTTTTTTTACTGTAGTCTTTGCGAATAAAGTCGCCGGCAACAACTAGTCATACATATTATTTGTGATGTATTGTACCAAGCAAATAAAGATTTTATCAATTTCTATTTCCACAGCGCTTAGTGTGTCTTGTGCGATTTTATTTTATATTAGCGCAAAACATGTACGCATTGTAAATTTTATATCACCTGTAAATTACCAGATTTTTTGGCAAATAAATGATTATCTCATCCTACCTTATCTTTGCTAACGTGATTGATTTTAAAAAAAAAAACTCTCACTAGGCACCGATATTCTAAAACCACAATTCACATCAACGTCCTACTCACTTCAGAAAACTTTGTAGGCCAAAGCTCGCATAAAGCAAACTTCGCGATTGCCGGCTTGAAAACGCAAATTTATTTTGCCCATTGCCGTCAATAAGTTCTCGGTGCCACAAATCGGGTGGAAAGCAGCCCTGAGTCACGAGTCAGGGGTAAATTGGATCGGTTCGCAACTCGGGGACGGTTAAGCCAATCGTCTGAAGGTCGTTATTAACTCTTCGGCGCGACGGCGTTCACACTTCACACGAATGTGTGTGTAGATGTGTCACCTTTTTACTAGGTATGCCTACAACCTGCTATTCGAACACTTTCACGAAAACGACATTTTTGTAGCAAATTATGCAGAATATAATTGCTCAGATTTTCTAAAAAAAATTGATACATTTTGTTTGATTTTTATCTGATACTACATGAGCATTCATCATTCATCACCAGTATATTTGATGTCCCCACTGCTGGGGCACGAGCCTTCGCTATGGATGGATAGGGCGAACGGGCCATAAACCACCACGCGTGCCCAGTGCGGTTTGGCGGGTGTTAACGACTGCTAATGCAGCCGAGACTAACGGCTTTACGTGCCTGCCGAAGCACGGAGAAGACCAAAAATGTTGATACACTTTTGATGACCTATCCGATGACCGTCCCTTGCGAGAGTTGCTTAACCTTAGCAATCGCAGACCGAGCGCGTTAACCACTGCGACATCGAGCTCCTCTTGAGAGCTCCAATTATGTTGGAGGTAAAACTTAAAAAAAAAAAAAAAAAGATCTCGTTAGGAATCAATCTCTATTTGTAGAATAAACGTTTTCTAATAAATAATAAATAAACAAATAAAGTTGAAGTACGTAAACACGAAAATGTGTAAACAACTTGCGACCTATATGAACTCATAATTCAGTTCTTATGAATTATGTCACAAAAATTAAAGGAGCATTAACTATAAATATATTCTAAATCTTCTGTGCGTGTGTATATCACTGACCTCCTTCTAAACGGCTGGACCGATTTTGATGAAATTTTTTGTGTGTGTTCAAGTGGATTCGAGAATGGTTTAGATTTACAATTGGACCCGGTAGGTGGCGGTGCAATAGGGGTCCATCATATGGGCTACGGGTGGGTAATTTCAAGCGGATGAACTCGCGAGCGGGCCACTAGTACCTAATAAATTTTTAGTGTTAACAAAAATACTTTTTTTTTATATTTACGGGTAAGCACAGTGCCTTGATCTCACCTGTTGTTAAGTGATGATAAGGCCAATGATGGAAGCGCACTTCACCCGGGACCCTCAACTAGTGAGGTACTGGCTATCTTATCTCTAGCTGCCGGAACACAACAATGCTACAAACATTGATGTTATGGCGCCATATTTAGATAAGATGGTGGTAGCTAGCCAGGCGGACAAACAAGCCCTACCACCAACCAAACCGAGTACACAAACATGTACCCCCCGCTGGGAATCGAACCCGGGACCTCTGGGTCTGAACAGGTGGTCTTAGCCACTAGACCACAGAGGCGGTTAAATAGAACGATGGATGTCTATATTTTTTATAATGCAAGGCTGTTAGTAACATCGTTTCTAGTGGTAGCGTAAGGGTGATTGATGTGTCCAAGGAATCCAAACAAGTGTGTGTCCCACGTCCCACCCACGACAGGGTAAGGCCATCAAATTGCCTCAAAAAGTGTAATGCTGAAACTATGTCACGATTTTTTTTGTCTCGGGTGCGTGTGGATAAAATTTATAATACTCCATTATTTCTAGTAGCAACGTAAGAGTAACGACGTGACTGTAGTTACTTGGTTTTGTTTGTTGGTGCAGTGAATAAAAAAAGACCGAAGAAATTTATTTAGAATTCTTCTAAATACATTTTTGTTCTGAGACCCCGGTAATGGAAAGAAAAAAGAATATCGGTATTTACAACACCACACACTCCCTGTGGTCCACACATCCACAGGCCCGTACCTCAGCAGTGGGGACATAAAATGAGCTGATGCGGTATGTCTGTCAGTACATACGTGATAAAATATTATATAATATTACATACATTAGTGTTGGCAACATCCAATATCTGTGCTTATGTCTTCCTTCGTGAAATATAGCACATGAGGAAATCGGGCCATAACAAACCAAGCTGACCGACAGACTACAGACTATTACTAACTTCACTATAAAATATGTCACTACAATATATGGGATAGCGGAAATTTTTGTATACTGATCTCCAAACTTCAGTATGAAGATGGCTATATATAAAATAGCAAGCCAAAATATACCTTACTGTGTTGATGCATGCAAGCAAACGTCATCGTATCGTAAAGTGGTAGGTGATTGTACCTAATACGTCAAGCGACTGTTGACGGAGGTTTGTGTGCTTTTGGACATGCTCGCCGTTGTTAATCAGCTGCGTGTCACGGCTGCGGGCGCCACGAGACGCAACGAGGCCTGTGTTTGCGGACACACCAGAGCCGGATTAAGCAATGTATAGGCCCCTAAGAGGAGCTCGATGGTTCAGTGGTTAACGCGTCCGGTCTGCGAGTGCTGAGGTTAAGCAACTTTCGCAAAGGCCGGTCACTGGCTGAGTGACCAAAAATTTATCATCTCGAGCTCATGCTTCGGAAGACACGTAAAGCCGTTGGTCCCGGCTGCATTATCAGTCGTCAATCTGCAGTGGGCCCGCGTGGTGAGGAACTGGCCATCTTATCTCTAGCTACCGGAACAACAATGCTAAATTTGATGTTATGGCGACATATTTGGACAATATGGTGGTAGCAAGCTAAGCGTATTTACCGACTTACAGACTAACCGACAAAACGAGTACAAACAAATATCATGCGCTGAGAGTCGAACCCGGGGATGTCTGTGGTGACCCAGAGATCAGAGACCGGATGACTTAACCACAATACCACCACCACTGGAGGCGGTTATAGCACGCATAAAAACTGCATGTTTCATGTTGCTTAAACTGTGCCATTGAGCAGAGGGGAGCGGTGGGGTGTAGCGTTTACTCGTAGATGCATAGATAATAAGGTGAAAAGTGTAACTCGAGCTCCCCCGTGCTTCGGAAAGCACGTTACACTGGTCCCTGTTATTAAATTATGGCCATATCTTCCTTAGTGCTAACATTCATGTAAGACAACCAGAACCCAACAGTGAGTCGTTTAAAGGCTGATGGTGATGATGTCGATGGTGATGATAAGGGTGATGATTTAATTAACATTGTTAAATTTAGAAAAAACAAAATTTTTTTTTTTTTTTTATATGTACGGGTAAGCACAGTGCCTTGATCTCACCTGATGTTAAGTGATGATAAGGCCAATGATGGAAGCGCACTTCACCCGGGATCCTCAACTAGTGAGGCACTGGCTATCTTATCTGTAGCTGCCGAAACACAACAATGCTACAAACATTGATGTTATGGCGACATATTTAGATAAGATGGTGGTAGCTAGCCAGGCGGACAAACAAGCCCTACCACCAACCAAACCGAGTACACAAACATGTACCCCCCGCTGGGAATCGAACCCGGGACCTCTGGGTCTAAACCGGTGGTCTTAGCCACTAGACCACAGAGGCGGTTAAAAATGTCATTGTGATTAAACGGCGTTGGTTATCTTATCAAATAAAAGAAGTACGACAACAATAGATGATTGTTCCATCACAAATGATTATAATTTATAATGCATCTGTGTCCTGAAGTACGTCTAGTTACTTATTATGTGTGTATCTAAGTCAGCAAGATAATTGTACAGAACGCTATTATGCTCGAGTAACTACCTAAAATAACATAGCTCTGTATGTGTTTAGATGACTCGTACGTTCTAACGTAGTATTTATAAGGTTGTAGCCATAACGTGGTGAGAAAAATAGTTAATAAATGTTGAAGCTTTAGATTTCTATCTTATCTTATACCTATATAATTTGAAAAAGTTCTAATTCACTTACTGACTGACTCTTCAATGGTCAGCGAAAACACTTGACTTCGAAAGCTAAAATTGGTTATAAAAGTTTTCTTTATTTTAGAAAATTATTAACTTACTCATTCAATGATTTATTAATACAAAGTCCAAGGGTCTGGCCCTTACATTTAAAAGCTGAAATTTTGCACAGAATTTCCCTCTCTGATGTAGACACGGAATGACGCCTGAAATTACAAAATTTCAGGGAACAAACGAAGTGGCGGGCGGTAACTAGTTTATTTATAAAAAGGCATACCAATTGCGATGCATACAGACAATTTACAACAAATAATAACATAATTACATGAACTAGTACGGATACGCTCGCCAGTAACAGGCATTCAATACATTAACCGCCTCTATGGTCTAGTTGCTAAGACCACCGGTTTAGACCCAGAGGTCCCGGGTTTGATTCCCAGCGGGGGTACATGTTTGTATACTCGGTTTGGTTGGTGGTAGGGCGTGTTTGTCCTGGCTAGCTACCACCATCTTATCTAAATATGTCGCCATAACATCAATGTTTGTAACATTGTTGTGTTCCGGCAGCTAGAGATAAGATAGTCAGTACCTCACTAGTTGAGGACCCCGGGTGAAGTGCGCTTCCATCATTGGCCTTATCGTTACTTAACATCAAGTGAGATCAAGGCACTGTGCTTACCCGTAAATATATAAAAAAATAATAATAATAATTATAAAAAAACCGGCAAAGTACGTGTCGGGCCACACGCAGAGGGTTCCGTAGCCCATGTCAATAATGCGGACTCTGAGAAGAGGGCTTTTATGAACATTTATTTGACGATGGCTCATATACTTAAATGTAGATACTGCCGGTTTCACACACCTTACAACGTTATTTAAGTAATTTCTAAAAACAACTATTTGGCTGGCAGGGGGGGGAGACACTTGACTCTAACAAAATTTTGCACTTTAAAGCTTCATAGTTCACAAGAGGATGCCTCAATCCAAAAACTGTTTCCACAAACCCGCAATATTTTTAAAATTGCTGTCCAACGACACCTCATACTATGGGGTAGACAAGAAAAACTTCACTTGCAGGGGATGTAACATAAAAAAAATATTTTAAAAAATTTACTTAACCACTTTGTCGGCGTGATTAATATGTTTATCCATGCCAAATTACAGCTTTCTATTACTAAGAGTCTATGAGCTAGGCTGGGGACAGACAGACAGACAGACGGACATGGCGAAACTATAAGGGTTCCTTGTTAACTACGGAAGTCTAAAAAAGAGATTACACTATTTATATAACATTATATTAAAGAAACAAAGAGACAAATCAATACACCAGAAGGTACAGGCCATAAACATAGTTTATTATTTATACATTGCAATAAGGGACGAGCTAACATTCCCTTGTTATTGTGGCATTTTCTTGTGGTAGATAGTTGCTTTCTATCAGAACTATGATTAGTGATTATAAAATATTTATGTTCACGACTATTGCGGTATGCGATGGCAATGGTTAGTGTATAAACTCGCTTGATTTATGAATCAGATACAAATGCCTATGTTATTTTAAAACAAAAATAAGAAGGTTTCAAGAATTCGTGATTATGAGGAAATTATAAAAATCCTTGCGACAATTCTAAGAAATAGACATTGCGGCTGGTGACGTATCTTAAAATATGCCACCAGCTAATCACAAGTTAGGCTCTATGGGGGGTTTAAGAACTTTATTTTCTCACAAGAACTATACAAAATATATATATATGTTGTCGTACAAAAAAACGTGATGATTGACTGATTGTATTGTACCGTATTGTCTTTATTGTTCTTAAGATTACACGTTTAGTTAGTCAGTCAGTTAATCAGCCAGTAAATCATTAATTCGACATTTAGCTTTCTATATTGTTATCAAAAAAGTGTGTACTTCTTAAAGTGTAACCGTCTTAACGCTAGACGCAGAAGAAGAAGAAAACGCGCTACGATGTTGTCATCATCGGTTTACTCACTTTCCTGCCACTTCCCGCCCCAAGCGTTCATGTGACACAAGAACCCTTATCTATCCTCAATACAATTACAAATTTTTAAACAATTCTTTAACCGTCCATGCAGCCAAATTGTGGAATAGTTTAAGTATGTATATGTATCAATAATTAGTCCGTAGAATAGTTCCACAAACTTTCGTTCCACACCACAGCTAGGGTTGGCTGGAAGAGATCTCTTCTAGAGATAAGCTCACCTTTGTTTATGGCTTGTATAACGTCTGCTTTACTGTGTGTTTTATATGTGCAATAAAGGATTAAAATAAAAATAATCATTAAATAAATTACTGAAATTGTATTTTCTCTCTCTTTCGTTTATGCCTATAGTGAAAATATTAAATAAAAATCATATTATAACACAAACATAATGATCTTTTATTAAAAATAACTGATAGGAAAAGAGAATATGACATGAGCCTTATAAATGCGTCTATATAAGATTCATGAGTGAACAGAATCCAGCTCATTGCATTTTTGTTTTGGTACAAAAATAATGTCTGACGTTAAGTGTTGTGAAAGCAACGATGACCTTCACGTGAATAAAAACAATAGCAATATATCATCGGCTGTCAAAAAATGTATCAAGCGGTTAACACATGAAGAAGGATTTCTTTATCATAGCGTTGACGTAAAAGACATTTCAACGAACGGTGGTAACTACTTCGCGACACTGCAAGCGATAGATATTAACGGTAAAACGATACGTGGTGAAAAAGAGATCAATCTTTTCGTAAAGAACAGAATAGTGACACCAGGATTTGATTTGATACCTTTGGATGAGGTTTACAGACGAGAAGCATTCTTCTACAATGAATTGAGCCAGATTTATGAATCATTGCAAGAGGAAGCAAGCGTTCCTGTTAGTGAGAGACTGAAAGTGGCGAGAAGCTATCATGAATCGAATTCAGACGTGACCGTTCTGGAAAATTTGTGTAAGAGGGAATTCGAAACGTGCCACAGACTCGATTCTATTACTATTCAGTTTGCCGAAATGTCTATAAAACAGTTGGCCAAATTGCACAGCTTGTCATTTGTTTTACAAAATAATAAGCCCGAGTACTTTAATAGAACTATTAAACCGATGAAGACGCTTTTCAAACTTGATTCAGGCTTCGAAAGTTATATGGGAAACTTGTGCGACAGTGCGGCGAGTTGCCTAGATGCTGACACCAAAGTCAGATTGGAAAGATTCAAGCCTGTCATGTTGGAGAAATATAAAAACTTTGCTAAAACTACTGAATTCTACGGGACATGTTTATGCCATGGTGATTATAGAGCGAATAATATTATGATAAACGAAACGGTAAGTTTTAATAGCATTATACCCTAAATAGTACCGACTATTTATCAAGGAAAATATTATATGAACAAAGTCGTCTTTAAGCATTATATCCAGCGGTAACCACCTAGCTCTGGCCAAGTGGTAAGTCAAGAGACACTGGAGACACTGGAGATCCACTGGAGACGATTACGATAACAATACAACATTTAACAATAAAACAAGTAAATTAGGACTAACGTAACAATTATACGACTAAATACTAAACCGGCATACATAAAAAGTCTACTAAGTATTTTAAAATAACAAAGATGGATTTATCACCTGAAACTTTTAATTTTGTATATTTCTTAGATAAGTGAAGATGTTTAAATAGTTATAATGTATATTTCTTTACAGAATGGTGTTATAAAGGATTTGATTGCTGTAGATTACCAACTGATATACTACGGCTGTCCAGTTTTCGATTTCATTTACCTAATATTCACTGGTTCAGACCAGAACTTTAGAAGAAACCACTTAGAAGACCTAAAAGACTTGTACTATCACACCTTCAAGAACTTTCTGAAGTATTTCGACATTAGGGCTGGCGATGTCTATCCGAAGAAAAGATTTGAACAAGAATACAGAGACCAGTTAGATTTCGGTCTTTCTTCGTTCTTAAATCTTGTACCGTTTCTATTTTGCAGCAATGAAGAGATCCCCGATTTACGAAGTGGTCTTGATGCAATAAAAATCAATTTCAGCAATGATGTTTGTAAGGAAAGACTGCAGGGTGTAGTAGACGACTTCATCAAATGGGGCTATTTGTGAAGGTGTCAAATACTGCAACGGAAATCGAATTTTCACCCCCGTATATGTGATGATAAAGTATAAGATTTATTGTGTAATATTAAAAGTTAAAGTGGGTAACTTAATTTCGAATCGTATTTGTTAATATTTTAATTTTTAATTTTGAGGAAGTATCTGTTGTACTTACATTGAAGTTTTAACATTCCTCAACTCGGCAGAACAGAAATCGGGATTGCATGCAAAAAATTTCGCCGCCATCAAAGTATTTACTCTAGGCAGATTAGTACTTTATGCTTTTACAGAACCTTCTTCCATGATACGATTTTAATAAAATTCTAGAAACGTGATATTAACTTGAAAAAAATATAAATAACACGCAGCGCAACAAAAATCTATTTCATTCTTAGGAATAGAAATCAACATTTCTCGTTTGTTTCTTACAAAATCTATCGTAAATACGTATTTTTAGATTTTGTCTTACATGGTCCAAAATACCCTATTGAGCAATAACCACAAAATCGCATAATGCAAAATATTGTGCAATCCATACAAAGAGTAACAAACAGCTGACTTTTGTATGTGTGCATTGTAGTTGGCTAAACCCGTGCTAAATGGGTCGACTGTGTTCTTATCGAAAGAAAAAACTACTAACATCAACAACGTTGCCGTATTTCTGTTTACTTTATTACAATATACCAAAATAAGTGAACTAAAATTGCTGTAATACATAATAAAAATCCATTGACAAAATCCTGTAAATTGTACTATT
This sequence comes from Eudonia truncicolella, assembly GCA_949315975.1. Taxonomy (NCBI): domain Eukaryota; kingdom Metazoa; phylum Arthropoda; class Insecta; order Lepidoptera; family Crambidae; genus Eudonia; species Eudonia truncicolella. Next base: position 1,839,468 of record OX438837.1, on the reverse strand, counting down.
TTGAAAAGCAACTATACAAGTAAGTTAAAATTCACTAAACTAATAAATTATAAAGAAAACCTTGACGTCTGTTCAATGTTGGCAATGCAAGCGAAAAAGTATTTGTCAAGAACATACCCTTCGGCATCTATCATTAACCAAATACACTGAGTGAAGTTATGAGTATCTGCTCTAAACCATCTATAAATATTTATTATTGCGGTATCTGTTATTGTATAAATACTGTTTGAATTTTTTTTAATTACTGTATTTATAACATTACAAATATTTATGCAAATATAATAATACGTATACATCATAAATTAATAAGGTTATAAAAAAGTGTGAACTTGAAATGTAAAATATATGATTCAATAGTTGAGTGAATTAGTGCTTAGTTACCAGTTTTTGTTGGTTTATATATTACGATGAGTGACCACCAAGATGTACTTACACCAAGACAGAGGAGCGCTATCAAAAGTATTATAAGTAAAGAGAAGTTCCTCAAATACACTGTTGACGCAACACTGGTCCCTCCAGATGGGGGCAGTTTCATGGGAATCCTCCGAAAAGTCGTCATAAAAGGTGTGACCGACGAAGGGCGCAAGGAATTGAACTTATTCATCAAAACTATCATACCAAACGAACGGCTATCGATTTATTCAGTCACCGATGCTTATGCTAAAGAAGTGTACGCTTACAATGAGCTATTTAATGTATTCAATGAGTTACAGGACGAAGCAAACGTCCCTTTTGAAGAAAGGTTTCGCACACCCAAAGGTTACGTAGAGAGCAACATTGATTCTATAATAATGGAAGACTTATCGAAAAGAGGTTTTAAAACTATTAACAGAATGGAAAAGATCACGTTGAAATTCGCTGAACTTGCGATGCAGCAACTTGCCAAGTTCCATGGCATGTCTCTAACTATACAAAAGAAACGACCTAATTATTTCCAAGAAAAAGTTGGAACTTTGAAGCAACCTTTTTATTTTGGCAATCCATGGAATTTGTTTATTGACAACGTGAGTAATTTGGGCATTTCTTGCTTGGATCCGGATGTCAAAGAGAAAGTTTCGAAGTATTTACCAACAACTTTTGACAAATATGAGAAGTACACGACAGACCCCACGTCTATGCGATGCTTGGTACACGGAGATTACAGGACTAACAACATTATGGTAAAATATCATGTGAGTACTAAATTAAACTGACTTTTAAGTGCTAAAGTTTTCCGGTTTGGCTTTCGTTTCAGAATTCTGGTTTTCTCTCTGATAAATCTACTTTTTGTTCCAATTTTAAAATAAAAACTAATGTTTTAAAGTGTCAAGAATGGTTATTTTTTTTTATAACAAATAAAAAACAAGAAAAACATGTACCTACCTATGTTGTTAATGTTTACGTCGATTTCTTTAAATTTACGAAATCTTTTCTTTCAGAACGACGAATTAATAGAAGTAATGCCCATAGACTATCAGCTAATGTTTTACGGCTGCCCTATAATAGATTTCCTGTACTTCATTTTTGGAGCTACCGATCAAGACTTCAGAAGTCAACACATGGATCACTTGAAGAACGTATACCACGACACAATGGGGAAGTTTCTCAAATACTTCAGTATGGACGTGCAGTCTTACTATCCAAGGAAGGAGTTTGAAAAGTTGTTCAGGGAAAGGTTGGATTATGGCCTCATGATCGGTCTGTGGTTCATTCCTGTGACCCTTGCTGACGACGGGGTGGTACCTGATGTTACTAAAGTCTCTTTGGCTGAACTGACTTTCGATCTGAACGATGTGGTGAGGTCCAGGGTCCGTGGGTTGGTCAACGACTTCATTAATTGGGGCTACCTGTAATAGTAACTGTTAAAGGTATAGGGAAATATTTGTATGATTGACGTAAGAAGCTGTAAATTTAATAAATAACGTAGGCATATGTTATGTTTTGTTTTATTTTTCCTGTATTTAATTGTATAAAAACTTCCCATTGCTGGGCTCAGCTCAGCCTTCCATCGTCCTTCCATTAGAGAAATGACACACATCCAGTAGCGCCTGAAATTTAGGTAAAGGCAAATAAGGCTTGTAGAAAATGGATACAAACACTGACTGTTTGTTTCGACTGTTCAACAACACTGTTTACCCGTGGTCCCGGTGGGTCGACCCATTACTGGGTCCATGGGTAATTTTAATTACCAGTGGTTCCATGGCACTAGGGATTGACTTATTTTGATTTGTCTTACGGTAGATAACTACATGATCTTCATATCACATGATTATAAGTGAAGATACGGCAGAAGGTGGAAGAAACGCAGTTCACCTGGAATCCTCAACCACTTAGGAATTGGCTATCTTATCTCTAATTGTCGGAACACAACAATGCTATTAACATTAGGCTTGTGTTTAAACGCCTACCAAAAATATATCAATTTTACTATCAATAAAATTCAAAACGCTTAGCAAAATGGATAAATGATCACCAAATTGTGTTCCCTAAAATATTATAAAAAGAATACAATTTATATTTTTATTAAATGCTTTAAAAATATATGAATACCTTTTAACTGCATTTTAGACCAAATATGTTATATTGTCACCAGATACATAATACCAATATTTTATGCCTTGAGTTTCAACTTGGTAAATTTTGCTTCCTGTTGCCTAATAAAAAATAAAAAAAAGTTATAACTATCAATTCATTTTGATAGTTATAACTTTAAAAATAACGATTTCCCAAAAAACCTTCTTCCCTTTTTTACTCATTTAAAGAAAAATAAACAAAATTCCTGATTTTAATTGATCTTTAAAGTTTTCAACAAAAATAAAGAAAACGTGTTTTAGCATTTTTCGAAAAACCTCCCCTAGAGAGTTGAAATAGGGGTGGAAAGTATGTATGGACATCTGTCATTCCTTAAATTTTGGTATTTGGACTGGTTAGAAATTACGAAGAGTTTCAGGGTTTTTGGAAAACGATCCCTTAAGTAGGGGATGCCAATTTGTACAGGAGGTTTCAGAACGGACCAAAATTAGTTATACATGATCTTTATTACGCGGTTTTGTGTTACACTTTTTACTAATTCTAGCTCGCATGGATGGGCTTTTTAATGTTAAAAAATTAAAAACTTAATGTTGAAATGACGTGACATGTTTAGTTGTCAAACCCTTATTAATTATACCCTTATGATATTTACCTTTAATAGGTTTGGCTTTTATTACGAACAAACACAAGTCATGTAGCCCACGTGAGAAAGCCGCGAACAAAAAGCTAGTTGTATAATTATAATTATGTCTGTTTTTACTCCCATAATGAGATAAAATTCTGTCGAAAGGTTAGGTCATGCATTGCATGTGATTTATGTATTTTTGTAAAGTTAGATGTCAATGTTCGCCTGCTATCTATTAAAAATGTTAAATGTGGATAGTCATAATTGGCCTTCAAATTGTAAATTTCAATAATGTAAGCTAGTTATAAATGTGCTGTGTACTCCCTAATAATAAATTTAAAAGTATATGTATTCTCATAAAAATAAAAATAAAAATTTGTATAAATCGACCTCAACAGTCCGAGTACTAACAAATCGTTTAGCTTCCTAGAGTTCTAGAACATTGTGACAATTGACAATAACAAGTAAATTGCAATAACGCTGACCCTTAAGCCGTCCGCGGTGTCGCGTGGGCAAAATCACAAAAATAATAATGTATTATCAACCCTCACAATGTTTAAGCTCTTAGGCACGTTGATTTAGGAACTGTTTTTGCGTAAATTGCCAAAACCCATGAAAACATGTTTACACAAACAGTTTTGATTGATATTATTGCTATTCAAAGATCGCAGATTAGAGTAGGCCGGACTAAGTGAATGTTATTATCATAATATTGGACCAGGGGAGGGTGTGTTTTTAGGAAGTATTAAAGAGGAATCTCCTCGCATAATAGAAAAGGTTTCGTATGTTCCGTCGCTTTGTTCCGCTTTCAGCGGTTTGATCTAAGATAATTTTTAGGGTTCAGAGTTTCTTTAGGTCTACAGAAAAACCAAAGGCATCAATAAAATCATTAAACAAAATCAATTAAGCGCACCGGAAGTACGATCAAAACGAATCTATTTTGAATATTTAGTGGTAATACGCTGATTTACCAATAATTCTTTTAAAGTTTTTTAAAGTTTTTCGTTATTTTTAATAATACCTACACCATAACACATAATAAACACTACATAGTTTTCACTTATGTTAAGAATTATATAGTCATATCTTTTAACCTGTAATCATTTTTTTATAAAAGTATTACATATATTTTATAATACAATGATTGTTGTACCCTTACCCACTTTAAGTGAACGTACTAATAACATTTTTCTATTCTCAGGTCCTCCCCATAAACTTACCATGAACAAGATATCCACAAACGAAACACCAACAAAGCTTGCAGATAAAACTTAAAATGGCCACAGAGACGGTAATGTCCACATTGAAGCAGCAATGGCATCCAGAGACGTCAATGAGGAGAAAACTGAAGAAGGAATCCACCAGGATGACATTGGGATTCCTTGTGATATTAGTTTTGCTGCCTTATAGTTCTACGCTGAGCCTGCCGAGTGGAGACCCCGCGCCTGGTAGGTCGCCTGGACCACCTATAATAGGAGTAGATGAAGTGGTAGACTCAACAGAAGGGACTGTTGTAGCAACTAGCATAGAACCTGATTACGATACTAGTACGCTCGAGGAATTAGAATTAACGACAGTTAGTGATATCAGTGTTAGTGAGAAGACAGCGGGTAATGCATGTGCCTTCGCGAGAGTGCCGAGCGATAGTGACGAGGTGGTTACCATCGATACTGGTGAAAGTGATGTTAATTTGACTGTCACGCATCCGGTGTTTGAAGCAGTGGAACTCGTAAGAGGAGTCGTCTATGATGGTAAGTTTTTAATGCTTTTTGTAGATTTGTTGTTCCAGTTGTTACAGAGAAATGAACATTCACAGTAAACACTTGCAATACGCTCGTTGTCTATGAATAATGGAATAATTACAATGATACTCATCAGTAATAGTAGTAATTCATGAAAGCCCGTGGGTTATGAAGGACTATTCTATTCATGTCCCTCTTTTTCATAGGATTTCCTACCCAATAAAATAGCATTGACGTATCCATATATGCAGTCAGCATCAAATTGATCGTAGCATCGGCACATAAAGGTCAAAAAGATACTTACATTTATGTTAAGAAGTAATTTTTTGCTTGAATCAAATATTTAGTCAAAATCATAGGTAAAAAAAAATTCAAAATATTGTTAACCATTATGATATTGTTATCATATTCAAGCCTCAAATGAGCCAGCACTAGTCAGCGGACTACCAATAATATCAAATTAAAAGTTACTGTCAGTAGATAAATGACTCGTGGAATACTTGTCATCTGAAACAAAGCCTGTGTGTCAGACTGGCGCAATGGACTGCATATAATTGGAATGCTATATATAAGATATAGCGTTTGATAGACGAGTATTCAAAGCAATTAGATTCCTGAAGACAAAGAACTTTAACGTGTTTCGACATTTAGCAAAGACGTTCCACGGCTAACCCTTTCCGTACTCTAGCTAGCCTAGATAAAATGCATTAGATAGGGCATTTGCGTGCATGTCTGAATAGTCCTATCTGGAGATAATTGTCTTATTCGGACAACTGCTATAGATTTTTCATCTTTTCACAACTGGGAAACGATTGGACTTCATTTCACTGGATTGCTTTTTTATTCTGTACAGGAAATTAAATTCCCAAATAATAGAACCTTTGAAATAAGACGGGTAGAGCTACCACTAGACCTCAGAGGCAGTTAACAGTCCGTTAGTCTGTCTGTTAGTCCAAGACAAATTGCGCTCGGTCCAGTATTTCTAACTAAAAGTAAAAACATTAAATAAGATACGAAAAACTGAGTAAGATGAAGTGCTGCGAGAGACGCTTTGAGTAATAAATTCGAGAATACTTGAGAAACTGAGCAATGTTGGGAATAATTAATGATGTACTAAAATTTATCATTTCGTTTTCTTTGAAATGGGATACAGGAAGCGCCGAAAGATATATATCACCACGCTTGGAAATAACATGAATCGGCGAAGAGTAACAACATAAGAATATAAGTTTGGACGAGGCTCACATAATATTATTTTAGTATGTCGCTTCGAACCCATCGCAGAGCTATAGAGAGAGTATTAAATTAAAGCTTAAGATAATAAAGCTTTAGCAGAGAATATTAAAGCTTTATTTGTTGACATAAGAAAAATTGTGTTTGTCATAAATTTCATAAATTTCATTTAATTAACTCTGACTAGTTGAGTAGTTTCCCAAATATTTATATTACTAGTTAGCAATTTTTTAAGGCTAGACTTTAATCAGGGTTTTATCGAAAGTCGGCCATCCTGTATAGTAATCAATTATAAGGTTGATACATCAAATTTTTTTATACACATAATCATAACTACCAGTTAACACAGTTATAACAGTTTATATCAACAAAAAACAAATAGGTTTTTTAGTTAGGTAGCTGATTAAATGTTTAATTGATAATTAGAATTAACGTTAGAACAAAAAAAATATTATCTCAAGTAATGCCTAAATCAAGTATGCTTTTATGTTAAACCGAGCAAAATCACCGTTTATATTAATAATTGAAGTATCAAAAACAGTGTTCCATCTTGCTAATATAGCCACCATTATTCTCGTTCCTGCACGGAGATCCATCACCGAGAAACAATTGCTTTTTATTAAAGGACGGCTCACAATGACCGGCAAATTGAATGCGTACTGTTGTCATGGGGCGATGAACGTGCGTTCATTATAATTCAAAGTTTAATAATTTACTTCATACTATTGTCTTGTACTAACGTTGATCTTATATTTAAAACATAGTAACCTAACATGAACCGAACACGTTTTTTTAACATAAAAGTTCAATTATCTGATATTGATTTATAAGTTAAGTTAGTTAAGTGTTCGTGAACATAATAGTGTTGTTAAACAAAATAAAACAGTGGAACGTCAGTTTTTAACTTTCGCGAAGTTAGCGTGATGTCTCAGTAAAATCGCACTTATTTATTGAAACTCAAAGAGATTGGGGGATTAACATCCTTTATTGAACATCCATCATTTATCATGCATTAACTGCCACTCGTGATATATCACCATTTTTTCAATAAAATAACTGAAAACAAAAAAAAGCCGGTGTGGGTTAGATCTTTTTGGCTCTACAAATAGCAACGAGAACAACGAGCTCCGCCTCGCCAGCGGTTTGTAATAGCCTTTATTATTTCGACCGATCTTAAGTTTTTTGGTTATTAACACTCAAAAGCGCTTTTCGACTACTATGTCCTAATCATTCCTTCAATACCTCCTAATCAAAATATGTGTATATGTATGTATGTATGTATGTAGGTATGTATGTATGTATGTATGTATGTATGTATGTATGTATGTATGTAGGTATGTATGTATGTATGTATGTATGTATGTATGTATGTATGTATGTATGTATGTATGTATGTATGTATGTATGTATGTATGTATGTATGTATGCTTAGATCTCTAAAGAAACACTGATAACTTAGAGGTTTCACATTTTTTGCGCTTACATTGCAAACGCTGGCTGAACCCTACAAGATAAATCTAAATAATATACTACAGTATTGTACACCTTAAAAAAGTCTACAAAAAAGTCCACAATGGTATATGCAATACAGCATTAATCCTTATCCAATTAAGTACCTTAAATACATTGTACATTTAATATAGATCAATATGGCCTGTATATACAGCATGTAATTTAAATGAATATTTTCGAAGATATTACAGATTTAAAATGCAGAGACATAGCGGTTGCGTGTATAAGCATTGCACCCGTGCAAAGCCGGGGCGGGTCGCTAGTAATGAATAAATTGTAACATATTATTTTGATAGTTATGGTTAACTAAACGTTAGCACAGCGAGAGTGTTGCCCAAACAGCTAGCTGTATCTTATTATTATAACTGAAAACGAATGAAATTGAGTTTAAGTCATAGGCTGAAGCGGTAGTATACAGTTTTAAACAAGAACACTATTTTTTAATTTTATTTATTACTAATGTAATGTAGCGATGTCCGACCGTGCAAATTTATCAACGTTATCTACTTTTCTAAATAGCACAGACAGTTATATCTAATAAAAAGCTCTTGTAGATACTTCCTCTCTCTTTGCCTTTGAATTGATGTTCAAAAATACTTGTAAAAAAATATATTCAATTAAAACAATCTAACTTTGAATTTCACGTTCCGGCAAGTGCCTGCCTTCGAGATTCTAGTGACTTTGGTCGTTGAATGTATAGTCAGCAAGTAAAGTTGCTTAACACTTTAGTACTTTGTCAAAGCAAGTAACGAATCCAACAGGGGCTTGTCAACCTCTAATGATTTTTAAGATACTCTACAAAAGTTGAATGTCTATCTCATATGTAAATATTTTTGTCTAACTTCTAACTGTCACTTCATGATCCCAAAAAATGAGGCAAAGGCGAGTCTGAGACTCTTCTGACTTACCGTCCTCCTTCCCTGCACAAAGGAGCCAGGTGAGGGAGTGAACAAGCCAGACATACCAGAATAAAGAGAGCGCACGCAACCATGTTACCGCAAACAAATTCTTTTTTACTTGTCCTGTGTTTACCTTTTTTTTTTTTTTTTTTTTTTTTTTTCAGGGGAACTCGTTACGAGTACCGGCGCCTTGAAGAGGCACCGATTATGTGGGACTCGCCCGTCCGCCTTTCCACACCTACTGCCAGGGAGAGAGGCTCCAAGACAGCTGCCAGGACAAAGTCCCGGCTGAGAGGGCGAGACGGAGGGGAATACCCACTAAACCCCTGGGGGCCCACAATCCGAAGCTGAAAGCTGAGGTGGCTGCAACGGTACAGTCCACTGGGGATTAACCACGCGGCGGCCACCCCGTCGCCCGTGTGCCAACCTATGACCGCAAGCGGTCATGCGCCGACACACGGGCGACTACGCGCACGGCACAACACAAACAGCATGCCCACCCTCTAATGAGCACGCAACCCCACAAAAGTACATATACAAACAAAACATGACAACACACGACAAAGACACAATGGTCCTCCGACCCTTGGGCTTTTGGGGAGGTATGGCCAGATACCCACACCAAAGCCCATCTGCACACGCACTTGCACCAGCAAGCGCCCCACTTTGCGGTCCAGCAGGAGACAAGTCTCCGCACTCCCTACAAAGAACATAAAACAAAGATGCGCGGCCTTCCACCAGCCCGCCTTACCTTCTTTGGCGACCCGGACCCCGACTCAGTCTCCGACTCCGACCACGAATCTGATTCCGACTCGGACTCCGACCCCCACAAACACTACCCTACAAACCCTCGACATTCGGTGATCGATTACCAACACTCGCAACTCGGAGGCGGAATTCCCCGACAATCCGCGGAAATGACCCGGCAGCTTTCCCGGCGGTTTTTCCGTGACCAGCGGTAATAACTCGCCGGTAATCGTCCACACGGTCACCATACCGGGACTCGGGGTCGGCCGGCCCTCCTCGAGCCCGACACTTGGCGCTCGACACCCGAGGTCGTACCCAAAACTAAAAAAGTACAAACTCCCCTCAAAGCTGCTCAGAAGGAGCAGCGAGTTGTGCGGCCCAGAGTAGGCACGCACATAGGAGAGGCAGGGCCCCAAAGGGAGCTCCTGCCTTGCCAGGTGTTACCGACTGGGTCCAACTTTCTACAACGGAGACCGTTGGAACCATTCGAACCCTGCGCTCAACCCTCGGCACTCGGTACACGACACTCGAAACTCGGAGGCGGAATTCCCCGACAATCCACGGTAGGTGCCGGCAGCTTTCGCGGCGGTGTTCCCGTGGCTTTCACGGGCCTCATAGAGTTGTCCAAGCTCCGTTCGCCTCGCTAATCACCTACGGTAATAACCTGCCGTTACTCGTCCACACGGTGTCACCACACCGGGACTCGGAGTCGGCCGGCCCTCCTCGAGCCCGACACTCAACTTTCGACACCCGGGGTCGAGATCCCACAAAGGACGACGCTCAGAAGGAGCGCCGCCAAGACTCCTCTCAAAGCTGCTCAGAAGGAGAAGCGAGTTATGCGGCCCAGAGTAGGCACGCACAGGAGAGGCAGGGCCCAAAGGGGGCTCCTGCCTTGCCAGGTGTTAGCCGACTGGGTCCAACTTTCTCTAACAGTCGAAGACCGTCGAGACCGTTGGAACCATTCGTTGCCCAGGGTGCACCAACTTGGAGGTCACCTGACTCGCACCCCTGTCCTGCGTTTACCTGATCCATTGGCTTCCAACAAGTCTAACCTCTCGTCTAATCTCACAAACCATCCACCCAGTTGGTCGGTTCGGTGCTTTTTGCCTTTTACGTCTCACGCCTGCACATAAGACTATTAAAAATTTACAAATTTCTTCAATACATGTTTAACTTTAAGCCATAGACATAAAGTTCAAAGCATATTGAGGAAATTTTACAGTTAATAGGCCGATGTGCAGGCGTGTGTTCTAGAGCACCACTGTCCCGATCCGAGTCGAACCCTTCAGTGAATCGTAGGGCACGGGGACAGGCACTAGTAGTGCACGATGCCGTTCCTTCTAGAAAGCCTCCGACGGTTATTCGTTTTACACGGCTTGAGAACCCTTTAAGTTTCTTGCCGCCCCCAAAAAAGCGCGGTGAAGCTGAAAATGCCGTCTGAGGCAATCAGCAAACTCTCTCCAAAAAAAAACATCACTGCCGGTAGATCGCTTCAGCTTATACCTTGTCACGTATGAGCTTCGCTGAAACACAGTCTCCCCGCTTGCTCAAAAACTTCCATCCAATATAGGGGTTTGGCGGCGGCTCCATCAATCATATAAAACAAACGCGCTAAGGAAGCGGCGCATTTTCCTCAGCTACAATATTAAATTTGAAACAAATATCACTATATTTTATTAGTCGACAGTGAAGTGAGAAGAGGTAGGTTCAATTAGAATATAATTATTATATTTATTATAGATTTTTGAAATTATTCCTTTTTCATTCTACTGCTGGGCAAAAGTCTTCCCCAAATCCATTCGACTACCGACGCTTTCAATTAGTTAACATACTTAATTAAATGAAAGTAGTAAGTGAATAGCTTATGCCTGTCCCACGGCTGGACAAAAGGCCTCCATCATTGAAATCAAGTCATCACTACAATTCAACAATGGGTAATAGCTTAATCATCACGCTTGGCAATGCGGGTTGGTGATCACAAACCCTGGCTATAAATAATAAACCCGGCATCGACAATACGAAACACTCTTTGCCCGACCTGGGAATCGAAACCGGGACCTTCGGGCATCGGGCTTTGTCTCTAGGCCACCGAGGCGTAAATGTAAGTAGGTAGTATATAGCCTATGAATTGCACTGCACCAATGCGGTACATTAAAATTATATTCTGATCATAAACTCGAATTATGAATCGAAAAATCTGAATCACACTTTGCCTGACCTTGGAATAGAACTCAGGAACTCAGAATATCGGGACTTGCTGCGACTTGCGCCAACTGACACTTCTAAGTAAAATAAAGAAATAAACTAGACGACCTTGGCGAGCTTATTCTTAAATTAGATTAGTTAGGACAACTAATTATCTCGGCATCAATTCAGATTACGAACTTGGATGGAACAGTGACGGTGGCTTTCTTGAGGTGATCTAAGTTTTGATAAGTTTCAGTGGAAAATTTTAAGCTCACTTTACAATTTAAACAACGATGGCGCTGTGCTGCTACAAAAGCACTTTAAAAACATTAAAAAAGCAGTGACAAAATTCAGCGCTTACGTCAGCCTTCCCGGTAGCATAGCGGTTAGTGCAGCCGCCCGGATTGCTGAAGACCCAGGTTCGATTCCTGGCTGGGTCGGGTGGGTGTTTAATTTTTTCACTATATTTTATAAAACTTTATAAATATTTAATAGTAACTATATTTTATAGACTTAATATTACTGCTATAGTTTTAAAAAAATAGTTTTTTCAGAAGCAAGGGCCAAATTAAATTAGTAAATTTGTGTCTGTTGCAATAAACATATAATCAGTTTGATTTTCAATTAAAATGGCCGGCAATGCATTTGCGATTCCTCTAGTGTTGCGGTTGTCCATGGATGGTGGTTCTTACTAGCCATCGTATATTACGTCATTGAACTTTGACTTTGAACAGTCTACTTCTGTACGGGAAAGTTAAGAGACACGTCATCGGTTTCATTTTATTATCTTAAATTTATGGTTTTTCGAAAATGAATGTGTAAAAATGCTGGATTGTTAATCGTTAATAAAGAAAAAAAACCCTTATCCGCTTTTCATTTCCCGCGTTGCGTGCGCCATCTTGTTTCTTTCCGTGTTTTGTTTTTGACACCGAACGCTACAGCTACGTACCTACAAAGAGTACCTATGCACCGCCCGCTTCCGAGCTGTTCCGAAGCTCCGTGAACTTGAATAGTAAAAACTATTTTATTATTCGCTTTTTATTTAAAAAAAAACGTACGATCCTTACAGTAGTCGCATATTATTATGATGTGTAAACATTGGAAATCTCGCCTTTTGAAATCAATATTACAATAGAAAATAGAATATAGATTTACAAATCAAATCTTTACCGAGACTTATTATCAACAATAAATATTTATTAATATAGTTTAAAAGTCTATTACACACGAAATGGTTGAATAGTTGAAATAAATTACAATAGAAAATAGAAATCATTAAGATAATGCAGTAAATACTCATTTGAAGACATTTGACATATCAAAATGGTGACACATTATGTCACATATATTAATAATATGTCTTGTAATATCGAATTTAAATATACAAAATGCAGTAAATACTTATTAGAAGACATTTGACATATCAAAATGATGACACAATATGTCACTTAAAATAATAATATGTCATGTTCATAATATCGACTTAAAATTTATAAAATGGCGCGCGCTTGCGCACTTCTCCGACTTCCTGTTACACACTTCCGTCCCATTTCTACGAAATCACTCCCACAAATTGTATAGAAGGCGAGCGGAAAGATGTTACACATCAAAAAAAAGGGTGCCAGGCAACAACAGTCAAATAGTCGCTTGTCAACTTTTAGGGAATAAAATAACTTTATTTATTGATTAATGTTCTTGGTAAAACCTCATAGTACAAAAGTATTCAGCGATTATCGTGGCTGACTGTACCAATACTGTATTGAGGGCATCTAAAGTTAACACCGCTCAAAAAAAGGGTGAACGAAGCCACAGTTCGTCAGCTTTCTTGTTTAAAAAGAAGCGTTATTCCTATTGTTCCGCAACGTAAACCTATATCTCTATTTTATATCCGTCTACCTGATGATAAGAAATCAAAAGTAGAAGGTAAAAAAATACTCTCAATAATAAATGCACTTAAAATGGGTTTCCAACTCTCTGAATAGGTTTTACTGTATTTAATATGCTTCTATTTAAAGACGTTTCAATTGTGCTTCTATCTCAGAATCACATCAAAAAGTCAGTCAACAAAAGCAACGTTGCAAATGTGACAAACAAATCTATTCCTAGAATTATTCGTTTTACATCAGTGAAGAAAAAACAAAAAACATGATTAATTTGATGTAAAGAGCTTTTGGATTATATTTTTTCTGTAAAAGGATGTAAGTAGGCACTCGTATTGGGTTGCATATTTTATTCTGACTTTTCAATTTGACAAAGGGAAACTAGAGTGTTACCTAGTCGTCCCAAAATTAATTACAAGTATTTTCTATCGGATGCGTTCCATTTTACGCAAAATGAACCTTATGTGCCTTATGATGTAGCAGTGTTATGGTGTTGGGACTCATTAGTATTAAACCTATGTATAGTTATGATCCCAGGCATGAGATCGGCTCCATTCTTTCTATTGAAGTTTACATTTTTTTTTTAATCTAAATAAATAAATAAATAGTGAACTTAGTAATTAATTGTGGTACTCCGGCGTGCATTTAGGGTTTGTCAAATTGTATGTAATGTTGAAATTAAACAGTTCACACGGATCTGCCCGTGTTCTGCGATCCATGGAGTGTTTTATTTCAGTGTTGTGTCTGGTTTTCTTAACCAATAACCGAAATAATAAAGCGAAAGCTTATCACAAAAAAATTATCAGAATTCTCGCAGAACGAAAATCAACCAATTTCGAAATCCGGCTCTGACCTAATTGAAGGTAAAAAAAAAAATATATGTCAAAAAATAATTTTAATGTAAGTGTGAACTTTCCCAGCGGGTAATGACGTGGAATTAGGCGCTGTCGTGACAACCCCGATCGCGTGCGCGCCCGGGAATCGATCCGTGAACTTCGGCAGCGCACATCATGTTATTTTACTGCTAGCGAAGTATTATGATGTCGTATAAAGTTTACATTGTTGCAACGATTATTAGGCAATGAAACCTTATTTGCATGTGACCTACGTGCACTACATCACGCGCGTTGGCTAAACTTTTAAGAATATAATTTAGCATTTTATTTGATGAGTCTAGAAAAGGACTTCTTGGCGGGAAAGTGAAGAGTCATGTCTGCGGTTTTGTTTTATTTTCAAAAAAAAATTGTGTTATGTCGAATATTAATGTGAAATAATGGTGGATTATTAACCGTTAAGTGTTCGTGAGTGTGCATGAGTGTTGGCAAATGAAACAAAACAGTGCAACGTTACTTTTCAAATTCTCTCAAGAAGTCCGCCGAGGAATTAGTAAAGCCCCACATCTTTACTGAGATACTCGAGGGGTTGGGGGGTATATCATTTCTCACTTCTCATTTTTATTATCATTCATCATCATACTGACTGGAAGGAAATATTGTATATTTATGTATTACTTGTAAGAAAAATTACTTTGACACTGGCTAAATGTGCTAATCGCACGAAGCCATCAACTAAAAGAAAGAAAAGAGTCTAGAAAAGTTTGTTTGCTTGTCAACAAAACGACATTCTAAGTAAATAATTATAGTATTATTCAACATTACGTTTGTAACAACGCCTAATTGTGAAGAAACAAATAAATCTTTTTTATTTTATTATTTATTATATATTTTGCTTTATTTATTTTCTTTCTTAAAACTAGATTTTTACAATGTTTTAATATAAAAACAATAAAACATTATAAAAACGTAATTCTAGAGTACCGCCAGCAGCGGGGCAGGGCCCAAGCTACCGGTGGTCAGGGCTGCAGAGTGAGGAACCTCCTGACAATAAGTGCCGTGTCAAGAAGTACAGTTTTGATTATTATTATTGCGGGATGAAATCGGTATTGTATAGAATACCTAAGAAAAGTATGGAGTAAATTATGTCTCACACTTTGCATGAAAGTTATAGTCATTGTATAGAATACCGGATTTAATAGGTAACTTAACTCCTTGATCCTTGTTTATTTTATTATTTTCCAATTTTGTTGTTATCGTTTTGATCCTAATTTTTTAGACTTTTAGCTTGCTTTTTAATTTTTACTTTTTAATTGTGTGATGTTATGTCTTTTTATCACAATGAAAAATATATATAGTTACAAAAATTATATGGCTTCGCGTTTGGCTTTGAGCCAATTTCAGGTAACTAGTACTGATATTATAAACTAAGAATTGTACGGTAGATCGAGTTGAAAATGGAGTCTCACAACCAATGACCTTCCACCAAGAACATATTTATTACAGAAAGAACTCTAAATAAAAATCTTATAAAATGTCATCTGATGACATCTGATGTCGATGAAGTAGTTGTTGGTTACATAAGGCTCACTTTGGTTTACAAAGCAGGCGGATTGTGTTGTCCAAATTTACATGAGTCGGATACGACTGTGATAGCCTAATGGTAGGCCAACGGTCCTAGTATGCAAATAGATGGGTTTTTTTTTAAATAAATTTTGTTCTGTTCTGCACTGTTCTTCAACTGATGTTATATGGAAATGGAGTCAAGATGCGAAGGCGACAACAACGAGGTGCAGCGTGGAAACTGGAAATTGTTTTTTTGGCAGAAACTTTGCTGATGGCTTCAAATGGCATGTTCAACGTCTACTAAAACCGCACCGTCAGAGGTTTTCTAGAGGGATTGGCATAACGCACTAGTGCGTGTCCCCGTTCACTACTAGATTCTCCGAAGGGTTCGGATCGGATCGGGGCTGGAAACGGCGCACAATCAGTCACCTTCAGCCACCCTGTTGGCCCACAAGAGAGGAGGGTAAACGTGTGCTGGTAAACTATCTCATCATTCTATTCCATCTTTCCATCATTTCATCTTTGAAGGTGTGACAAAGAAACGAGTCATCAAATATCTTTGTGCGCGATGGAATATTAGAGACAGTACAGCGGTGATTCCGGAGAGCAGCACGCGTACTCCTATTATGAAGGGAGGGAGAAGGTGGGATGAGGTGAAGGAGTTCTTCACGGAAACAACGGTACTTCAGAACGGTAGTAGATATCCGAAGTACAGGAACTCAGATTTAATACTACCACTGATAAGTCTGTACATGGAAGATATTTGAAAAAAAGTTGGCTGGGGATACTTAGAATCGATAACAGAACACGTTCCAACAGTTTTTAATTATTAATAATAATATTAACATTTAAAATTAATTTAATTTTTGTCTGTTTGTCTGTTTATTTGTTTATCTGTTTGTCTGTTTATTTGATCGCGCATCGTGAAAATGGCTGAACGGATTTGGATAAAACTTTGCACTTAGACAGACCCAGACTAAAGATATAGGATACTTTTTATCCCGGTAACAGGTTCCTGTGAGATAGTGTAGCCTTCGCGACCGAAGTCGCGGGCGACAACTAGTAGTTTTTAAGTGCCACTGTTACTAAGATTTCATGGAATGTATTTTCTGAATGAATGTAGAGAGGGTGCCTAGTTCGAGTTTTATTTTAAGCAAAATTGTGACTTTCCTTGTTTGTAACTAGGAGGTGCTGCCTTCATTGTAACATTTGCGCCGATTTAAAATGCACGGCGCCGGCGCCGGCGGTGTAAAATCCTTAGTACTTACTGATTGTCATTACACTTTAATCATAGTTTTTGATAAATAACTGGACAAAATAAATATAATAATAACAATATATATAAATATAATAAAATACAATGAAATATAAATATATCAATAGTAATATAAACAAATATATTAAAAACAAGGCAAAACTAGTGTGATAAATGCACTGACAGCTACTAAACAATTATGTACCCTCAACGTTATTGTAAATTTATATTTCTTAGGTGGGTACTGTAATTATTTTCTGAATCTATGGATTTACGAATATTAAACTTATCAATATTAATTAAACTAAATAATCTTTTTTTTAGAAAAATTAAATTGTAAATATCACTGTTTTTTCTACATTAGATAATGTAAATGGATGTTATGGTTTGAGTGAAGCCATAGACTATTTTGTTCATCCTTTTACCAATTGACATCGTAAATTCGTAGGTCACAAGTCACAACACTAATTCAATCAATGGTTAGTGTTTAACTGTTTAGGCTGAAGACTTAGTTTGTTCAGAAGCATTCGCTCAGGGTGGTTTTGATTGGTTACACCGGATTTTATCTTTTATTTTTCATTCTTTTCTGGAACTGGTGGTGCCTAACACGTTTCATCATCATCATCATAAGCTCATTTTACGTTCCCACTGCTGGGGCACGAGCCTTCCCTATGGATAGATAGGGAGAACGGGACTAAACCTCCACGCGGGCCCAGTGCGGATTGGTGGTTGTTTACGACTGCTAACGCTGCCAGGAACAACGACTTTACGTGCCTTCCGAAGCACGGAGGAGCTCGAGATGATACATTTTTGGTCACCCATCCGATGACCAACCTTTGCGAAAGTTGCATAACCTCATCATTCGCAGACCGGGCGCGTTAACCACTGCGCCATCCAGCTTCTCGTCAGGTGTTGCTTCAATGACACACAATTACGTTATCAAACGTCAAATAAAACTTGTAATAGGCAACCTTGCTCTGGGTGCTGCAGTGATCGTGCCGGCATTTTCGCAGCGGGTTAAAGTGTAAAAGAATATGCTAAACGTTTGGGTTTAAACGCCCCCAAAGTATCCGTACACTTAATTTCAGATGGAAGTTTGTTGGAAAGCTGTACTCCCCAAAGGCAATAAGGTAAGGCCTTTTTCAACGTAATTTGTTCGTATTTGAGGTTAAAACAGGACAGGGTTGCAGTATACGTTTTTTAAATTTGTTTTCGACATTATCTGTGCTAAATTTTGTAACTTTTTTAACGGGTAAGCACAGTGCCCTGATCTCACCTGATGTTAAGTGATGATAAGGCCAATGATGGAAGCGAACTTCACCCGGGATCCTCAACTAGTGAGGTACTGGCTATCTTATCTCTAGCTGCCGGAACACAACAATGCTACAAACATCGATGTTATGGCGACATATTTTGATAAGGTGTTAACTAAATATTGGTCATATTGTTTTCTAAAGTTTACGCGAACACTACACATTGAAATGAAACAACTATTACGGATCTACTCGCGTTTATTTTACACATTAGTTTTAATTAATGTTTATCCTGACGTTTCGAACCCTTTGCAGGGTCCGTGGTCACAGGGAGACTGAGGTGTTGGTCGTCTCATAATTAGTTAGTAGCTTGTATACCCTCATTTAAATTAATCAGGTGCATTCCGTTTTACGCAGAAAGGGCTTACAGTATCTTTTGGTCTGGCAGTATGGTGTTGGGGCTGGGATTTAATATTCTGTATGATGGGATCCCAGGCTGGTGGTAAATTCCAACCATCTTCTCTATTAAAATTTATTAAATTGGTCATGTTTTTTTTTAAAGTTTATTTACTAAGGTCATCCAACAAAGTATACACCGAACACTTTCTTACATTACAAAGATCATGAATGTTGAATTGAATTACATTGGCGCTGCTTTAATTAAAGGCTGCCATGGCATGCATTATATCAACCAGTCTACACTATTAAAATAAAGCTAAAAAAAATGTTTTTATATTTGAAGACGCTAATCTCTAGAATTACCAGACGGATTTGAAAAAACATTTTTGCTATTGATAGCCTCATTTTCATGAAAGATTAATTATAGGCTATAGGCTACACAAAAACAGAAAAAAAAAACGCTAAGCGAATACGAAGTACCGACGCATTCGGGCGACGCGATGCGACACTGTGGGTGGGGCAACAGCTACTTATTTATAAACTAGTTGTCGCCCACGACTTCGTTCGCGAAGGCTACACTATCCCACAGGAACCTGTTACTGGGATGAAAAGTATCCTATGTCCTAGCCGGGTCATGGTCTATGTGCAAAGTTTGATCCAAATCCGTTCAGCCATTTTCACGTGATGCGCAGTCAAATAAACAGACAAACATTCTAAAAACTGTTGGAACGTGTTGATTTCCAGACGCCTGCACATCAACCTTTTCAAAACTGTCATATTTCTTTAGTAAATGTTCGACCATATGCCATATATATAAAGTTCAAAGCCTATTGAGGAAATATGACAGTTTGTGGTAGTTTGTTGTGCAGGCGTGTACAGATGCCTGCACTTCAACCTACCACAAACTGTCAAATTTATTCAATAGACTTTGAACTTTATGCCATAAACATATAGTTGAAAATGTATTGAAGAAATTTGACAGTTTTGTATAGGTTGATGTACTTGGCGTGCAAGCATTGATCTCTGACATATGTATAAAAAACAGACTTGAATCCACCAAGGCAGTATCAATAGATACTGCAGACACTGAAGACGAGCGTGACAGGTGATTATTTTGCGATAATATAGTAGAAAAGTGAGCTTAATTTGTTTTCAAACCAACGACCCACTGCTGGGCTTAGGCCTTCCCACATGACCAATATCACATTGTAATCGGGGTATAACCCACCACGATAGTTTAATTCGAATTAGTGTTTTATCGAGTAGTTTTATCGACTACTTTGTTACGAAAACAAACGGTTCCAACTGTTTCCTGTGCCTTCCGAAGCACAGAGGTGCTCGAGACAGTTTAATTTTGGGCACTGCAAAAAAGGCCCGGCTCAAAGGTTTCACCGAGTAAGTTCATATGCGGAGGCGGTAGACGGCAGGCCCGACTAACCATCGGTGCCTTGACAGGGCACTATGCCACAAAACAAATGCTTCACAGAATGCACCTTTCAACAAATAGATTGTGTAGGTCGTGTGGAGAGGAAACGGAGTCGATGCAGCACCTACTGTGTGACTGCGACTCTCTGGCTAGGAAAAGAATGGGACTCCTGGGGTCGGCCTATCCGAAACCGGAGGACTTCGCTTCGCTTCGCTTCGCTCTGGACAGAGGAGGAAGAGTGAAAGGATGGGGTTGCACAAAAGATCCCGATGGGTCGAGGTGTTACTGCGAGAGGGAAACCTCGGCAGGCCCTACTAAGATAAGATAAGATAAGGTTTCACCGAGTCTACTAAAGTACAAAGTTAAATCTCTCCGGCCCTATAGGCTTACGAAACGATGGTGTAGTGACGTAAAAACCAATCATTACAGCCTAAATTCAATAAAAAAAATAAAAAAAAACTCTAAAGAAAATTGCTTAAGACTTCTCAACTCCTACTGACACCATAACAACGTCTTTAAAGATATATACAACTTCTTCAATGGTTGCAATGCCCATTCAATCAAACTCTGATAGGCACGCAGCCTCGCATTTCAAACAAAGGCTGTGCCGTAAAAGCCCTCAGACATGGCCTTTGCCCTTTGCGGAGGCCGCTTAGTGTCGCATTAGGAGGTGACAAACGCGTAGAGCCGTGGGCCGGAATAAGGGACAGACAGATCGCTTTTGTCCACAAAGGGATGGCATGGATTGTAATTAACCAACTAAAGAGGAATGCTTTGGTAATGAAAAGGTTTGGTTCTAGTTTCAAACAGTAGAGATTATAAGATGCTTTTAATGTATTAAGTCGCCATTTGTCGACGTTAAGTTTACAAATACAGGTCATCATCATCATCAGCCTAAAACATTTTTTTTATATCTTACGGGTAGGCACGGTGACTTCATCTCACCTTATCATAAGTGATAATAAGAAGCGCACTTCACCCGGCATCCTCATAGGTAGATATAGGCACTGGCTATCTTATCTGTAGCTACAGCAGCTGCAGCTGCAGCAGCAGCTGTAGCAGAAGGGTGCAGGTTCAAATCCCGCTCGTAGATTTTTTCAACACTTTTTCTTTTTTCAAATTGTAAATTGTCCGTAACAAAATTTGTGTTTAATTATTATACATCATATTTAACTATAATCATCCATTTGAACTAATTTGAAAGAGATGTTTGTAGCGACCAACGCTAATTGCGCTAGACATACCATTGTTCAAGTTGAACTTAGTTTTGGATAATGTCCTGACAAATGACCTTTCGCACAAGAGGTCAATCATAAAGTTATCATGACCTGTCATATAATGATTTCAAGACACAGCTTCGATGTAAACACCTCGTGAAACTGTAATGAAAGTTTCCAGCTTTTTTTTTTGCCAGTTTCTTTTTTCTTTAGTTTATGGCTTCGTGCGATTAGCACATTTAGCCAGTGTCAAAGTAATTTTTCTTACAAATAATACATAAATATACAATATTTCCTTCCAGTATGATGATGATGAATGATAATAGAAATGAAAAGTGAGAAATGATATACCCCCCGACCCCTCGAGTATCTCAGTAAAGATGTGGGGCTTTACTAATTCCTCGGGCGGACATCTTGAGAAAGTTTGAAAAGCGAAGTTGCACTGTTTTGTTACATTTGCCAACACTCATGCGCACTCACGAACACTTAACGGTTAATAATCCACCATTATTCCACATTAATATTCGATATAACACAAATTTTAGAAAATAAAACAAAACCGCAGACATGACTTCACTTTTCCGCCAAGAACTCGCTACCAGTGTTCCTAGTCAATCTCTGTTGGTTCTTTTTTCTTTGCAACGCCAGCGATCAGTTTTATGAGAGTAATTACTTTCTAGTGGGCTACTCGGAAGATGTAAGTTTATAAAAAACCATTTACTGCCGCAGACTTAAGTTAGTTTGTAAAGGGGAAATAGGTATTTAATGCAATGGTCAATTTACATGCTAAGTAAGACTGTATGGGTCTTACAAATAAACAAATAATAAGGTCGGAATAGTTATTCCGAGTTTTGTTCCGGTCACGTAAGCGTCACTTCAAATTAGAGTAAAAGAGACAAAACACGGAATAACTATTCGGACCTTATTCTTTGTTTATTTGTAAAGGGGTAAATGTATTCAGAGTTAATCTAATATATAAAATTCTCGTGCCACGGTGTACGTTATTGAACTCCTGTTAAGGGTGGTCCACCCCTAAATTTTTTTTAGATTTTGAAATTTTTCCAATACAAAATGATTTCTTTGTAGTGTTGTCATGGAAACTGTCAAAGCGGTACGAAGTCCGCCGGGTCAGCTAGTATACATATAATAAGTGGTTTTCATGTGGACGTAAACAAAAAAATAATTTACGATAATGGATGGATTTAGGATAAGGATTAATAGGAACGGACAAATTCGTGGACAATCGCTGGTAAATAACTGGAGTTTATTTATATTATTAGCGTTGTTTGGCAACCACTCTGTCCGCGATCGGGTACATCCGTCTGCCGTCTTCACGTCTAGCCACGTGTTAATTTCCCTTGAAGGACTTTACATTGCATAAATATATTTGATGAAGTTTTTTTGCGTGTGGACGTAAGGACAACATATTTTTGGATAAGGATGGATTTAGGATAAGGAAACATTCTCATATCTACAGATAGGAAAGGACAAAGTCGCGGACAATCGCTGATAAGTAACTAGAGTTTATTTATCTTCCTTATTTTAAAATGACTATAAGTCATAACCGCAGCAATCCGGACTCCAGATTGCAATGTACACACGCCTGCACATCAACCTACCACAAACAGTCAAATATCCTCAATAAACTTTGGACCTTATTACTAAGATATATGAAAATTTATTGAAGAAATTTGACAGTTTTGGATAGGTTTATGTGCAGGCGTCTGTACTGTCTCGAATTCCAATCTTATTTACGAGCAGGTAAGTTATTTAGGGTTACTCTTAATATTCCATTTCTCTCACGTCGCCGCTGACGCTACGAGATGCCCTGGGGAACACCAGCCGTATACCAATGAGGATGCACTTAATATAATTACTACTGTTAACGAAGCACGGATCGGACGTCAACGTTTTAGAAAAGTTTCGTTTAGAAAACAATGGGAAAATACTTGAACAGATATTTTTATTTCGAAAAGTGTTGTAATAAATTCCAAGAGCGGTATTCGAACCCGTACCCTCTGACATACCGGGTTAGGTGCATTTCTAAGCACGCTATCGTGGCTCTGCCCAACCTGTCGAAATTTATCAACACCACATCTACTCTAGTCCAGCAGTGGACCAATATGGGCTGATTATGACGATGAATGAAATATAGATAATAATCAAAGGAGTCTTCAAATAAAAAAAGTCTTATAAGTTTGAAAAGAGACAGTGTTGAAAATAATTCCACAAGTAGGATTCGAACCAGCGCCCCATGACATGCCGGGTCAGGTGCACTACCAACTATTTTTATTTTTTATTTTATTTTATTGGTTTAAGGGAAACAAACAGCTTAATTTAACACTAATAAATATAAATTATTAATTACAAAAACACAAATGCTGAAAAAAATTCCACGAGCAGGATTTGAACCTGCACCCCTGACATACTGGGTCAGATGCTCCCCCAATTGAACTATCGTGGTTCTAACCAGCCCGCCAAAATTATTCGCAACAAAATTTGCGTTAAAATTATATAAACAAAACAAAAACATATTATATAGCATTAAGTTTGTACATAAGCTAACAAAGTTTCCACTGCAAAAGAAATACAAACAATTAAGTGGACATTGAACCATAAACTCAGACAATGATCAAACTAACAAAATTTAATTATTATTGTGCTAAGAAAAAAAGAAACCACAAAAAGTAAATATTCAAATAATCAAATAAACATTCTCAGGTGAACGAGTAAACTATCGATCACTCGTTCACCCGCGAACATCCATAACCCTATTCTTTTAGAGTTGTCTTATTTAAAAACATATTAAAATACTAAACTTTATATGGGAAATGGTGCGGCGTGTCTTCGAAATTGTTGGGTGAAAAATTTATATAAAATGGCAGTCATTAGCACCCACCCGTATTGTTATCGTATGTTGCAAGAGTTATTTGATGATGATGATGAAAAACGAAATTTTATTCTGTGTAGTCATTCGCAAACGAACGTTTGACCTATATAATTTATATACTTGACGTGTTTCGGCGGCGCGGCGTGGAACAATTTATAAAAATAATGTGTTTTTATATCGCAACCCACCCTTCTGTCCGTAGCTTAGTATATCTCTTTATTAAGGTTCTGCAGGAAAACCGACGGCCAGACCTTTAGCGGAATGTAAAAGTATTTCACGTGGAATTTACGATGTTTAACTTTCTACATTTTTAAGGTATGAGAGATGATTCTTCCGTTGTTAAAGCTTTCTTGACAGTGTATATGTTACGTCTAATAGCCGAAGTGCGGCTACACCTAGTTTTAGCCGGCTAATCGCGATCGCGATTGTCTTGAATTTCAAGGATATTTATTTTTATTAGACAACAGAAATTATAACAACGAAGATAAGTGCGGCTACACTTAAAAAAATACAAAAAAAAAATTTTTTAACCCGTGGGAAACTTGCATCCAAGTCATCCCACGGGGAGCAATGTGCGAAAGGCTCAACCCGTTGTCGGGGTATGTGGGGTAGGACGATGGTCTGCCCGACCCACTAAAACCCCCGGGCACTTGACGTCGTAACCGACGCTTTAAGGGCCACGCGGTACCTGTAGACATATAATCCACGCAACCCCCATAGCCGGTGGTTGTTACACCCCCTCTCTCAACGGTGCACGTTGCAAGGCCCTATTTGGTCTTGGTTCCGCAAGCGGGACATCCAGGATGTCGGGCTGTCCTCCCTCACCGGCCCTCGCCGCACAGGGGCCGCGGACGACGTCGACGCAGTTACATCAAGCACCACACTGTAGTGAGAGGTCAGGGTTTCAGCCTCTGACAGTGCCTCCTCAAATGCCTCTGGCTCTTCCATCGCCTCGTCAGGATCTGGAATTGCAGGCTCCCTCTGCGCAGTACTCCACGCTCTGGGTATGACTGTCCGCGCCCTTTTTACCATGACGTGGCCGTGCGGCCGCTCTCTCGCAATACACACAGCACAACGCGGCTCTCTGGCGGTGCACGTCGACCTTGTGTCCCGGTTGCCCACAGCGAAAGCAAGTTTCGTTGTAATCATCATCCGAGGGACACCTCAGCCTAGCATGGCCCAAGCCCACGCACTTAAAGCAGCGCATGGGACGTGGGTCGAGCACTGACACCCGAAACGACGACCAGCGCAGGAGCAGTCTTCCGTCGGAGCTCAACACCTTTGCTGCCCTGACCGGGCAAAGTGCGGCTACACCTAGTTGTAGCTAAAACTAGGTGTAGCCGCACTTCGGCTATTAACCGTAACATATATAAGTTAGCTATAGTAACTTAACGAGTTATCGATAAGTTACAAAACAAAGACAGTCTTTTAAGCTGTCTTTGGCTACAAAAATTCGAACCATCTTTCGAACTATATCTTTAATGGTATATGTCTATATCAACATCGTCCTCATGTTTAAACTATCCGATAATATCTTTAGCATTTATCGTCGCTATCATCAGGCGTTTCAGTAGGTTTTACTTGGATCCTGTTAACCTTTTCGTGTCTGCAAGAGAGAAAAGAAGGAGAGTACCACATAACCAGTGATAACCCTAGCCGGTGTAAAATTCAAAATTCAATTTCAATTCAAAATTATATAAATTAATATGTATTAGTATTAATATGCATAGACAGCATTTTACCTTACCAAAACAAGACTATAAAGGTATAGCTTTGTATAGCCATCAATCGCAGTCACTCCATTCGGGAGATACAGTCTCCACTTGAATTTTAACGAGTTCCGTTCCCACTGAAAGTTTGCTTTGCTACGACGCTAATGATTGAGTCACAGAGCCTAACATCCAAATTGGCGGGAGTTGACTTAAAGCGGCTTATGTTTTGAATAGCGGGTTCGCTTTTTTCTGACAGCATCAAATAAAACGGTGAAGACTTTAGTTTTATAAGAACTATTAACGAGTAGATTCGACAGAGAACCAAAGTACCTAATGGACAAAGCCCACCGGGTTAGACAGCTAAAGTGGCAGTGGGCTGGCCATATAAGTCGCAGAACCGATAACCTTTTTTTATTGAGAATGTTTGCTGTTGGCCACAGCCGGCATATTTTTTTTTTTATACTTAGCACGGCAAATGACTCCACACCACCTGATGTTAAGTGGAAATGGAGTCCAGACGCGAAGACAACTGGTGCAGCGTGAAAACAACGCAGCATTAGTCAACTTCACTCTGCCGGCCCACAAGGTGCTTCTTCACGCCCCGTTTGAAGGACCCCATATCATAGGAAAGAGGGAAAACGTGTGCTGGTAGACTATTCCATCTTTTGGAGGTGCGACAAAAAAACGAGTCACCAAATTTCTTTATGCGCGATGGGATATGTGTGACAGTGAAGCGATGACTCCGGAGAGCAGCACGTGGCACGTGGCAGCATTATGGAGGAAGAGAGAAGGTGGGATAAGGTAAAAGAGTTCTTCAGAGCACTCGCCGTGATATAAGCGATAGAAGACACTGAGTGACGCTATATCTCTACGCAATTGCCGGGGTTCGAGAGTATTAGTGACCTCTGCATTGCCGATAATGTGTACAGCGCGACGCTGCAATCTGTCTAAGGCATCGATAAGATACTTTGCGGAAACATCCCAGATGTGCGAGCTCCTCCACGCAAGACCGTACTTGTGTCTTGTACAAAAGACATAACTGGTGAGGCGTAAAGAATCGCCGTACTCTGTTCAGGACACCGAGTTTTCGTGAGGCTGTTTTGATAACGGCTTCGATGTAGTCCTTTTGATTCAGATCGCAGCGAATCGTCATACCCAGCATGTTGATATTGTTCTGCAGACTTAGAGATGTGCCCTGAAGAGTTGGAAGAGGAAGGAATGGTGACTTTTGGCCGTAAACGCACATACCTGTGTTTTCTTGGCATTGAACTCAACCAGATTATTGGAGCCCCAATTAGATATGAGGTCCAATACCCGATTGAGCTCAATGACAAGATTCACTCGTTTCTCTTCAGTCTCGACTCGCCCAGCCGCAGGGTGACCGTTATACCCACCGTGCACTGTACTATCATCTGCATAGCAATGAATATTTCAAAGTGGAAGCATATCATTGATATGCAGAAGAAACAGCGTGAGGGACAGAACGGAACCTTGAGGGACACCAGCGTTCACTAACATGAGCCGTGAAGCGCATCCATCAGACAGGACACGAATTCTACGCCCATGCAGGAAGCCAGCGACCCAGTTGCAGAACTGAGCAGGCAGACCGTATGTCGGAAGCTTGAAGAGAAGAGCTTTGTGCCAGACCCGATCAAATGCCTTACAGCATGATCGGAGTTTATCCGATACCCGCTCGAGTGAACGAGTTTTTTGAATACCGCGTATCGGCAAACGCAACGTAGGGCGCACTCAGAATAGGTGGAGCGACTATTTTCGCAAAGTGGCTAGCAAGAGCTGGATGATAGTAGTCGCGGATCGTGCTCAGTGGTACACTTGAAGAAGCTTATGTCCAACTGTGGACTCATAAAGACTGATGATGAAGAAATATTATTTTAAATAAGCTAACTAAATTTCCTCTGTGGGCTAGTGATTTGACCACCAGTCTCAAACCCATATGTCTCTGGTTCAATTCCTAGTTGAGGGGGACGTATTATTTTTTCGGCCTACTATTAGGTATGGATTGTTTTAAGCTCGCCTTGCTAGCCTTTTCATGTTTTGACAGTTCAAGACACAACAGGCAGTTCGTTAGTAGTAACTACTAACGAAAACTATTCTCAGCTGTTGAGGATTCCAGTTGAACTGTTATATTCTTATTATTTAACAACTGTAGCATTTTGTACATAAAAGCAAATCAATGGTAACCTGTCCAGCGCACCGTCACCGACACCGTCAACAAAAATTGCCTAACTTACAAATATATAATAAAAAGAGAAAAGCCTTCGCTTTGTAAAAGCGACTCGCGCTTGTCCGTCATTTTTTTCTCGTAAATAAAACCCTTCTTCGTTGCCCAGTTGTGTCACGTGCCGACCTTTGAAATCGTTTATTTTTTTGCTGGAGGTGCACATTATACGTCGACTTGTTTTGTGCGAGATATTGGGTATGAATATTTTATTATAAGCTTTCTTGATCCCTTCGCCAACTTGGTAACATAGAATGCCTGCTTTTATTAAATACATTTATTTTTACGTGTTCGGGCCTCTACATTGTACAATAAAATTGAGACCTTGTTTGTGACTGCAGTCTTCTGATGACATGGCTTTCTGAAGTACGGAGAACATGGAGATCATGTTTTAAGTCACTGATCTGAATACTTGGTACTGTGGTGATGGGAATTCGCGATTAATTAGCCACTAATTATCCGATCCCCAAACTTAAACCCAAGTCAATAACGGACCTTCTTACTGACTGGCTAGTGGCACCATCACCAGTGTTCGACAGGAATGTGTAATCGTATTCTTTTTTTTCCTTTAATTATTAAAAATATGGGAATATATGGGATTTTAGTCTTTATCAACAGTGCATATTCATCATTTATTTACTTACTTACTTACTTACTTATTACGCTGGCTCAGCGACCCGAAGTGGATCTTGGCCTCCGACATTAAAGTGCGCCATTCCTTCCTGTTTTGTGCCAAGTGAGACCAGTCATTATATATTATTATTCATCATTTATTTAATATTATTATCAGCCGTCACTGTCCCACTGCTGGGCAAAAGCCTCCCTCCATTTCTTTCACCCATTGCGGTCCTTAGCTATTTGATTCCAATTCTGGTTAAATTCATTCAGTTTGTCCCGCCATCTCCTTCTCGGTCTACCGCGGCGCTTCCGTGTATATTCATTTTCATTTATTCAACTTCAATTAATTGCAACAAGAGGTTGACATACAAGGTGTAGGTGTTATTACATGTTTTGTTAGTTACAAATTCACCTTTACAAGGCATTGTGATTTTGGTAGGTAAATTAATTATAGGCAGATAATTCAATTATTAGGTACAATCGAATACGGACCACCTACTTCACGGCTGTCACCCCGAAAAATTGAATGAGAACCTATAGTATTTTTGGCGCCGAAAACTGTGTTGAGCCCGGAGCAATAATCACAAACGGGTATTTTAAATGTTTTTATTTTATTTCGATTACTGGTATCCGTGCTAAACCTGTCTACCAAACCAATTTATTTTGTGCCCCCGGGACTGAAGGCCGACCTTTCATCCAGTTATCTAATTAATTATGAGTCCTTTGGCCTAATTAATCGCGCCATTTTGGGAATTGGTAGGTTTTGATAATATAATTAAATGTCTTATCAGTTACTAAGCTTTTAATTTAAATTAAGGATTAAATACCTTTAATCCTTAATTACATTGCAACTAAAAACTATAAAAATGCACATTGTGAGAAAGTCATTAACATGAAGCTGTCTACAGCTACATCCTTTTTCGTCTTATTTGTTTTAATCTAGTTCATACAGCCTAGTCTTGAGGTATTTTATTGTCGTAACAGATTATGAAGAGCGGTGGGTAAGTAAAGGATAAAATGTTAATTGATGGGTGATGTTTAAAGGTTATATATATCCCCAGACTCTGAAATGAAGAAACTGACTTTACGGAGACCTCACGACGCGTCGCCTTCTTAGAAAAATGTCACGTTCTGCTGTTCTGTTGGTGTCATATTTGATGGCAACGTCTTTGTCAAATAAATGAAATTACTTATTCACGGAGATCCTAGAATCTTAATAATAGCACAAGCAATATTATAATCACAGATGATTGGGTGAAGTGAAGGTTTTAAATAGAGTTTTATTCTATGCCTTCTTAATGCAAACAAAATCCCGGAATAATTTTAATTCTTCTCATTTGTCACCAAGATACACTGCTTCATTGCCATACAAATTAAAATGCTCACTTTGGCTCATTAGATATGTTCAAATACATACTAAGTACTACAAATACTTTACTACCAAAAATTCAAATCACTTATAAAATTTCATGCTCACCAAACTGCGTTGACAAAAATGCTCGCAACTATATTTTAGTAAGCGTTTTACTTCTACCATTTTGAATAACAAAAACATATACTCACTAATTCTTGTATAAATTACAAAGTACCCATCCCATGGATACTGCGTCGTCCATTCGCATTTGACAAGCCCTCATAATTACAGCTGGACTGTCGACGATCGTGAGCGTAACGAGCCGTTAGTCCGACGCAGGCTTTAATTATCACACAAATGAGTTAACTTACTACAGTAAGGGACTAAGGGACACTGGACCGCAAGTTGGGGCAGCTATATATGCAGCTTATTTCAGCTTACTATTACAAAATAAGGACCCAGAAGGTAAGCGTAATACATATCGCGCTCGAGCGACTCACACATATCCCATGCACGGACACGGATCTCGAAACAGCTCGGAACAATCCGAACAGAGCTGTTTTCAAAATTCAAAATTCAAAATCGTTTATTCAGTTTAGGCTACAAGGCTCTTGTGAATGTCACTATGCCAAATTTCATTCGGCATTTTCAGCTACACTGGGCTTTTTTGGGGCGGCGAGAAACTTAAAGGGTTCCTCAAGCCGTGGAAGGAAGCACCATCATAGGTTTATTAGAGGGAACGGCATCACGCACTAGCCCCCGTGCCCTACTAGATTCCCCGAAGGGTACGGATCGGGTCGGGGACACAGTCTCTGTTTCGATGCTAGGGAATAAAGCAAATGGTCTCAGCGGAAAACTCAAAACTTTATTATGATGCACAAATTAGTAATAGTATTTCACAAGAAATCTCTATAGCGCGATTCAGGCACAACGTGAACAGCGCCATCTAGTGACGCGCGGATAGAACTATTCTCTATTTAAAAATGTTGGGCTGCTCTTACTTTCTAAACATTCCGCCCCCCAAAGGACGGCTAGTCCTTTAAAATGAAAAGGAAAATGAAAACTAACTACTATACTAAATAACAAACTATAAAAAATTGTTGTTTAACTAACAATAAAATAACTTAAATACTATCAGTTGGCAAAACACAAAGTTTATGAATCGGCCTTTTGATGACAGTATTTTTACACTTTAATGTAACAACTCTAACTAAGCCATCGCTGCCAGGATGGGTATCTATAATTTTAGCGATTAACCATTTAGAAGCTGGAAGCCTCTCATCTTTTACAAGTACAATTGTACCTACATTTATATTGGGTTGAGTTCCAGTCCATTTCTGGCGTTTATTTAAACTTACTAAATAGTCATGGCTCCATTTATGCCAAAATGATTGCAATTTTTTCTGAAGATAGATCCATCGTTTTGTGTATGAAATACTAATATTACTTAGCTCTGGTTCGGGAACTACTAATAGGGATTCACCAATCAGGAAGTGACTTGGTGTTAAAACATCTAAATTATCATCAGAATTTGCATCAATGGGTGTTAATGGACGGGAATTCAAACAACTCTCTATTTGACATAATAATGTTGAATATTCTTCATAAATTAACTTAGTATCACTAAGTACTCGATTGAGGTGAAACTTGACAGATTTAACAGCTGATTCCCATAAACCTCCCATGTGGGGTGCTCCAGCAGGATTAAATTGCCAGTCAGTTCCATCTCGAGCGAGCAAATCAGCTATTTCTACAGGTAAGTTATTTTTGCTATCTATAAACATTTGTTTCAGCTCTTTACTAGCTCCTATAAAATTTGTGCCACAATCGCTAATAAGTTTGCTACAATGACCTCTACGAGAGGTAAATCGCCTAAAAGCGGCTATAAAACTATCTGTACTTAGACTAGTTACTAGTTCTAGGTGTATTGCTTTGACTGTGGTACAAATAAATACAGCTATGTACGCTTTTTGGGTTCTATTTGATCCCCGGCCGTTAAATAATTTTAACACTACAGGACCCGCAAAGTCCACACCAGTTACACTAAATGGTCGTTGAGGATTAACTCGATCTCTAGGCAAGTTACCCATTTGTTGTAAACTTAAATTAGCTGCATTTTTTACACATATTACACACTTATGAATTACTGTTTTTACAATGTATTTAACCCCTATAATATGAAATTTAGTTCTAATATAATTTAACATCAGCTGTACCCCCCCATGTAAAGTTTTGTAATGTGCATTTTGTACAATTAAATATGACAAACTATCTTTTAACAATATATAAGGATGTTTCATCTCATTGCGGAGAGTAGAGTAATGAAGTCTACCTCCTACTCTTAACAAATTATTCTCATCGAGGTAAGGGTTTAATTTAACAATTCGTTTACCATTCTTTAATTTATTCAAACATTTTATTTTATTTACATCTGTGCTACTAATTATTTTAATCTCTCCAGCAAAGGTTTTATATTGTGATAAATGTAACAATGTTTTCATGGACATATCTAATTCACTAGTTGTAAGCCACTCGGGGTACGTTAACTTACATTTATTTTTAAGCTTATTTTTAACAGAATTAACAAATCTTAACATTCTAGACATAACACGAACGAGTGTAGTTAAACTAGAGTATCTACTAA
Organism: Eudonia truncicolella; assembly: GCA_949315975.1. Taxonomy (NCBI): domain Eukaryota; kingdom Metazoa; phylum Arthropoda; class Insecta; order Lepidoptera; family Crambidae; genus Eudonia; species Eudonia truncicolella. Next base: position 1,806,726 of record OX438837.1, on the reverse strand, counting down.
ACAACTCTTGAGCTAAATCACTTTCACTATTGGACTTTTGACTCACAACACTATTATTCACTGACATATTAACTATTAATTTCATCTCTAACTCCGTGGGTTCGACGACAGGGTGATTGACGGGCAAGGTGCTCATCTCTCGCAGCCAGGTAGGTCCTCTCCACCACAGCCGATGCCTCGGAAGCTCTAACGGCGAGATTCCTCTCGACGCTACGTCAGCGGGATTATCTTCGGACGCGACGTGGTACCATCTCTCCTTCTCAATCAGGTTAGTAATCTCTGTTACTCTATTAGCTACAAATGTACACCAGTAGCTTGGTGATTTCTGCAGCCATGCCAAAACTATTGTAGCATCAGTCCATGCGTATGTATTGCGACTAGGGATACGCAATGCAGACTGTACTCGATGTAACAACTTAGCTAACAATAAAGCTCCACAAAGCTCTAGCCTTGGAAGTGAAACTTGTTTGACAGGTGCGACTTTTGTTTTGGCTTCTACTATTGTTATGTTAACTTCATTTTGCTCTAGAACTCTACAGTACACAACAGCTGAGTAAGCTATGCTCGATGCATCAGAAAACCCATGCAACTCTACTTTGACCGTGTCATCTGCTATACCTAACCACCTCTGGACTGTAATAATTGGCATATCTACTAGTTCTTGTCTATAAGTCATCCAGTTATGTAAAAGTATATCAGGTAATGATTCGTCCCAGTCGACCTTTTCTATCCATAATCTTTGAAGCATATGTTTTGCAACCACAACTATGGGTGCTAACCAACCAGCAGGATCATAAATGGTAGCTATGTCTCTTAACACTGTACGTTTACTTACTTTGTTTGTTGGTGAAGGTAATACTATTTGCAATTCAAACATATCTGTGTATCCATTCCAGTTAACGCCTAGTATTTTACGATTGGATTGTTCTGCACCCTCAACTTCTGAACTGTTTGACGCCCACTTGTGTAGTGGAAATCCTCCTTTATTTAATAATTGTGATATTTTATGTTTCAGATCTACGGTGTCTCCAGAAGAATCTCGTCCCCCAAGGAAATCATCTACATAGAAGTCATGCAGTAAGGCGTCTATGATGTCATCATCGAAGTTCTCTTTCTCGTCTTCCGCTAGTTGTTTCAGCGTTCTTATGGCTTGATATGGTGCACATGATGTTCCATATGTGACAGTGGTTAATCTATAGTGCTGTATAGGTTGCTGCACGTCGCTACGAGGTCTCCAAAGGATTCTCAGGTAATCTCTGTCTCTAGGATCTAATATAATCTGTCTATAGTGTTGGCGGATATCGCCTATTAATACTATTCTATGTTTTCTCCACCTTAAAGTAACGTCTCTAATATCATTTTGTAATGGTGGCCCAGACATTAAGTTGTCGTTAATGGATTTGCCATTACTAGTGTTGGCTGAGCTATCAAACACCACTCTTAATTTTGTTGTAAGGTGCTCGTCATTAATCACAGCGTGATGTGGAATATAACAAACTTCGTGTGGCGGCTTCTCAATCTCATCAATAGGTATTAATTCCATATGACTTTTTTCTATATAATCTGCCATGAAGTCATTGTATTTATTTTCTAGTGTTGTGTCTCGTCTAAGCTTATTCTCGATAGCAGTAAATCGTTTAAGAGCTACTAGAAGTGATTCACCAATATCTGGTGGAGTGGACAAAAAAGGTAAGCGAACTAAATAACGTCCGTCTTCCTGCCTTTGATGTGTAGCTTTAAAATGATTCTCGCATTTCAGTTCTAGGTTTGTCAAAAGACGTTTCTCTGGGGACTCCTCTATTTCCCAAAAACGACGAAGAAGACTATCTATTTCCACCTTCACATGATGGACGGATACTTCACCGTGGTTAACGTTGTTTGACGTATTTTTGCCAGATATAAGCCAGCCTAGTATGGTTCTCTGTGCGACAAGATTGTGTGTTTCGCATTTGTGTGTCAGAATGCCGTGTTGTATTATCTCTGCAAAGACATCTGCACCTAGTAATAAATCAATCTTGCCTGGATTCTCAAAAGTAGGATCCGCCAAGTGTAGCGTTCTCATCTGAGGCCAATCTATAGCGTGCGTTTGTTGTGGTATGTAACTTGTTAACGATTTCATAACGAACGCGGTTATTTGGACCTTCACTTGTGGATTATGTCTTGGACTAATCTCTAAGTCTACTCTAGCTCTAGTGATAGATTTGACTGAGCCGACACCTGTTATATTCCCTTTTACAGGATCTCGTTTAAGGCCCAGCACTTGACACGCAGCTTCGGTAATGAGGGACGCTTGAGAGCCCTGGTCTACTAATGCACGAAGCGTGTGTGTTGTATCTAGTTTCTCGGATCTAATATTCACTAATGCAGTCGCTAGTATTACTGCATTAGGGTTGCAGTTGGAGCTCTCCACAGTATTGCTTGCTATCTCTACAGTACTAGTCATCACCGGTGTACTATCTATCTCTTTTGGATTTGCAGTTGCAGTTAAATCTCTCATTGCATTGGGAATTGTAAACCCGTGCAATAACGTATGATGTTTTCGGCCACATCTTTTGCATGCAGTGGACTGTAAACACGATTTGACTGGGTGACCTTTTCTCATACAATTAAAACAGATCTGATTCGCTTGTACAAAGTCTTTTTTTGCTTGTAAATCTAGAGTTAAAAAGTCTTTGCATCTAAATATTGAATGTTCTCCGTTGCAGTAAATGCATTTTGTGTATGTGACTTCAGTGGCAAAACTCTTAGATGTAACATGTTTGACGGGTTGTGGGTGGCTTGGTTCTTGTCTAGATTTTACAGATTCTAGTGTGTGAAAGCGGTGTTCTAAAAATTCGCTTAGTTCACTCCATGTAGGTAGCTTCGAAATCGACTCTAATTTTTGCTCAAATAACTTATGTGATTCTGTATCTAGTTTTTGTATAATAATATAGACAACCAAATCATCCCACTGATCCGTAGGTAACTCTAATCCCTTTAGTGTAGCTAGGCATTCCGTAGTGACATCTAATAGGTCTCTTATACATTTAGCAGATTCGGAATTTATTTTTCTCTGATTAAGCATTTTACCAATGTAACTATTAACTATGCTTCGCTTATTATTGTATCGCTTATTTAGCATCTCCCACATAATGTCATAGTTTGTTTCGGATACTTGTATCATTTTAACCAAAATCTCGGCCTCTCCCCTCAAACTGGTTTTTAAATATTGACACTTGTTAACTTTACTAATGTTGTTATTATCATGGACGAGGGACTTAAAAATATCATGAAATGAAAGCCAATCTCTATAGTTACCAGAGAAGGTAGGTATTTGAATAGCAGGTAATCTTGTACTAACGGTTGGTTGACTATCGCATTCTAGTTGTGGGTTATTACTTGCAGGTGTAGATATGCTGTTTAAAGTATCACGCATTTTGGTTTTAATCTCTAAATAATAGCTAAGGCAGGCATCATACTCCTCATTTACAAAGTAAGCTAAATTCTTTCTCTGTTCTAGTGTTGCTGCAAGTAAAGACTTATGATTTGCTTGATAGTCTCTCCAATATGATTCTAACATTTCTAATCTAGTTTCAACATAACCTGATGTAAGTTTATCTTTAGAAGTCTTTTTGTAGTTTTTTCCAAGTTTCTCAATTTGTTTATAACAATCTAACTGTGATAGTTCAAGTTTCTCCATTTTGCAAAGTTATTTTTTGAAATTTAATTACACTTTTATTTTTGAAAGTTCAATTGTTCCTAGGTATTTATATATACCGTTTACTATTTATAGGTTGTATTTATGTATGTTCTAATCACTTTTACATCTATAACTTACGGTTACCGAGTCCAGTTCCAATAACTTATAAAATCCTTGTATTTGTTTTGATGCACTCACTTACACTTCACTAAAAGGCCATTGAAAAGTTCATTGAACTTTGAACTTTTATCACTTCACTACTAATTTATTATCACTAGTTACTGATGAACACTGCAAAATCCAGGTAATGATAGTCTGTACGTGTGGGGTGTATTTGCTCTAAGTAGCCTTGCGTACACGATCCATGTACAGCTACCCGTGTGTGACGCGCGCGGCGCGGAAGTTCCCGAGATATTCAACTTTATTACGTATAAATCCGGCTCGAAAGACCAAATGTTTCGATGCTAGGGAATAAAGCAAATGGTCTCAGCGGAAAACTCAAAACTTTATTATGATGCACAAATTAGTAATAGTATTTCACAAGAAATCTCTATAGCGCGATTCAGGCACAACGTGAACAGCGCCATCTAGTGACGCGCGGATAGAACTATTCTCTATTTAAAAATGTTGGGCTGCTCTTACTTTCTAAACAGTCTCCGTGAAAGGTTGTCTATGTGTGCGTTGCTCGAGCGCTTTTGTATGAAGCTTACTTTCTGCAACCTCCTTATTTTGTATTACTACTATGACCAATAAAGCAGTAATGTTATTGCAGTTGTGAAAACCGTCGTACACGCGTCCTGTTTTCATAACCGCAACTGCTTTAAGAGCTCATGGCAACGGCCTCCATCACTCGTCAGATGCGCGGTGTCTGCCGACCAGACACGATCCAACTACTATGTACCCAATTCTTCAAAAGAAATGAAGCATTTTTCATTTCTCTCACGCATATCACGCCGAATGTGCGGTTAGCGAACAAAGTAGCAGAATTACTTTGATGGACCACTATAAGTGTTCAATAACTTTCGTTGTTCGAGCAATTTATAACCTAAAAGCTGGTGATTCACTCCGGGAGAGAATTAAAGATATTAATATATTTTTACTTTTTTATTTTCAAGTGCTAATTGGTGCACTGAAGCTAAATTAAATATTTTCAAAATTTTATAAAATACAGTGAAAAAAAACCTGACCGGGAAGGCTTCCCGGTAGTATAGCGGTCAGTGCAGCCGCCCGGATTGCGGAAGGCCCAGGTTAGATTCCTGGCTGGGTCGGTTGGGCGTTTAATGTTTTCACTGTATTTCATAAAATTTTGAAAATATTTGTTATTAATATAATTACAATTGCATCACAATAATATTTACGAGAATCTGTTATATATGTTTATAAAATTATTGAAACTTTTTTCTAAAAACAGTGATATTCACAATGTAAACCAAAAATTTAGAGGCCAGTGTGTACGTTTTTCATCATATTAAAAAACTTGATATTAATAAATTTAAAACTACCAATACAGAAAAAAGTTATAAAAAGCTTATTACAAAGTGTGAGAAAACAAAATAGCAAGGGTTTGAAATGCTCCAACCACTCCAACAGTTATTTCTGATTTAAAATATTTTTAAAGTCATTGTAAACTTCTAAGGCATAATTTGGGAACGGCATTTAATTTTGTAAATGTCGTTACTTCTATATAAAGCTGTGCAATTTCTTAGTAGTACATCAAACAGTTTTATTTTATTAGTACATGGTTACTACCAGTAGATGAACAATGTATTTTATAGTATATGGTTATGGTGGGCGTAGCAGTGCTTTCATCTACTCACGCACACTGGGTTTGTTTATGTAAATTGTTATAGTTGTATGTTGGGTTCTTGGGGGATGACGAAAACTAGGTATCACTTCACTCACAGACTTTATTTTGTTTTAAATTATCGGGTTTGACAATGGTAATACACGTTAAATAAACTATATTGCGAGAGCCTAAGTTAACCGTGCCCCGGTTCGGACAGAACAGAAAGAAGACGATCGAGGCGCCATCTGTCGCCGTCGAGCTTAAACACAATTTAGTAGCAAATAAAACACTAAACATACTCGCCCCTCACGATGAGAGCTTAAAGTTATATAATAATGAAATTTATGTTCTATAGTAGAGATATTAAAAATTAGTTTTACAAATATTTTAAAAGTATGAAAATTAACATTATGTAATATTAAATAGTTATGTAAATTATCTAACATATATATTTTATTATATTTAGATACATTTAAAGGTTTTGCAAATTATAATACATGTTTTATATACTTAAGTCTTTAATGTAATTCTGTGAGCTAAGAATTTTGCATAGAAAAATATAGTTATAACCAAATTACTTTTAAACAATGGTAAGGCAATGGTACCTTGTTACTTTTAACTTAATATATACCTGCTTCTACTTATCATTAATTTAGGTAAAGCTTGCTTTACTAATTAAACAGCAGTAACTTATTGTAACTAATTGACACAAATAGTTCTTTTTTTAATTTTCATTAATAGGTAGCAAAATTAGTTTATGTATTGGCCTTATAAAGTCACCTTTTGATGTACGAACACATACAGAACGAACAAGTCCGTCTGACTTATTTAAATTTGTAGAAATTATTTTCCCCAGGGGCCAAAAGGTAGGTAATGTACATTCATCTTTTATTATAACTAAATCACCTACTTTTAAATTAGCCTTAATTTCTAACCATTTGTTTCTAGTTTGTAATTCTGATAAGTAATTAAAGTAGAACTGTTTCCAAAACTTTTGCTTGTAAAACATTATTTTTTGATACATCCTACTACTATTATAAAGGCGAAAGTTTGTAAGTATGGATGTATGGATGTTTGTTACTCTTTCACGTAAAAACTACTGAATGGATTTGAATGAAATTTTCCTCATATGCAGACCATGACCCAGACCAGCATATAGGATACTTTTTTTTTTTTTAACTGTAGTCTTCGCGAACGAAGTCGCGGGCAACAACTAGTATTTAATCTATTTTCATTGCTATTTAACAGGCTTGGTTCTGGCAGATCTGTAATGGAAGTACCTATAATAAAATGAGCTGGTGTTAAACATGTGAGATCATCCGGGAGATCATTAATAGGACACAATGGCCTGGAGTTCAGAATACCTTCTATTTGAACCAAGACTGTATACAATAATTCATAAGTTAATTTAGTTGAAAATAAATGTCTTTTCAATAAAGATTTTACAGATTTTATTCCTGCTTCATATATACCCCCCATATGACTGGCCAAAGGCACTGTAAATTTAAATTCAATATTGTTATTTGTACAAAAGTTTATAATATTGCTATAGGAAGAGTCATTTTGAAACATTTTATATAATTCATGTAATTCAGTTTTAGTACCTTTAAAGTTAGTTGCATTATCACTATACAAACACTGTGGAATACCTCTGCGTGATGTAAATCTTTTAAGACTACAAATAAACGCTTGACTACTTAGATCACTTACTAGTTCTAGATGAATTGCTTTACTAGCCAGACAAACAAATAAACATATGTAGCTCTTGGTATATTTACAATTGCGTGTCATGGCACTCCTGACTGATATTGCACCACTGAAGTCAACTCCTACATGTAAGAATGCTCTTTTTAAAGTTACCCTAGGAGCGGGGAGGTTTGACATTTGTTGGCTACAGGTTTGACCTCTGAATCTAGTACAGCGAACACAGGAATGAATTATTTTCTTTACTTCATTTCTACCATTAATTACCCAATATTGTAGTCTGATATGATACAAAGTGTTTTGTATGCCAGAATGAAGTAATTTTAAGTGGTAATGTCTTACAATAAGTGATGTTATGTAGTCCTTAGCAGGTAAAACTATGGGATGTGCTTGTTTGTATGGAATGTCCGACTGTTGAATGCGACCACCTATTTTTATGATATTCTGTTTATCAAGAAAGGGATTAAATCTTCTTAAGGGACTAGACTTAAATGTATATAATTTTTGTGAATTTGGAGCAGAAAGCTCTAAAATTTCTTTAAAGAATGCTTTGTGTTGAACTGTTTGAATTACAAAATTAGTAGCTCTGTCTTTTTCTGAGACCAACAGATAAGGAGGATATTTTTTCTTATTTTTTATTAAACCTATAAATCTGAAAATATAAGCTGTGATTCTAACTAAGTTTGTAAAATCTGAATATTTGCAAAATATATCATAAAAAAAGGTGTAATTTATTGGTTGTATTTCTGTTGTAGGTGTGTCATGATTGGTTTGAGGTGATGTGTCATCTATTACAGTTGTGTTTGTAACCTTTGAATTGGATATGGGCCATGATGTTCGTTGCTCCATTATCCAAGAGGGACCTTGCCACCATAACTTACATGTGGGCAAATCCTTTGGCATAACACCTCGTGTAATTATGTCTGCTGGATTTTGTTTAGTGTTTATGTAATGCCAGTTTCCACTAGAAGTATTTTCAATAACTTTATTTAAACGGTGTGAAACATATGTATCCTGTTTTTTATTGTATGGTGATTTGATCCAATGTAGAACAATAGATGAATCTATGAACAAAAATGTTTCATTAATGTGAATTTTACCCATTAAAGCACTAATTAATTTATTATGAATATTGGAAAGTAAAACAGCTCCACACAATTCTAGGCGTGGTATTGTTTGCTGTTTTTTAATAGGCGATACTTTTGACTTGGCCATTAGCAAGATACAAGAAGGATCTTTGTTATGGTATTCTGCTTTTATATACAAACATGCACCATAAGCTTTTTTGGATGCATCACAAAAGCCAATCAAATTTATTGAGAAGGGATGATCTGTGAAGTACCATCTGGGAATTACAATACATTTCAGATAAGTTAATTGAGTAATAAAATTATGCCATAAAAGCTGCAATTCTTCTGATATTAAACAATCCCAGTCAGTGCCTTCTTTCCAAATATTTTGCATTAGAATCTTTGCAATTATTACTGTTGGAGCTAAAATGCCAACTGGATCAAATATTTGTGCTATCTGAGACAAAATGTTTCTTTTAGTAGGTATCCTATCTGTTATGTCTGGGATGTGAGCTTGTATTGTATCATGAGTTGGTAACCATTGTAGGCCAAGAGTGTTGATTATTTCTGGCTTACTAAAATTGTAACTACTGCTGTGTAAGTCAGAATTGTTTTGTGAACAGTGTTTGGATGTTTTTGTGTCTGATAAGGGCTCTGAAAACTTTTCTAATATTTTAGGGCAGTTACTAGACCATTTATGTAATTGAAATCCAGCTTTGCTAAGCAGGTCTTTCAATTGTGAACATACTTTAATGCATTGTTCGATAGAGTTTTGACTTTGTATGAAATCGTCCATGTACGAACTATTTTGTATACATTCAGAAGCCAAACTGTGACTTTTTTTGAACCTTTCAGCTAAATCTAACAATGTACGACATGACAAATAAGGTGCACACTTTGTGCCATAAGTTACAGTTGCCAGTTCTATGCATTGTAGCTGATGAGAGTCTGGATCTCTCCACAATATTCTTTGTAATTTTCTCTGCTCAGGATTTACAAAAATACATCTAAACATTTTGATTATATCACAACAAAAAGCATATTTAAATAATCTGAAACGTAGAATAATGTCAAGAAGGTCATTATATAAGTTAGGGCCTTCATACAGCATATCATTAAGAGACATTCCTGTAGCCGATTTAGAACTGGCATTAAAAACAACTCTCAATTTAGTGGTTCTACTTTCAGGCCTTCTAACAGGTAAGTGTGGTAAGTAAGTTGCATTCTTGTCATTGGGTGAAAAATCTTTTACATAATATGCATGACCTAGTCTTACATATTCATCTATGAATGCCTTATACTGTGTAAGCAAAAAGGGATCTTTTTTGAATCTAGATTCTAACTGTAGTAGGCAACGATAAGCTGTGTTAAAAGAGTTGCCTAAATCCTGTAATTTGTCACTCTGTAGCGGTAAGTTTACTGTGTACCTACCATTTTTGTCAATTGTGGTGGTTGTGTGAAACAGCTCCTCACAGTACTTGTCCTCAGGAGACTGTAGTTTCACCAAGTTAGTTTCCTCCTGTTCCCAGAATGACTGAAGAAGTTGATCTGTTGTGAGAAATGAAGACATGCTTATGTGCAAGGCAATGTTGTGATTGGGCGTGTCACATGTAAATGAACCAGATACAATCCACCCAAAAACTGTATTTATCATTATAGGTAAATTAGGACCTAGCTTGAAGCGACCGGTTCCCAATATAGTATAGAAAAGCTCTGCACCAATGAGTAAATCTATTGAGTTTGGAACAAAAAATGATGGGTCAGCCAATTTACATGACTGTGTATGAGGAATATTCCATTGAGAAGTAGAAATGTATTTATGAGGCAATGGTACAGTAATGTTATCCATCACTAATAATGCTAGGTTTGACTGATAGTTATTGTAGCGTGAAGCTATGTTTGTATTGATGCTTTTTTGTAAAATATTACTTGTTTTGCCTACACCATGAATATTACAAATATTATTTGTAAATGGAAGATTTAAAGAGGCTGCCATTTGGCTTGTTATTATGTTGACTTCACTTCCAGAGTCTAGTAAAGCTCTGGCATTTAACCACTTTCCGTTTACATCTTGGAGTTTTACTATAGCTGTGGATAGCAATATTTGTTGTTTGTGAGTGTTAGATACAAGTATTGTATGCTGTGTGTTGTGTACAGTGTTTGTAGAAGCTTTAGTAGTGTGATTGCTTTGCGTATTAGCAAGGATGCTGTGTTCAGCGAGTGAAGGGGAATGTATGTTATGATTTGTTTGAATGGGAACTTGAGCACTGGAGCTTGTATGCGTAGCAGTGTTTGATGTGAGGTTAGGCACTTTGTCATGATTGACTGTTGAAGACAGTGATGCAATAGCGGTAGGTTTCTGTGCACTTAATGACAACGAACTAACCTGCTGTTGTTGTTTAGAGCTGTCCATATGTAGACTTGTATGATGTCTGCGATGACAAGTAAAACACTTATGTTTTGAACATTTATGTTTGTCTTGGTAAGGCTGTAAACAATTAAAACACAATTTTTGGGATCTGACAAAATCAATGCGTTGAGGTGTTGTCATTTGCAAATAGTTGTGACATCTAAGTAGGTTATGGTTCTGTTTACATAATATACAACAATTAGATTGATATGATTTGCCATTGGTGACACTATAAGATTTCACATTAGGTATTTTATCAGTATTCCTGTCATTTAGCAACTCGAATGCTGTTCTACGCTGATTAAGAAAATCTAAGAAGTCTGATAATTTTGCAATGGAGTTGTCCTTTCGATTAATTTCCCAGGACGCTCGCAAAGAGTTATCTAATTTTTGTGATATCAAAAATACCAAAATTACGTCCCATTTATCAACTTCTAAATTAATAGCTTTCAAAGAATCTAGACTTTGTTGCAATGTTGTTAGAAAATCTTTGAGGTTATGTTTAGTAATAACACCAAAATTAACAATAGCTTTCAGATGAAAATTAACAATGAGAGTCTGATTTTCATACCTTTTAGCTAGGATTTCTAAAGCCTTACTATAGTTTTCCTCGGTGACCAGCAATGATGAAATTAACCCGGCAGCTTCTCCAACTAAGGCAGACTTTAAATACTGCAACTTGTTAACAGCTGGTAGGTCAGCCCCATCCACGGATGAATAGAAGATGTTCTTGAATGCTGTCCATTCTCTTATTTCTCCGCTGAATTTGGGCAGCTCGAGTAGTGGTAGCTTCACCTTTGGTTTTGCGCTGATTGTAGCCCAGTCGTTATTCATCGTGCTTTGAAATTGTTGTTCACCTTGGTGATTGAAAACGTGTAATGGAGGTGATCCTGAAAAAAAGGATTCGATCTTGGCTTTGGTCGAGAAATATTTATCTTCTGTGGCTTGGCGGTCTTGCTCATGAATAGGTTGCCGTTCTTCGCCATCGTCCTCGCATTCGATTTTGAATTGCAGTTCTTCATATTTTGCCATAATGGTGTCGAGCTCATTTAGTCGCACCTTTAACTCCGACGATTGCTGCTTCTCGGGATTGAATGCGTTGACGAAGTTTGTTATCCTTGTAAGTTTACCTTTCAACCAGGCCCGTTGTTGCACTTGCTGTTTGAGAACGTCGATGTTTTCATCCGAATCCATCTTTGACTAATTATCTACTATTTCTGGTTTAAGACACGATTGTAGATATAGAATTCTGAAAATACAATTTGCGCACTGTATTTGGGTTGTTGTCCCGTTGTAATTGTATGAATTTGCTTTGTAAAATTTTTTGGATTGTACGCAATGCAAAAACGGATGCTAGACTTTTTTTTGATTTTGCTGTTTCCCGACGAGTTTTTTGTAGTTCCTTTGTGACACGGTTGCGGCGCTAGTGTCTATGACGATTTCGAGAACTTGTCTATTGTGTACACTAGGTGGCGCTGGTTTGTACGTGATGCGATCTTGCGTCTGAAGTTCGATGCAATGTCGATTTGTCGAATGTGTACACTAGATGTCGCTGGTTTGTACGTGTTGCGATCTTGCCTCTGAAGTTCGATGCGATGTCGATTTCCTGCCCCCGCGCCCACGTGACGCGACGCGACTCGACCACGACGAGCGAGGAGCTATCTCGTCCGCCTTGCGCTCGCACTCCACAAACAAGATGGCGTTTTTTGTTTTTTTTTTCACTGACTACGAAGGACCACTTTATGTTATAGTTGTATGTTGGGTTCTTGGGGGATGACGAAAACTAGGTATCACTTCACTCACAGACTTTATTTTGTTTTAAATTATCGGGTTTGACAATGGTAATACACGTTAAATAAACTATATTGCGAGAGCCTAAGTTAACCGTGCCCCGGTTCGGACAGAACAGAAAGAAGACGATCGAGGCGCCATCTGTCGCCGTCGAGCTTAAACACAATTTAGTAGCAAATACTAAACATAAATAATACACTCAAGGTTGATTGAGATGAAGTTTAAATGCCTTTTCCAGGACAATAACACTGTATTACATTAAATAACTATAGTTAAAACGGAGCTACGATAATTACGTGGTTACACAAGATGGCTGCAGAGAAGAGAGAGAGAGCAAACGATATATGTACCTCTCTTTCGCACAAAACAACTATTAAAAATGCAAAGGCATTATTGTTTATGTTGCCAACAATGGTTACTACATCAGTGAGACCTAGGGCCTTTTCAGACTGGACTCCGGCACATCGGCGCACATGTTTAATTATGATAAGCGTAGGTAGGTGTCTCTCCTCCTCCACGGCCCGGTCAACCCGAGCCGAGGTCCGTGCCTTTAGAGGCGCCCTCGGGTTGCTCCGCTCCCCGATCCGATCCGAACCCTTCGGAGAATCTAGTAGGGCACGGGGACGCGCACTTGTGCGCGATGCCGTTCCCTCTAGATAACCTCTGAAGGTGATTCGTTTCACACGGCTTGAGGGACCCTTTACGTTCCTCGCCGCCCCCAAAAAGCCCGGTGAAGCTGAAAATGCCGCAGCGGCAATCAGCAATCTCTCTCCAAAAAAAAAAAAAAAAGTAGGTAGGTGTATTGTGTCAGCTGGAAATTTCTCATTTACAGCCATTTATCAACCAATTCACACGAGTAAGATACCCGTTGATTTCCTTGCCGTTTACGATGTGTGGCAATAAAGAGGCAGGAAGGGGCCTTATGCCGACGACTTTATGTTAGGGGCTTGTGTTTAACAAAATTTTACGAGCGCCTGAGAGCCTTCCTGCTTTCCTTCAGATTTATTTTAATGTGCCTTCGTTTTGCTTTCGTGCCCACTTGAGCGGAATAAATGGACACTTATTATGGATGCTATATGAATGATATAAAAGTTTGTGTTATTGTATTGATATGATTGTACATGTTAATATTCAAGACAAGGGTGGTCACCTTTTTTCAAAATTTGTTTTGCACAATTTTTTTTTGTTTAACAAGTATTGTAACATAGTAATAGAACATAATAGGTAGGTAGTAGGAAATTATCATTTAGTTCTACTTTATTTGAACAAAGTTTTTTTGGCTTTTGAATTTGGACCCTTCAGAATAATTACTAAATGAACCCAAAGCACTTGGGTTGTCCTTTTTTTTGTGTATTGTTTTACGGCTCCGGATGAAATCCATACAGGCTATTCGTTCGTTCTATCTTCTTATGTAATACTTAAATAAACAATATTGATGATGATGAATGATGATAGAAATGGGAAATGAGAAATGATATACCCCTCAACCCCTCGAGTATCTCAGTAAAGGTGTGGTGTGGTGTGCTTTACTAAGTCCTCACGCGGACTTCTTGAGAGAATTTGAAAAGTGACGTTGCACTGTTTTGTTTCATTTAATTAATGGAATCAGGCGTTATTTTGGGAAATCCATGGTACAAAAAAATGTAATTTAGATAATATGTAGTGTTAATTCCGCTAACTCACTCGATTATCCAGCTTGGATGCAGCACGCATACACCGCCCTCCCGCCCGCAAAAAGTATGCACATGCAGGAGAAACAATGGGTGCAAGCGAACGTGCACGTGCAAGTGTTCGTGAGTGTGCATGAGTGTTGGCAAATGAAACAAATCAGTGCAACGTCACTTTTTCAAATTCTCTCAAGAAGTTTATTTATTTATGTAATGTTTCCTTTTGCTGGGCAACTGTAAGATATTTCAGACCTGAAACAAACAGCGCCCTTGTACTACAACGTATACTTATTTTAACCCTTTTATGTGTGTACATAAACTTATAAAGTAAAAAATAAGAAGTCCGCGAGAGAACTCAATTCTCAGTAAAGTTAATTTATACAACTCGTAGTGCTAACCGTACAAAGCCGTTAACTTACTTACTTAAAAAATACATATCTGGGCCTCTGTTCTGCTATTTTAAAATGTCCGCAACCGTATGTCGGCCTGGTTTTGACAATTTACCCATCGGTAGTCCTAATGTTAAAATGTATCTACCGACACACTATTAAGCCTATATCTAAATATCAGTCTTGCGGCTTTCATCGTCTTCCTTTTCAGCTAATTTTATTACTCCACTGCTGAGGTACGAGCCTTGCCCATGTATGGATAGGGAGAAAGGGTTGTGGCGGCGTCACCTACCTCATACGCCGCACATTGGCGACACGAAGCAAAACACCTTCTCAACCGTGTCAACAGATGGCGCCACAAACGCATACCAACGACGTCACCATACTACGACGATAAATAGTATGGGAAGCCTGCATCGCGGTAGTGAAGTTTCACCATCTCCTTCGCTATATATAGCACCTCCAACTAACATCCGTGGCAGACATGTACCTGGTCGGTTCTCTCCTCCTCCACGGCCCGGTCAACCCGAGCCGAGGTCCGGGCCTTTAGAGGCGCCCTCGGGTTGCTCCGCTCCCCGATCCGATCCGAACCCTTCGGAGAATCTAGTAGGGCACGGGGACGCGCACTTGTGCGCGATGCCGTTCCCTCTAGATAACCTCTGAAGGTGATTCGTTTCACACGGCTTGAGGGACCCTTTACGTTTCTCGCCGCCCCTAAAAAGCCCGGTGAAGCTGAAAATGCCGCAGCGGCAATCAGCAATCTCTCTCAAAAAAAAAAAAAAAACTTCCGTTGGACCTCGGTCCCCAAGCCATACCACCCAGCTCCGAGGAAGATCTTCCCTTTGGCCTTCCTCATTGTGGCGCACCCTCTACCACAGGCTTCCTACAGGGTCATATACCGCCAAGCGGGCCCAGTGCGGGTTTGTGGTTGTTAACGACTGCAAATGCAGCTGAAATCAACGGCCTACGTGCCTTACGGAGGAGCTCCAGATGAGAAATATATGGTCACCCATCCAATGACCGGCCTATGCGAAAGTGGCTTTATCTTAAGCAATAGCCGACTGTGCGAGCTAACCACTGCGCCATCGACCTCCACACCCGAGACTTTATCATATCTTAATAGTATTGAGGTTGTTTCTTGTTAGCACTTAGGTACAACTTTAATACAGAGCTTGTGCTCAGGAAATTGGTTCGAACCAGATCCGCCCGCCCCTGCGCAAGACATCGCGATAATAAATCGAATTTATGAAGTTGGCGACACACAATTTCAAATCGGGAGCGTTTGTAAGTTCGTTCGTATTGTTTTATTATCTGGCGTACGTGTGTGATGTTTATCTGACACTAGCACTTCACTCGCGACTACGACCGCGTGGCTTTGAGATTTAAAAAATAAACTTTCTTTAAATAAATTATAATTTGTGTTACCCGTAGGGAATGTAGCATTCTATTAGTGAAAGTTTTTTTGGAATTGGACCAGTAGTTCCAGAGATTACCCTCTGCAATCAAACAAACAAACAAACAAACAAACAAACAAACTTTACCTCTTTAGTAAGTCTAGAATAGATAAAGATTAAGAAGACATAGAAAAGTACATTCCAGGGTGCCTGGTATCAGTTTTCTTTACCATTATATCCTATTACAATTTGTAAATAAGAATGTGTTGACTTTACAACGGTTTCATTATCAGACAAACTGCCGTACTCAGAGACGTCAATTAAGTTTAATAACAATTAAATGTCTTTCCTTCTCTATTTAGCACTATACATAAGAAATTGACAGCAAGATACTTAAATGTCATTAAAACTTAATTGACGTCTCTGAGTACGGCAGTAAGTATAGTCTGATGGTGAAACCGTTTCAAAGTGGTGACATGTAATAATTTAAAAATGTATATTTATTTTTGTTTGCAGCTTATGCTGAGACAGGGCCCTTTAACTTCACACTGCCTGTTCTAATATATATTTTTTATTTTTTATTTTTTCGTTTATTGTTGTATTTTAAATACAACTATATAAAAACTTTTCTATTCTATTCTATTCTATTCTATTTTATATTTTAAATAACTTTAAGTAGAATTAAGAATTAGTTTTAACGCAAATTTTGTTGCGAAACAAATAACAAAAACACAAACTTGAAAAAAAATTTTTTTTTTATTAATGACGGTAGCTGTTGACGTTGAATTGGCGCCTTTGGATTTCAAAGTAAAAAAGTAAATAGTGTTGAATAATTTTGGCGGGCTGATTAGAACCACGATAGCTCAATTGGAAGAGCACTTGACCCGGTATGTCAGAAGGGTGCAGGTTCAAATCCTGCTCGTGGAAATTTTTCAACATTTGTGTTTTTGTTATTAAGAATTAGATTACGTATTAAATAGAACCCCATAAAATAATAACACCGCTGGGTCGTAAGTAAGGAAAAGTAAATGTCAATAAAGCTTAAGTGGTTCTCATTATTTCGCAAAAAAAGGAAATTATGATGCGCAGAGTGACGGCCGTGTTTTTTTAATGGCATACGGGATGGCAAATTGCAGAACCTTGTTTGGCGAGCTCTTTAGCTAAAGTATGGAAAGCATTTGGCTACATTAATAAATTGTTACGGACATGGAAAGCGTCCGTATTTGGGGTTTATTTTGACTTGGCATTGAACGTTCGGTTTGTAAGCTCGTTCCTAAATTTAAAAAAAAACAAAAGTCTAAATCTAAATAATTTTATTCAGTTTAGGCTACAAATTAATTCATAATAATGCCATCGGTTCTTAACAGGGCGGGAGAACTTGTACTGAGAAGAACCGGCAAAGAAACTTAGGAAGGGCATTTATTTTCTCTCTTACAACGTCATAATATTGGCAAATATCATAGGTAGGTATAAAGCAAGTCAGAAGTTGACTTGCTTTTAATACGGAAATTACTGTAAACCGATAACACTACACACTACACAGTAGAAACTCTGATCCGGTCTGAACCTCTCGGTGAAACTAGTAGGGAAAGGCAACATGCTAGCGTGATGCTATTCCCTCTAGAAAACCTCTGACGGTGTTTCAATCACACTTCTAAGTAAGTAAGTTTCTCCCCGCCCACAAAAAAAAGCTGACGGCGAAAAGGCCCTTTCCTTTTCCTTCTTCTTTTCTTTCTTTTAGTTGATGGCTTCGTGCGATTAGCACATTTAGCCAGTGTCATAGTAATTTTTCTTACAAGTAATACATAAATATACAATATTTCCTTCCAGTATGATGATGATGAATGATAATAGAAATGAGAATTGAGAAATGATATACCCCCCAACCCCTCGAGTATCTCAGTAAAGATGTGGGCGCTTTACTAATTCCTCGGGCGGACTTCTTGACAGAATTTGAAAAGTGAAGTTGCACTGTTTTGTTTCATTTGCCAACACTCATGCGCACTTACGAACACTTAACGGTTAATAATCCACCATTATTTCACATTAATATTCGACATAACACAAATTTTAGAAATCAAAACAAAACTGCAGACATGGCTCTTCACTTTCCCGCCAAGAAGTCTTCTTTTCCTTCTTCTTTCACAGTGTCAAGTATTGGAAACCCCCTATCATAGGAGCACACTTTCCATCACAATAGCAATGACTTGGTTACAATGAGGCCTTTGTCAGTGCAAAAGCTATTACTTTTACTGCCCTGGCGCTACGTCAAAATTCAAAATAATTTATTCAGTTCACAGTTCACTATGCTATCAGTTCGTAAGTCTACACAGGGCGGGAGACCTTGTACTGAGAAGAACCGGCAAGAAAGTCAGCAATGTGTGTAGATAGGTGACAATACCTACAAGCCGTTCCGGTTTCAAAATGAAAAAACAATAATATCCAATGTCAATCTGTTCAGTGTAACAGCCCCCACCCCAGCTGTATTATGGCAGCTCTGAAATTTAAATCTGTTTCACAGAAACTCGTTTATGCTAAGCGGCGCTGTCCCCGTTCAACATTAAGCGAGTTTTATTCAAAGCCAAAGGTTGTGCGGTAGTAATAAAAAAAAATAGAGTTCTTTGGCGGCTACTAAAAGTTTATGAGCCGGTCAGCTACGACCTACGACAGTCGCTGAACGCTTCAGTATTTTTTTACCATGTTGAAATTACTTTAATATTGAAGTCGTCAACCGCCTGTTAGATTGTTTTGTTGCTTTGAGAAAGTGTTAAACTACTTTCGTTGCCGACTCTGCTCTAATCTGAAAGTTCCTAAAAAGTTTCAGAACGCTGAATTACGAAGTAAAGTAACTAATGTGAAATAATATCTTGTAAGTTGAATCACCGCTGGGCAAAGGGATCATTGACATCATGAGCGTTCAAAGTCATTGTACAATTTATGCGTAGTGTTATAATCACCACGCTTGCGAGTGGTGATCTCAGACCCGGGTTATGCATCGAAAAATTCGTAATACACTCTGCCTGACCAGGGAATTGAAATTAGGACTAGGACTAGGATTAGGATTTACATGACGTAAACTGAAATACGAACTCGGAAAAAAACCAACTACAAAAGTAACTCCTTACCAAAATTGCAATCATATTTCCCTGTTTACAACGTCACTTAATAAATCAAAGTCCAATACATTCCCCAGTTCCCAAATATAAGTACTCCATAAATTATGCCCACAAAATATGTGACAAGGACATGCTTCAAGGACGTTTATGGGAAGATGTCCTACGTGGAGGGTCCCTTGTATCGACCCGGGGCACTGGCAGTCATCCAAATACCATCGATCTCGTTACGTGACTCCAGATTTTATTGTTATGGAACCCCATATTTATCACGACTGTTCAATGTTTCAAACATATTTCTGGATCGGGTATAATGTGTCACACTTTACGGCCCTGACACTCTTAAGATTATATTATTTACTACTGGGTGGTAGAATCACATTTAGGGTATTTGAAAATGTTAGCTTAGCTAAATAAAAAAAAAACATTTTGACTTAATTTTTTTATCGAAGAATAGTTAAACGACCCGGCTCTAGTCCAGCTATCAGCAGGATTGTTAGCAACCTAATACAAACGTCATATCTCTCTAGATATATTAAATTTAAGTCGAATTTATAAATAATTTCATACGGTTTCATAGCGAGGTCTATGGTTATTCAATAACATAATAATAATTGTTTTAAGAAATATTTCATAACAGTAATGCGAGGTGTATTAAATTTTTCATTTCTATTAAAAATATCGATTCTGTAGTAGGGAAATGATAAGGTAGTCCAGCAAATACTTTTAGAAGCATACGTTGAGCCCTTTTCACAGCTAGGAAGTAATATTTAGCCGCGCCGGCGCTGGCGGCGCCACCCCAACCCGAGACACAGTACTCTAGGAGCGAATTGCATAGATTAATCATCTTGGAGGCCTCCAACAAGGTGAACCGACGATTTGGTGAAAATCGCGGGAAGCCGCTGGATGCGAGCAGCACAAAACCGGTCGTCGGGAGATCCTTGAAGGAGGCCTTTGTCCAGCAGTGGACGTCTTGTCGCTGAGATGAAGATGATGAATAATTTTCTAATAATTAAAACTCCGATTAACTATCGGGAATGTAAACTAAACCCTAAATTAACAAAAAAATAACAATTTAAAGTCCAACCAAATTAATTCACCCTTCGCTCCAACCACCCAAGTACCAGGGGTGCATATAACGTAGGAGGTCAAAGTAGTTGCAAATATTTGCATTACCTAGCGGCCTAGCGATCCTAGTTGGCTAGGTCGTTGCACCGCGTATCGATGGCTGCGGTCGTTAACCCCGCCCACCCCGCCTGGTGCCCGCAACAAGGAAGTGACGTAATACATTACCTGCATAGTGGTGTGGTGCAACAGTGAAGTGTCATGTTGTCTATATCGGTGCATATACACAACATGACACTTCGGAATTAGCCGATGAGCTAATTTTAAATTCTAATTCTTGTTAATAACACCAAAGCGCTCAGTCGGCAATTTGCTTTAAAGGCATAGCCAACTAAATTAATTGGGTAGTTGACTGGTTAGTCAATATAAAAACTTTAACAACTGTCAAAACGATTATTTTTTAATAGAAATTGTAGACTTCTTGGCGGGAAAGTGAAGAGTCATGTCTGCGGTTTTGTTTTATTTTCAAAAATTTGAGTTATGTCGAATATTAATGTAAAATAATGGTGGATTATTAACCGTTAAGTGTTCGTAAGTGTGCGTAAGTGTTGGGAAATGAAACAAAACAGTGCAACTACTACTTTTCAAATTCTCTCAAGAAGTACACCGAGGAATTAGTAAAGCCCCACATCTTTACTGAGATACTCGAAGGGTTGGGGGTATATCATTTCTCACTTCTCATTTTTATTATCATTCATCATCATTCATCATCATACTGACTGGAAGGAAATATTGTATATTTATGTATTACTTATAAGAAAACTTACTTTGACACTGGCTAAATGTGCTAATCGCACGAAGCCATCAACTAATAGAAAAAGAAATTGTATGGGATTAGCAAACTAAGACGTCACTATTTTATTCCGTCAATTGAGTGTTTATTTATATTTTTTTGGGTTACAGAAATACATGCTTAGGTTAAATAAGAAATTGGTTAAAGTTTTAAAGAACTGTTACGTGATTTCATTTATACGTTTGTTGTTCTGGAATTAATTATTGTTGTTAATTAATTAATTATTTATTAATTATTTATAATTTAATTTATTATTGTTATTGTCAACTACCCAACTATGTTCTTCTTGTGATGTTTACATGCATAGGGAAGGCTCGTGCCCCAGCAGTGGGGATTTAAAATGAGCTGGAAATGATGATTTGTGATGTGATGATGATGACTATAAGTTGATTTACGTAGTGAGATACTGGCGCCCAACGTGGTTTACAATTGTTGACCTAGTTTATTCGTACTCGCTAACGGCAGTTTAGCGCTTTGTGGAAATCTAATTTACAGTTTGTGATATTAAAATGGCGTTAACCTCATCTTCTTCAGCCTAAATAGTCCCAATGCTAGATACACCATATACGTCGTTTCAGAAGCAGTTTACTTGTAAAAAAACAATAAGAGATACGAGATCATGTCATAACCATAACCAACCACGATATTATAATCCACCAACCTCACGCTAGCTCGGGCTAGGGTAGTGGTTGGATACAAACGACTCCACCTTACGATATCAGCCGTATTCGACGGCTAAAGGCGTCATTCGAAGTGCTTTTGGGGCTCTCAATATTAAATATTAACTCAATATTAACTCAGACTGCCATCCGGTGAAGCAATTTGTCTTAAACTCATTTGTATTCTTAGGGCGGCTTGCATAACGTTTCGTTTAAACACTAATTAGCTAAATGCATTTACGTTTTTAAATGCGTTTATTTTAAATACAATTAAGGTTAAATAATAAACTTTCCTACACTCACGCCAATTATCTAGCCCAAGAGAAGCTTCGTTATGAAACTCGTTAAAATGGTTATTAG
This sequence comes from Eudonia truncicolella, assembly GCA_949315975.1. Lineage (NCBI taxonomy): Eukaryota > Metazoa > Arthropoda > Insecta > Lepidoptera > Crambidae > Eudonia > Eudonia truncicolella. Next base: position 1,784,786 of record OX438837.1, on the reverse strand, counting down.
ACAACGGATAAACATACTTAAAATACTTAAATACATACTTGTTATACATAGAAAACACGACCAGACCCGAGACAATTTAGAAAAACAATAATTTCTAAATTGACCCGACCAGGGATCGAACCCGGGACCTCAGAGATGGCGGCACCGTGAAAACCGGTGTACAAACCATTCGACCAAGGAGGTCGTCAAGGTTGACTTGCACATGTCTGCCACATGTCTAGGCTTGTTTAATTAATCACAATTAGCGCGTCGGTAAAGTAGATTTTGGGGTGAAAAAAAACGTTACAGGAAATGTGTGTCTATCAAACAAATAACATTAATGATTTTTAATAACTAAGCTAACCCTAACTTTGTATTTAAAATAAATAATTTTAAAATTTAAATTAAGTAAGTAGGTGTGTACCTACTTGCTTAATTTAAATCTATAACTGCTTATTTGCAGTAGTATATAATAGAATAGAATGATTTATTAACCTTAAAACTCGGAACGTTATACAAGGCAAGTCTATGATACATCATTACAACACAACGATACATTATTTTAAAAAAACATTGAAGTTAATTTAAAAAATAATAGTATAAAAAAAATATTAAAATTAGTTTGCATAGGCTCAGTGTTCCAACTGTTGACAACGAATTTCGAGTCTCTGACTCTCTGAGTTTTGAGCTTTGGTGGGGAGTAGAGGTTGAACCCCCTCTCCCCCCTTAATCCTTCCCTCCTAAATTCGGCATCAACGCTTTGAATTTAGAACCACGAAATCTTCTTACAAATTTGTCTTCTGTAAGAAAAGTTGTTTTTCCTGTATAGGTCTAATAAGGTGTTCCGGTATAGGTCCATAATCTCTTCATCGTCATCCGAATAAAATTCCACTAGATACATTTATCAAGGGGCAAAATCAAAATATATTCAAAATAATATAAAATAACAATTCAATAACTTATCCTTTTTTTACAGATGACATGATATTGACATTCACTAAACGCATTTAGCGACCTTAATTATACATATTTAGCTTTGATAGATCTTCAACAACATATTTTTTTTGTACCAGACGCTTGTCTTGTTTAAAGGCCTAAATGGATTTAAAATTTAAGTTGTATTTAAGTTATGTTTAAAAACGTTATGCAAGCCGCCCTTAGAATACCTTCTGAATTATTTGTTAGTCCAACTCAGAACTAAACAGCCTCTGTCATAAAACGAATTGGCAACGGGGTCGAGAAAACTGTCACACTCATTTTACATTCATACGAAATGTTTGTTACCACTTTCGAAGTTGCCAACCCGAGGGAAAAACAAAGTTGAAAGACCACTAGATCTCCACCTAAAATGCATGAAGCATTTCTTCATTTAACTTTTCTGTTTTATAAATATTTTTATTCCGAAAACTTCGAAGAGTCATTTGCATACTGCAATGAACCGACCACCTTGAGTGGTACTTATTTGTGGTGAACTTGTTTAATCTGAAATTTCTCTTCTTAACTTGTCTGTAGTAAAATAATACCTACTATTTGTAATACCTATCTATTCAAATCTAATGTAAACGGTTGAATTGAACTCTTTAATAATTATTTAATTATTTAAATATCTTCATCCCCGCTTCTACTTATGTAATGCAACAATAATCTGTAATACCGCGAGTCAGAAAAGCGCAATAAGTACAGATCTAACGAACAAAAATATCTCAAACACATGCGCAAGTGCCAATGTATGTAGTCTTATTTATTTTAAGGTGGCTAACCATTCTTGCTACGTTGTTGTGCAGGTCAATAAATGTTTTTAACCCCTATTATTATACTTATTTCAGTATAGTTACACAAGAAATAATAGTATAGTCAAAGTTGGCAACTGGCGAATAGTGTGCGATCGTTCACCCGCGCTCGGTCGCGTGTCGAGATGCACGACTCGTTGGCTGACCTTCTTTTAGTTTAATTGTTTTTATCTTGTTCGGAAGTTGGTGAGCCAGTGTTGGAGTTGAGGCACAAAATAAGGAAATTTCAGAAGGTAATCTTCATACAAACACGCTCGAGCCACGCACACATAGATAACCTCTCACGGACATGGAATCTCGCAACAGCTGCGCTCGGGCTGTTACGTGTCCGCGCAAGCGGTCTATATGTGTACGTGCGTTGCTCGAGCGCGTTTGTATGAAGCTTGCCTTCTGGATCTCCTTTTTTGTGGTTGAGGGGTGAAATGGCGATTAACTCACTGTTAATAAACTTGTGTAAACGTAGCAGTCCAGAAATACTCCTTTTTAGCTCAACTTTTTAAACATTTTTCTCAATAATATTTTAGAGTATTTATTAATGGAATAACTGTACTGAATATATGACCATAGCACATGCAATCTAAACCCGCAAAAGCATAGAGATATTAGAGATATAATTGCCAGTGATTCGTGGTGAAGCGCACTTTCATTCAGTGTGTTAGAAAAAAATTAGAACTAGCAAATAGGGTTCTACATAAAAAGTAAACCAATCCTCATGAAAGCGACTGAAAAATGAAGTAATCTTTATTATCGGTATGTGGTACCCGGCGATGATACGCCATTCGTGAGCTAACTCGATGTTCCCTGTCTTGCAGCAAATGATAATAATGGAAAGTCAAGGAAGTAAAGTATAGATATTATTGTCATGCTCTGCTTTTGATATGGACTGTGTATTAGTGGATCACAAATTGTTCCTCTTTTATTTGTTTTGACCACAATCAACAGAGGAATTGACGAATAGGGGCATTATGGTCACAGAGATATACTCATAGTTTTGTGCAATTGAGCTTAGCGAAATTTGTCACAAGTTAGGTTTACAATCCAACAAACCAATTTTATCGCCAATACGGGTTTCGGCCAAAACGGTCAACGGGTGATCTTCTAGCGTTCGTTACACATCTCTGGGGTGAGGCTATTGATAAGCGTGGCGAGTTGGTGGCTGTTAGCCTTGACATAGCCAAGGCTTTTGATCGGGTCTGGCACAAAGCCCTTCGCTCCAAGCTCCCGGCATACGGTCTGCCTGCTCAGTTCTGCAACTGAGTCGCTGGCTTCCTACATGAGCGTAGGATCCAAGTACTCACAGACGGATGTGCTTCGCGGTTCATGTCAGTGAACGCTGGTGTTCCTCAAGGGTCCGTTCTGTCCCCCACGCTGTTCCTTCTGAATATCAATGATATGCTTCCACTTGGAAATATTCATTGCTATGCAGATGATAGCACAGTGCATGGGGGATATAACGGTCACCCAGCGGTCGGGCGGGTCGAAACCGAAGTGAATAGAGTGAATCTTGACATTGAGCTCAATCGGGTATTGGACCTCATATCTAATAGGGGCTCCAATAACCTGGTTGAGTTCAATGCCAAGAAAACACAAGTACGCGCGTTCACGGCAAAAAAGTCGCCATTCCTACCCCTTCCCTCTCTTCAAGGCACATCGCTCAGCCTGCAGAGCAGCATTTACATGCTCGGTATGGGGATTCGCTGCGATCTCAACCAAAGGGATTATATCTAAGCCGTGATACAAACAGCGTCACGTAAATTCGGTGCGGTTCAGTCCTGAACAGAATGCTGCGATTCTTCACGCCGGATCAGTTGTGCCTTTTAAACAAGACACAGGTGCGATCTTGCGTGGAGTATTGCTCGCACATTTGGGACGGTTCCGCAAAGTACCTTCTCGATGCCTTGGACAGATTGCAGCGGCGCGCTAAACGCATTATCGGCAATGCAGAGGTCACTAATGCTCTCGAGCCCCTGCAATTGCGAAGAGATATAGCGTCACTCAGCGTCTTCTACCGCTTATATCACGGCGAGTGCTCTGAAGAACTCTTTGACCTTATCCCACCTTCTCACTGTCACCTCTCAAGTCACCCCTGTACTGTCTCGAACATTCCACCGCGCACAAAGAAATTTGGTGACTCGTTTTTTGTCGCACTTCCAAAAGATGGAAAAGTCTACCATCACAAGTCTGGACTCCTTTCCACTTAACATCAGGTGAAGTGGAGTCATTGTTCGAGATACGTATAAAAAATAAAAATAATAAACAATACAAAATATTTAATCGACGACAGGTAATATTTCCTGAATATTACAAATGCGTACCGAATTGTTCCAAATTTCTGCGCAATGTAAAAAAAACACATAGACAAGTAATCAAATATGTTGACGTCAATAAGTGACTTATGTTAGCGATAACAGTTCCTCAGCAAATGAGGTTTCCGGGTAATACACAGTCAGGTCATAAGTATTATCACACAGTAAAAACTTTTCTTTTAGAATGCTGGCCACAAAAAAGTTTGTTGAATTCGAATTTCGAATTGTTCGTGAAAATAAAAATGTGTACTCTTTAGAATTTTACTCATTTTTTAAATATGGAATGGACGCTTAAAGAAGACCGTGTTGCAGTTATTGCGTTGCATCGTTGCAGTTACGCGCCAATTAAAATTTTTGACATACTGAAAAATTTGAATTTAACCAAAATATTCGTTTATCGTACCATCAAACGATACAATGAAGACTCTAGTGTAGATGACAGGTCAAGAAGTGGTCGCCCTCGGTCTGTTAGGACTCCAGCAGTGATAAAAGCTGCGAAGGCGCGAATTCAAAGAAATCCCAAACGTAAGCAGAAACTGTTGGCCCTTCAGATAAGCAGAACCACGGTGAAAAGGGTGTTAAATGATGACTTAGGGCTTCGGGCATATCGAAGAAAAACAGGACATCGTTTGAATGCTCGTCTAATGGACCTGAGACTGAAGAGATGCCGCGCTTTGTTGAAGAAGTTTTTGGGAAAAAAAATATCGGGAAATTATTTTTTCGGGTGGAAAAATTTTTACCGTAGAAGAGAGCTACAACAAACAAAATGATAAGGTGTATGCACACAGTAGTGAAGAAGCGAGCAACCGTATTCTGCGTGTCCACCTCGTTGGACCTCGTTTCCATCCTCGCTCATGGTATGGTTGGGAGTTTCTTATTGGGGCTTAACAGAGGTACATTTTTGTGAGAAAGGTGTAAAAACGAAAGCAGTTGTGTATCAAAATACAATCCTGACGAACCTTGTGGAACCTGTTTCTCATACCATGTTCAATAACAGGCACTGGGTATTCCAACAAGATTCGGCGCCAGCTCATAGAGCGAAGAGCATACAAGACTGGCTGGCGGCGCGTGAAATCGACTTCATCCGGCACGAAGACTGGCCCTCCTCCAGTCCAGATTTGAGTCCGTTAGATTACAAGATATGGCAACACTTGGAGGAAAAGGCGTGCTCAAAGCCTCATCCCAATTTGAAGTCACTCAAGACATCCTTGATTAAGGCAACCGCCGATATTGACATGGACCTCGTTCGTGCTGCGATAGACGACTGGCCGCGCAGATTGAAGGCCTGTATTCAAAATCACGGCGGTCATTTTGAATAAACTTTATTGTTATAAGAATGTATGTTTTGTTAAGTTCATTAGTATATAAATGGTTACATAATGAATAAACTTGTCTCAATTATTTTATATTAAACATGTAACAGAATTTATGACCTGACTGTGTAGAAGCTCTCACTTTATCGTCACTTACCTCATAAATTATTGGGTAAACTTAAGTGCTTTCCAACTGTGTTTTTTTTCTAGATGTTACTCATCGCTTTTAGATCTTCCCACAAAACTATGTTTGTTTGATATGTTTACAAAACTATTTCTATTCTATTCTAAATTGACGTCATGTTAATGTCGCAGTTAACTGGTAAAAATAGCCGTTCAACTGGTCATAGACATAGCCTCATTAAATAAAATTAAAAACTGTCACGATCACACAAAAAGCAGCCATCAAAATGTTCTCCATCGCGAATAGTATCTCGTAAAATGAGATCCATATTTAATGAAAGGTAGCTCGCTATGCGCATGCAAAATAAATGGGATCTCGGCTGTTAACCTAGATCCGACACGTGGCTGCACCTGTTGGAACCGAGAGCGGGGAGGGGCAGTAAATATCAGATTTGTACGCGTGTACTTTGACTTGAGATTACTTGCTTTGTATTATAACTGTGTTTTAATGGTTAAGACCACCATAATAATTTAAAAAGCCGCTTGATAAATCGAAAATGTGAGACGGACGATTTGTAGTTAAGACATTGGTAATTGTATAGACATAATCAGAGGTATAATAATTTAGATAAACTATAAGATATTAACTGAAAGCCGCCATTAGTTTTCATGATTTTTGCCCAGTTTTAAATGATATTGTAGAAAAAACTAGTATAGTGTGTTATGAATTTATGAGTCGGAGTAATTGTAAACACGTTCCCTGATACTAAACATTTATTTTATCTATGTAATACGATAGTTATTTCATCATATATCAACTTAACCGTGACTGCACTTTTGGCTTTTTTTGGTCTGCACACCCTTAAGCATGAAGCAGACTCCAGAAACGAGAACAGCTAGGTGTAGCAGGATTGTGCCGTCTTGGCGTCTTCACCTTGCTGGCCTGCTAGCCGCTTATTCACACATCATCGCGTAGAACCCCATGATGTAAAAAGCTGAGAATACGTGTGCTGGGAGAGCATTCCATTTTTTGGTGGTGTGGCAAATTTTTTTAACAAAATATTTTCGTTCGCGGCGGAGTAGTTGTCACAGTATATTAGTGACATCGAAGACCAGCACGCGTGGTTTTGGTTAGGAATGGAGGAGGGATAAGGGATTACCAATGGGCCGGTAAATACAATATTTGTACGCATGTAGGACTTGTTTTTCCTGGACTAGCGTACGTAAGTATAAAGAAAGCCAATACACTTATTTTATTTAAGGTAACTTAACTATTTAATGATTTGGAAAAGTTTTAGAAATTAATAAAATTAATTCATATTAAAATATGAAAAAAATAAATACGCTGGTGTTAATAACTAACTACCGTACTCAGAGACGTCAATTAAGTTTAATGACAATTAAATGTCTTTCCTTCTCTATTTAGCACTATACATAAGAAAGTGACAGCAAGAGACTTAATTGTCATTAAAACTTAATTGACGTCTCTGAGTACGGCAGTAAATCCCAGAAGCGACTTAAACGCCTTTTACTTTGTTTTACTGTCATATAAACGAGTATATTGAGCCCTGGGTAGCAAGGCTTCTAAGGCAAAGGTAGTGGAATTCTGCAAGGTTAGGCATTAACAGCGGTGACACCTAATGACAGCCTTCACAGAGATGCCCAAGTCATCCCAACGGTAGTAACTTAATCTATCTCTGAACCCACTACGAAATTAGGAGCGACGAGCAGCAAATTTGTCGCGGTTGAGTATTGAATTAAATTTTCTACGGGATAATAACTTTGCCCCGACCGACTACATAAGTGCTAAAAGTTACTTCAACACGTTTTTCAATTATCATCATCGTCATCTCAGCCAAAAGACGTCCACTGCTGGACAAAAGCCTCCCCCAAGGATCTACACAACGACCGGGTTTTTTGCTGCTCGCATCCAGGAGCAGAAGCTAACGTAATAGTTACAATACACAGACGCGTGAGGAGCTCGATGACAGAGTGGTTAACGCCTGGTCTGCGATTGCTAAGGTTAAGCAACTTTCGCAAAGGCCGATCGTCGGATGGGTGACCAAAAATTATTAACATCTCGAGCTCCTTCGTGCTTTGGAAGGCAAGCGAAGCCGTTGGTCCCGGCTGCAAAGCATTCGTTAACAACCCCCAATCTGCCAATCCCCAATGGGATCGCGTGGTGGTTTATGACCCGTTCTCCCTATCCATCCATAGGAAAGGTTCGTGCCCCAGCAGTGGGGAGCTGGTGATGTTGATGATGAGGCGGCTTAAGTGAACATTAGTTTAAGCTTCTAATATAAAAATTAATAAAGACATTGTTCCATTATCCATTTCTTACACCAACTAAGCAATTGTTCGATAAAACTAAACTAATGAACCTATCCCAACTACATAAATACACAACGCATTCTAATAAAAACAAATTACAAAGAGTATTAAATCAAATATACAATTAGATATAAAAAAATATACGCATAATCTCCGACACAAAAACAAACTCAAATTAAATTATACCTAGAACTAAATAATGGAAAAAATACAATTCTGTTTGAGGGAGCACAGCTGTTTAATAGGTTACCAGATGAAGTTAAAACTTTATATACATTCGCTCGCCTTATTGAAGCCTCCGGTGACAAGAAGGCTGGCAGCTACCTCTGCCAACGTATTAGCTTGGCAATCCAAAGAGGTAATGTTGCCAGCATTCTTGGGACCGTTCCCATGAGCCCACAGCTGGAGGACATTTTTTATTTATAGGTTTTATTTTGTCTTTAGTGATGTAGGTAACTTATATTATTATTAATTGGAAAATTATGTATAGTTGTTAATAAATATAAATGTTTATTTGCGTAAATATAATGGTATATCCATAAAAAAAAAAGCTAAAAATAGTAATATAATATAATAAGAATCCAACGCTTAGGTAATTTCACTTATTTTGTTTAAAAATATACTTAAAACTGCATATCGCAAAGAGTACCACAGAGTCACAATTTTTATACTGTAATTTATTTATTGTTTATATCTCATTAGAAGTGAAATATAATTTCGTATCAGAATAAAGATCTTGAAACCTAAAACCTATTATTCTGAGTTACATTAACAATGAGTCTTCTCTAATTCGAGTACTATTGTTCAGTCGGACAGGTCTGTGGGGCCTTATTCAGTTACTAGAGCTTTGTTGCAGTTCGATCTGCATTGTATACATTGAAATATGTCATTCAGGCAACCTAGAATAGACAGGGTTGGTATAAAGTTAAGATGAGGCGTTTGTTAATAAATTTATTGTATTGATACACAGTAATACAATAAGTAGTACAATAATCTGTGGGAGGCGTGTGATTTTGGTTTTTTGAAACTTTATAATGTAAAATACATTGACAAATATTTTGTATTTTATTTTTGTGAATGCGAAGGTGCAGTGGTTATAACGCCGCTGGTCTGCGATTCGGAAAGGCCGGTCATCAGATGACTTACCAAAAATATACTATTTCGAGATCGTCCTTGCTTCGCCTGCATTAGCAGTCGCTAACAACCACAAATCCATACCGGGCCCGCGTGGTGGTTTATGGCCTGTTCTCTGTGATATGTCTGTGAAAGCCTTAATGAGGATCCAGCCTATCTTTTTGGCAGCATGTGATTTAAGTTGAGTTAGTTTAAACAACATATATTTAAATTATAACTTGCATGCCCTCAACTATGAAAAAAACCGGCCGAGTGCGTGTCGGGCCACGCGCAGAGTAGGGTTCCGTAGCCCATCTCAATTATGCGGACTCTGAGATGAGGGCTTTTATGAACATTTATTTAACGATGGCTCGTACATATACTTAAATGTAGATACTACCTACTATACCTATACCTACTATATGTGAAGTTGTCTCATATTTATATATTATTTATTTATTTATTTATTTGTTACTCGTAAACTTGTAAAGCTTACTTAGCTGTGATAGTTTTCCTTTTAACTTAGTCATATATACAACTACCGTGAATTTTTTCACGTATCCAAAAACAACCATTTGGCTGTCAGGGGTGGGGACACTTGACTCTAACAAAATTTTGCACTTTAAAGCTTAATAGTTCACAAGAGGATGCCTCAATCAAAAAATTGTTTCCACAAACCCGCAATATTTTTAAAATGTCTATCCAACGACACCCCACACTATGGGGTAGACAAGAAAAAAAATTACATCCCCACTTCACGTGTAGGGGAGGACACTTTAAAAAAAAATCATTTTTCAAAATTTTACTTAATAAATAAATTATTATTTATGCAAAGTGGTAATCAGTGAGACGATAATTGAGTTGTTTCAGTAAAACTTAATCGAAACAATCAGTCATAACGAAATGTTGATTGTGAAAATATTTCACACAGATGTTGCTCATTATTTCTGCTGGTTCTGATTAAAACCTTGCCAGGTAAGCCGGGGTTGCCACAAGCAAGAACATTTAAGATAGTAAGATACAAATGTAAAATTATTGTGGGTATACTCATACAGGAAAACGCAAATTTTACATTATTGCCATTGCCATCTACTGCTGAACGTAAGCCTCCCCTAAAAGGCGCCAACCATCTCGGTCCTGCGCAGTCCGCATCCATCCACCACCCGCCATCTTTTTCAAGTCGTTGGTCCACCGCGCAGCAGGGCGCCCTACACTGCGTTTGCCTAAACGCGGTCTCCACTCTAGGACATGTCTGCTCCAACGATCATCAGTCCTTCTGCAGACATGACCGGCCCACTTCCACTTCAAGGTGCCGATTCTGCGTGCTATGTCGTTGACCTTAGTTCTCTGTCGAATAGCTTCGTTGCGGATTCTATCCGCCAGAGAAATCCCTAGATACATTAATATTGTACAGACGCCTGCACATCAACCTATCTAAACGGGATTTGAACTCTTTTTTGGAAAGAGTTTGTTGTTAGCCTCAGCCGGTCTTTATAGCGTCACCGGATTTGAACCAGCACCCTCTGGTTATACCGGGTCAGGTGCACTTCCAATTATACTATCGTAGCTCTGTAAAACCTCTGTCACAAAATGAGGAGACCCCACAGGAGGAGTTCGATGGCGCAGTGGTTAACGCGCCCGGTCTGCGAGTGCTGGGGTTAAGCGTCTTTCGCAAAGGCCGGTCATCGGATGGGGGACCAAAAATATATCATCTCGAGCTGATCGTGCTTCGGAAGGCACGTAAAGCCGTTGATCCCGGTTGCATTAGCAGTCGTTTACAGCCACATTCGTACTCGGCCCGCGTGGTAGATTATGGCCTGTTCTTCCTATCCATCCATAGGGAAGGATCCGTGCCCCAGCAGTGGGGACATAAAAAAAATGAGCTGATGATGACAGAAGGTAAGCTTATTACATACCGCGCTCGAACATCAGCTCGGAACAGTCATGGAACAGGACGAGCGCAGCTTTTGCGAGATTTCATGTCATTGAGAGGTTGTATATGTGGTGCATTGCTCGAGCGCGCTTGTGGCTTAACCTGTAGGTTTCCTAATTTTATGCCCCACTCCTTACAAAGTAAGAGTAGATAGTGTTTTTTTTTTACTTTAGTTGATGGCTTCGTGCGATTAGCACATTTAGCCAGTGTCAAAGTAATTTTTCTTACAAGTAATACATAAATATACAACATTCCCTTCTTGTATGTTGATGATGAATGTTATTAGAAATGAGAAGTGAGAAATTACATACCCTCTAACCCCTCGAGTATCTCAGTAAAGATGTGGGGCTTTACTAAGCCAAAGTAGCTTATCATTTTACATTCATTAAAATTGGTTAAAAAGCGAAGTGATGGTTAATTTCTATGGCATGCTCTTGTTCTGGCGGCGGCGGGTTTACTCGTGCGTATTTCTTCAACATTACTTTATTATTCTAGATACTGGCTTATCTTTCTGACGGTGGTGTAGGCTTCCCTGACATCCGGAAAGAAGATCTCGGTGGTACCAGTTGTGTTTTGTGTTTGGTACCGTTCGTAATTTTGGCATGTTGTTTAGTGATACAAAATGTCCTTTTACGATTAGGATTTTCAAAAGTTATGACGCTCTAAAAAAGTAACAATACCCTTGCTAAAGTATCTTGCCAGTCCTTCTTAGTACATGACTTCTCGCCATACACTAACGGACCGATGGCATTAATGAGATCTCAAAAATAAATTGCCACTGTTTCCGTGCGGTTCAAGATACTTACCTACCCTCAAAACAACGACAACATTTATCAATACTAATACTAACGACATTAAGACACGATATCTACTGTGTGAGCGTGGCAGCGTCATTGAAGCTCAATGATTTACGATGTCAACAAATTGGACAGTTTGTTTAATTCATTAACGCTAGGAAATTTGACGTCTCAACTGACAGCTCTCGGATAGCCAGAAACAATATGAAAAAACACAATAAATTTACTTGCGATGATAAATTATGCTTATTAGTCACAATATTAGTTATAGTAGTCGTTTTGTATATGATAAAGCATGTACCAGGAGACTGCGCTCTTCGAAATATTACAATTAAGCTTATTTTAACGATCAAACCACAGGTACTAGACATCTTTAAGAATATATTTGAGAATCTAGTAGGGGCAGCTAACTTGCAAGCAAACATGCGAGCAAACATGCAAGCAAACATGCAAGCAAACATGCAAGCAAACATGCAAGCAAATATGCAAGCAAACATGCAAGCAAACATGCAAGCAAACATGCAAGCAAACATGCAAATCAAACCGACAGCCGTATAGATGTGAAAAAAATCAGTGGGTTGACAGCCCTGCGGAAAGACAGAGAAGACAAGACGTGTCGTAATCAGTGTGGCAGCTTCGCCGGCAGCTCGTTAGCACTGCTCACTCCGATATACAACTCAACACATTTGGGATTACGCCACTGTGCACTAGCCGTTAGACCATCGGTGTGTGCCCATCGATCCCGGGTTCAATTTTCAGTAAAATTTGTTATACACAGTTTTGTTGGTTGTAGGTCTTATTTCAAGTCAACCTCATAAATAATCAAATAAATCTTTTATAAAGTTTAATAACTAAACATTGTCATTCTTATTAAGCGCTAAAATATTTTCCCTCCATAATTATGTATTTGTAAAAACTTTGTACCCCTTTTTACGAAAATTGCGCGGACGGAGGAGTATGAAATTTCGCACACTTAAAGTTTATATACAGAATGAGTGCAGAATGCTAATATTTTTTAAAATTAGGCATATAAATACATTTAGTTAAATAAACATTGTTTCATACATTTAAAAAAAAAAACAAAAATTTAAGAGGAGCGGCCTAAATCTGTCAATGCTAATCCAAACTCACATTCTATATTCTTTAATTTTTCATTGCTTAGGATGCAATTCGTGCAGCCTTAATAGAATATTCTTTCAAAAATTGTATCGGAGGAAACTAAAATTACGGTCGAAATTCTACCACTGGGTGACCACTAGTCAATATCGAAAATGTCAGGTGTCAAACTTGCAAAACAAAGAACTTCTATTTAAGTTCATTAATAAATGTCAAGGACACATAACAACAGATTAATCATAATGAAAAGAGTATATGTTAACAATGATGTTTCAAAGGAAGAAAGAGCAAATTATTGTTTAAAAATAACGAAACAGTGGAAATACGGTAATTAAGGTAAACGTTGCAGAGTTATTCAAATAACCGTTGAGGTTATGTGTTTAACGTTCATTATCCCTAACAATAACAAGTCTCATTACCGTTAAACAATGTTCTTCTCTAATAGTTACTAATGTTGGAATCAGAATGTTATTCTTCTTTATTTAATTAGAAGCTTTCATTTTTGCTATTGAAGTTAAGGTGTATATCTATTTCGGAAATGTTGGAAGCTTACCTTTTAACCTGAAACCCTCCCCTCCGGCAATTTTTATTGTAAATCAAAAGTCACGCTTTCCTTACATAAATGACTTAGTTGTTTTATTTCTGCTCGATACGTTTTAGAAACGTACCCATAGACCAGAAAGTAGGGTCCGATCTCCACAAGTCCTTCTGTTCATGTGGGAATACTTGTGGGCCAGCATTGCATTACCAATAGGATGATCACGAACCATAATTTATAATAAACAAAAAGTCATGTTCCGCTAATTGGGAAATGCTTTGAACATAATAGGGTATTAGCCACAACATCAAATAACAATGGTTAATTATTAAAACCTGAAAGAATCCATTAAAATCTGATTATTACCCACGTTTTCAATCCTGACAGGCAGATTAAACAATTTTGCAAGTTAAAAATGACTTTTGTTCCAACATTTTGTATTACTATTATTTTGATTTCTGTCGTTAACAGTGGTACCTTTCCAGTGAAACCCGAACTGTTAAATTTAACATTGATTTCCGGTAAACCAGTTTTTAGGAAAACGATATCTATCGATTCAAATGTAAATGAAAACAATAATACCTCATTAAAACTAGCAAGAGAAGCTCATCAAGAAAATAATTCGAATCCTCAAGAAAAATCAAGCAATGAAACAACTACTGAAAGTTACGTGAATTCCAGCAATTTATCAAACGTAAATTATCATACTTTTATTGGAAACTTAACTCTAAAGCAAAATAATATTACTATACGTTCACAAGAAGCATGGGTTAAGGAAAAGGATGACTTGAATCATATTCAAGCAAACGAAAGTGATAACCAGACGGACCAGGGTCAACAATCAATAATGCTTAGTCGATCTTATAATTTGACACTTAATAAAGTGGACTCATTGCCAAAAATAATAACAAATTACACAGAAAGTAATACAAACGTGACTAGAAATAATTTAAGACGACTTCCAAAAATGAATGTGTTAAAAAACAAGGAAAAAGAAAATGTTAAAGATATAAACATTGCCTCAAATAACGTCAATATATATAGTTCAACTAAAATATATACCATGGATGATTTTAGTAAATTCGTAGAAATTAGAGATGTTTTAACTAAAATTCTTAATACAAAAGAGCGAAATTCAAAAAAGTCAAAGAAAGCTGGCAACTTAAAACGAGATTCAACTAAACGCAAAAATAATGAAATGGAAAATGATAAAACGAATAATATACTCAAGGAACAGTATAATTACCAATACGTACCATTGAAAAGAAAATCAAACACCAGACGTAATGATATCCCGCAGTTTTCGTTTCCGTTTTCTCGTGTATTAGATGGATTTCACCTTAACATTGCAATTTAAAAAAAATATCGAAATATTCTATCAATAGTAGTTATTTTTAACTCTTTTCTTCGAAAGTTTCTTTATTTTGTAAACGATTCCACTACACTGTTATTTATAACTTGAAATAATGGAGAATTTAATATTTTTTCAGGCAACAGCGGTTGCTCTTTGGGATATGAGGAATACAATTGGTAAACCACTTTCACTGATCAACAGAAAATATATTTTTTAATATTTACCAGCCACAAAGGGTACCTTTTCGTACGAATTGGACGCGTACGATACATCCCTATCGACTACTACGGTATCGCGGACACTAGATAAAGTGTGGCCTTAGATAACTTATCGTCTTTAAAATAGTTCTTTTAGAGGAATGGATGTTTAATGAAATAGTTCGTAATATTTAACCGACATAAAAGTGAGTAGAATATAAAGTATATGTTGTTAGTATGTTAAATGTACAGTGCTAAATTAATAGACTCAAAAACTTTGTAAAATGTCACTCTGCTGCACTATTCGTTTGTTAACCTCTTTTAGTTCACCCAGACAATGTCAGTTTAAAAGGAAGTTTCATACAAAATGCACGGCAATGGTGACGTTTTGGATGCATCCCAATTTACGAAGATGTATTTTGGCCGGCTCTTTTGTCATAGCAGTGCCAATTCCTTGCTAAGTAAAGCAAAGTTGAATATAAGAAATTGCTGACGAATATTAGCAATTAATTAATTTATATTCTTAAACATTTTTATTTAATTATAAATATACATTATTATAAGTATTAAATTCTGAATTTATTAAATTAAGAAATTTCGTAAATTAACTGAGTTCATAAATATGTTTTGTTTTTAAGATGCTATAATAATAAATAATATTTAAGTATATATTTTTTTTGTTTTGTTTATATAATTTTAACGCAAATTTTGTTGCAAAACATATTACAAAAACACAATGTTGAAAAAAATTCCACGAGCAGGATTTGAACCTGCACCCTTCTGACATACCGGGTCAGGTGCTCTTCCAATTGAGCTATCGTGGTTCTTACCAGCCCGCCGAAATTATTCAACACTATTTACTTTTTACTTTGAAAGCCAAAGGCACCCATTCAATGTCAACAACTACCGTCATTACACCCGATCATAATATTTTTACAAATACTAAAGATCAGTTAAGAAGTAGGCAAGCTATTTATAAAATGTTTTTTTTTGTTTTGTTTATATAGTTTTAACGCAAATTTTGTTGCAAAACATATTACAAAAACACAATGTTGAAAAAAGAAGGGTGCAGATTCAAATCCTGCTCGTGGAAATTTTTTCAACATTGTGTTTTTGTAGTACATATGCTGTTTACACTGATACTATTTAGTGGAGTTTCAGTCTATATCACTGTTATAAGTAATATTATTAGTCATAACTTATATTCTGTTGTAACACTATTTAATGAAATAAATAATAAATAAATTCAATCTATTTTGATGAACCATTTCAACACGAGGCACGGCTTAAATATCTCTCGCATACATTATTAATGCGTCCATAGATAATTAATATGTCGATCATTACGGAATGTACTGGCTGCCATAATTATATGTTTTTTGTTTTTTTTTGTCAAAGCGAAGCAAACGAAACTTATTATACTTTATCCTTTGTTGCAAGCCCAACCTTATGTGGAAAGACAGATGGAATTTTATGTAGATAGCCGGGAGCAGTAGCGGGCAAGTGCAATATCGGGTAACCTAATAAGTGTCCAAATTAAAATATTTTGAGTTTCTCCATATTTCATAAGGCACATTAAGCTGATAGTCTTGTTTTTATTGTAAGGTAGATGTCGTTAAAACCTGGTGGGTTTTAGCTAGCTTATGGCCAGCGTGGTTTGTCATGACGTTTACTTCGTGTGCTGTCATGTCCATGTTGAAAGGTCTGAAGCACTAGGATAATTACAGGATGATGATGATATGATGGTGATAACGGTGCGTCCATTATTCCAGCTTCTTTCAATTTGTTTTTAGTCTAGGCATGGACTAATAAGACATATAATTAGATATTAAATGTTCATGTAAAGGCGCGGGCACAGGAAAAACAAAACTTCGATCGCTTTGGCTCAGAGTTTAGGTATTTGTACTATGCAACTGATTTGATAGTAATTATTTTTTAGATAGTCTTAAACTTTAAACCTGTGTTTTTATATAGTCTTGCTAGAAAAACCACCACCGGTTCAGAGATTTCAGTTGCTCTTGGAGCACGTTTCTCTTTGAAATGCAAATGAATTTGAAACTTGTATTCTGCATTCTATTTTAATTTGTACATGGAGAGTTTGTTCTCATTAAAAATATATTGAGTCAAACTATATATAAAGGAGTTCCGTTGCAAGTTTTATTGACAAGACAATATTATATTTTTAACTCTCTATGTTTGTCGCCAGGAGGCACTGCTTCTATATAATACAAAATCACGTTATCACTGTGTTCATCAGCGATCCTAAAGGAACTTTGGAATATCCCAAAGTATTCTCTTAATTGCTTATATCCTTCCCATTTATTTATTTATTGTTTTTAAATAAATGAATTTATTAATATCATTGTTTTTAATCTACCTACCTGAGCGAAAAATTATATTTATACAAATTGTATATATGCTCTATTTTCTTTACTTGCATAAAAATAATATCATATAAAGAGATCTTCATCATCATCATTTTATGTCCCCACTGTTGGGGCACGAGCCTTCCTTATAGGTGGATAGGGACAACGGGCCATTAACCACCATGTGGGCCCAGTGCGGGTTGGTGATTGTTAAAGACTGCTAATGCAGATGGGACCAACGGCTTTACATGCCTTCAAGCACGGAGGATAGATGCTGATATTATGAGATGCTGACAATATGAGATGCTGATTTTAATAAGAGCTTTATTTTAATACCGACGACATAGATGTTTTGAAGTACCAAAAGATACAATTAATCCTGTACATGCTACAAATCATAGCAATGGCCGACTTAAACAGTGGGTTTAAAAGATGTTGAGAAATATAAACAAAGGATTTAATCCAATTGAACAAAGCTGTTTTTATTTTGAGAGATGGTAGCTGTCTAGCAGTCAGTACAACTACAAACTACTCGTAAATACAGTCAATTTACTTTGTACATTTTATTTTCTTTATTGTCTTGCTACCCATCCAAATCTAATATTAAACCTAAAACAGCTAATAATATTCTTTTTTAAACTTGTACAACATTATAAATCAAACTTACCCTCGTTTTGTGAATGTTATAATTTACCATGTTGTAAAAAGGGCTCGTAGCTAGGTTGTAATTTATTTATTTTATAGGGTTTTCAATTAAAATACATGCGATAAATTAAAATACATACCATACATTTGCCTTAATATTACACTACGCTTATATTGGTGTTTGCTTTTAAATTACTGGGGACTACATTTGTATGAGGAGCTCGATGGCGCAGTGGTTAACGTGCTCGATCTGCAATTAAGTAAGTAACCTAATATAGTAAAATAATAAAAATAATAAAGTAAGTTCATGATATAATAAATATGGTTGAACAAGTATTAAATTTAACAGTTTTGGTTAGGTAGATGTGCAGGCGTGTGTGCAAGCAAAGTAACAAATTTTATACCAATCTAAATTTTTTTTAAGTAACTAGGGTCTGTACATAAACCGCTATTTGATGTAAGTAAGACTGCGGCTTCAGCACAACAACGCCGCCTCTCGTGAGTGATGGCCGCCAATTTGTGTGCCAATGTGTTTGCTCACTTTAGTAGCACGTCGCCGCGTGTACCAGCGACGTGTAGGAATGGCGGCGATTAATTATTCGAGTACCATGGCGTAAGTGGAACTGTATGACAATGAGTCTAGGTTAGTAAATAAACGCTAAATGGGAGGGATGGGAACGATTAAGACAATATTTTTGGACATGTTTTTGTTTTGTTTATATAGTTTTAACGCAAATTTTGTTGCGAAACAAATTACAAAAATACAAATGTTGAAAAATTTTCCACGAGCAGGATTTGAACCTGCACCCTTCTGGCATACCGGGTCAGGTGTTCTCCCAATTGAGCTATCGTGGTTCTAACCAGCCCGCCGAAAATATTCAACACTTTTTACTTTTTTACTTTGAAAGCCAAAGGCGCCCATTCAACGTAAACAACTACCGTCATAAACATCCGATCATATTTTTACAAATAATAAAGATCAGTTAAGAGGTAGGCAAGGTATTTATAAAATGTTTTTGTTTTGTTTATATAATTTTAACGCAAATTTTGTTGCGAAACAAATTACAAAAACACAAATGTGAAAAACTTTCCACGAGCAGGATTTGAACCTGCACCCTTCTGACATACCAGGTCAGCCGCCCGGATTGCGGAAGACCTAGGTTCAATTCCTGGCTGGGTCGGGTGGGCGTTTAGTTTTTTCACTGTATTTTATAAATTTTATAAATATTTAATTTAGTTTCAGTGCAGCAAGCACTTAAAAAAATAAAAAGTAAAAATTTACTATCAGCGTTTCGTTATCAAATTTGTGGTATTTCATCTGCAAAGATGAATCTGCATAGCCATCGGTTGCAATAATCGTTGGATAGATGGCGCACTGTGCCGCTATTAGCACTCAAAAAATTAAAAAGCAGTGACAAAATTCAGCGCTCACGTCAGCCTTCCCGGTAGCATAGCGTTTAGTGCAGGCACCCGGATTGCGGAAGACCCAAGTTCGATTCCTGGCTGGGTCGGGTGGGCGTTTAATTTTTTCACTGTATTTTATAAATTTTATAAATATTTATTAGGCTATACCTATTAAAAAAATACGTCCACCCGTGCGAAGCCTGGACGGGCCGCTATTTGTATTCTATATTGTCATTTTAACCTTGTCAGTCGCTTGTTCGCTGTCAGTCGGACCACTACGTCTCGAACTCCAAACTAACGTACAGGCTGATGTGATTATTGGATGCATCATATCTACGCGCTGATTGCAGTGTTAATTAAACAATTTGGAGGTTTGTTTGTTATTGTTAGGGTTTGGATACGACTACGGGTGTCTGCCCACTACAAAGGCCATAACATCATCTAACATCATCGTAACCAGCCTTTAACCATGACATTGCTAAGATCAGGCCTTACTGAAAATATGTGCTTGTACTTCTTAAAATCATATATTTTTTTGCTTTCGAATAAATCAATTGATCTTAATCTAACCCGATGTTAGTAATGATAAGGCCGATGGTGGCAGCGCATTTCACCCGGGATCCTCAACTGCTGTGGAACTGGCTATCTTATCTCTAGCTGCCGAAACACAACAATGCCCCAAACACTGACAACAACAAGCCAGGTGGACAAACAAGCCCTACGACCAACAAAACCGAGTACAAAAATATGTACCCCGGTAATCGAACACGGGACCACTGGGTCTGAGACCGGTGGTCTTAACCACTAGACCACAGAGACGGTCAAACACCTTCCACAATACTGTGACTGTACTGTGGTACATTCGCAAAAATGTATTCAATGACAAATTATGTCAATCGCCAAAGTCAACAGACGACATTCGTGTAATGCCGTGTGAAGGACCCCCGGAGAGTTCCGTAATTCGTCTGCGCGCCGGGACTCGGGACTCGCTAATGGGCCCGGAATTATGGCGCGCAATCAACGGGCTTATGGTACGGTGTAACGGTTCGTAAGATTTTTGTAATTGCGCAAGCAAAATATGAAGGGTAATTTGTTTTGGTTGTTTTCAAAAAAGGCGGATTTGATTAACTTTAGACAAATTAATTTAATAGTACCGCGTCGTAGATTATGTCTAATCTATAGAGGTAAGGTTTGTGACTTTGTTTGTTCGTTTGTTTGAGCAGGGTAATCTCTGGAACTACTGGTCCAATCCCAAACAATCTTTTAGTGCTGGAATGTATTACTCCTTGTGAGTAACTTAGAATATTTTTTATGCGATAAATCAAAGTTTATTTTTAAAGTCTCAAATCCACGCGGACGAAGACGCGGGTAATGTGCTAGTAGTCTATTATTATGCTTCGGATTGGGTCCAACTTTAAACTCACTAATCACAGTAAATAGTTGTAGTGTCGTCAGCTAGTACAGTATGATGTTTTTTGTATTTATATTTTTGATAACCAACCAATTTCGTTTCAGCATTTAGCTAAATTATTTTTTTTTTTTGGAGAGAGTTTGCAGATGGCCTTTTCGGTTTTTTTGGCGGCGAGAAACTTAAAGGGTTCCTCAAGCCTGTCATTGAAACACCGTCAAGGGGTTTCTGGAGAGAATGGCATCACTCAGGCGTGTCCTTTTTCCCTGTAAACATGCTACTTCACAGACCGCATTAACGCTTACTTCTTCATGGTCTCATGGTCAGTTGTTAACAACCACCAATCCGCAGTGGGCCCGCGTCGTGGTTTATGGCCCGTTCTCTGTAGGGAAGGCTCGTGCCCCAGCAGTGGGGACATGAAATTCAAAATAATTAAATTAAAAAAAAATGTACTATAAATTTATAAAATAATAATTTCTCTCTATGCATACCTTTTAAGTATTGAATTTTATATACCTATTATAAGTGTACTCGTACTAGTCTTAATTAAAAATGTAAAACTGCTTTCCTCAAATGTTTGCAATACCTTAGCGGTACTAAGTTATAAGTTATATACTGTTGTAACACCTTTTAAATCGTTTAGAAGCAAACAAAGAAATTGAATTTAATTTAAAAAAAACATGTATATGTCAAAATAGTGCCTGGCAGCAAATTTTTTTTTTGTTTATTGTTTTAAGGCTCTGGATGAAATCCATCAAGCCTATTCGTTCGTTCTATCTTCTTATGTAATACATAAATAAACAATATTGACGATGATGAATGATAATAGAAATGGGAAGTAAAAAATGATATACCTCCTAACCCCTCGAGTAGTCCTCACGCAGACTTCTTGAGAGAATTTGAAAAGTGACGTTGCACTGTTTTGTTTCATTTGCCAACACTCATGCGCACTCACGAACACTTAACGGTTAATAATCCACCATTATTTCACATTAATATTCGACATAACACAAATTTTAGAAAATTAAACAAAACCGCAGACATGACTCTTCACTTTGCCGCCAAGAAGTCCCCTGGCTGGAAAAACATCTCA
This sequence comes from Eudonia truncicolella, assembly GCA_949315975.1. Lineage (NCBI taxonomy): Eukaryota > Metazoa > Arthropoda > Insecta > Lepidoptera > Crambidae > Eudonia > Eudonia truncicolella. Next base: position 1,762,980 of record OX438837.1, on the reverse strand, counting down.
TTCCTTTAAGAATTCACGAGCAAAGGAATTTCACGCGGGCGGCGGCAGCAATTCACATATTAAACATTTTAATATTGCATGTTGTCTCAATAATGAAATATGTGGAATCTCAAAAATTAAAGATGAAATAATTTCAATTTCCTACACAAGTATTTGTGCCTTCATGGAATTCACGTTTCCAGTATTTGCAGCAGTATGCAAGGTTATCTCTCTATTAATTTTTTAATATATTCAACGTATACGAATAATAAGTACACACGCCTGCACATCAACATCGCCTACCACAATCTGTCAAATTTCCTCAATAGACTCTGAACTTTATGCCTTTATCATATGGTTGAAAATATATTAAAGAAATTTGACAGTTTCGGATAGGTTGACGAGCAGGCGTCTGTACTTTGAATATCATGAAATCACCACATAATTATGACCACAAATCAACCAATGACGTTTGAGCTAAGTTAGTTAGAGAGAGAGAACAGTAAGTTTTGTCACGAAACTACACCACACCTTGTTACATACAAAATACATATAATAAATCATTCAACTGTGACTTAATTTAATATGATATATTAGTTTTAACTAATGTTTATCCTGATGTTTCGAACCCTTTGCAGGGTCCGTGGTCACAGGGAGACTGAGGTGTTGGTCGTCTCATAATTAGTTAGTAGCTTGTATACCCTCATTTAAATTTAATCAGGTGCGTTCCGTTTTACGCAGAAAGAGCTTACATTATCTTTTGGTCTGGCAGTTGGGGCTGGGATTTAATATTTTGTATGATGGGATCCCAGGCTGGTGGTAGATTCCAACCATTTTCTCTATTAAAATTAGGATGTTTTTTAATTTCAATAGCCTCGCGTATCATCCTAGGGATGAATCGTTGTTCTCTAGCGAGTATTTGTGGTTTATCAAATCTGATGTAATGGTTGGGCCCCTCAAGGGAATGTTCGCATACCGTAGATCCGTAAAAGTTGTTTCATTTCAATGTGTAGTGTTCGTGTAAACTTTAGAAAACAATATGATATATTATATGCTTCTCTTAAACTTTGTGTATTCAATTACTTTTATGGATAGTGACCAGCGTGTTTAATTTCTCTAAAACAACATTGACAGAAATTACATTCGAAAAAAAAGACAATTATTAAAGAAATTCTTATTGCGCTAATTGCAGTTGCTTTAATATTATACGACAATCGTATTCATCGAAGTATCCGTCAAAGCAGAATTCGTTACATTACAACTGAAAACCAGACGTGCTTCCAAACGCCCTAATTACAGAAGCTCTTAAACATGCATAGTGTGAGTATTTTTTTTATATTCCTAGTTGTCGCCCGCGACTTCGTTCGCGAAGACAACACTATCCCACAGGAACCTGTTACCGGGATAAAAAGTATCATATGTCTTAGTCTGGGGCATGATCCGTCTATGTGCAAAGTTTGCATAACAATCCGTTCAGCCATTTTCACGTGACGCGCGCTCAAATAAACAGACAAACAGATAAAGAGACAAAAATTTTAAAAACTATTGGAACGTGTTCTGTTATTGATTCTAAGTATCCCCAGCCAATTTTTTTTGAATATCTTCCATGTACAGTCTTTCGACCCTCTTAAGCTTTATTATATGTATGGATATTTTATTCATTTGACATTTAGCCCATGTTAACGAAAACGAAAATCTTCTCGTATAGCGCCTCCTGGCGACATACGAGAAGAACAAATTTTCATTTTCGTAAACGTAATCGAATGAATACGGATAGTAAACAAACGTCTCCAACTTAAAGCTCTCAGTATCTTAAAAAAGCGGGGAGTTGGTTACCAAAGTTACATTGAATTCTAATCAGACACTTAGTGCATAAATGAGACTTACGCCATCGTTCGCTGGTACATTTGGAGTGGTGCCAGAGGCTTGCGCGCTTGCCAAACACATTCGACCACTTAAGTATTGCTGTATGTATATATAAGTTCAGTTTTAATTACCTTTAGTACATACTGTATGGTTGGCAATGTTGTCCTTAGTGGTTTGAATGAAAATACTGCGCTGTTATTTGGGTTAAAGTTTTTCAGTTATTTGTCTTAAGGTACTTAATAACGCATTTGTCTCTTGTTGCTTGTTTTAAGAAGTTTATGATTATCATATTATAGAATTTTAAACTTTCGCGTTCGTTTTTAAACAATATTCTTTATCGGGGTTTATGACATGGCCAAACTTTTGGTGGTCATTTTCAGTAAGGCAAAAGAATTAAAAGATGGCGTTGCACAGAACCTCGATAGGTCCCACTAAGAGATCCCTTCCCACTAGCGTTTCTCCAGCGCAGAGGCTGGGACAACGCGACGCACACGCTCAGACGTTCAGACGCCTTTTAAGGCTACTTTTCCACCAGAGCTGTGTGGAGTAGCTACAGACAGGAACATACCACCAATAAGATTACGTGTATTCCATTTTACACCGCAAGGAAATAAAGGAAATAATGTTTGTTGGTAAGAGATATTTTCTTTAGCTACCTCGCACGTCTTGTTTCACTTAGCTAGGCGTAACGTGCTTTCGTGCGTTCTAAGCAGCGCAGATTAGGTACCATTAGCGAATTCGTCTACTACGACAAGAGCAGCGTTACGCGTTGCGCGACGTACGCGTTGCGCTTATCTAACGCGTACGCTAGACCAACTCGTGTGAAGGGGCTCTAAAAAACACAACATTGTTAATTTATATTATAACCTGTACATTCCAGTCGAAATATTCCTCATTGCCAAACGTCCTAAACACCGACCAGCGGCAAATACGTTAAACATTGACGCCGCCCGAACAAAAGGCCGTTTCGCTTCCCTCAGGGTGCAATAATGAGTGAACATGAAAATAATTCACACGGTAATGTGCAAATTCAATTAGGGTCTATCTAAAAAGAGCTTGTAACGAGCTCCCTGCTCCCTACACCCGATACAAGGCCGTATCATTACTGCAAGCTTTTACCTATTTCAGCATGTTTTATTAGTGTGTATATGTGGCTTTTCAATTACATTAAAATGGGTAGGTAGGTTTGGGAAGGTTCGGTCAAGAGCCAGTCCGCGGCTCTATTCAAATGTAGGGTGTCAATCGATGTATTGACGGGAGGGTATTTTCTAGTCTGTTTATGAAGTTTATAAAGTAGATATAAGTTAGCCGATCTACTCGCGTTTATTTTACACATTCATTTAATTTAATGTTTATTCTGACGTTTCGAACCCTTTGCAGGGTCCGTGGTCATATGAAGACTCGACAGTCTCCCTGTATATCTGTAAAAGTAGTTTAATTTTTATGAGTTAGTCTCGATTTGAAAGAACATTCTGCTTGCTAGCTACTTGTGGCTACTTAAAATCTTGGTCTCTGTTAGTTTATAAAATACAAGCGGCCCGTCCCGGCTTCGCACGGGTGGACATTTTTATTAATATAGCCTATGTTACTCAACCTTAATGTAGCATTCTAATGGTGAAACAATTTTTGAAATAGGTCCAGTAGTTTTTGAGTTTATTCGTTACAAACATACATACATACAAAAGTACAAAGGTTTCCTCTTTATAATATTAGTATAGACTAGCTGACCGGCGAAACAAACAAATCATTCGTCCGCTTAAGAACACCCGTATTCCATGATGTACCCATATAACAGCGCCACCTACCGGGTCCAATTGTAAATCTAAACCATTCTCGAATCCACTTGAACACACACAGAAAGTTTTGTCCAAATCGGTCCTGCTGTTTAGAAGGGGTTCAGCAACACACGCACAGAAGATTTATATATAAAAAGATATTAGTATGATTTTAATTGGTATGTGGCAGAGTAATAGTACTTTGCACAAAAGATCCCGATGGGTCGAGGTGTTACTGCGAGAGGGAAACCTCGGCAGGCCCCACTAAGATAAGATAATAGTACTTTTGTTTATTAATACTTTGAATCCTTATAACGTAGTACCATACATTATCTCCCACGGGGATGGCTCGGGACCATTATCTATCTTGGTGTATGCCAGGTTGTTAAAAAATTGGTATCGATACTTCTGTCAAAACGAAGATACCGGTATGCTCGGTATCGTTACCTGTAAATTGGCATAGGCATTATTACCGGTAAATTAACTACCCGCTCTTTTGCGGATTGGCTAAAGCGCAAATCTTTATAGAAATAACGTTACTTACCGGTACTTATAGTGGTAATTTGGTTACGGTATCAAACCCTGGTGCTATACTATGCAATCATTTAACAAACTTTGTACAAATTCAATAAAAAACATTATAGTGAAAGCGTTTCCCATAAGCGTTCCCCCCTGAGTCTAATACCGGGAAACGGGACAGTAATTGGCCCTTGTACCGTACATATTGAGTTAACTGCATCGGGCGGTGCGCGTCACAAACCATGCTCAGTTATAGCTCCATACAATAAGGCATAGGATGACTAGTTTACTAGTAACAAGATAAAATTTTACTAGAAAAACCAGTCTCAGGAAGCTCGAGAGGGAGTCGAACCATATGTGCTACCGAGACCCTAGAAGACTTGTTTGTTTTTTTTTTTGATGTGTCAACATCTTTCCGCTTGCCTTCTATAATACAATTTGTGGGAGTGATTTCGTAGAAAAGGGACGGAAGTAGGGTCGTTACAGTGTGATCCTGTACCTAACTGTTAGGTGTTAGTCGGGGAAGCCACCAGTGATCGACACTTTAGGCCCAATGTCCGTTGTAGGTCGTACTATTTGTGGGAGTGATTTCGTAGAAATGTGATCGTAACTGCGTGACAGGATAACATGTCTTCTAATGAGTGTTTACTGCATTCTCTTGATGATTTGTAAATATATATTCTGTTTTCTATCGTACATAATATTGATTTCAACCATTTCGTGTGTATATGACTTTTAAACAATAATTAAATAAAAGAAAAAAGAAGAAAAAAAAAAGAGAAAAAAATATACGTCATTGTTAGTTCTATATTCTATTTACTATTGTAATATTGTTATTTTTTGTCAAAAATAAATTATTTACAAACAAAAACAATTGTAATATTGATTTCAAAAGGTGAGATGTCAAATGTTACACATCATATGCGACTACTGTAAGGCTCGTTACAAACATTTTTTTTATAGTATTTTATAGTACGCTGCAATCCTGAGGTATTACGTCATTGTGAAGTGACCCTCATGATAGGTCAACGGACAGAGCATTAGACCGGTAATCCAAGGGTCGTGGGTTCTAGTCCCACTCGAGCTTCCTGAGATTTTTTTAGTAAAATTTTATCTTGTAACTGCATATACAAGTATGGTCCCGGGTTCAATTTCCAAGTCGGGCAAAATGTAGGTAATGTTTATAATGATGTGGAATGATAATTGTACTGAGTAGTAATAAATGATATACGCACAATCCCTTTTTACTGAAACCTCATAAGGACTTCTTGGAAGAATTTAAGAAGTCTCGTTGTACTGTTTTGTTTCATTTGCCAACACTCATGCACGTTCACGAACACTACTAATAATCCACCATTATTTCACGACATAACACATTTTTTTATTAAACCTAATCCGCAGAAAAATGGCTTAGTTATAATGGTAGATATATATATATTTAATATGCTCTTTATAATGCAGGCGCTACAGATGTTTAAAAGTATCAAAGCATACAGTAAATCCATTGTACGCTACGAACTCATTGCAGCATGTCGCGATGGCCGACTTAAACAGGGTTTAACAGCTGCTATGTAGAAACTAAAGGCTGTCTTGAACAAAGTGTATTTTTAAAGAGATCGTATTAAGTGTTCCTAGTAAAAGATTTACATTAAACAAGAATGGAACTGAAAAGAATAAGAGAAAAAGCAATGAACGAAAATATAATCAACCGCCTCTGTGATCTAGTGGTTAAGACCACCGGGCTCAGACCCAGAGGTCCCAGTTTCGATTCAGTTCGATTAATCCAGCTGGCGGTACATGTTTGTGTACTCAGTTTGGTTGGTGGTAACTAGGGCAGCATTGTTGTGTTCCGGCAGCTACGGATAAGATTCTCATTCATTAAAGATTCCGGGTGAAGTGCGCTTCCAACTTCGGGCTTATCATCACTTAACATCAAGTGAGATGAAGACAAAGTGCTTACCCGTTAGCAAAGAAGAAAACAAAAAAAAAATTACCTGGTTGTATGCTTCACTCCAGAATCTGATTAGATGACCTAGGGTAGTGGTGGACGACATCCACTGCCGGGACCTATGCCAGGGTCAGGTGGGATTGGGAACCTTAGGGGGCCAAACCCGTCGACCCTTGTGCGAGGAGACCAAGCAGGTGGGAGGTTGTTGTATGGTAGGGGGGGGTCTGCAGCACCAGCCCGCAATCCCCTATGGAGGGCCGTGGAAAGGTGGGGCTACGGGAGGGGGGTCCTGGTGGGATCCATCCCGTCGTCACCGCCGGACCATCAGGGCTGCTGGTACTGGGTCCTGATGGGATCCTACCGGTTGGTCCTCGGCCTGATATAGAGAAGGTGAGCGAGGGCAAGGCGCCAGGTCACAGGACGGGCCACCGCAGGCGTAGGGCGAAGCTGTTTAAGCAGCGAGCCGAGGAGGAGCAGGCTGCGGTGGAACGCTCTAAGCGGCAGAGGGAGGTCAGCAGTGAGAGCCAGGCGGCGGCGCTTGATGCTAAACGCGTTAAGACTCACGGGTCTTACGCGGGAGCAGTGAGTGCCTTTAAGATGGCCATCATTGCTGATGACTACCCGGCAACCATGCTAGGGGAGAGTCACTATGTGGCCATCCAAGGAACCATTTGGGACCTGCTGGAGGACACACCTGACCCTCTCCCAGTAGTTAATATGGGAGGCATTTCGTCGGGAGCCATACTCTTCACATGTGAGGGGAGTGGCTCGGCGAAATGGCTTCGAGCTCAGGACGGCCTAACCGTCGAAGGCGTGCTACTCAGGGTGGTTGATGCCAAGGACCTTCCAAAGCCAGTAAAGATGGCATGGAAGTCCCGAAACGTCAGCCGCCTTGACACGGGCAGAGTCTTGAGGATGATGCAGAGGTGCCATCCCGGTTTGAAGACCTCGGGCTGGAAGATCGTCGACACTAAGGTCGAGGGTCTGACAGTACGGAGGGTCATACTGATGGATGGTGCCTCTGCAGCATTCATCAAGGCGGAGGGCTATTGCCTTAACACGGGCGTCGACAGGAGCGTCTTTAAGCTTCTGGAGGAGAAGCTTACGGGCGAGCCTGTCGATGCCCAAGGCGATGGTGATGGAGTCGTGGCGGGAGTGACTGGGGGTGAGTGCTCCCAGAGCGCACCAGTGGTGAGGGTGCAACCAGGACTGGGTGCTCCTGTTGCTGCTGTAGGGGATGTTGGAGAGGAGATGACACCAATAGAATGTGGTGGGATCTCCTCCCCAAGATCTGAAGACGTTGTGGGGGGGCTCACTCTAGATGAGCTCCTTCTGGGAGGGTCCTCTCCGTTGGGCGCGCAAGCGCACACGGATGGAGAGCTCGGCTCGGAGGATGGCCACTAAACAGCAGAAATGGCGGGTTTAAGGTGTGTACAGATTAATTTGCACCACTCTAAGGCTGCAACTGCCCTTCTGGCACGCGAGCTTAAAATGAACAAGTTCGATATTGCCCTAATTCAGGAACCCTACCTTTATGGGGGACTGATAAAGGGCTTAGGTGGAGCTCCGGGTACTCTTTTTCACAACTGTTCCACTAATGATATGAGGACTTGCATTTATGTCAGAAATGACATACATGCAATGCCTTTAATCAAGTTCTGTTGCAGGGATCTGACAGTTGTCAGGATCCACACAGGGGAGGGGGGGACTAAGCGAACGGTAATCTTATCGTCAGCTTATCTCCCTTACGAGAAGGCAGACCCAGTATCACCACAGATACGGGATCTGGTAACCTACGGCAGCCGAGAAAACTCAGATGTCATCATCGGCTGCGACGCGAACGCGCATCATGTCGTTTGGGGCAGCTCAGACACCAATGAAAGGGGGGAGAAGCTTCTGGAATATCTGGTAAGTTCACCCATGCAATTACTTAACAAAGGTAGCAAGCCTACATTTTTCAACGCCCGCAGGGCACAGGTGATCGACATAACCATTGCTAACAATAGAGCGGTAAGGAACATCACAAACTGGCATGTGTCGGATGAGGTCTCCCTTTCCGATCATAACTACATATGCTTTAGGTACAGACTAGGTGTAACCATAGAAACTGTGCGTAGGAAGAACCCTAGGAACACTAACTGGGAGGGCTTCAAAAAGGACCTCAGAATGGATCTGGATGGTCCTAGCTGTAAACTAAACTCAGCCTTGGACATAGAGTTTGAAGCTGACAGAGTTACAGAAGCACTGATGACGGCCTGGCAAAATAACTGTCCAGAGACGAAATCAGTGGCAAAGGGGTACCATGGTGGAACCCGGAGCTGGCTCGAATTAGAAGAGCTACACGACAGGCGTTCAATGAAGCGAAAGCAAGGAACGACTTTAGCGACTACAAGGAGGCCTTAACGCGGTATAGTAGTGCGGTACGTAAGGCAAAGAGATCTGCCTGGAGGAAACATTGTGACCAGATTCAATCTGTTCCGGAAGCAATGAGACTAACCAAGGCTATCTCTACAACAAAGGCGATTCCATTAACCACGGTAAGGAAGGAAGATGGAGTACGTACAGAGACAGGGAGTGAGACATTGAAGGTTATGTTCGACACTCATTTCCCTGGATCAGAAGTCATCCAAGACGATCATGATCCAGTCAGCTGGAAGGAGCAGCAGAGAAGAACCTCCAAATATGACTGGATAATAGCGAAAAGGGTAGTAGATGAATGTAAGGTTAAATGGGCTCTGGGGAGTTTCCAACCGTTCAAAGCGCCAGGACCTGACAACATTTATCCCATTCTACTACAGCAGGGCGCCTCCATCCTGGGACCCCATCTCTGCAGGCTGTATAAAGCATGCATAGCTTTTGGACACATTCCCAGAACATGGAGGCGTGTTAAGGTAATCTTCATACCCAAAACGGGAAAACCAGATTACGAAGAACCCAAAGCCTTTAGGCCTATAAGTCTACAATCTTTTCTCCTGAAGACCCTGGAGAAAATGGTAGACAAATACATCAGAGCGGGTCCACTGAAAAGATTCCCACTCCATGGACTTCAATGTGCATATCAGGCAGGGAAGTCAACAGAAACTGCTCTTCATCATGTGGTGAGTCGAGCGGAATTTGCGCTGGAAAACAAAGAGATTTGCGTCTGCACATTCGTAGATATCGAAGGTGCATTTGATCGCACTACCTTTGAATCCATCAAGGTTGCAGCCAAGAACCATGGTGTGCCACAACCGATCTGTAATTGGATTGAATGCATGTTAAAGGGTAGAATTATCAACTCTGAACTGCTAGGAGACAATCTTATTGCACGGACAACCAGAGGATGCCCGCAAGGAGGGGTTCTCTCGCCTCTTCTGTGGAGCCTTGTGGTTGATTCAATTGTGGTAAGGTTGAATAAAGGACCATTCTATACGGTTGGTTATGCGGATGATCTGGTCATCTCAGTCAGTGGGAAATTTCCCTCTACGGTATCGGGGTTAATGCAACGTGCCTTGGGTCTGCTAGAGGAATGGTGTAATGACCATCACCTCTCTGTAAACCCGGGGAAAACGACAGCCATCCCCTTTACAAGAATGAGAAACACTACGGGACTAGGTAACCTAACACTCTATGGCACCCGGCTTTCTTGGTCCAAAGAAGTGAAATATCTAGGTTTAACGCTAGATAGGGAACTTACTTGGAAACAGCATGTGGACACGACCATAGCCAAGGCTTACAGAGTCTTTGGCATGTGTCGGTCTACATATGGCAAGATGTGGGGACTCAACCCCAGGATCATTAGGTGGATCTACATGACGATGGTGAGACCGATCCTCACATATGGCAGCATCGTCTGGTGGCCCAGAACCAGGCTGAAGATCTGTAAGAATGCTCTTAGCAAACTTCAGAGAACAGCTTGTCTGGCAATCACTGGTGCCTTTCGAACCACTCCAACGGCAGCGCTGGAAGTCCTCACAGACCTTTCACCACTGCACATTGTGATAGAAACAGAGGCAAAGAAAGCGTTACATAGACTAAAGGTGGCCGGACTATGGGACGCATCTAAACCTCTGACCAGACACACAAAATGGGATCCAAGTGATATTCCTGACAGGGTCATGGAAATGGGGTGCGATAAAATATCCCCCATATTCATGTTCGAAAAGAAATTCAAAGTTTATGTCCCAACCAGGGACGAATGGAAACGAGGGCCACCGTCTCCGGAGAAAGATAGCCTAATCTGGTATACTGACGGATCAAAAATGAAGTCGGGCACAGGAGCACAGGGCACGGCCTATCCGAAACCGGAGGACTTCAGGCTCTTCGCTCTTAAAGATGTTGCCAAACTTATGGCCTCTATCTTTACAGAGGAGGAAGAGTGAAAGGATGGGGTTGCACAAAAGATCCCGATGGGTCGAGGTGTTACTGCGAGAGGGAAACCTCGGCAGGCCCCACTAAGATAAGATAAGATAGGGTAGTGGTCATCATTAACTTGGAGTCTGCGCTGTCCGTGGTCCCGAACCACGCTTGCGATAAGTGATGGGATAGTACAAAGGATTTTAGTGAGTATGCCCTCCTTCTCCCGAAACCCTGCCGAGGCTTTCGGCTCTAGATAAGGGGGCGAGAGCTGGGGGGAGAGTCACCACATAACCAGCGGGCTTCCCTAGGCCCGCTGGTATCCGTTATTGGATTTCTCCTTGAATATAAAAATTCTCCTTGAATATAAAAATTCTTCTTGAATATAAAAATTCTTCTTGAATAAAAAAATAAGGGTGATGGTATCCACTTTAGTAAATTGTCTAATACCGAAAACCGATAACCGTTGGTGTAAACGAGTTCTCGAGTGGAGACCGCGTATCGGCAAACTTAGCGTAGGACGCCCTCAGACTAGGTGGAGTGGCAAGAGCAGGGTGAGTGTAACTGCGGATCGTGCTCAGTGGCGTGCACTTGGAGAGGCCAGAGGTCCAGCAGTGGACTTTTATAGGGTGATGATGATGATTATGATGATGACCTTAGTCTACGAGAAGGTGGAGAGGAATACGAGGAGCTTGGTGACGCAGTGGTCAACGCAGTTTGATAGCAAGTGCTGATGTTAAGCAGCTTTTGCAGAACCGGTCATCGGATAAGTGACCAAAACTTTACCATCTCGATTTCTTCGGTGCTTTGGGAGGCACGTAAAGTCTTTAGCCTGGCTGCATTAGCAGTCGTTATCGACCACCGGGCCTGCCCGTTCTCCTGTGGTGTTTCCATCCATAGTGATTGACTCGTGACCCAGTAAGGGGGACATAAAATAAACTGGTGATGATTATGACATAACTTTCCTTCTTAACATCACTGTTAGGCACTGCTGTGTTCTGGATTGTATGGTAATAGATGAACTAAAATGACAGAAGATCACAAGGCAAAGAGGTGTATAGAGTAAAAGTTTCAGAGTACGGACCGTACGCTTGTTTGCCGGCCCAGTCACATTAAAAATACATGGTTGTCATGACGACAGACATAGACTAAATGCAGAATTTGTATGCAATGGAAATCGGCGCTTGTTCTGTTAAAAGCCTTTCACGTTACATTGTACGAGTGGGCCACAGTGAAACTGCTGTTTACTCCGTGACTACGAATCAAAGTATTTTATACATATTTTAGTCTTTAGATATTATGTCTAACAGTCATAAAATATATATAGGTATGCTTATAAATACACTCGTGGACAAATAATACGGGTCAGTACGAAAAATTTTAATATCTAGCTAGCAGCATGAATGAAACTGTATGTTGTAGATAATTTCATGGTTAATAATAACGACACAATTTTTTTTTTCTTAGCATGGTGGTAACGTTGTTTGTTTATTTATTAAAATTACATAAGAAACAAAATATCAACATTTTGATATCAACATTGAAAATATAAAAGACATTATTACCTTACACGCCACATAAAATCGAACTTTAAAGCCATATTAATACTTCGTATTGCCTCCACGAGCTCTTCTTACAGCTGCCAGACGATTGGGCATGCTGTTATTATGCTGTATTAAGCTGCATGCTTATTAAGTTTGTTAAGCGATGTTGCGGGATATTGTTCCATTCTTCCAATAACACATGTTTGAGATCTCTAAGTGTAGCTGGGGCGGGGTTCCGATTTCTCACACGCCTTCCGAGCTCTTCCCAAGCGTGCTCATTCGGATTTAGATCCAGGTTTCTCGAGAGCCAGTCCATGCAATTGATGCCATTGTCCTGAATATCGTCATCATCATCGTCATCATCATCAGCCTATCATCACATATATCAGTCCACTGCTGGATATAGGCCTGTCCAAGTGCAAGCAACCGAGTACAAATATACTCATTTACAATTTGAGCTGTATGTGGCCTAGCATTGTCATGCATAAATATGGAATTTTCACCCATGTTAATCACTAGCGACCCGCCCCGGCTTCGCACGGGTGCAATGCAGATACACGCAACCGCTATGTCCCTGCATTTTAAACCTGTAATATCTTCGAAATTATTCATTTAAATTACATGCTGTAAAGGGCCATAATGATCTATATTAAATGCACAATGTATTTAAGGTACTCAATTGGTTACAAAAACACAATGTTGAAAAAATTCCCACGAGCAGGATTTGAACCTGCACCCTTCTGACATACCGGGTCAGGTGCTCTTCCAATTGAGCTATCGTGGTTCTAACCAGCCCGCCGAAATTATTCAACACTATTTACTTTTTACTTTGAAAGCCAAAGGCTTGCCAAAGAACCACGATAGCTCAATTGGAAGAGCACCTGACCCGGTATGTCAGAAGGGTGCAGGTTCAAATCCTGCTCGTGGAAATTTTTTCAACATTGTGTTTTTGTAATTTGTTTCGCAACAAAATTTGCGTTAAAATTATATAAACAAATTAAAAACATTTTATAAATAGCTAGCCTACTTCTTAACTGATCTTTAGTATTTGTAAAAATATTTTGATCAGATGTTAATGACTGTAGTTGTTGACATTGAATTGGCGCCTTTGGCTTTCAAAGTAAAAAGTAAATAGTGTTGAATAATTTCGGCGGGCTGGTTAGAACCACGATAGCTCAATTGGAAGAGCACCTGACCCGGTATGTCAGAAGGGTGCAGGTTCAAATCCTGCTAGTGGGAATTTTTTCAACATTGTGTTTTTGTAATTTGTTTCGCAACAAAATTTGCGTTAAAATTATATAAACAAATTAAAAACATTTTGTACTTAATTGGGTAAGGATTAATGCTGTATTGCTTAAAATTGCTTCGTAAATAAGCCATTATTTCTCGTAAAAAGTAAAAGATAAAAAAATATTATTGTGGGTTATCCCTAAGAGATAAACATATACCATCGTGGACTTTTTTGTAGACCACACACACACACACACACACACACACACACACACACACACACACACACACACACACACACACACACACACACACACACACACACACACACACACACACACACACACACATACATACATACACACATACATACATACATACATACATACATACATACATAGGGACAGCGGGAAGCGACTTTGTTTTATACTATGTACCTATAACATTTAAGGTTTTATGTCTTATGATATTAAAATTCTCTTTAATATATAGTTAGTTTCACGCATGTAACATTATTAATTTACATAGGATTTTGTAGCTGACCCGTATTATTTGTCCACGACTGTACTTACCTACGTCATGGACAAATAATATACATTATTAATCCATGCCTACGAGTTCAAAAACTAACAGTTAGTTTGACATTTTATGTCGCCACTGCTGGGGCCCGAGCCATCCCTATGGGTGGATAGGGAGAACGGGCCATAAACCACCACAAGGGCCATAAACCACCACACGGGCCCAGTGCGGATTGGTGGTTGTTAACGACTGCTAATGCAGCCGTGCCTTCCGAAGCACAAAGAAGCTCAAGATGATACATTTTTGGTCCCCCATCCGATGACCGGCCTTCGCGAAAGTTGCTTAACTTCAGCACTCGCAGACCGGGCGCGTTAACCACTGCGCCATCGAGCTCCCAGTTTGAAGTTAGCTTCAAGTTAACTTATATACTAAAATATCAACTTCGTATCATGTAGATATAAAAGTGTATAAAGATATTATATAACTGAAACTTATTAGTTATTTTTTTTGCATGAAATCAATATGATAAATAAATAGGAAATGCTGTTCGTTGTTAGAAGCGCTATAATTAAGAGCGTCTGGATTTGGATGAAATTTTTCACATAGACAGGCCATGACCCGAACAGGATTTCGGGGTCTTCTTTATCCCAGACTGTAGTCTGGGATAAAACAGTATCCTAAGCGGGTACTTACAGCTTCCTGGTGAAATCCTCGCAAACGAAGTCGCGGGCAACAGCTATTCATAAATAAAGGCGAGAATATCCGTAAAAAGTGCTTAATTCCATCAGTTTACAATAGTGACTGTATATACCGCAAACCTAATAAATTATTCAGTAGTTACGCCAAAATATTCAACATAATGTTACTCGTGGGTAAGTTTAAGTTTCATACGGTTGCTGAATTTATGACATTTCAGTGTTGCGGTAATGTTATTTATGGGCCCACAAGTTTCTGCTATGCTTAGTGCAGCGAGAGTTACAAATATTACATACAGTATTTTTTGTTGTACACTACAACACTACAAGTTTACGTATAATAAAATAAGAATAAAAAAATAAAATTTGTTACATACAATTATGTATACGATGAAAATAAAGTTTTCACAAAGGACTCCTGAGTTTAAGAAGACCCCATGAATTGGTAACTCTTAGGAATTTTAAGTGACGGCTGCCGGAGTTAATTGTCCCTTTAATTTGTTGGTTTCTCGTAGTTGGTTCTCGATTTAGGCTTAACTAATTTGTAATATCTTCTTAATACATAATTAGGCTATTCATGAGTATTTGTAGATTTTACTTACAAATTAGTATAATTGTAGAAACGTGGGTAGTAACTATTAGCAAATTATTTTACAAAGAGGTACTTGGACCAAAGGTTAATGGAGCCTAATGATATAGAAAAAAAGAAGAATTGATGTGTTTTTCGTCTGATTGCCTCTAAGGACCTAACCTAAGAACCAATCGAAGGACCATTGCCAAGTTATCAATGTCTCCGCAAAGTTTGATTAGGTTCAAGGATCCGAACTGGGTAATTTGATCGAGCCGTCATAGAACTTACTTATTTCATAGTATAGTCGAAGAAATAATCATTATTAGTTGTTACCAAGTTACTAATAAGTTTTGGATAATTAGGTGATTCTTTTCTGGAAATATAACTTTTTTCATGCTATGTTAAGTGATGACAACGCCAAGGTTCACTTCAACCGGCATCGTCAACTACTGGGGAACTGCCCCCCGACCGCCTAACTCTATCGCCATCGCTCTCGCTATCGCGCTCTATAAGAAATATCGAAAGCTGTAGCTTATAGCTTTCGATATTGCTTGTATATCGCTTTCAAAATAACAAGATGACGCCATGAACTATAGAGCGCGATAGCGAGAGCGATAGAGATAGAGTTAGGCGGTAGGCCCCTGGTTAGTATCGCTAAATATCAAAACAACAATGCAAGGATAGTTGTAACAAACTAGACGGACTCAAAACAAGCGCTGTCACTTCTATTTTTGGAGATAGTTTGTTGTTGGCTGCTTGCAGCTTTGACAGCGTCACCGGACGTTTTATAAGCGGCGAGAAACTTAAAGGGTTTTTCAACATGTGATCGACACATGCTAACAGGCAATGACACCCTAAAAGCGTGTCCTCGTCACACAGTTGATTTTCCGAGGTGTTCCAAAATTTGATCGAGAGCGGAACAAACCGAGGGCACCTCTAAAGGCTAGGATTGCAGCTTGGGTTGACTGGGTTATAAGGGTAAAAAGATAAAAAAATTCAAAAGTATAAAATGGTTTCAAGTTCGTATCATAGCTGCTGTTAGTGCGCAAGTCAACAACCCCAGTGGTTGCGAGTGGTACGACACTTTACGAACAGCACGCGACGAACGACCCGCTACTAGCTTAGCGTCATAGATCCGGTTTACTTGAAACGTCACCAAAGAGGACATTTGGTAGTCCACTTTAGAGTTGACGACCCGTGCAGCGGAAACTGCGAGTTGTACTCTTAATGCAACGAGAAGTGAGCGAGCTTACAGCTCCGGTATCTTATCTGGATATTAGGTGGACTATATGTGTCCAGGGGGCAACTCGCTGGAGACACTAGTCTTAAGAGTTCCGGATTAAGAATGCACTTCGGCGTGCTGATTCGGCGTTATGACCTGACGTAGATGGTCCCTTGTGCGAGCTGGTTCACTTGCGCAAGGTTGTCTGAAACCTTTTTGCGTAACCTGATGTTTGGAAGTGGGTGTCAGTATAAACTTTAAAGTCGTGTAAAGCGGGGTTGCCCCTTCGGGGACTCGTAAAATTTTATTATTTCCTTTCAGTTTACCAATATATTTACATATAATTTTTAATTTAATTTTGTAAATGTCGTTACTTCTAAATAAAGACCCTACGGACCCTACGTTCTTAAAACATTTGTATTTCATTTCATTTAATCGTGAATTAGTTAATTACAGAAATAGAAACAAAATTATCTCCTACCTACTCAGAATCTTTGCTTTTTTTTTCGTTAGAGTCTGTGATATCTGATCCATGAGGGTGGTTCTACAAGCTAAGACCTCGGCCGAGGGTGACTCTTCATTACGTTTGTCATTGTTAATGTTTCTGATTTCCCGATCTTTCTAATTTCACGGATCTCGAGAACTCTCTGGCACCATTTCTCAATTATTGTCGGAAATTCGAGAACGCACAGTAAGTAGGAACTAACCTTCAAATAAAATTTGTTTTAATTAAGATAGACTCTGTATTTGTATACTAATTCATTTGACATGATCGAGATCATTTTATTATAGAACTTCAGTTGAGTGCTACGCTTACTCTAATTAAAGCAGTCCTACTTGTATTTATATTA
Organism: Eudonia truncicolella; assembly: GCA_949315975.1. Classification (NCBI taxonomy): domain Eukaryota; kingdom Metazoa; phylum Arthropoda; class Insecta; order Lepidoptera; family Crambidae; genus Eudonia; species Eudonia truncicolella. The sequence goes on along the minus strand of OX438837.1, from coordinate 1,745,926 downwards.
ATGTATTTTAAAAGAAACGTGAAAACGTATAGAAGGAACGAACTTTAAAACAATGAAGTATTTTTTTATTTTTATTATTGAAGATATTAATTGCAAGGTGAATTTACCGGATTTCATTTAAATAAGTTTAATAAAACAATACTTACGAATAATGACATTCGGCATTACAATGTCAAGACTTTCTCGACCACTGCTGGGCATATGGTAAAGGCACCAATGTTCGACAGGAACCAGCTGCCCCCCGACCGCCTAACCGATCGCTTTGGCTACGTGTATAGTTTATGACGTTATCTTGTCATTTCGTACCGCCTATGAAAGCAATATCGAAAGCTATAGGCTATAGCTATAGATATATGCCTATACCTATTAGCTAGATGACAAGATGACGTCATAAACTATACACGTAGCCAAAGCAATCGGTTAGGCGTCGTGAGTGATCGACATTTTTTCTTGTAATCATTAAACATAGGGGTGAGCCTCTGAATTAAGTCAAAATTCAAAATTCAGAATTCAAAATCATTTATTCAGTTTAGGCTACAAGTAGCTCTAGTGGATGTCACTATGCCATCGGTTCGTAAGTCTACTCTGGGCGGGAGAATCTTTAACAACAATTGGATAGGAAGTAGCTGCCACTGTCATCATTTAATTTAACTGGGATTGAAGCCTTACGACCGTTACTGTGCCATCAGCTTCTCCTATATTTTTTTTATTTAAAAAGACATAAATCAAGTTACAGTTCTTCTTCTTCTTCTTCAGCCTGTAGTCACCCACTGCTAAGTGTAGGCCTCCTCAAATGCACGCCATCTTGTACGGTCTTGGGCTTTTTCTAACCAATTCTTATCCGTGACTTTTGTGACGTCATCCGCCCATCTAAGGTAACATAAATAAACAAAGTATGTGGACAAGGATTTACTATAACCTAAAACATGTATTTCTATCATGATCAATACTGAGCAAATCAAAAACATATATGGACATTATACAGTTTTGAAATCTTACGAATAATGATAAGAATTCGTAACATAATACTAGGCACTAAACTAATTCAAAAGGGGAGATTTATGTATTTATAGGAAGACAGCTATATGACATAACTAGAAAACTAAAAGATAATATCAGAATGCCAATTATAGGTATATTATAGTTATAGGAACGCGCTGCCTCTCGAAATCGGGATGGCTACGAGTCGTGATGCTTTTAAAAAGAAAGTCCGTGAGCTCTTGTTTGATGGAACCATGGCAGAATCATTTCAATAACGTCCTATTAGAATTATGTATTTTGTGTATGTTTATGTATATATAATATTTATGTATGTATTACATAGTTACTTACAATCATATATCATAATTGCACCTACCAATGTTATCTCTGCTCCACCCTATGGTTGACTGGTAGAGAATGCCTCAGGCATTAAGTCCGCCATGTAATATTTATGTTGCAAAAGTTTAAATAAATAAATAAATATAGGTATTATCTAATAAAATAACCGAATTAATAATAATAGATAGACAGATAATACTTTAATTACAACTTAAACATGAACAAAATAATAATAATGATTTACAAAGTTACACTTTGGCGATCTTATCGCTTTAAAACGATTTCTTTCAGACAACCAGTCGGATGGAGAGAGCTAATAAACTGTAAGATCAGAGGTAATAATGTGATGCACTTATCTAGAACGACTATAACGATACCAACAAACAACATGATGAAGTAGTAATTCTATTTTCCAAAATTACGAGAATAACCAGAACGACGTAAACACAGTCATAATAATTCAATCATTATTAATTCAAATTACAAAATTAATTTCGATAAAACAAAGGAAAGTTGTCGACATCACACGCACTATGACGTGCTTATGACTTGATTACGATCAAGACTGTATATACGTAGTCACGACAATTATTAAAAAAAAAACAACGGTTTTAATGTTTTTGAAGTTTGCTAACCTTAGAGTGTCTGCCGCTTGATTTGAAACATCGACTGATGATGACCAATGCCCCCCCATTTTCTTCCACTTGTTTCTATTAACTGGTTGTTTCAATGGTTTTAGTATATTTTGATTTCATTTAATGAGTTAACTTTCGAGTTGCATGGAACCGTTGCCCGGAATAATGAGTTTCTACTCGGTGACAAGTCAACTTGGCAAAATTCCAATAGATTTATTCAACTTCCACTTTGCTTACTCCTTTAATTAGAAATAATGTTTTTAATTGATACGAAATATCTGTAAAAAAACTGTTTCATTTCATCATAATTTATCATTTGTCTTTTGATATTTTGTTCACTTTCAATTCTCTTTCAAACCTTAACGGTAATGACAGCTATGTAGCTACCTAATATTGGACCCATGGGTCTTACAAATAAACAATGAATAATGTCCGAATAGTTATTCCGTGTTTTGTTATGTATGGTTATGTAAACGTCATTTCAAATTAGAGTAAAAGAGACAAAACACGGAATAACTATTCGGACCTTATTCTTTGTTTATTTGTAAGGCAGTTGAGATATTATAATGACGACAGGTGACAGATGACAGGCGGCACTATACTATTTATAACTTCGAAATGTCATGATTTTACATACTGTCCTGTAAACATTTTCACGTGACAGGTGGCAAGTGAGAATTCGTCACGATGCAACCAATCACACACGGGTAGGACTTTACAAACCGGCTTGTGATTGGCTACATCGTATACGGAAAGCAATTGAAATAGCTGTGACATCCTTGATACTTTGTACAAACGCCTGCACATCAATCTATCCAAAACTGTCAAATTTCTTTAATAAGTGTTCAACCTTAAGACATCATATTCATAAAGTTCAAAGTGTATTATGGAAATTTTACTAGAATACTGGTATAAGCAGGAAATACTATGTACCTACATATACGTTTCAAATTGTATGTATGTATTTAAATTAAAAAAGATTATTTATTATTCTTTTTATTAAACGAATTGATAAGTTCATAGAGTAATGGCACCAGTTTTCACCAGGAACCAAAAAAAAAATCTACTTTATTTACTACCTCATACAATATGTCGACAGTAAAAATACCGCGGCGACACGCGGCATTGAAATGACTCTTAGGAATTATGTATGGAGAGTATTATATAAAACTTATGTCGTAGGAATCGTTATTAGCTAAGCTAAAAACTTATCTATAAATATGTATAGACGCACATCAACCTATCCGAAACTGCCAAATTTCTTCAATACATTTTCAACCATATAATTAGGGCATAAAGTTCAAAGTCTATTGAAGAAATTTTACAGTTTGTGGTAGGTTGATGTGCAGACGCTACAAGCGACCGATAACGACTTACGGAAATACGCGACCTGTCGTTGACACACAAGGGTTTTTTGAACGCGTTTTTTGAATATGTTTCATAACTGTCATCCAGTAAAATTTCAATAAAATTCAACGTTAAGTTTTGCCGCCGAAAACTGGTGTCGAATGCTGGTGTCACTACGATAGCTAGTTAGATTTGAGTAGTGTCGTGTTATAAGGGACTTATTTAAATGTATGCTGGTTATGAAGTTGATTGCCAAAACGGCTCACCAACTTGTAGGGCGACTCATTGACCCGGCAGGCTCGCTAACAGGCCGCCAATTCTGCCAAATGTAAAAATTAAGAAAATTACATGCAAATACTTAGTTCGCAACAAAGATAGCCGCGTTCAAATTACGAACGTACCCGCTGCTGGGTGTTGCCAGGCCGTTGGAGTGTTGCCAGCGCCGGCAGCGGAACGACTCTGAATAAATGAACGCGGATAAAAAACATTTGTAGCTCTGAGCAATTGTTGCTGGCTGTTTTTTCCGGTCGTCAAAGTTTTCACTTTTATTATTTTTTTAAAATTCGATTCTCTTTTCAAACACTTCGATGCTGCACAAACAGGTTACGATGTGAGTCAGCTGTTTTTCATCAACAACAATGAGCGGAGTGGCGGGGAAATTTCAAAGCAGCAGGTGTTCCACGCTTTTATTTCTACTTGGTAGCGTTGAAAATGGACTGGCAATTTGGCGGTTCATTCTTTTGTTTTCCGCTCGCTTCGGTTCGGTATGTCATTCGAAACCTACCAGTGCATATACGTATAGATATGTATGTACCAATTTTTGGCACTAGAGCAATTTTAAACAATGGCCCTTGTGAGTGGATACTGTATTTGGAACATTCTCAATTGTGTCCTTTATTTCAGTGTCAATATTATTATAGTAGCTGTTCCAAAGTTCCACTGCTGACTGGATTAATTATGTCAAATGTTACACATCATATGCGGCTACTGTAGTAAGCCCAGCTCGGTTTTTTTAAATTTCTTTTCTGGTAAGCTCCTTACACGGAATCCTTAACTAGTGAGGCACAAGCAGTCTTATTCTCTAGCTGCCGGAAGGGAACATACGGAATACTTTGGAACAATTAGCTCAATGGCGTAGCGGTATCTTCATTCTTATTGAGATCTTCCAAGTAAAGTAAGTCGGGGTCAAAGCTAAAACAGGTTTTTTTTAAATTATCTTATGGGTAAGCATTTGGCCTTCATCTCACCTGATGTTAAGTGATGATAAGGCCGAAGGTGGAAGCGCACTTCAACAGAAATCCCCCACTACTGAGGCATTGCCTATCTTATAGCTGCCGGAACACAACAATTCTTTTAACATTCATGTTATGGCGACATATCTATATAAGATGGTGGTAGCTAGCCAGGAGGACAAACAAACCCTACCACCAACCAAAACGAGTACACAAACATATACCCTCCTGTGATAATCCGACCCCGGACATCTGGGTCTTAGTCCGGTGGTCTTAGCACTAAACCACAGAGGCAGTTAAAAGGTTTAAGGTCCTGTTGGGGCTCTCACTATTTTGTAGCGCATCAAAGAACCCAGCCAAGTGGAATAACGCTAGAAGAATAAAAATGGAATAGAATAATAGCGTTATGCCACTTGTGTAGCTCCTCAGGTATGTTTTCATACACCAACGTAGATAATTTCCATACCATCATGAGTAAAAAGAGTGCCTCAATAATGCTGCATATGCGTAGTGGCGTCGATGGGATCCTGGGTGCCAAGTGTGAGTTTCATTTTACATTTGATCACGTTAACGAAAACGAAAATAAGTATGTCAAAATTTGAACTCTTCTCGTACGTCGCCAGGAGGCGCTGCAATACTAATTCAATGCCATACTCATTTTAGTTTTCGTTTTACGTGATCGAATGTCAAATGAAACTTACACTAGGCACCCCGAAGATGATCTTGCAGACTTAGGGGCTGGCCTCTACGCAGTTTGTTAGGTTTACTGATCTGTTTGTTCCGAAACATACATAAAGGTGAACCTATGCAGACCAAAAAAATAATAATTATAATTCTCATGGCTGTGTATTGACTGTAATCTGTCTGCGGTACCTATAGGAAATAATTTACTTTTATTTCTTAGTAAATTTTTGTTAATTTTTTTTATTTATTTTATCTTAAGTAACACTGACATAGTTTTTAAGTAGGTTTTAGTGTAGGTACTAACTATTGAGCTATGATTGTCTAAAATAAAAGATTTTAATGTTATCCAGATGAAGGTCCAGAGGTCACAGTTATGAACTCATCGTAATAGTTAGGATCTTCTTTCAATCGCCTCTTTGATTCGTACTGTCGTATGAGCCGCATGACATCCTTCATGTCTACGTCAAGTCTTACAATTTTTTCATACATTCTTAAATGCGCGTGAATCGTACTTATTTTAAACTGAAAGTAAGTCAGTTGGGTGTACATAAGCAGCTGTTGTCTCTTCAACTGATGAAGCAGCCCGAACAAAAACCCCATTCTGTATCTATTCGAGTTCATGTACTTTTTCCTCAGCATTTGCGAGTACGGTAACTTGTACCTTGTGGCGTATATGAAATGCTCCATAATTGTAATGGTTCTGTTTCTCCAGATATTCCTCCTCCATATCTGCCTCCTTCTTTTTCTCCCTCTGAGATATTTCTCGTGATCGTCGAGCATTTTGTCGAACCGTCGTGTTATTACTATGGGATCGTCATCCCCTCGTTTGAAGTTAGGAGCGGGATTTATCTGATTATTTATAATTCTCTCGATTTCTATTTCCCTCATTCTACTCTTTAACTCTTCAACTGTTTTAGGTGGTGGGTGCTTTTCAAAAACTGATGGCTCTTTAGTTGGGCCAACATTTTTATTCGTCGTAGTTCTTCTTCTATGACGTGTTATTTCATTTTTATTTGTTTTTTTTCTTCTAACGACTGTTACAGGCTTCAATCTTGGTATCCGAAACGGTGGTTCTGTGGCATTGTCGTTGTAGTCGTCGGTGATTTCGGGAATACTGTGTGTAGTCTCCCGAATTTGATCCGGTTGGTATCCAATAACCGACTTGAATAATTCATCAGCGTCTAAATTGAATAAGTTTTCTGATTCACTTGTGTTAACGTTAACACTGAAGTCTGAAACAGTTTTAGCAGAAAAATGTTAGTTAGGATAGTGTTTGGTGAAAATATCAATGTTGGCCTCGAAATTTATAATTTCATCAGTAATCATTGTAGATGACATTTGCAAAATAAAATAACTTCTTAATTAAGGAAAGAGGGAACAGAAGTAACTTTTTTAATTAATTTAGTAATATTTAGTAGTATTTAGTAACTAATTAGTCTAACTTTTTATGAAATATTTTATACTTAAACTTATACCCACTCAAAAGTGGCATGACGCTAATAGAATAGAACTGAAATAGAATGTTTAATGTACGGGTTTGACATAAGTCAACAATACGTATAAATGACGTTTATGTCAATCCCATACAATAATCATTCTATTTTATTCTATTCTATTAGCGTTATGCAACTTGTCTAGGGGGCAGTGCTTGTCTTTATCTTTGGCGTAGCTTAGCTCTCAAACAAAACAACTGGTTTCTATGCATTTTTAATGCTTTATCTTAGCGCTAAGTTGTCAGCTAAACATTTTTATATTTCTATGAGTTGTAAGCACATATATTCATTATTACTTTTTATTCATATCACAAGAAAGTTTATAATTGTTGCACTCAAATCACACATTGAAGGCTGAGGTCAACGCAATTAATCCAATTGAAACTTGAAAAATCCTTACCTATGAAATTGACGTTTTGTATGAAAATTTATAATAAAATTATATTTTTCATACTAACGTTTGTTTAATTTTCTTATAATCTATTTATGTTAACACTATAAAAATAGTACAGTAGTGTGATTGTTTCACTAACTAAATATAGCAGACATTACAAAGAAAAAAAATCAAGTCACTTCAAAGCTACAATGAAACAAAAGGTCAATTACGCGAACAAAACAATAAGACAATTTAAAAAAAATTGTGCGATAAAGACACAAAATGAATAATCATTGTTATTACTGAAGCCTAAGTAACATAGTCCTTATTAAAGGTGCATAACAATATTAACAACCGGTATTGACTTTTAGAAGTAATATACCTATTAATAAGTGAGAAAAAAACGTCAATTTCATAGGTAAGGGCCCAATATTATAAAAATTTAACTATAATTATCCAATTAACCATTGATTCATCATCATCAGCCCCTTATGACCCACTGCTGCGCATAGGCCTCTCTTTGCTTATGCCATTCGCCTGGATCCTGCGCTAGTCTGGGCCGCGTGCATGCAACCCACGGTCTTGGTTGTATCGTCGACCCATCACGCATTATTAATTGGTTAATTATTTTTTTAAACAGAAGGAAATCGCGTAACATGTAGGTAGGAAGAAGCCCAGCAGTGCGTAGATACGGGCTGAAAATGATGATTCAACTATTGTAATACTTACATGTTAATAAAAGGACCACTAAATACATGTTACATTGCTAACATGAAATTCAGGAAACAATGAAACAGCTATTAATTGTGCAATTAAATTTGATATCCAATAAACAGTAAACGTAAATTTAAAATTGTCAAGTATACGTAATCAATAGTTTTTCGCTTGACGTTTCTATGTTAGTATTTAAAAACAACAGTACTTTTTATTTTATTTTACAATAGTTTTTCTATAAACATTTTCGGACCTTCTATGGCAATTTATTTTTAGGTACACACGCCTGCACATCAACCTACCACAAACTGTCAAATTTCTCCAATAGACTTTGATATGCCCTAATGATATGGTTGAAAATGTATTGAATAAATTTGACAGTTTTGGATAGGTTGAAGTGCAGGCGTCTGTACAATCGTTTTTCTAGTGTTTTTATAGCATTCTAAGTTGAAACTAGAATGTTTTCGCTCCGCCTTAAAAACTTTTGTGTTTTCTTCAACGGATCGAAGCTTCTTTCGTCGTACCGAAAACTGTTATCGGATTACGAGGAAGGCACCGTATAAATAATACAACAGAACCGGTAAACACGCCTGCACGTCAACCTACCACAAATGTCAAATTTCCTCAATAGACTTTGAACTTCTGAAGAAATTTGAGGTTGTTGATGCGCAGGCGTGTGTACATAGGCCAGGGCGTGACCTGTCAAGGTCAAAGTCAAATTTTTTATTCAAATAAACTTACGAAAAGTGCTTTTGAATCGCCTATAATTTTTTTACCTACTACCCTGAGTGGTGTAAGTCCGTTGCAATGGTGTGAGATTCGGCGCAATGAATCCAAACAATGACATTATTATGGTGCATCCACAGTACCTATATGCAGATTGACTTTTTTATCAGCGTCCAAACCTTCTGAGATGACTCCCTAGTTCAAACGAACAACTCTTACTGTCGGACCAACTCCCTCACTCAAAAATTAAATGTTGCTGTTCCATACAAAAAATCAATAGTCATTCGACCAAATTGTATGGAACAGCTGCATTTTATTTTCGAGTTAGGGAGTTGGTCCAATTGTAAGAGTTGGTTATTTGTTTCACGGGATTCATGTTAGAAGGTTTGGACGCTGGTAAAAAAGTAAACCTGTATAGTTGTAGGAGATGCATATGTGTCGAGACTCCTCAGTGCGATTGTCTGTGAGGGTCTGCGATTGGTGAAAATAAACAACTTTCACAAAGGCTGGTCATCAGACGGATGTCCAACAATTAGTCATCTCGATCTTCTGAAGGCTTGTTTGGTTCAGAAGGTATCTACGTGAAGCCGGCAAAAGCCGGGTTTGTGATCGCCAACCCGCATATAGGAAGTGTGATGCTGTTTTTACTCCTCATTTGTAGTGATGACTTGGTTTCAATGATGGAGCCCTTTGCCCAGCAGTGGGACAGTTTTAAGTAATTTATTTTATTTTTTTATTTTTTATTTTTTTTATTTTATCATCTTAGGAAAACCAAGGTTAACAAAATTTAAATAGGGTCATCAAGTGATACACATAAAACCACTAATAGGTTCTCACCGATAGAAGTTACTTAATAATAATTATACTGTACTTCAATAAATTATACTGAATACTTATATTATATTATACCCGTCATCATTTGATAACAATAACCTCGGCAAAATTCGTACAAAACATCAACATTTAGCCCTGAAAGCCATTAACAAAATTAGAGTGAACTAACTAGCAAAGTGATTAATGGGACGCAGAAACTTTCTAAAGTAGGAAACATTCCGAGTAACTTGGCAACACTTACAAATTAGCGGGAACTGTTTAAACGTCATCGCAACGTAATGGAGCGTGCCGGCCGGTCAGGTCACATGAAAGCCATTTCTATTTTGACGGAAATTTATCGGAAGTTTTTTAGTTTTTTTTTTTGTAATTACTGTGCCGTAGGTCTGTACTATCTTTAAGTGACTTTCGCAATCGCGACAATTTACGATTTATCGCTACAAAAATTGGTATTACGGGCACAAATTGCTCAATGATCGCTCGCTTGTAATAGTTTACATACATAGAGCGATTTGTGTCCGTAATACCAATTTACCAACCGCAACTAGAGTTCGCGTTGCACTGGTTGCTTTATGGTAATAAGCCTGCCGGGTGGTGTGTGGGGTTGAGCGAAGGTCTGCTAGACCCACTAAAACCACTTGGCACCTGTCAACTGGGCGTCCCGAGCACTACAAGTCTTTCACGGCCCGCCACGGAGGTTCTTTCGAACCCGCCTCATGTTAGGCGACACCAATACAAGACTAATGGTTAAAGCCGTGCTCGACCGACCGTTGGCGTCGGTACGTACGTCGATCATCATCAGCTCATATATGTCCCCACTGCTGGGGTACGAGCCTTCCCTATGGATGGATAGAGAGAACGAACCATAAACCACCACGCGGGCTCAGTGCGGATTGGTGGTTGTTAACGACTGCTAAAGCAGCTGAGACCAACGGCTTTACGTGACTTCCGAAGCACGGAGGAGCTCGAGATGATAAATATTTGGTCACCCATCCGATGACCGCTGCGTGAGGTGGGTCGTCTGTCGCACACGCGGCGCGGCCGACGGAGCACGCTTGTCCGCTCGCGAATCGGATCACTGATATGCAATTTGACACACGACAGCTTCAAAACCGCCACATTTGTCCGCGACGGAGCACGGCAGCGAGGCATAATGCATTTTCTCCTGCATAAAAAAGTCATCCAGGAAGTGACGACTAAAATTCTTAAACTTACCCAATTCTGTTTGTCGCTACAGGTAGTGATGATGTGGTTTAAGTTCGATATTATAACGAACAATAACGTAGCGTGTTCTATTAAGTACACGGCTCACGTCCTAGTATTCTTACTGTTATGTAAGGTTTGTGGGTCAATCGATATCCGAACACAGCAGTTGTCCAAAAAGTAGATTTCGGAGCGAGCTGAACGGAACAATGGAAATGGACACGGGTCTAGGGGTCCTACATTTGTATGTATAAGATGATGTAGCAAGAAACGGTTCTCAGTATCTTTTTAACACGTATTTGTATACGCAGAATTTGAAACGTTTTTACCGTAGTTTTCTTTGGAATAACAAAACGATTAAGGTACATTTGAAGTCTGTATATATAGCTCAAAGAAGCTTCTATCTAATATAAGACTTGAAGCCATGACCTTTCTAATCTCTCTAAACTCTTCCAATTATTAGGTAAGGTATCCGAGGTATTCCTTCTATTTTTTATATCCTAAAAAGTTAACTTTAAAGTCTAACAGTTAATGATATATAAACATAGAACATTGAAAGAAAAGACATATCACAAAAACATTGTGTTTTTACATAAACACAATAGACAATAAAAATAATTACATACAAATATCACTGAATTAAAACATGATACAACAAAACAAAGAAATATACAAAAGAAAGTATAACTAGTCAACAAGACATCATCACTCATAGCCCTATCAAGCATCAAGCGGTATATTTTTATATAAATCTATCAATAATGGTGATCTTATCTTCAAATGAATGAACAAAAGACGAAACAGTCCTACTGTTTAAAAAGAAAGGATCTTCTCAATGCGTTTGTTAGTATTTATCACAATTTTCTACACATCAACTATTTCTGTTCGAGCAATTCTTCACAAAATTCAGGTCACGGTGGTGACAGCTCATCAGTGAACCGCCCTGGATCTGTACAGTATGCATCCAAGAACGTTTTGTAAGGCTTATCGGGCAATTGTGTAACCCACGACTCGTCTTAGCAAGGGTTGCCGGCTATACAAAATTTAAAAATCAGTAAAACAACTTGCACTTGGACTGCCGTCCCATATTGCTTTTCTATTGAGTGATTTTAGTGACTCCATTACGTTTTCGGTTGATTGGACATTTCTTGTTGCTTTGTATACAGGGTGTAATCGTTAAGTGTGCACAGGTGATTATTCCGAAACTATGAGAGATATCAAAAAACTTAAAACTGATAACGAAAGTACGTTATCTAATGAGTAAAATGGCATCAATAACTATTTAAAAATAAAACGAGAAGTATTCAAAATTTTGACATTAAACACTCCCATACATTTAGTATGAGATTAGTAGAAAGGTTTAGTTTCCTTGTTTTAAAAGGTTAATTTAGCTTTATTAACATAACAAAATAATGTATATGAAAAATAATAATATTATCTTTGAATTGAATATTTATTTCTTTATATAGAAGCACAAAATTTTGTAATCAAATTAGATGTTCGAAATGACGTCCTTGTTGTGCGATACAACGACGAGCTCAATTACAGTTTCTAAATGAACTTTCCTTAACATTTGCGGAGTAATTATTATCATATCATACGTAATCATAAAATATGATTAGGGTAAAATGAGTAGGTACTAGACCACTTAAAATAAAAAAACTAAAACCTTTCTACTAATCTCATACTAAATGTATGGGAGTGTTTAATGTCAAAATTTTGGATACTTCTCGTTGGATTTTTAAAAAGTTATTGATGCCATTTTACTCATTAGATAACGTACTTTCGTTATCAGTTTTAAGTTTTTGATATCTCTCATAGTTTCGGAATAATAATAATCCAGTTTTAACGTTAAAGAGACAATTTTTAAAATAGTAAAACAATATTTCGGACGTATTTGGGGGATATTATTACTAATAGATGGTTAAAATTATCCCCCGTCAATATGTCGGATATTCCGATAGAGAGGTTTGTGAGGTTGTAATGATGGAGAGTCCCATGGCGATGCTAAATAACGACTCTTCGCGCGTCTCTTCATGTGATGTTGTATATTTACAGTGACTACACTGTGCCTAACTTATTATCTAAACCTTACAAGACTATTTATACAATATAAACTATGTAGATGTTGGAGGAAGGATGCCGTGTCTTATCTTAATTTTACCTACACGCGATTAGGACTGGTTTACAAACTCTTTAACCATACGTGAGGATAGGAAATCGAACATTCCCGGGATCTCACGCGGAATTATTGAAAGAATCAAATGACGTTGAACTGTTGTGTTTCATTTGCCAACGCTCTTGCACGCTCTTGCACTTGCATTACGAACACAACTGTTACAGTTGATAATTCACCAGCGAATCGCTGCTAACAAAATAACAGGTATCGATGATGACATTATTGGATTCATTTTGGGGTTCTCCTTAAATATTGTACATACTACGTGTTAAGAATGGCAAAAATTCATTTGAGACTCAAGTGTCAATGCGAAGTCCATCTGATTTCAGAACATTAAAAGGAGTTCGATCATCATTACTTTGTGATTAAATTTTGAAGCTCAGCCAATGGGTAAGCAATATTTAAATGGGTTATCCAATTCGCATTCCTTCCTTCAATCAGACAGCCCTGTGACTGTTCCCTTTGTGTTCAGAATAGGCCCCATCCCAGGAAATTGGTCTCTGGGGTGGACATTTTTGGGGCACGAAGACAGCGTCACTTAGCCTCGTTTCCGTCAAACGGCGAATAGATTTAAGGATTGTAAGGAAACGCTTTGTCACGTCGTTTGTTAAAAAAATAAACTCACAAATAGACCTCGAATAAAGAGGCAGCCCCTTGATCACGGTCAGTTCAACTCACAACAGTAAGTGTAAGTGTAAAAGGCATTTGGATTGAAGTTATTAAATAAGTATTTACTTATTTACTTCAATTCAAATGCCTTTCAATTCAAAAGTCTATTTAGACTTTAACTGTACCACAGCTTTGCTAAGGTCTCGATCATTGAAATCAAGTCATGACTACAATTGATGCTTGCCAAATGCGGGTTGGTGATCACAAGTCCAGGCTTAGAGAACACTCAATTGACGGAACAATATAGTGACGTCATAGTTTCCATTCCAATATCTACTAAGAATCAGTTTTAACAGTTGCTTAAAAAAATCTCTATTGACTAACCAGTCAACTAGCCAACGCCGTCTGCATCGTTACCCTTCAACAAACTCCTGATATTACTGTGTGAACCGACTGATACAAATAATATATTTTTTCCCGCACTTAGGCTGAATACGTTACATGGAACTGGTCGAGATTTTCGGGTTCGAATTGGCATAAGACAGTTATTATTTTCTTTATTTAAATGTTGACATTCAACTTAACACATTGCAAGTATTTATATACCTACAGGTTTACTGTTAACTAAGAACAATATAAAATATATTGGTATGTACTACATAATACTATGTAACGCAAAAAAGATATATCGTATTCTTATATTGTATAGTCGACATCACATCTAGCTAAACAGATTAATATTGCAGCGCGTTCCCTTTCTGAATTGCGGTTTTAAGTTTTAAGAAATATGCACATATTAAATATAATCAAATAACTTTATTCAATTTCATATGGAGACTTGTCAAGACTTGCAAAATTGTAACGATACTTTTGTACGATACAGTTTCTTAGTGAAAGGGTTGGTTGTAGAACGTTGTCATAATAATATACTGTTGTAGGGACATATAATTATGGCTATATTATATATAAATTTACGCGATAGCATATATTGGAAGTGTACCTGACACGGTTTGTCAGAGGGTACGGGTTCGAATCCTGGCCGTTGTTTTTTTTTTTCAACACTTTTTCCGAAATGTACTTTTGCACCTAGTTTGTGTACCAAATCTCTGATCAAACCTTCTTTTGTTCCAGTGCATCTCCACTTCGAGGGCTCCAACCTCCGCGACTACGTCCTCCAGAGCATCGTGGGCAACTTTGTCAGGGGGAACTTCACCCCAACCACGTTCGAGGAGCGACCGTGCCGCGACGACCAGCCTTATTTCGTGCGTCGATCTGAACGGTCCAAACATTACTGGTTCGACGACAAATATAGGACAGGAAAGAGTGATAGTGGATACTACTTTAGGCCGCGGTACCGTTTGGGGAGGGGGGCGCGCTCCGTGTTCAAGTTGAAGGCTGGTCGGTTTCGGAGGAGGTTCCTGCCCGCGAGGGTGGTCAGTGGGCCTTTGGGGGGCAGGGCTAGTGTGGTGCTGCAGTGGTCGCTGACTGACGCGGTGCACTTAGACAGTGGGGAGACTACTGTCATTTTTAGGTAAGTTTCAATTGGTGTTTTATTCCTGTTTTTCTTTATGTAACTTCTTATAAAGTTCTCCTCCATATATTTCCATATGCTTCGATCATTAGCGGGAGTGACTGATAAACTTTTTTATGTAACCTGTTTGGTTTATGCTGAACAAAAGTTTTTCTCAAATATATTCACGTATACATCTCGTTATTTAGTAGGAATTACTTATTTTGTAATTTATTGGTTTACCAACGACATATACACATACATAAAAAGCCAGACGATAACAAGCTAAGTTTGATTTATATTCAAAAAGCAGTTGACTAAAAATTTGATGTATTAAAAATAGCAAAAGTTGCATTTAAACGACATATTTTAATGCACGCCGTTGAGCGATCGCCCGTAATTATAGTGGCACCAGTGCTCGACAGGAACCAATAATCGACATTTTTGTCCTGAAATCATTAAGAATTGGGGCCCAGCAACTGATTTTAGTTTTTAACAACAATTGACTGCAGACCACCAGCTTCTTTAACGTTATCCCGTAATATTTCAACGAAAATCTATGTTATTTTTTGGCGACGAAAACTATGTCGATCACTTGTCTACAAGTGATGGGTAATGGCGTAATCACCACGCTTGCCAAATGCGGGTTGGTGATCGCAAGTCCACGCTATGCATCGAAAAATCTGAAACACACTTTGCCGACCTGAGCATCGAGCCCGGGACCTTTGGGTATCGGGCCACTGCCCTCCAAACTTCAAGTTCATATTACGAATATACAGCAGCCATTAGGGTTTTTAATTGATCAGGGAACTAAATCTTATACCCGGTCCCAAGCCGTTGTGAACTTACGTTACGTTCTAACGTATCTTTAGCTAATACATCTTAATTTAGGATGGGTGAAGGTAGAGCTTCGGCTTTGCGAGTATAAATTTCGTTATTTCGTAGTTTTTTTTATTGAAATTAACTCTACATTATTCTGTGACAATAATATGTCAAATGTGCAACATATCAGTTATATTGAGAAAACAAAATGTAAACATCAAAGAAATCACCGAAATTATACACCTACGCCTATTTGTATACATAACCTATCTATCAATTTAAGCTACACAAATGTATACAACGTGTATCAGAAAGGTGTGGTCAAAATGAAAAAATCCAAAGTGTATTCGATCTAGATTTTGTGTGTGGTGTTACTAAGTCATGATTATTAACTTTAATTTGTTATGCAATTTTTCATTAAATATGACGACCTCGAACGAATGACGACCTCCGTAGACGAGTGGCTTGCCGGACTTTGGGCGGCGCTAACTCCTGAGGTCCCGGGTTCGATTCCCGGTCGGGTCAATGTCGAAAACGAACTTTTCGATATCGTGTCGGGTCTGGGTGGTTGTGATACCGTCACTGTTTCTGATTTCCATGAAACGAGTGCTTTAGCTACTTAAATTGGGATAAGAACAATGTATGTGAAGTTGTCTCATATATATCTATTGAATGAATGAATTCGTTTATTTCCAGGCAACAATTTAAAGTTACAAAATAACAGGCCCATAGACAAATACCTTATAGACTAACATATACATACTAATAATAAATTTTGGTATATTGTGACTATTGTGACGTCACATCAAAATAAACAATTCACAGCCCTAATGGTTTAGTAAGCTCTGTGTACTTACATTTATGATCACTGATGCTTGCTTATGCGCGTCTGAAGCGCATGACGCCACTAATATAAATATTTGATTTACAAATGCATGACAAATTAAAGTTAGTCACTATGTCTTAGTAGCAACACATACAAGATCTATATCGGTTACTTTGGATCTTTTCATTTTACCACACCTTGTGTATATGTTACGGCTAATAGCCGAAGTGCGGCTACACCTAGTTTTATCCGGCTAAAACTAGGTGCAGAAAATGTATTTTTCTATAACAGACAACAGAACTACGAGCTGCCCTACTCCTGTACGTCACGTAATATTTGTATCCGGCTATAACTAGGTGTAGCCGCACTTCGGCTATTAGCCGTAACATACATATATAGATCTAAAAATAATGTTTTTGTTTATATAATTTTAACGCAAATTTTGTTGCGAAACAAATTACAAAAACACAAATGTTGGAAAAATTTCCACGAGCAGGATTATTACGTTGATAGCTCAATTGGAAGAGCACCTGACCCGGTATGTCAGAAGGGTGCAGGTTCAAATCCTGCTCGTGGAAATTTTTTCAACATTTGTGTTTTTGTATATCTAAAAAGTCACAATGTAAACAGACAATTTTCCTACACATATGTACGTACGTATATACGATATAAGCTAAACGCCACTTGGTAAAAGGTGACATTTAGTAAAATACAGGCAAATTTGTCTTACTGACATATAATGTCATATTTGCACGTATAGCGTGTGACATCTGACAGTTCTGAAATCATAATCTGTTGTTAAATCTATGGTCCCTAGATGGTAATGCAGCGCTAGATGCTTGATAAAGCAACAAACCGTTTATTTTATCCTGTCAATACGAACGAACACCGTTAAATCTAGGTACTGGCACTTGATTGACGAGTCCCTTTTATTTTTCAGCATTTACCTACATGCTGACAAATGAAAGCTATGAACGACACATATGCATGATCGTCTGTCATGTCATGCACGTTGACGTTGACGTAAATGCATGTGATGGAGCATTAACGTTTAGGGCCGTACCTACGTGATCCATGTACGACCCTAAGGCCGCTTGTTAACGGCTGTTTTTTTACTGGACACCGAGCCGGTGCGATGTGTTTATCTTTTTCTGAACCCCTCGATAGTAAAGACAGCCGTATGGTACCGGCCCGGTATCCGGTAAAAAAACGGGTAACAAGAGGAGGAGGAGTTCCATACAGATCCGACTACTTTTGTCGCGACAACTGTCGCGTTACAGTACTGTAATGCGATTCAATATATTTTCCATATCATATTGAATTATTGACACATAAACATAAGCCAACTCGTTATTTTAATGAAATAACTACAAGTGAATCGATTATATTTAAATAAATCGATTTGCTTGTTACAAAATGGCAGCACCGTGGAGACAACGACAACTCGACATGTCAAAAAAATCAAATTAAATGGAAGTGAATTTAATTGCTAAATAATATGGGGATTCCTCGTCGGAGAAGTTAAGACAAAATTATTTAACAGGGTTTTATGAAAATAAAAAACTTGATTTTTGATATAAAAATCATTGTACAAAATCATTTGTAGCGATACTAAAGCCCATACTACGATAGGCATTCTTCTTTATCAATGAAACATTGATAAGTTTAAAAAAATACTTAATTTGAAAATACCTTACAAAAGTACATAGTTACGTGTCATCGTAAACCCATTACAAATTTCACTATATTAATTTGCACGCCACTGAAGGACATTATTCACATCTACGATGTAATAAATTTCCAGAGATATTATTCACTGTGATTTATTATAAAAAAGAATCTAAAGTATCCGCAACTTAGAAAACAGTATTCAGATTATTATCATTCAGACAGATAGATAGATTGAACAGACGCACTCATTTTTTTTTATACGTACCTACCTGATGTTAAGTGGAAATGGAGTCCAGACGCAAGGACAACTGGTGATCATAAAACAATCTGAATAAAACTACAGAATCTATAGAACTGATTTAATTATATTATTATTTCATTGTTTGTTGACTCTGCCTAGCCTAAGTTTCATGTGCCTGGACCTGCCTTGAGACCTATTATTTAAAACATTGTATCTTTTTAAAATTTCTTTAAGTTACTTAAAATTAACACGTTATAACTGGGGCCCCATTAATCACCACGCTTGCCAAATGCGGGTTAGTGATCACAAAACCGGGCTATGCATCGAAAAATCTGAAAAGCACTTTGCCCGACCTGGGAATTGAACCCGGGACCTTCGTGTATAGGACCCAGCACTTTGTCACTGAAGTGTTCACAAAATAAATTTAATAAAAAATTTAATAAACTCTCGAGAATTCTCTTTACCTCTGTAATATACTCGTATAGCTTTATGGTCGCATCTTACTTACTTTAATGTCGGTATTAATTCATCGAGAAGGAGTAAGGTAATAGACTCCTTTTCAATTAAGTATTTCTTTGTTAGCCGGCCTTGTAGCCGCCGGAACCACAAGATAATGAAACTGCAGAAGGTAAGCTTCATATAAACGCGCTCGAGCAACGCACACATACACAACCTCACACGGACACGAAACTTCGCAACAGGGTGCCAATTGAGTTTTGTCTACTATCCGTATTCATTGGATCACGTTTACGAAAACGAAAATTAGTATGGCATTGAAGCAGCGCCTCCTGGCTATAATAATAATAATACTTTATTGACTAAGAAAATACATATATAAGACATAAAACAATGATAACGATTTTCTATAGGACTAAATACAAGATCACTAGCATCAAAACTAGGCCGAGCCTGTGTCATAGATGCTAGTCACTTCCTATGACACATTTTTCTTAGAACACACGCATCACTTAATCAAATAAAGAAGTCACGTCCATACTAAGCGAAAAACATTAAAACATTACTTAGAACATAAGTTCAATTAACAAATAAATTACGGGTAGGTAGCTTTCTATTTTACGTTACAATTTGTGCGCTATACAAATAATACGCATCGGTCATTAAGCGGTTGCAAACATCGGACTGAGGACAGAGTGAATAGTGAAGTGAGAACGAGCTATGCGATAGGTGAGACTACAAAAACTGGAAACTAAAAAAAAAAAATTTAATTGGACATTTTAGATTTTTTAATTTTTAAAATTTAAAATTTTGCTATACAAATTCTCATTTTTATTAACGTGATCGAACAGTGGATGGAACTCTCACTAGGCACCCAGCTGCGCTCGGGCTGTGTCGAGGTCCGTGTCCGTACAAGAGGGCTGTGTGCGTTGCTCGAGCGCGGTATGTGGTATACGCAGAAGGCAAGTGCCTTCTGCGTCTCCTTATTTTGTGCCGAAACTCTCAGCCAAAAGTGTTATTTCGGTACCTAATAACTCAAGTTAAGTACGACTGGGGTGTTGCTCCGACGGGGCAGTTATGCTACATGTGTACGAAGCAAACCATTCCGTTTAAACTGACTTTGCATCGTTCGTGGTTCACAGGCACTAGAGTAACATAAACCATTCGCACGCTGTTAGTGTACGGTGCACTTAGCACCACCGTGTGCCGAGTAAGGAGCTCGATGACGCAGTAGTTAGCGCGCCCGGTCCGCGAGTGCTGAGGTTAAGCAACTTTCGCATAGGCCAGTCATCGGATAGGTGAGCAAAATGTATCATCTCGAGACCCTCCGTGCTTCGGCACGTAAAGCCGTTGCGCGTTTGTCCCGGCTGCATTAGCAGTCGTTAGTAACCACCAACCCGCACTGGGCCCGCGTGGTGTTTTATGGCCCGTTCCTATCCATCCATAGGGAAGGCTCGTGCCTCAGCAGTGGGGACATAAAATGAGCTGATGATGATGATGATGCCGAGTAAACGAAAGGACCAAATGTATTTGTAGAAATTAAATAAAGTCGCTTTAAAGAAGGCACAAGTTAAATAGAAGAGGACTGTATCAAAAGAAGAAAAGCAAAAAAATACGAAGGGTTGACGGAAACCAGTGACCGACATTTTTGTCCTTAAATCATCTAAAAACAAGACTGTTGCTAAAGTACTGTTGCTAAACTGTACTGTTGCTAAACTGAACTGTTGCTAAACTGTACTGTTGGTAAACTGTACTGTTGCTAAACTGTACTGTTGCTAAACTGTACTGTTGCTAAACTGTACTGTTGCTAAACTGTACTGTTGCTAAACTGTACTGTTGCTAAACTGTACTGTTGCTAAACTGTACTGTTGCTAAACTGTACTGTTGCTAAAGACCACCCAGCTTCCTTGATGTTCTCCCGTAATATTTCATTGAAATCTTTTTATTTTTTGGCGACGAAAACTCTGTTGATTACTGGGCATTGTCGAACACTGGTGCCATAACCTTAAATTACTTTTTGCCATATTACAATTGTTATGTTAGCATTTCCCCGTCGTCGTTAAGTAATTTTTTTGCAGAGTGGCAGAGTGAGGTTAACTGATGCTACGTTTGTTTTCACGCTGCACCAGTTATCTTCGCGTCTGGACTCCATTTTCACTTAACATCAGATGGGATGGAGTCATTTGCTGAGCTATTTATAAATATATATATATATATACATATATATAAAAAAAACACCAAGAAAGAGCAAAAAATACAATGGGTTGATATTTATTAGGGGCGGAAGCTAGCGCCCGCGATTCTTCCCGCGCGAATATCAGTATGTCGTAAATTCGAAAATAAACAGCTATTTCTGCAGTAAGTCTAATAATTTCGGTATTTCATATAAACTTAAAAGTAAAGTATATATTTTTCACACCAATAAAGTATATACACAACAAAAAGAAATAGAAAAAAATCCACGAGCGGGATTCAAACCCGCACCCCCATGACATGCCGGGCCATGTGCACTACTACGGAATTACTGTCGATATTAAATTAGGCTCTTTTGGCTTACAACGAAAGATTAAATAGTATTGAACAATTTCAGTGGGTTGGACAGAGTCACGATATCATAGTTGGTAGTGCACCTGACCCGACATAATATAGAATTCAGCTTTGAATCCCGTTCTTAGAAAATAAAACAGCAATTGCTTTTCAAAGCATTATAATTTTCGTAAAATTATAACATAACAATTATGTAAGACCAATAAAAACCAATGGGCTGATGCTAGCGACCACGATTCTTCGAATCGATTCGAAGGCTCGTGCCCCAACAGTGGGGACATATAAATTTGCTGATGATGATGATGAACAGACGAAAATAACCATATTTCTGCAGTAAGTCTAATAATTCCATTATTTCATAAAACATAAAAGTAATATATTTTTCAAACCAGTAATTCTAGTTTAAGATTTATATTGTTTTGGTAAGCCCTGTTTATCTGTTAATACTGGTAAGTGTAGTTGTTAAAGAGCTTCAAATTCTTTAAGTTTTTTTTTAAACGTATTATTAAACAGTTTAAAAAATGTATGGTCTCTGTTACGGAGAAAATACTTTTAAAAAAATCTTTACTCCTGGTCTACATTCGTTTTTCTTAAACATCGTTAAGTCGTTCTTCGTATAATTTGACTTGGTATGCTTTCCTGTATCTATTTATTATTTTATTTTATTTGACTACAGCTTTCTTCGTTTTCTTTATGCCTCATTTACAGTTCGTGTATTACTGTGTCAAAGGCAAAAGTAAATAAAATAAAAATAAAATACGCAATAACCCATGGAATAAAACATTAAGCCGTATTAATCTTGTATTGCAAACGTCAAAAACATAAAACGTTTAGTTAAAAATAAATTCTATACATCATCATCATCTCAGTCAAAAGACGTCCACTGCTGGACAAAGGCCTCCCCCAAGGATGTTCTATATATCTTTTTTTATAATGAAGGGAATTTTGACCGCCTCTGTGGTCTAGTGGCTAAGACCACCGGCTTAGACCCAGAGGTCCCGGGTTCGATTCCCAGCGGGGGGTACATGTTTGTGTAGTCTGTTTGGTTGGTGGTAGGGCTTGTTTATCCGCCTGGCTAGCTATCTTATCTAAATATATCGCCATAACATCAATGTTTGTAGCATTGTTGTGTTCCGGCAACTAGAGATAAGATAGCCAGTACCTTACTATTTGAGGTTCCTGGGTGAAGTGCCCTTCCGTCATTGGCCTTATCATCACTTAACATCACGTGAGATCAAGGCACTGTGCTTAACCGTTAATATATAAAAAAAAATAAAAAATTACCCCATCGTAAGGGCACAATTTCAAACAAAACCCTGTACAATCCACCAAATTATGTACGGCTTAAGTTAATTTCTTTAGCCGCTTAATTCTGCTGACACTCAGTTTTGCATTTTATGGCACTGTGATAAGGTTAAATGTCCCCGAATAACGTTCATTCAAAACATCGTGGCGTTTTGTATTAAAGGTATTATAAAGAATTAAGTTTTGGAATCATCTAATTCATGGTTCATCTATTTGCACTAAAACAGGGTATAAAAAGTACAAAATTAGTAGTGTAGTACAAACATGTTTAGTCAAGTCTAAATGACGTGCAAATATAATACAATCTGCAAATATTTCAGAAAATTACTACATTAACAATTATTGTTTTCTAAAGTTTACGCGAACACTACACATTGAAATGAAACAACTTTTACGGATCTACTCGCGTTTATTTTACACATTAGTTTTAATTAATATTTATCCTGACGTTTCGAACATTTTGCAGGGTCCGTGGTCACAGGGAGACAGTCTCCCTGTGTAAAATAAACACAAGTAGATCCGTAAAAGTTGTTTCATTTCAACATTAACAATTATTCTTTCAAATCGAAAAACCTATGCAAATTGTTAAATGTATCACACATTTAACAATTTGCATAGGTTTTTCATAGGTTAAGCTATTTAAACAAAACTTTTCAAAATTGTATAATATTCAGTACTTTCATATAGCTGGGTATCTTGTTGACTTATATTGCATAGTCTTAGGGATTTCACATAATACCAGTCTATTAGGATTTCGTTTAGTTCTATGAAGACAGGTAGATATATTTTAACCGCCTCCATCGCCGTCACCGTCATCCGGTTTCAGAGCCCGGACCTCTAGACCGAACAAGGACCTCGTATCTTCAGACCTGGAGGTCCCGGGTACGTATTTATACTTGGTTTGGTTGGGGATAAGGCTTGTTTTATGTACGCTTTGCTATAGCTACCACCATCTTGTCAAAATATGTCGATTTGGGTTGTTGTGACAGTAAAAAATAGGATAACCGGTTTCTCAGTAGTTTTATATTTGATTTCACCTTCTCTAATCATTTATCACCTGAAAGCTAGCCACGATCCGATCCAACCCCGATCCAATCAGAACCCCTCGGAGAATCTAGGGAAGAAGAGAATCTAGAGAATCTAGTAGGGCACGGCGCGGGTGCCGGCGCACTAGTGCGTGATGCCGTTCTTTCTAGAAAACCTCGTTTCACACGGCTTGAGGCACCCTTTAAGTTTCTCGCCACCAAAAAAGCCCGATGAAGCTGAATATGCCGGCGAAATTGAGGCAATAAAATTAAAATGTTTTGTTTTGTTTATATAATTTTAACGCAAATTTTGTTGCGAAACAAATTACAAAAACACAAATGTTGAAAAAATTTCCACGAGCAGGATTTGAACCTGCTCCCTTCTGATCCGGTATGTCAGAAGGGTGCAGGTTCAAATCCTGCACGTGGAAATTTTTTCAACATTTTTACGTTTTTGCAATAAAATTAAATATCATTATTTTAGATTTTTCGGTTAGTAAGATTATAAATATTGTTAGTATTATGTTATATAGGTATACACGTATTTATTTCTATTGTGCTAAGAGTGACCATCACGAGAAAGGGTAAGTCCCCGTGATTGTCACTTTTCGCACAAAGGACCATCAGAGCGGTGATGTGAAGCGATCCGCTAATGTCTTTAGGATGCTGTTGGAACTAATCCTCACTTTGCTGATTAGGGAGGCAGTTTTTTTGCGAATGATGGCTTTAAAGCCATCAGTTTGATACTCCGCAAACATCCCGAAGTCACTGCAAAAACGCGGCAGACCCATCAACATCATCCTAAAGACATTGTTGTACTGGATTCGTAAGGTCTATAGCGATTTTTTGGTATGTTTCTTGCAAAAGCAACAACAACAAGCAACAAGCAACTCTATAAAAGAAATTAAAACAAAGCGCTTCTGTGATTTGTATTAAAAAATAACAATTTATTAATATAAACCAAAAATTTTCGAGAGTGTTATCAGTATTCTAGAATATGTATTAGAGCAAATAGCTCTTCGTCGATTACGTACACTGTTCTTAATTTGGTCTCCCAACCATTATTGTTCATAATGGCGGCTATTTTGAAATTCACATTAATTACACGACGCTTTTAACAATTTACGAGCCATTAACTTCGACGCGTAGATATCATTAAATGACTCCGAAATTTTCGTAATTGGTTCAACCTTTCTAATTAATAGGTTTTTATGTAAACAAGGTGATTTACCTTTACGCAGACAGTCAAATTAGCCATGACCAGCTAACTAACTGTTATTCTGGGCAGAACAGGGACGAACATTACAAAAAACTGATTTTAAATGTAAGGCTCTGATGCAACTCGATACCACGACCTTTTACAACCGAGTCCGAGTGATTGTGTTATATTTGCGGTAACCACGGGCTCTTGTAGCAGTGTTATTGCAGTGGTGAAAACGAGACGCGTGTAGCGACGAATATACTCGCGTCTCTTTTCCACAACTGCAATAATACTGCTTTAAGAGCATAGTCAGGGGGCAAGGACTGGTTGGGGCAAATATAACACAATCACTCGGATTTTTTTATTACCTACGTGTAAGCACTTGGCCTACATCTCACCTGATGTTAAGTGATGTTCAGGCCGAAGGTGGAAGCGCATTACACCCGGATACCTCAGCTTCTGAGGCACTGGCTATCTTATCTCTAGCTGCCGGAACATAACCTTACTACTAATATTGATATTATGGCGACATATTAAGATAAGATGGTGGTAGCTAACCAGGCGGACAAACAAGCCCTACCACCAACCAAACCGAATATACAAACATATAATAATAATAAAATATTTCGAATATAAAATCCATAAGTGTTAGTAACATTGAAACTTATGTTAGTAAAAAAACAAGAAATATATTTTTTTAATTTTTTAATTTAACCTCTGGGCCGAAACCGATGGTTAGACAGTTCGTACTTGTTGTGTGCGCTACCAGCCAGCATAGTACGCATTAAGTATAAATCTGAAACTTTACTTCGCTACACCAACATTGCACTTCCTTGTTTTGTCCAAACTTTTATGTGCAAATCTTTGTCATAACAGTTTTATTGTATCTATCTACGGATTGTTAGTTTTTGCATAAATTCTCTGCTGCTGGCAACTGGCGGGCGGTCGGGAACACAACTTGTGACTTTGGCTCGGGCCACCGACTTCG
The DNA here is from genome assembly GCA_949315975.1 of Eudonia truncicolella. Taxonomy (NCBI): domain Eukaryota; kingdom Metazoa; phylum Arthropoda; class Insecta; order Lepidoptera; family Crambidae; genus Eudonia; species Eudonia truncicolella. The sequence continues at coordinate 1,719,985 of OX438837.1, read as the reverse complement.
CTAACAGTGTGCTAACTTATTGTAAAACAACTTTTACGAATCTACTTGCAGGTTTGGTTTGTCGTCACATTATTAATTATTATTAGTAACTTGCATAACCTCCTTTCAATTTAACCGGGTGCGTTCCGTTTTACGCAGAAAGAGCTTATCCTATCTTTTGGTCTGGCAGTATGGTGTTGGGGCTGGGATTTTATAACTTGTATGATAAAACAATATTGTGCTAAGTTTTGAGTATATAATCCCGGAATACCTGCTAATGTAAAGTATAAAGTAGATAACCCTATCTGTATCACTGGTGCTAATATCCATTGGCACCCCAACTGAATAATGAGTAAAGTCATATTTGAAAAAAGACCAATTGTTGAAAAAAATCCACAATTTCGAAAAAAACGTTTTCAACACTTTGTCTTTTTTCAAATTGTAATTTGTACGCAACAATATTTGCGTAAAATTCTAAGTAAAAAAATCATAAATATAGCTTGCCTAATAAATTCTTAACTGATCTTTCAATATTTGGAAAAATATTGAGATCGGATATTGATAACGTAGTTTTCGACATTGAATAGGGCTCCTTTGGCTTATAAAGTAATAAGTAGATAAGTGTTGATTATTTTCGGCGAGTTGATTGAGCCACGATAGCATAGTTGACAGCGCACCTGACCCGGCATGTCATGGGGTGCGGGTTTGAATCCCGCTCGTAGAATTTTTTCAATACTTTGTCTTTTTACAAATTGTAATTTGTTCGCAACAATAGTTGCGTAAAATTATATGTAAATAATCATAAAGTCACATTACTAAAGCAACAATTGAATACAGAACTGGTTACCTAACTGTCATCCAATAAAATTCTATGTAATTTTTTAGCGATGAAAATGGTATTGGACACAGGGTTACTATGTCGTACACTAAGGCCCCTAACCTATAATATAGCATGGTATGGTGGGGCTGATATGTAGGTTCGAAAGCTATTATCGCTACACTATGTTGCGCTCACCATCTAAGCAATGCTCTTCCAACCCAGATTTAAGTGCAGAAATTAAGTCAGTACAGCTTTGACGGTGGTAACCAATGACATAGGCATTTCTGGTATACCTCAAACGATTTTCTTGAATGAGCACTTAACACTGGAAAAGAAGAAGTTGTTTCGAGAATGTCGTGAAGCTGCCAAAAAAGAAAACTTTCAATATGTTTGGATTAAACATGCAACCATACTTGTGCGGGAATCTAACAATCATGCGGCATTAGCGATTCGATCTCAAGCGATTGTAATGATTTGACCAACAGATTGTGTTATGTTGTTCCAAGAACAGTTCATAGGCGCGAAGTGTGCGTTCGTAAGTTGTTCACTACTAGTAAATGTCGTACAAATGCTGGTATTCGTTCGCCTCTGCGACGAATAATTGACACTTATGATACTAATTGTGTTGATGCTAATATATTCCTCCTTTCTGAAGGCCAATTCAAGCGGACTGCCCGAATCGAACTTGAAGATTTAGATTATTAGACCTTTTTTTACTCTCAGTTTATTTTATTTTGCTTATTTTTGATTATTTTTGTCTTGTAAGGTCTGGTATGTTTAAACATGCATTTGTAAACCTGTCTCTAGATACCTTTAGAACTTTTTTATTTTTATTATGTCTGTGTAACATGTGCTGTTGCTTATCATCTCACTGCTTACTGCCGTACTCAGAGACGTCAATTAAGTTTTAATGACAATTAACTCTCTTGCTGTCACTTTCTTATGTATAGTGCTAAATAGAGAAGGAAAGACATTTAATTGTCATTAAACTTAATTGACGTCTCTGAGTACGGCAGTTAGACATATTATTAGTTAAGTAAAATGTGGATAGCGTATTGGACTACATGTTTTTTCTTGCTACTTTAGGGTAATTTCATCTTATAATGTTGTTAATGTGTAGTTGTTAGCTGTTCCAAATAAAGTGAACAAAAAAACAACCATAGTTGCGACGCACGCTGTTGGGAAAAAAAAATTCAAGTGGAACGCCCTTTCGAAAAGGCGTTGTATCCGTTGTATACATTGTAAATGTGAAATACAATTTGCGTATAAGAATAAAGTTCTTTCAACCTACTAAGCACTTTGAAAGTCAAGGAGTACGGTGGGAATAAAATTAATATTAAAATAGAATATATTGATATACACAGAGTGTTTTTTTTTAACTGGGACAGTATGAGGAATAATTAAACCATAATAATCATATTGAAATGAAACAACTTTTACGGATCTACTCGCGTTTATTTTAGACATTAGTTTTAATTAATGTTTATCCTGACGTTTCGAACCCTTTGCAGGGTCCGTGGTCACAGGGAGACTGAGGTGTTGGTCGTCTCATAATTAGTTAGTAGCTTGTATACCCTCATTTAAATTTAATCAGGTGCGTTCTGTTTTACGCAGAAAGAGCTTACAGTATCTTTTGGTCTGGCAGTATGGTGTCGGGGCTGGGATTTAATATTCTGTATGATGGGATCCCAGGCTGGTGGTAGATTCCAACCATCTTCTCTATTAAAATTAGGATGTTTTACTTAGAAAACAATGTAAAACTTTAGAAAACAATATAATAATCATAATCATTATATATTATATTATATTTTATTTTATTTTTATCATATTTCGGCATACATCCAAATTTTGCTCAAGCATCAACATAAAAATTCGTCAAATTGATAAAAAAAAATTGTGCGGATTGACTCTGTTTCTCGTTAAAATCGGAGCAGCAGAAGTTGGTCATTTTTATGACAGTTTCTCTGTTCCATATGGAACCATAAGAGGTCCCGGACTTCCCCATACTCTCCCAGTTCAAAAAAAACAATCTGTATGTTGCAAAAATTTATGTCAACATCAATAATTATATTAAACAAGTGTTTTTTTCTCTTACATTATATTTTCCTTTGACATTTAACTTTGACATTGGGTAGGAAAATGCAAACCTTAAGGCGCCCACGGACACTCCAATCTTGCCACTCCATTAAATTAGCCATCGATTTTGGAATGTTTGGAAATCCAGCGCTCGGCGCGATACCACGCCATCCACGTAGTTATACTTCGATCAATAATGTACTAGATACCCGATGAGCAATTGAAAAACGGTAGGCGACTTCGGGGCCACGGAGCCACAATGACGTTTGTGGCGATGACAGTAAATATTATGTACAAATATTTTGCAACTTTAGTTTAATCTTTATACTTTAGATTTAAGGTTCGAGGTAAGCTGAAGTTGTTGATGATATCCAATGTTTTTTCAGATTTTGTTATTCGAAATTTAAATGTATAGGTATGACCAAACAGGACGACTTAGTTCAAAGTTCAAAGTTCTTTATTGCATTCATGTTGTAATAATAAGATGCATTTTTGTTTCGGATCCTTTATTTAGTACATTATTGACCGAAGTTGTTATATGGACCCCATTGTCAGGCACTCTTCCGCGCCAATCCGTCACTCCAGATTAATGGATAATGGAATGTTTGGAAATACCTACAACGCCCAGAGTGATGCCACGCAATCCAAGTAGTTACATGATTAGATTTGGAGTAATGATGGAGTGGAGTGCTCTTGAATATAAGCAAATATTTTTATTATTTTGAATTTTGCATTCACGATACTATATAATACAGTTACAAGATAAAATTTTACTAGTAAAAAAATCAGCCTCAGGAAGCTCGAGTGGAAATCGAACTCACGACCTGTGAATAACCGGTCCAATGCTTTAACCGCTGAGCTATCGAGGCCCTAGGAGACTCGTTGAATTTTTCTAGTAGTTTGTGATTTACGCTGCAAGTCAGCGGTATTACGTCACTGTGAAGTTACTACCCCCACAGTCGTATGAGGTAATATTTGTATGTATACAATAATAAATATAAATTAATTAATTAATTAATTTTATTTATTCCGGTAAGTTACACTCATACAAATTTACATTAAAAAAGTATCACACTAACAAAATAAAATCAAAAATCAGAATAAAAATCAAAATTACAAATTAAAATTAAATCAAAATTTAAAATTAGCTTATAATCGAACTATCTAAATTGAATAAAATGGGCAAATATTATTAAATTTGGAGTGATGAAGTGGTGTGCCCGTGAATAATAGGCCATTACGAAGCCATTAAAGTGAAATAAAAAACAGTATACCTCACCCCATCGCAAGGTGAAGGTCCCATCGATCACGGAGCGGCTGCCGACACCTGAATAACAGATTGTTGAAGTGACCTTATGCTCAGGGTACATAGCCTGTTCTACCGGACAATATACATTTTTAGCTTGTGCAAATCAGACTGGGTAGTTGAATGTTTGGAGATGGTATTATTTTCGCAGCCCAATTTGTGTTATACTAACTAATATTAAACTAACTGTTCACACCCTCGCCGGATCCAGGCCGGCCGCCCCTCAACGGCCGGGTAGACGCTGATGGCTGGCGGTGGGAGCCTTGCGGGAGGTGAATAGGTTTGGGCGGCGTCAGCAGGCCCGCAACTTCTTCTTGCCGTCCCGCGTGTCGAGGCCGGTCGCGGGTTCTGGATTCGGGGTTCCGGAAGGGTAGCCAATAGTGCCGCACTAATGAAACCACTGTTGTAGGTACACTTAATTAGTAACTGTGAGAATCGAACTAATAAGATGGCGTCTACGCCACGCGCCTCGCGGTTGCGCCCGCGCCTCGCGGTTGCGCGCGCGCCTCGCGGTTGCGCCCTATGAGCTACTATGAGTACGTGAAGGTAATATCTTCGAAATTACAGTAATACCGGCACACGTCGCGACGCCTCGTGTGGCCGGGGCGAGATCGGATTTGCAACCACTGGATGCGGAAACGCACTCTCCGCCCGTTTGACATTAATAGTGTTGCTTCACACACACGCTCTCATTAGAGATGCGCGATACATCGATTTTGCATGAACACTAACGTTATACTAACTAATTTATACTAACTCAGTAGCTTTCGACACAGTTTTCGTCGCCAAAAAACAATATAGAATCAAACTTTACTGGATGTCAGCCGGGAAGCAGATGGTCTATTTATAATGACTAGTGGTCGTTCCGTGGTCGCCCGATCCGATCCGAACCCTTCGGAGAATCTAGTAGGGCACGGGGACGCGCACTTGTGCGCGATGCCGTTCCCTCTAGATAACCTCTGAAGGTGATTCGTTTCACACGGCTTGAGGGACCCTTTACGTTCCTCGCCGCCCCCAAAAAGCCCGGTGAAGCTGAAAATGCCGCAGCGGCAATCAGCAATCTCTCTCCAAAAAAAAAAAAAAAATCCGTGGTCGAAATTCGATTCGAAGTAATGTTTTATTAACGCTGCACGGATTGTATCCTAAGCAATGAAAAATTAAAAAAGATAGAATGTGAGTTTGGATTGGCATTGATTGAGATTTCGGCCGCTCCTCTTCCATATTCGAAATTTTCGAAAAATGTTTGAAACAATGTTTATTTAATTTAACGTATTTTTATGCATAATTTTAAAAGAAAATTTTTAGCATTCTGCACTCCTTCTCTAAATAAACTTTAAGTGTGCGAAATTTCATACTCCTCCGTCCGCGCAATTGTCGTTAAAAGAGGTACAAAGTTTATTCTTCACGTCATATATCAATACATAGCATAAAACAAAGTCGCTTCCCGCTGTCTGTCTGTCCCTATGTATGCTTAGATCTATAAAACTACGCAACGGATGTGATGAAGTTTTTTAATATATACAGTGATTCAAGAGGAAGGTTTATATGTATAATACATGCATATAATTGGACCCGGTAGGTGGCACACTGCTTAAGGGTTCTATAGGATACGGGTATTCACTCAAGCGGACGAAGTCGCGAGCGGGCCGCTAGTTAATATATAGATTAATGGGGAAAAAAGTCATCAATGGTTCATGTCGAACTGGTACCAGTTGTAGGAGTGATGGAATGTGTACTATAAGTAGAACGGTCACTTTATAAATAACATCATTCAGAAGGCTAGAGTGCGCCAGAGAGTCTAGACATCATTGATATAGTCTAATTAATACTTATGAAATTACGCTTGATTGATTTCATGTCAATCCCAAACGTTTCTCATTATATTCCATTTGTCTAGGCCCTTAGACGGATCGACCATAACAACAACGTTTGTAGCAAATCAGACAGATTGAGATAAGATAGCCAATTCCTCAGTTGATATACTCGTAGGATTCCAAGTGAAGGTCGCTACTATCTTCGGCCTCTTGCAATGAAGGACAGGCACTAGAATAAACTATTATGTCCAAAGTAGATACAGTTGTGTTTTCCAGTATGAAGTCGTCTGAACGTAACTATGCCGAGTTACGGAGGTAGTCTAGCGTAGGTACTCGCGTAGGGAAATGTGGCCATCAATTTTGTACTCATTTTCTCGCATCGTATAACCAGCAAGTGCGAGGTGAAGTCACTCCATCCATCACTATTCACGACCAGAGGCTAGGGCTGCCAATCGCCTACTTTAATAATAGGACAATGCTAAAAAAGTCCCACGCCTGGCGCATACGAAAAGTATCTCATATTTTTAGTAACAATGATCAGTAGTGTTCTGCATAAAGTGAAGTGTATCAACAAAATATTTTTTTATGCAGGATGTTACTAATTATTAAAATGTATGGTAAATAGTATGAAGACATTTTTACTGTATTATTTTATATTTTAAGCTAAAGTCAAGTAAAGTAAAGTTAGTCTCATCAATTAAGCACAACTTGCTGTGAGTAGGTACCAGATAGGTAGTCACCAACAAAAATCGGGTTAAGGGTAAAAACTTTTGTGTAAATATAAATAGAAATATTCTTTTTACATGATATAATGTTACTAAATTGGTTTTAAAACTACGTATACCTTTTTATACACTCTGACGTCCTTCTCCCGAATAGGAGAAGACTAGATCATCAAAATCACCAATTTTGGATAAACTCGCCGTTAGTGACCTCGACGCCACATTTGGCATAATCAAATAGGGCTCTGAGGTGGAATAAATAACATCAGTGATAAATTTCTAGCCGATCGCCGGATGAGCCAGAATCTTGGAAGCCTTTTAAATTACAAGTTAAAGAATTTTTATTTTACAAATATTTTTTTTTTTTTTTGTTTTTGTTGGCAGCCCTACCTACTATCTGACAATTGACTGACGAAGAGCCGAAGTGCCCTTGAGTTTATCACTGCGGCCAAGGACGATCGAAATGCTTTAGTTCGTTTCTTCTTGGAATACATGTTTACTAACGAAATATTTAAAACGCCATTAACTCATTAAGTGATTCTTTCACATAATTCAGATAGAACTTGCCATTAATGGTAGGATAATATATTCTTACATTGTGATCTATCAATTAAAACAATACAAATCTTTTTGTATCTTTATATATATTAAATCTTATGTGCGTGTGTATGTCACTGAACTCCTTCTAAATAGCTGGACCGATTTGGATGAAATTTTTTGTGTGTGTTCAAGTGGATTCGAGAATGGTTTAGATTTACAATTGGACCCGGTAGGTGGCGCTGCTATAGGGGCCCATCATGGGATACGGGTGTTCTTAAGCGGACGAATGATTTGTTTGTTTTGTTGTCAAGGAAACTGTCAACGTAAGTTCTTTGAATACCTAGGTTAGGTTACACATTAGGCTTATAATATTAATAATAATTATAATATTAATAATAATAATTCATTTATTAAAAGATAACAATATATTTAATTATGATTAGTAACAAATGGGCAATTAAAAAACTATATTAGTAATCAAATAAATGATAAGAAATTTTAAAATAAACATATATAAAATTGTACACTAAAAGCTATTTAACTGCCCCAATAAAATATTTTTTATTTATACTAAAACGATTGTATTTATACTAAGTTTTCTATAGTTACTAATGTAGTCTCTTACTAATTTAGTTTTCTCTTTGTTTCAGATTACGTTATAGGAAGACAACGAGTGCCACCATATACCAAGTGTTCTTTACAAAAAATTTAAGATTAGGTAAGTTTCATAATTTGTTTATTATTCATTATTGTAAGCACTTGGCCTTCAGCTCACCTGATTTAAGTGACGATAAGGCCGAAAGTGGAAACGCACTTCACCCGGAACTACTAGGGCACTTTGGCTTTCTTATGTCTATGTTATGGCGACATATTTAGATGAGATGGTGATGGCTAGCCAGGCGGACATACAAGCCCTACCACCAGTCAATCCTAGTACAATCAAGTACCCCTCGCTGAGAAACTCTAAAGTGTTTTATACATCTATTATAGATATTCATATTTTTTTTCGGAGGAGCTAATGGCGCATTGGTTAACGCGCCGGGTCTACGATTGCTAAGCTTAAACGACTTTAGCATAGGCTGGCCATCGGATGGGTGATCAAAAATTTACTATCTCGAGCTGTAAATAAAATAAATTAAAATTTAAAAAAAAATGAGACAACATCACATTGTTCTGATCCTAAGGTAAGTAGCTAAAGCACTCGTTTCATGGCAATCAGATACAACGACGGTACCACAACCACCCAGACCCGACACAATATCGAAAAGTTCGTTTTCGACATTGACCCGACCGGGAATCGAACCCGGGACCTCAGAGTTAGCGCCGCCCAAAGTTCGGCGTGCAAACCACTCGGCTACGGAGGTCGTATCACAATTATCACGTAAAGCCGCTGGCCCCATTACATTAGCAGTCGTTAACAACCACCGCACCGCACCGCGCCTGCGTGGTGGCTAATGGCCCGTTCTCCAAATCCATCCATAGGGATGGCTGCTACCCCAGCAGTGGGGACATAAATGAACAGGTGACGGTGATGTGATGAAATAAATTTAAATAAAGACAATGCAGGAAACTGAACTGTTTTACATAGCTGTATAGAGACACAATTATAACAATGTTCCAGGGTTGATACCGCGCACGCTGTACCACTATGCTGCGGTGTTCACCTCCAATCAAAACATAAATTGACATTTGTTTTTTATAATTTTGCATGCTGTATATTCAGCGAAACATGTTGGCCGATGCTAATTATAACTTTACAACTACTACATGACCATGTTTCTGGCAAAATAAAAGTTATTCTATTCTATTCTATTCCAATCAGGAGGACCTTACAGTTTGATAGATTTATAAAAATATGTAATAAAGATAACACACCATTGTCTTATAAAAAGCCTTTTATACCGCATTTACCCTGCCTTTGACATTTCGCTGTACTCACATAATAATTGAACGAGGGATAATGTCCTTTAGCCCTATAGAAATAAGATCAAGAATGTTGTGGCTGTTTGTTTCATTTTTCGCCTAACGTGGCTTAAGCTGTCGGCCGCGGCTTTACGTGGAGCGGGGTTGTGGAGCGGCCCTCCCGAGCGTATCGTATATACATCTCGTTCTAGTATCAGCATGTGGTATCAGTGTGACAAAATGTTTTTAAAAAGCAAAAAAAAGTTAAGATGTAAATTCTCGGTAGGCCTATCGCGTACTTCTATAGAAATAGTATACGAGTGTAACCGTTAGGGCCGCGATAAAGACACAATGTTCTCTGTTTTGACGTCTGTCAACTGTTAGTTCCATTTACTCTTTCGATTTCCATATTTCCACTCCAAGCCTCATCTGACCTCTGCTCTAGTCGTAGCGGTCTTCCGTTCCACAGGATTAAGAAGAGGAAAGACGGGAGCACGCACCAAAATATCTCCAGCGCACTTGACTGGCTTCTTCCATATTCTCTAACGCTCACGAGTTTTACATTATTTTATGTTTGAAACATGTTTTTACCAAACAAAAGTTATTTTCTTAAACGTATTGCACGTAAGTTATTGGCTACTGACAGTATATCTTGATACTTATTATTATGTATTTATTTCTGGTATGGAACAAAAAGATGTCGCTTTGCTGAGGAATTAGTTAAAGGAATGCGGAACGCAACCTCATTTACATACTAACTACTACGCACCATATTTCCGATTGCGTGACCAAAACATCTTACCTATATAAAGTTTCCTTTCACGCGGAAGTACGCTAGATAAAAAGAAAACTTCACAAAAATGCTACGCATTTTTTCACGTTTGTGTTTTATATGTAGAATAGTCGGTGAAAAATTATAACATGATGTTGTTAAAACTCTGTCAATGAGTGCTTCAAAGCACTTCAACATTTCAAGTTCCATTGATGTTGTTGTAACTTAAATAAAATAGTTTTTTTTTTATATTATCTCTTTACTTACCAAATTTTTGAATGCCAGCTTCTGGTACAAAGTGTGAGACCTTTATCTACCTAAGACCTTTTGTACCACGTTTTATACAAAATAAATTTTATTTCATTTTCATTTCAAGAAAAATATATTTTTTTTTTATTAATCTCTTTATGTCACTAATTTAGTATCAATTGTAAGAATGAACAGAGCATCTTTAAATCAACAGGGTAATATATTTCTCCGTCATTTAAAAATTATATAAACATAAAACTAAGAACAAACACAATAAAAAAACCAAACCAAAAAACTATTATATTGGGAGCTTTTTCTCAAGTTTCAGCAAATCCTTCTCACCAACTTTAAACATTTTATACTCTATCTACACGAATTACAGGTTATTACATCCTCTATGGAACTCGTATCACCACTCGTAACCCGACTGCAGCCTCTAAACAGAACAACAAACATTATGGTCGGCATAAACATCCATAAATTTCCCTACGGAGTCGCTCTTCTTATCTCAATTCAGTAGTTTTATGTGCCCGCTTGCGTCGCTCACATTGTCGTTCCAGAAACTTGGTAATTTTCACGTCGTAGCTATGTACTATGCTGTTATGGAGTGTATCTTTAACATGGTACCGTGTTTCTTGAAAAGCTTTTATTCGTTCTTAGCCATATCTATATCTATACTAATATTATAAAGAGGAAAGCTTTGTATTTTTGTATGTTTGCAACGAACAAACTCAAAAACTACTGGACCGATTTAAAAAAATATTTCACCATTAGAATTCTACATAAGCGCTGAGTAACATAGGCTATATTAAAAAAGAAATTTCCACGCGTGCGAAGCAGGGACGGGCCGCTAGTGTAAGATAACAACTAATATAATTGTTAAAATGAATATGTACGTGCTGTCTACAATTATCATTGATGTTAATAAACAGATATAACAAAAAATAATTTAATGTTGTCGTTTAATCTATCGTTATCATCATCAGCCTATAAACGCCTCACAGCTGGACTCAGGCCTCCAACAATAAACAAAGCCACATGGCAAGATTGAACCATATGTAACTATAAAAATTAGACCATAGAATGTAAGCTTCATACAAACGCGCTCGAGCCAACGCACACATAGAAAGCGTCACGTAAACTCGGTGTCCTGGACAGGGTGCGGCGATTCCTCACGCCGGATCAGTTGTGCCTTTTGTACAAGACACAGGTGTGATCTTGCGTGGAGTATTGCTCGCACCTTTGGGACGGTTCCGCAAAGTACCTTATCGATGTCTTGGACAGATTGCAGCGGCGCGCTATACGCATTATCGGCAATGCAGAGGTCACTAATGCTCTCGAGCTCCTGCAATTGCGGAGAGACATAGCGTGATTCAGCGTCTTCTACCGCTTATACCACGGCGAGTGCTCTGAAGAACTCTTTGACCTTATCCCACCTTCTTCCTTCCTCCATAGGAGTACGCGTGCTGCTCTCCGGATTCACCCCTGTACTGTCTCGAACATTCCATTGCGCACAAAGAAATTTGGTGACTCGTTTCTTTGTCGCACTTCCAAAAGATGGAATAGTCTACCAGCACACGTTTACCCTCCTTCCTATGACATGGGGTCCTTCAAACGAGGCGTGAAGAGGCACCTTGTGGGCCGGCAGGGTGAGGGTGACTGATGCTGCGTTGTTTTCACGCTGCACCAGTTGTCCTTGCGTCTGGACTCTATTTCCACTTAACATCAGGTAAAGTAAAGTCATTTGTCGAGCTACGTATAAAAAAAAACCTCTCACTAACACGGACTCTCGCAACAGCGGACCAGGGGATCTATTTTTGAATCGCACGTATGATATTGTGTTGTCGCATGCGACTTAAGTCACACTCGTCTTCCGAGTCGCATGACGCCGATTTTCCGTATTTTTGAATAGTTCGTTTCCGGTGCTGCCAACATAATACGAAATGTTGGATGTATCCGTTCCACTCGAGAATTTAGAGAAAACCGGTAACAACCGCAATGAAAACGGAACGTAATATCCATGTTTCTATTGGCTGTTAAAAACAACCTTTGCTTTTTAATAGAAAAGACTATCAATGACACAAACAAACGAGTGACATGACATTGACACAACGCATTGATTTTAACGGTTATTCTATAAATCGCTTTGTGTCGCTCGACTGCTGCAACGAGTGGGTGAGGGCACTCGTTACGGTTAAGCGATTCAAAAATATGGAAAGTCAAATGTCGAACGAAAATCAGTAGAAACCAAGCGCTCGACTCGAGGCGAATCAATAAAAAATAGAGCCTCTGTACTTTCTATCATATCGGGTAGAGTTGGGATTTTTTGTTAGGTAATTTTAAATCGGGCAGAGTGTACGAAGCCCGAGCTGTTCCGAGATCCGTGTCTATTTGTGAGTTGCTCGAGAGCGGTATGTATTTAACTTACACTCAGGGGTACCCTTGTTTTGTGCCATAACCCACTATCATGGCTATTCGTGGCCCAATGAGGGTTGTAAATTTGTACAATTGCCTTTTTACCTTCGACAACAACTGGATTAACGTGCCATCCGAACGTGCTATACGTACCTAGGTAAACAAATTGTCATGGAACACACATACTTCTCGTGTAATTGTATTGCGCAAAAAAAAATAACGACGAGCTCCTCATTTGTGCTCAATTAAAATGTGATTTTTTATTTTTATTTTAAGTAAGGCCGGCGCATTTTACCCTAAATCCTCAACTACTAAGGAACCAGCCATACGCTGCGAATCGAACTCGGAACCTCTGGGTCTGAGAGTAGTTGTCTTGCTAGACTACAGAGGCGACGCGGTTGAACAACAAAAAATATCGAGCGCCCCTTAATCTAAATGTAATACTTATAATCAAGCCTCCTTAATCGCTAATGCTTTTATAATCCAAGCTTCTATTTATTTACTAATTTGTACAACCCTGGTTCATCCCCGACGCGCCCACTTCAAGGCCGTGTGGCCCGATGTTGTTATTTGCATTTTGTAAGCTATTACAACGTATGTAGTTTTATTTTCGGATGGAAGGTATGTGGCTGTTACTATAATAAATTACCACATAGACCAGAGACCTTTTACAGACACGTAATCTCGCAACTGTACGCAGCAGTCCGAGCGCATTTTTTTTTTTTCTTTTAGTTGATGGCTTCGTGCGATTAGCACATTTAGCCAGTGTCAAAGTAATTTTTCTTACAAGTAATACATAAATATACAATATTTCCTTCCAGTATGATGGTGATGAACGATAATATAAATGAGAAGTGAGAAATGATATACCCCCCAACCCCTCGAGTATCTCAGTAAAGATGCTATACTATCTTCGGGCGGACTTCTTGAGAGAATTTGAAAAGTGAAGTTGCACTGTTTTGTTTCATTTGCCAACACTCATGCGCACTTACGAACACTTAACGGTTAATAACCCACCATTATTTCACATTAATATTCGACATAACACAAATTTTTAGAAAATAAAACAATACCGGAGAAATGACTCTTCACTTTCCCGCCAAGAAGTCCCGAGCGCAGTTGTTGCGAGATTTCGTGTCTGCGTGAGGTATCTACGAGCGTTGCTTTAGCCGTAGCGCATCATGTATGAAACCTTCTGTAGGCTCCTTATTTGTGCTGTTACGTTGTTACAACTAGGTCATGTGTTTAAATTTAAAACGTGCGTTTTCGTTCACAATGAACGAAAAGACAAAACAAGTACGCTTGTTCATTTTTTAAAATACTATCACAATTTGTCAAGAGTAAACGACCTTGTCGCTCCATTCTGCGAGTAGCCATGCATGGAATATAAGCTGACAGAAGTTATTTTGATAAGGTACAAAAGTGCTTATATATTATTGGACTCGATTGTACCTTAGTCATTAACTTGTCACCGAATACGAAACAATACAGCAAAGTAAACTTATCTGTCGCCAGCATCTTTATATACCGACAGAGAGTCGAACGGCGCATAATAGAAAAACAATATTGATATCATAAGTCCATAAAAGTTTTTCTATTACGCTCCTCGCCCAAATACAGGGATTGAAACTTAGTTTGCCTTTTATATTCCCGTTAGAAGCCGTCGTATTGAGTGGCTAGTTCGAGAAATATTACATTTTATGATGTAAACCTTCGTACAAAAGGGAAAATGTCCTAACTTTTGCTGAATATGTAGTGGCAATCTTCTTGTGATGCCTCTTGGCTATCTTCTGTTCCCTACACTACTGGCTGGTCGTCATACCTGCTTAATATGTTACTATATTACGAATATTCACCAAACAGTACAGGTGTATCACTTTTTAAGGTCGCCCCTGAACTTAAAATAGAAAATACACTATGCAATATATATAGCATTAACTTATATAACTCATGTTAACACTTATATAAATAAAAGAAACTATAGGTCTGGTAATTATTATTTTATATTTAATTAATGATGAAAACTATATGACCGTTTCTTTTCTATTAAATAAATAAAATATATAAATACAATATGCATACGGTTGAAACTTGGTTTTCCCTCTTTCCTATGATATGGGGTCCTTCAAACGAGGCGTGAATATGCACCTTGTGGGCCAGCAGAGTGAAGTTGACTGATGCTGCGTTGTTTTCACGCTGCACCAGGTGGTGTGGAGTCAAATGCCGTGCTAAGTATAAAAAAAAAGATTGTAATTATTATTATGATGATCAGCGGTCCAAAAATCGCAATAACTTATATCACGCACTCAGATCTTGGTAAAATACTGAAATGTTTATTTGGAATTTTAAAAAAAAATACAGAATATGGCAACAAAAAGGTACCTGCATGTAGTAGCTAATAAAAGAAGAATCAGATATAGGTATCATCACCATCAGCCTATCTATACACGTCCACTGCTGGACAGGTATATGGTCAACATAAATACCGATGCACGCGAATTCCAGTCATAAAACACATTGATTACTTTTAAGTCCTAATTATTATATAGGTAATTGCTAAATACCTAAATGCTAAATGCTAATAATTGTAAATTGTTTTAAGATACACCACAAGACTAATTAGTGTTACAGGTTACTCTTTTCGTTTTTTTTTAAATAATTAATGATTGGGTAACGACATACTTTTTTTTTCGTTACTTCTATTAAAGAGTTTCTTGCGCCCATTCTTCTCCACAGCTAAACAATAGACGTCCTGTATGGGTAGTAGGTAAAAAATGTATGGACGATTCAAATGCACTTTTCGTAAGTTTATTTGAATGAAAAAGTTATGACTTTGACGTGAAGGTAAATATGGGCCAACTTTTAACTTTTGGCTGCTCCAACATTACAACTTGCTTTATCTAACATAGCTCCAATTATTAGTGGTTGTAAACTCGTTGTAAACGTATAATAAGAACATAAGGAATAATTAATCAAGAGGAAATTTGCTGGAGCCGCGGCTGTATCGATTTTAATCGAACGGATTAAAGCTCCGCTCCGTTATTACCATGGGTTCATGTATAAGCACTTGTTACTTTTTTGAACAGAGATTATTACTTAAAGCATATTAATAACAGTCATATTAACCCCGGAGGAGCTCGTGGTTAACACGCTTCATCAGCGATTGCTGAAGTTAAGCATCTTTTGGTCAAAAGCCTGGTCATCGGATAGGTGACCTAAAATTTATAATATACACCTATATATATATATATATATAGCTTTATATGTATATATATATTAGCACTCGTTAACAATCACCAATCCGCACTGGGCCCGCGCGATGGTTAATGGCCCGTACTCCCTGTGGTGTTTCCATTTAAAGGGAAGGCTCACGCCCTGCAATAGGGACATATAAATGAGCTGGTGATTGATGGTGATTATGATCATAACTGCAAAGCAAAATAAACCGCTTACACTACATACACGTATCACGCGCGTGTTTCCGGAGCTAAAGCTGAAGTTTTTATGCTTTTATGCCGTGTACTTTTTGTTATCCATCCCATCTCCAGGCGGCAGATAGCAAGCAATCAGCAGATAGAAGGGTAGTCGCTGTCTAGTTGGATTGGTTGAACAAAATCCTACTACCAGCCGAAACTATTACTCCTGTTATGCGATTCCTCCACCAAGCCAACACTGTCAATGGTAAACCATCACCGTAGTTTATTGACGCTGAACGCCTTTTTTATACCCAAACTTCAACACAGTAATGCAGAATACTGTTGGCAACATAAACAATAATGCCTTTGCATTTTTAATAGTTGTTTTGTGCGAAAGAGAGGTACATATATCGTTTGCTCTCTCTCTTCTCTGCAGCCATCTTGTGTAACCACGTAATTATCGTAGCTCCGTTTTAACTATAGTTATTTAATGTAATACAGTGTTATTGTCCTGGAAAAGGCATTAAACTTCATCTCAATCAACTTTGAGTGTATTATTTACATAAACAAACCCAGTGTGCGTGAGTAGACGAAAGCACTGCTACGCCCAATTACTGCGACAGAAATATGTATTAAAATAAAAGTATTAGAATTGTGAAGATATACAGGATATTTGTGGATACCTTACTAACGGCTACCTCCAATTTGTTTTACACAATATACTGGTCCGTCACATTAACATGATAAATGTTTGTAAGCGCTTTAAAACGAATACGAATAAAGACATTGTTCCAATAACCACTTCTTACACCAACTAAACAATTGTACAATAAAACTAAACTAATGAACCTATCCCAACTACATAAATATACAATTAGATATAAAAAAATATACGCATAATCTCCGACACAAAAACAAACTCAAATTAATTACACCTAGGGCTAAATATGGGAAAAAAGACAATTCCGTTTGAGGTAACCAGATGAAGTGAAAACTTTTGTAACTATATACATGTTTAAAAATAAACTTAAACTGCATGTCGCAACGAGTACCACAGAGTGACAATTTGTATACTATAATTTATGTATTGTATATATCTCTATATAAGCGAAATGTAATTTCGTATGAAAATAAAGATCTTTAAACCTAACCTAACCTTGCGCTTTAGTACCAGGGTGCTGTTTACTTTGTCGTGCGAAACCTAAACTCGATCGCGTCAGAATAGCGAGTAGCCTTCGTAAACTCATGGTAGAGCACCGTGGGCTTACATTAATCACGAACCTGATGCCGAGGTCAATTCTCACTGCTCAGTAGCCTTGGATGTTTAACCCTTTACATAATTGAGGGTTAGGTGAGTAGGAAAACGTTTAATTTCCGTTTGATGTAGAGCTACTTTTAACACGTAAGAAAACCAAAGACTTACTTTAAAGTGTTTTAGAAGCTCATGAAACGTCGGTTTTTCTTAGCAAATTTTTAGCTAAGATTGAAACATAGTTTGTTAAACTACTGTTATTTGCCGAGCTCTTCTCAATAGATGACTGCGTTACGCAACAAATATTACAATAAGATGAGCAAAATCCCTCAAAACCAATTTGTTAAGACTTCATTTTAACTACTTTTAAATGTGTTATTTCATTTCAATCAATCACCTCCCATCGAGTCATCCAAATTATAAAAATACTAATGTTAAGCTTTTCGTTCTTGAAGGAAATGAGATGTACACACGCCTGCACATCAACCTACCACAAACTGTCAAATTTCCTCAATAGACTTTGAACTTTATGATTAAGGCATATGGTTGTCAATGTATTGACGAAATTCGACAGTTTTGGATAGGTTGATGTGCAGGCGTCTGTACAATTAAAGAGTTCAAATTACCTCAAAATACTAACTAACGTTAACTAACGTTAATCATTGTCAAAAAATAAACAAAAGCGTTGCATTTTTAACTTCTTCAATTAATTATCTTGATTTACTGGAGACTCCGATTTCCCGCTTAAACGCCACCGTAGAGCCAATTGCAAACTTGATCAGCTGCCAAATTGGACAGAAGTTTGTAACTGAGCGAAGCCTAGGAAGTCTGTCCAAGTCTTTGAGGGAAAATGGGCAATCACTATGCTCCCACCTGATAGGTAGCTAAAGTCGGGCGGACGTGACGAGAATAGTCGGAAACTTATAATTTTTCTTATTTAGTTCTCGAAACTAATTACAGCTGGAGTCCGATTAGTTGATAGTAAATTTTTTTTTATGACCTAGTTAACTACCTTCTTCAGTTGCAGTTTGGCCATTTATTAAAATGCTCTGTGTTTAATTTCGAATATTATTATCACGAATGTCAAGATAACGAATCTCTTAATTCCGAAAATTTTAAAAACGTGTTGCTTGATTACTAATCCAACCTAGGTTAGCTCAGGTTAAACGACAGCTGAAATTCAAATAAAATTGCAACGTTTAGAAATTAATTATTTTCAAAAATTTTATTTGTTTGAAATTTCAATGGGAAATGGGTGTTTCTCGTTCAAGTCACATTATTTAATTTTCACATCTTTTTGTGCGGTAATTTGGGTTATACGTAACCATTATTTGCGAATGTTTTTCCTTTTTCGTTTGATGAAGTGTGAAAGCGTGTGCGTTTAAAAATATAAATATAAATCTACGATACATTGACGATATTCAAAACTGTACTTCGCTAGCCGCTGACATCTGTGTTACCACTAGACCACAGAGGCAGTCAATCCTATTTAAGTAATATTATGAAATAAAAAAAAATGCTACACATAACAATATTACAGCATATAAATTTCCAAGCATGACCCTTTACATACAAGACAAAGTTCCCATAAAAGAACTTCATGTTCTATTGTAATATTCATCGATGCTATATTCATTGGAGCCCAAGCATCTGGTACATTTTGCCCAATATGAGTAAACAATACGAAATGTAGTGTGGAACATCTCCCTCGCACGAACGAGATCTGACTTGAATGCGCTGAATAATAATTTGGATAAGAAATAGAATAGTATAGTTTATTAGTGTCACAATCTACAAAGTACCTCCTCGTAATTATTAGGTTTTTTTTATGTAAACAAGGTGATTTTTACCTTTACACAGACACAGTCAAATTAGCCATGACCAGCTAACTAACTGTTATTCTGGCCAGAAAATAGAGGAGCAATATAAAAACTGATTTTATACCTACTACCACAAACTGTCAAATTTCCTCAATAGACTTTGACTTAAGTATATTTTTTTATATATCTTACGGGTCAGCACAGTGCCTTGATCTCACCTGATGTAAAGTGATGATAAGGCCAATGATGGAAGCGCACTTCACCCGGGAACCTCAACTAGCGAGGCACTGGCTATCTTATCTCTAGATGCCGGAACACAACAATGCAACAAACATTGATGTTATGGCGACATATTTAGATAAGATGGTGGTAACTAGCCAGGCGGACTAACAAGCCCTACCACCAACTAAACCGAGTACACAAACATGTACCCCCCGCTGGGAGTCTAACACGGGACCACTGGGTCTAAACCGGTGGTCTTAGCCACTAGGCCACAGAGGCGGTTAATAATAAGGATATAAGGATAATATATGGATAATGGTTGAACATTCTGATGTGCAGGCGTGTAAACGTAAAATTTGTTACATTATTTTGCCATCTCACATTTAACCAAACAATTGGTATGCAATAACAGAGAGGGCTCTAGTTTATTCCAACCAATAAAAATTAACAAATCAATGAAATAAAAAAATAAACAAGAATAAGATTCTTAAATGCTTTTTTATAAGTTTATTTGAATTATAAATGTTGACTTTAACTTTGATGTCACGCCACCTATATTAGAAAATCTGACATTGCGCCGATGTTCCGCGAGCATCTAAGTAGTAATTTAAAAAAAACATACTGTTTTTATTTTGTATCGTTTATAAATCTTGCCTAAAATATATAAAAAAAATATTCTGTTGAGGTGCCCTAGATGTTGTAGTGATTCTAGCATGTTTGCCGACGTGACGGTGCATACGGTATTTATCCAATTACGCAAGAAGTGTTAGCATTATCGCTCACAGTCCATGGTGCTAAGTGTGTGCTTATCTTTTTTCACTGATCGATCTAGTTAAAGTGGACTACGATTTGTATAAAATCGGAACATGACCTAACCTTTTGTAACTATGTACTTACATAAGTTACAATTTACTATAAATATAGTGCCTACAGTGACCTTGTGCGGACTTCGTGGGAGAATTTGAAGTGACGTTGCACTGTTTTGTTTCATCTGCCAACACTCGTGCACGTTCACGTACACTTAACGGTTAATAGTCCACCATTATTTAACTCTTCACTTTCCCACCAAGAAGTCAATGTGATTATTAATGTGCTATAACACATTTATAAAAAAAACCTGTTAATCTACCTAGAAAACTAACGCTTGTGTAAAATATGGGTTCACGGAGCTATAAGAGCTATTTGTAGCCTAAACTGAATAAATGATTTTGAATTTTGAATTTATAGGAGTGGAGTATTTTTTTCAGATAGTATACTGATTGCCATATTCAGCATTTTCGGCGTCACTGAACTTAAGGGAATGGAGGAGTTAATATTGAACAACACTTTCTCGCATTCAACCCAATTATGCGCTTCCGCTACCGACAATTAAACTTGTTGGCTTTGTTGTTGGCTTTTCAAATGTTAATTGAATACAATTCATGTCTCTATAACATCAATGTTTGTAGCATTGTTGTGTTCCGGCAGCAAGCTTTTTTTATGCTGATTGCCTCAAACGGCATTTTTAGCTTCGCCGGGCATTTTTGGGGGCGGCGAGAAACTTATAGGGTTCCTCGAGCCGTGTGAAACGAGTCACCTTCGGAGGTTTTCTAGAGGGAACGGCATCACGCACTAATGCGTGTCCCCGTGCCCTACTAGATTCTCCGAGGGGTTCGGATCGGATCGGTCCGGCAGCAAGAGATAAGATAGCCAGTGCCTCAGTAGTTGAGGATCCCGGGTGAAGTGCGCTTCCATCATTGGCCATTTCAAAAGTAATCTAAAGAGCTTTGCTAGGCTGAATGCAAATGTACATTTTAAATTCCAAGCAGTTTCCGGCGGCTCGCTAACATTTCTGGAACAATAGAGGAAATGGTAATTAGAACTGAAGTTGGCTACTGACAATTCCTTGCAAACTTGTACCTAAAAGAATGTCTTGTTCCACTGTACAAATGAACAGAATTCTATTACATAGGTTGTTCTTGCTTCTTTCATTCTATGTCCATATTTCATAATGAAACATATAATACGAAACTACTTGCGTCAACGAAATTTCGAAAATGTTTATTGCAAACTATAATAGTGGGTAATATATTTAAATATCATAGCCCCCTGGAGCAAATCGAACCCGGTACCTGGTGTTGCGAGCCACTCGTCAAAAGAAATTTATATTTTTATTTTATTTTTACATATAAAATTTCTTAATGTATGATACATGCCATGGTGTTGCAATCAAGATTGTTTTCATTTTCCAGGGTATTGATTGAATGTAACATTGTTTACCCTGTTGGCAATTATATTAATCTGTAAAAGAGACACGGGTTCATGGGGGGCCTTGTTGAAGCCTCCGGTGACAAGAAGGCTGGCAGCTACCTCTGCCAACGTATTAGCTTGGCAATCCAAAGAGAGAGATGTTACCAGCATTCTTGGGACCGTTCCCATGAGTTCCCATGATATCTTTTATTTATAGGTTTAATAAAAATATTAAGTTATATTAAATTTACTTTATTTCTTCTTTAGTAAGTACCTACTAGTCTTATATTTCACTGTTATCTGTAAAAGTAGTTTCGATTCTATATACTACACATTGAAATGAAACGCGTGAACTTTAGAAAACAATATGAAGTCCTTAAATAAATATATAATGAGCTATCTGCAGCCAAAATAATAAATTTATGTGTCATCTACATAGTAAACAACATTCTAATGGTTCATACGAATGGGCCCTCACATTCAACCTCGTCCCACCTAATGGGAGAAGAACTGCTTGGTCATTGTTGTTTTGGAGAAGTACAAAGGAAAGTGTATGTGTAGCCCATTACCATCTAATGCGGGAAATGTAGATCGTTGTAGCGGACATTAACAATCCATTTGTCCAAGCTAGAATATAAATATTTAGTAGATATAATTAGCATAGTAGTTATTAGCCTTTCTACTGTCCCACTGCTGAGCAAAGGCATCATTGAAATCAAGCCATCGCTACTGCGATGTTGCTTAACTGCTGGGCAAAGTTTAAAATAAAATAATAATAATAAAAAGTTTTTATAAAAAAAGTCCTATCAAGCCTTAAAAAAATGTCGTTCTCTAATATTTGTTTAAAAATGTTTAAAAAGTTTAAAGGTGTCATAAAAAAATGGCTTGTGTTTAAACGCCAACCAAAAATGTATCAATTTTACTACCAATAAAATTCAAAACGCTTACCAAAATGGATAAATGATCACCAAATTGTGTTTCCTAAAACATTATAAAAATAATACAATTTATATTTTTAGTAAAAGCCTTAAAAATATATGAATACCTTTTAACTGCATTTCAGACCAAATATGTTATATTGTCACCAAATAGATAATACTAATATTTTATGCCTCAAGTTTCAATTTGGTAAATTTGGCTTCCTGTTGTCTAATAAAAAATATAACCTCGAAATTCAACACAATCGCTACGCTGCGCTTCGCGATTATCTTAAATTTCTAGCCTATCACGTGACCTACAGGAGTAGGGCAGCTAGTATCCTCAATCATTTGAATAATAGTGTAAAAAATTATTTATTATTATTTAATTAAAATTGTTGGTATCAATGTTACTGTTTCAGTAAAACAATATTTGGTGAGCATTAATCCATTTTGGCAAGCAAAAAGAATATACACGATACAAAGCGTACAATTATTCTGATATGTGTAATTAGGTAATTATGTTGCTGAGCACATAAAATGTAAGTACCCTAAAAAAATACACGTTTGGCACCTTATAATAAAATTAATCATATAATTTTCTAACAAATAACTTACTACGATAAAATTCTAACGCTCTTTTTATATTGATGTCTATATCTGTACACAATAAAATCTGTAACCGGCCTCCAGCCAATACTGCCTAAACAGTCGTCTTCAGATTGAGCCCTCATATCAGCGTGCATGAATAATTCAAATATGAACAACACGGGAACAACACACTCGTGCAGAATACATAACGTTTCACATCCCACACTTGTAACAAGGCTCTATAAAGTTTATTAGAAACACCTTTTTACAGGACAACAGTAAAAAAGTGAAATATCTTTTACCCAGTAAATAAAGTAATAAGTAGCTGGTAGGAGGAAATAAGATTATTACAAATACAAACTATTTAAGTTATTAGCCTACAAATATTCCCACTGCTGGGCAAAGGTATCCATGATTGACATGTAGCAAATAAATTAATATGAATATGACATTCAGTAGCACGCTTAAAAATGCTGTTTGTTAATCACAAATCTTGGCTATGCCACCTGACCTGAGAAATTATCCCAGGACCTTTGGATATGAGACCGAGCGCTTCACTATTAAATACATAAATATATTAAAACCGACAAAGCCTTCAAATACATCAAACATTGTTTCGGGCACAATACACGCGCCGGATTAGCGCTTAATCCCGCCGCAGTACAAACATCACCTGTTTACCTTGAAGCGGCGCTGTCTCCCATAAAATTACAAAGTACCAACATTCTAGCAGCGCCTTACCTTTACAACCGCCTATAATCCAGGTTAAAAGCATTACAGTCTACTACGAGTGACAGCACTTCACTTTCTTTGTTGCAGAATGCGCAATACGACTGCGAGCCATCCGGAGTGGAAGAGTCCACTCGGGGCACCTCCCCCGGACGCACGGGTGCCGCCTCCTCATCCCCCAACCTTCACCAAAAAACGCTTTGCTCGTGGAACTGCACAAACTCAACGTGCCTTGCACAACTGGCTTTATACGCTTCGCTCCGAACACACCGACCCTTTGCGGGAAACTCGAGCAAATACCTTACCAGAACAGAAGGTTCATGTATTCACCTTCGTCCAAAAACCCCACTTTGGAACTGCACGGCCGACCCACGTTCGCCGCAACCTACCGTCTAGTGGACCACTGCCACAGCGTCCTACTGACGGCGAGGAACGGCTCGTTCGAAATCGGCCCGGCGATCAAGCTGCTGTGCTCCTACCAAATCCACTTGCCGTACGGAACCCGAGTGGCTTTGAGACTACAAATGGGCACGGGACCAATCTCGGCTAAGGAGAATGATATATCGAATATTATTCATGAAGATTTTCTGGCTTTGTGTAAAGGAATGGAGTTGACGCTTGAAGACGGTGATTCTAAGTGGAAGCACTGTTCCCAACCTGGTGATCCCTTGAGAAGCGTACAAATAATATCTGAAAGCAATTCTATCCGTTTGAACATAAGTGTCATAGCGAAGAAACATTCTTCTGCGATGTGGTTGAAGGTTTGGTGGATGGATAAGGCTGTGGAAGAGGTGGTCGGCCATTGTGATTACGGATGGGTGCTGTCTGGTGACTTCTGCATATCAGCGGTAAGGGAGACGAAGAGGGCGTGGAGGCAGGCTGAGGCGGAGTGCGTGCGGTTAGGAGGACATCTCGCGAGCGTCCTCACGGAGCGACAACAGCAAATTATTGACAAAATGTTAATAAACGCGTAAGTATTACGTACAATCTTATTTTTAGACCAACTTTGGTAACGATCTGTAATAAAAGCCTTAAATTGTATTGTTGTACCTCAAGAACATCTACTTTCATATTCGATATCCTTTTAGTCTAAACAATAATTTAAATTATGCAGATGTACAGTTGGATGTCGATATCGCCTCACTGGCGCAGGCCTCCCCCAAGGCGCAATATTTTTCCAATTTGTTCCCAATCTCTCCGTAAACAAATCCCGTATGTTTTCCTCGGCCTACCTTTTTATTTTTCCGTAAATTATGGGCGTAAAAACCGTTTCTAGAACCATTTTGTCATTTATTTAGTTTGCGTTGAATACTTGGGCTTACTACACCAATATTTCTCGCTTTTAACTCGAGCATCAATCCGTAAGGCAATTGACGCTTCTGTTCAAGGACAAAAGTAGTTCATGAATCCAATGCTTTTTAATGATTAATTTGGCAAATGTCTCCTCTCTACCAGATGTTGAGCAGAAGTCCAGGTGCGAAGACAGCTAGTGGATCATTTTATTTTGGAAAGATATTGATGTTGGTTCCGATGGTTTTTTACTCCGTAACCGGGCTTTTATGGGCGGCGAGAATGTAAAGGTTACTCAAGCCGTGGTGACCGAACATCCTCACAGTGTTCTAGTTCTAGATTTTTGCCGATGCCCGCTGTCGTTCAATTAGTGGTTTCAAGGCTATGACCTCGACTCGGGATGACCGCGGGGCTAGCGGAGCAGGATTTTGTCTCACTAGCTGTCCTCAGTTGTTGGTTGTGTTGTTCGCAGGCCTTTTTTTTTTTTTTTTTAACCCCGGGGAAGCCGTTAAGACTACCCGGCCTTGAAGAGGCCTGACGGTTATGTGGGACTCGCCCGTCCGCCTTTCCACACCCACTGACAAGGAGTTAGCTCCAAGTCAGCTGCCAGACCAAGTCTAGCTGAGAGGGTGAGACAGAGGGGGATACCCACTAACCCCTGGGGGACCAAACTTCGAAAAGCAGAAGGCTAGGTGGCGGTCACGGGACCTGATCCACGAGGGAAATGACCGCGCGGTTGTTCGCAGGCCTGGCGCTGGCGTGGACGACGTCTACTGGATCGGTGCTACCGACGCGGTGCATGAGGGGGAGTTCCGATGGTCGGACGGGCTGCCTTTTTCCTACGCACGTGAGTATTCACCTCTATTTTTATCAATTCAAATAATTATAAATATGTTGAAGTGAAGGTGCTCTCCTCGTTCCGTCCGCGGACCTGTAGGATTTGCAACGAGATCCCTTCAGAGAGTTTTTGTGTGCTAAAGCATGGAGTTTTTCAAGTGTAAATAGGGCTTTCAAAGTCGGTAATGCCAGATGCTGCAGATGTCCATGTCATCATGTGGCACGCGTTGCTTGCTTACCGTCCTCTTACATAAAGAAAAAAGACAAATCATACATATTTTTTTTTCCATCAATGCTATTTTATGTAAATTACAAGATAATACCGCTGGCTTGCAGCTTAGATCACAAAGTACTGGAAAAATTATACGAGTCTTGTGAGGTCTTGGTAGCTCAGCGGTCTGAGCAGACTTAACCGATCCTAACCAATAATCCAAGGGGTTCGATTTCCACTCTAGCTTTCTGAGACTGGCTGATTTTTTCTAGTACAATTTTATCTAGCAAATCATCAAGTCAATATCATTCAAGTACCTAAGCACTTTTGGTATTTTTTATTAAAGTTATAGAATAGAATAGAATAGAATAGAATAGAATAGAATAGAATTTATTTGCATAAAACATATACTTAATTGGAAGACGTTTAGAAAAGTTTCACAATTCGTTATAAGGTTGTTTTAAAATTAATCTCATTAATTTTGTGTTTTTAATAAGCCGCGTCTACTATCAAAAGATATGGGCTAACTCTCAAACTCTTCGTTTCAACAATTTAGAAACTTCGGGAAAAAATTAATGTTACTTTATAAGCTTAAAGGAGAAATCTAGTTATACACTTAATGAATATGTACTTTTTTGAAGTGGTACTTCATTTCCAAACTTAACAAGCTCATTTAACAATATGTTCGCCTTATAAACAACTATAAGCTAATTATAAATCTCCACAAATGCTATAAACAAACCAAACAAATAATTCTAGGTTCTTGTACCTACTACTGGACAACATTTAGTCAGAGTTTTTTTTTTCTTCAACATTAGCCTATAAGCGTTCTTTTACTGGGCTGATGTTAAAAATCCACCATTTTAAAGGTGAAAGTCCAGGGGGCCGACCGCCTAACTCGATTGCTTTCGATTGCTTTGGCTACGTGTATAGTTTATGACGTCATCTTGTCATTAGGTAACGCCTATAAAAGCAATATCGAAAGCTATAGCCAAGATGACGTCATAAAGCTAAACGTCATATAGCTAAATGACAAGATGATGTCATAAACTATACACGTAGCCAAAGCAATCGAAAGCAATCTAGTTAGGCGGTCGGGGGGCAGTTCCAATCCACCAACTCGCTTTAAGCGTTTTTTTTGGAGATATTGGCTATTGTCTCAGACGGCATTTTCAACTTCACCGGGCTTTTTTGTGGGTGACGAGAAACTTAAAGGATTCTTCAAGCCATGAGAAACGAAGCACCTTCGGAGGTTTTCTAGAAGGAACGGCATCACGCACTAGTGCGTGTCCCCGTGCTCTACTAGATTCTCTGAAGGGTTCGGACCGGATCGATCATTAAGCCAGCTTTTTGGTTTATGGCCCGTTCTCCCCATGTAACTCGGTTGTTAATATGGTATCTCTTGCGCCTTATTTTTTGTTTTTAACTAGTCGAATTTGCATCGTTCGGATCGACCGGATGATATGTGACCGACCTACTAAACGGGTAGACGGGTGTCGAACAACCCGTCAACCGCTGTAATTTTATTTGTTTTTTTTTTATATTTACGGGTAAGCACAGTGCCTTGATCTCACCTGATGTTAAGTGATGATAAAGCCAACGATGGAAGCGCACTTCACCCGGGATCCTCAACTAGTGAGGTACTGGCTAACTCAGCTGCCGGAACACAACAATGCAACAAACATTGATGTTATGGCGACATATTTAGATAAGATGGTGGTAGCTAGCCAGGCGGACGAACAAGCCCTACCACCAACCAAACCGAGTACACAAACATGTACCATGCTGGGAATCGAACCCGGGACCTCTGGGTCTAAACCGGTGGTCTTGCCACTAGCCACTAGACCACATTTCTATTTCTACATTTCTGTTACTATTGCTGGGCGGGACTCGATGTACGATCGTGTACTCGATGAATCTTTCACGGCAACTCCTCAGCTTAGGTGTAGGACATTTTTAAACTAATGATAATATAAAATTTCTCAGACACGAAACTAAATGTCAAATGTAAGAAACAAAGTTCAACTTGTATGCCAACTCCTAAAGGTAAAAAAGTCCTAAAGGTCTTAAAGGTTTGTTGTTTGTTTGCTATATGTAAAGTTTATTCATTTTTTTTTTTGTTTTTCTACATCTTTTATGTTAAATCTTTTTTATTCATATTTCTCGGTTTATGTTTTTGTGTTCTATTTGTACTCTGTTTTAATTCTGTTTTTTTATTATTTCGTGTTTCCTTTGTTGTGATGTCAACAAATGCTTTTTTTTTCTTCTTTTCTTTAAAGACATATTCATTCCAAGTATTAGCACATATGTTGGGGAAACCCAACTAACTGCAGTACAATCGTCGCAAGACTCTATAAAGGGGAATAGCCGGGAATTCCTTTCGAGAGCGACGCTTTACGGTGGAGTTGTAAGGCTCTTTGCGGGCATTGTCGTGTTTAATGAAATGATATACCGGCCATTCAAGAGAGTTTCTATTTAGAGTTTCTTGTTCCACGTTAGCTTTTCTTACTAGAATTTTCCTGAATAATGTGAACCAGCTATTGTGTGAACGAATTGCGTACAAGATAGTTCTCAGAGTGTATTACGGCTCAGTGGTTAATGCGCTCGGTCTGCAATTGCTGAAGTTAAGCAACTTTCGTGAAGGCCGGTCATCGGATGGGTGACCAACAATGTATTATCAAGAGCACCTCCGCGCTTTGGAAGGCATGTAAAGCCGCTGGTTCTGATAACCACTAATCCGAACTGGGCCCGCGTGGTGGTTTATGGCGCGTTCTCTTTATCCATACATAGGGAAGGCTCAAGTCCCAACAGTGGGGACATAAAATGAGCTGGTGATAGTGATGATGTCATTGTTATCAGCTCATGCTTGTGAAATAAATTCTATTAATCAATTTCATCAACCTCTAAAAACCCTGCCAAAATGGATACACGTCTAGCCATAGAAAAGATATGTCTAGCGGTCACGTTATAACAAAAATATCTCAAAATAATAAAAATACTTTCAGTGTTGTTCATATAACACCTTTAACGAGCAATTCCTGTATACATGTATATATATATATATATATATATATATATATATATATATATATATATATATATGAATCTCGAAAAGCTCCAACGATTTTCATTAAATGTAGTATACAGGGGGCTTCGGGGGCGATAAATCGATCTAGCTAGGTTTAATTTTTAGAAAACATTATAAAAAATAACGAGCAAAGCTCGGTCATCCAGGTACTTAGGTATGTTAATACAAAGAGGTTTCACGTTTGACATAATATCACATTTCTTAAGGTAGCGTACCGTCTTAATGGTTACTTCTAAGTTACAAATAAATTACTTAGAACTTTGACAAAGTTCGACACCTGGGGCGTACTCGAGCCCTTTACAATCCGGGTCTCTTAATATATTAAACTTGAAACGTCAAAGACATTATTATTTTGAAATGAAATTCAAATGAGTTCTCTTGAAAACAAAATACACCATTAATTCTGACATTTGAGTGATTTGCTGATTGCCTCAAACGGCATTTTCAGCTTCACCGGGCTTGTTTGGGGGCGGCGAAAAACTTAAAGGGTTCCTCAAGCCGTGTAAACCGAATCACCTTTGGAGGTTTTCTAGAGGGAACGGCATCGCGCACTAGTGCGCGTCCCCGTGCCCTACTAGATTCTCCGAAGGGTCCGGATCGGATCGGGGAGTGGAACAACCCGAGGGCGCCTCTAAAGGCTCGAACCTCGGCTCGGGTTGACCGGGCCGTGGTTGCCCAGAAGGTCAACTTAATAGCCGATGAAACTGAAAATGCCGTCTGAGGCAATCAGCAATCTCTCAACGAAAAAAAAACCTTCTGGGTGTCCTTATTTTGTGCAGATGCGGTCACGATTGCACAGGCGTCTATGCACCAATGCGTTACGTGTTCAAACGTCGTAGTGTATCAAACGGCTAGAAAAAAGAATTTTGAAAATCGGTCCACAATAGGGTATTTATGAAAATATAGATCAAACTGTTGTTAACTTCACAGTAAACATTTTTTTAAACCAATTTAGCCAGCACATAATTTCAAAATAAGTATGATTTTTATAAAAAATACATTAATTAATTCCACATGATTGAAAACGCACGGGATTTGGCTAAAATCTGTAGTGCCGTCACTTGCTTGCTTACAGTAAATGTCACTCGATGGTATGATTTGACAGCTAAAAGTTTGTTTATAAGCAGGTGACGTCACGACATCACGTGACCCGCATGCATCGTTTTGGCGGCTATTTTATTCATTTGAATTTTAATGGTGATTTTCATAAAAAATAACGAAATTTACAACGACATTATCAAATTGCAAATATATTATGCTATAATGAACCATTAGGCATATTTTTCTAAAACCTGTCAAATAGTTGACAGTGAAATCGATGAATATACATTAAAAAAAATACGAATAGTGGAACATAGAACCTCCTCCTATTTTGACGTCTGTTAAAATTGTTTCTTCTTTTAGGTCGAAGGCTCTCCTAAAATCCGAACTGGTTCAGTAGTTTAGTTAAGATTCAGTAGTTTAGTTAAACCAAGTTTTAGTTTATTATTATTGTATGTTGTACTTAGTAAATTTTTACTTTTTATTTTCAAGTGCTAATTGCTGCACTGAAGCTAAATTAAATATTTATAAAATTTTATAAAATACAATGAATAAATTAAACGCCCACCCGACCCAGCCAGGAATCGAACCTGGGTCTTCCGCAATCCGGGCGGCTGCACTGACCGCTATGCTACCGGGAAAGCTGACGTAAGCGCTGAATTTACTTAGTTTTGACGTCAATAAGTGTCTGTAAAGGCATTGAACTAAATATTTAACTTTGACTTTGACTTTTGCAAATGTCACTGTGTATATACTTTACGCTATATGATGTAAAGCTTAATGCATGCTCTCCAGTCACGAATGCTCTTCGCAACGGTCCGAGGGTCCTTCACACTCGATGACAATCGAATGGAGTGTGGGGACTCTTCGCTTAAAGCCTAATGACCATTTCTCTATGACCACTAAGTTTTTTTTAACCTTTAGTCTGTAGTAGGGGATAGTTATTGGTATAAAACAATCACTATAAAATCAACATTTAGCTTAGAGTAGGTCTAAGATTAAAAATATTGTTAAGAAAGTGGTTTTTGATACAAATAAAATGTCTAGGAGAATTTCTTTTACTTTAATATATCTTTATATATATAAATCTTCTGTGCGTGTGTATGTCACTGAACTCCTTCTAAATAGCTGGACCGATTTGGATAAAAAAAATTGTGTGTGTTCGAGAATGGTGCAAGTGGATTTGAGAATGGTTTAGATTTACATTTGGACCCGGTAGGTGGCGCTGCTATAGGGGTCCATCATGAGATACGGGTGTTTTTAAGTGGACAAATGATTTGTTTGTTTTGTTGTCATGGAAACTGTGAAAGCGGTACGAAGTCCGCCGGTCAGCTAGTATTTTATATATTTATATATATTTCGGATAGTTTTGACAATGTTGTTGACTTTTTTTAAAGAAAGCGCGATACTTAATAAATTTGACGGTAGCCGACAGACAGATAGGAATTGCATTGAATTCGAAAAATCGTGATAACTATAATGCTCATAGCTCCGTAGCGTAGGTACATTTACACAAGCTCATTAACATTCTGGATACCTATCCAGATCGGACTAATTAAAATAAATATAAAAGAGATTAATTAAATAGTATATAGTGGCACTCTGCCACCACAAGATTATTTAAAAATAAATATTATTGAAATGCTTATAAACTGTTTGTGAATATTTTCTGTTAAATAAACTTCCATTGTATAAGTCTTCGGTACCAAGTCGCCAATGAGTCTAGACTGTGGTGGAACTATTCATTTCTGATATTGGACCTAAAATAATGAGTTATTCAATAGAGAGTTGGCAAAAGAAAATCCTGCCAACTTAAACTACAAGGACCAATTAAGTTTAACGATAACGGTCTGAGCTTCGCGCAACGAGTTTTGTTTACAATTTTCGTTAAACTTCGCTAGTGCTCGTCAAGTGTGCAATAAACGTAGGTGGCACTCATTTCTGTAAAGCGTTTGCTTTGCATGATTCGATTGAAAAGTTTATTTTATTTACTTTAATAAATTAAAAAATACGTATAAATAGATGAAACAACTTTTACGGAACTACTCGCATTTCGTTTTAATTATAAACATTAACTGCTAATGTATAAAATAAACGCTAGTAGATCCGTAAAAGTTGTTTCATTACAATGTGTAGTGTACGCGTAAATAAACAATACGTATAAATAGCTTGAAACAGAAAATATTTTTCTGCATTTACAGTAAAAATGTATGAATTATATTTTTTTTTTACAAAAACACAAATGTTAAAAAAAATTCCTGGAGCAGGATTTTTTTTTATCAACATTTGTGTTTTTGTAATTTGTTTCGCTACAAAATTTTCGTTAAAATTATAAAAACAAAACAAATACATTTAATTTTTTTTTTATTCAAGAAATTAAATAAAAAAGTTTGATTAGTAAATGCAAAAAAAAAATGTTTTTGCGAAACCATGAGAAAAATTACATTTTTAACATTCTGTACTCATTATTTTAATGACAATTCCTACTTAGCGACATAAATAATAAAAATGTGAAATCATAAGCCGAGGCGATATTTATGCCAGAGGCAGCTATTGGGCCATTAATTGTCATTAAAACTTGAATAACAATAGACAATCTGCTAGTGTTAATCAATAAAACGTGCGAGCCCATTAAAGCACTGTTCTACCAAATCCATTAAGGTCCAGATGTGCCATAAAATAATCGGCCGTAAATTCAGTTAACGACAACATAACTCTTGTTTACCATTAATCCGTCAACTTGAGACGTGAAAGCATCTGGATTACTCTGATCGTGTCATTTACGCATTACACTAATAGAGAATAGACTTTCACACATCCTTTCTAGTCTCTTAATAGTATGAAACAAAGTTGCTGTCCGCCCGTTTGTTTCTCCACTTCATCATCATCATCAGCTCATTTTTTTAATGTCCACTGCTGGGGAGCTTTCCCTATGAATGGACAGGGAGAACGGGTCGTAAACCACCACGCGGGCCCAGTGCGAATTGGTGGTTATTAACGACTGCTAATGCAGCCGGTACAGACGCCTGCACATCAACCTACCACAAACTGTCAAATTTCCTCAATAGACTTTGAACTTTATGTTTAAGGCTTAAGGTTGACAATGTATTGAAGAAATTTGACAGTTTTGGACAGGTTGATGTGCAGGCGTGAGTACCAACGGCTTTACGTGCCTACCGAAAACTTCTTCTAAACCACGCATTAGATTTTGATACGGTTAATTACCAATCGAAAGAGTGATAAACAAAAAAGGTTTAGGTTTAAAGACAATTAATCTCTTGAGAACCATGGGCTAATATTATTATTAGTCCATGTAAGAACAAAACAAATAGATATTTATTGTTTTCTAATGTTTACGCGAACAGTACACATTGAAATGAAACAACTTTTACGGATCTACTCGCATCACAGGGACTGTCTCCCTGTGACCACGGACCCTGCAAAGGGTTCGAAACGTGTAAATTAAACCCGAGTAGATCCGTAAAAGTTGTTTCATTTCAAATAGGTATTTGTTTATATTATTGTGAATATCTTGTATAAAATACTATTTCTTTACTACTTACTATATTATACTCACTTACTATACTATTTACCAATTGTAGATATCTTGTATAAGTATGTACCTAATGGTTGAAATATAACGGTTTTTTTGTTTAGATAACACTGCTTTGGTATTTTGTGGGCAGGACTGGGAAGATGTTCGCCAGAATGCTGAAGTAGGCCTGGCCAAGGTCGCACAGTGGTTGAATATACACTTATTGACACTTAACGCATCTAAGACAAACTTTATTTGTTTTACCAACTACAATAGGAATCAACCTAATCTTAACATTAAAATTCACACTTGCCCTGAGTTACACAACTCAAACCGCTCATGCCCTCAAATATACCAAATATCTAGCACAAAATATCTCGGTATTTTCATCGACCAACGCTTATCTTGGCATCTGCATATAGAACTTTTAATGACAAGAGTCAGAAAGTTGATATGGTTTTTCAAAACTTTAAGACATCTTACAACACCAGACATTTTAAAACAAGTGTATGTCTTGCTTGTACAATCAGTTTTGGTGTACTGTATTAGTACATGGGGAGGCGCTACTAAAACAAAATTTCTGGATGTCGAAAGAGCACAAAGATCAGTATTAAAAGTTATGTATTATAAACCCTACAGATTCCCAACACACGAATTATACTCTCTTTCTGATCTTCTGACAACGCATAAGTTATACATACTAAATATAGCCCTTAAACAGCACAAGTCCTTCACATACAACCCTGATTTTGAATACATAAGAAGAAAGGCATATGTGGTTCCGAGAATTTCTGTTAGAACAGCATGCGCTGAACGGCAACAGGCTACACAGTCTTTTTATTTATATAATAAACACTTAAATATATACCCAAAAACAAATAAACAGTGTAAAGTGCTTATAATAAAGTGGCTCCAAACTAACCGCTATGCTACCGGGAAGGCTGACGTTTCAAGTGCTAATTGCTGCACTGAAGCTAAATTAAATATTTATAATTTTTTTATAAAATACAGTGAAAAAATTTTATAAATATTTAATTTAGCTTCAGTGCAGCAATTAGCACTTGAAAATAAAAAGTAAAAAATATATAATAAAATAAATAAATAAAATTCTCTCATGCACACGTTCTCACACACACACCACACACACACACACATGTGAGGTACCAGTCGCCTTATTTACTTCTATTATTATTTTACTTATTACTTCATTAAATATAAAATAAAAACATTGTAAAAAAGTATTGTGAGAACATTGAGGAAGAGCGGAATCTCCTAAAACAGGTATAGTTTTACTTAACTGGAGATCTTTGCCATTGTAATATTTTTGTAATCCCTCTGTTACTGAATAAACATTTTTTATTTTTGATTTTGAAATATGGTTAAAAGCTTTTTACAGAGAATTTCAAAATTTGGAGATATACGATAATATTCTTTTGTTTCACAACAGGGAAACACTTGGCTTTTAACTGTCGCTCAATTCGATTAATTCGGCCGCGAACTCTGATGAACTGGGAGCAAAGTTCTCGAATTCTAAGGAAGTGGCTCTCTTACTAGTTTCGCATAAAAATTATGCTACAGCTACTTATGATAGATCAATTGATGAAATTACCTATACAGGGAGGCGAAGAGTTGAGGGGTGGGTCACATTCGCGTCACCACTTATATATACGGTGGTGCTTGAGCTATAAATTAATAATCCTATCAATTAATAAATGTGATATGTCATGGAGTCATATAACAAATAACACATTTTACACAGATATAGCGCGCGTAATCGTAGACGTATCCAACCATATAACACAACTTCATCTATACTAATAATAAAGAAAAAAGGTTAGTATTTTTGTATTTTTGTTTGTAATGAATAAACTCAAAAACTATCGGACCGATTTAAAAAACTCTTTCACCATTAGAATGCTACATTAGCGCTGAGTAACATAGGCTATATTAAAAAAGAAATTAATGTCCACCCGTGCATTTTTTATTTTTTATATAGCCTATGTTACTCAGCGCTAATGTAGCATTCTAATGGTGAAATATTTTTTTAAATAGGTTTAGTAGTTTTTGAGTTTATTCGTTGCAAACATAAATACAAACTTATGTATAACAATTATTAATATAGATAAGTTATGTTTAACCCAAACAAACCGCTAGAACGTAGCGGTTAAATCCTACGAGGCAAACAAAAGATTTCGTGTGTAAGCAGTTAATATTCATGGTTAGCGTGAGCGTAAAACGCCGCAAGATAAGAAAAACCCAGAAGGTTAGTTTAGTTCATACCGCGGTCAAGCAACGCCCATATACCGACCGACCATCTGTCGACCTTCATGAAATTGGACTATTGGCCGAAAGGTGTCATGTTCCGGCGGTTCCGAGGCCGGCTATCGGACACCACGCTGCGTCGCACGTCGCCGTCTTTACGTGTAGCATAGTTTTTAATTTATATAAAATACTAGCTGACCGGCGGACTTCGTACCCCTTTGACAGTTTCCATGACAATAAAACAAACAAATCATTCGTCCGCTTAAAAACACCCGTATCCCATGATGGACCCCTATTGCAGCGCCACCTACAAGGTCCAATTGTAAATCTAAACCATTCTCGAATCCACTTGAACACACACAGAAAATATCCAAATCGGTCCAGCCGTTTAGAAAGAGTTCAGTGACATACACACGCACAGAAGATTTATTTATATAAAGATTTGTATGTGTGTTAATCTGTAAGGTATCTATTCTATGGGCCTCTTTGTATTTTATCATCGAGTACACTGTTTTGTTGCCTGAAATAAATAAATGAATCATTTCTATTCTATATACTATCATACACCTCATGCTATACCTAGCCCCATCGTGCTTATGTGCAGAGTCTACAATGAGACGGTTGCTAAACACCCGGAGATTGACATTTTTGGGCAACAATTCGTATCATATAAAAGATTTATCACATTTAATATTTTGAGCTGCGAGTCACTCGCTCCGAGTATTAAATTTGATATATCAAATCAAATTTCAACTTTACCTACATGTAGTGTCTCCTTTTATGTGATGTGTATGTATATATATATATATATATATATATTATACATACATACATACATACATACATATATATTATACATTTAATTGTCGAATTTAGTAAAGTGTACATTTTTTGGGGTTGTATCTCAGTTCAATATTTTCGATCTTAATTGTTGTGTTGTATTTTTGGTTGTGACCTGTTAGTACCTACCTAGTGCGTGATTCCGTGCCTGTGAGAGGTTGTTTCAAGTCTGGTGAAGCTGAAAATGCCGTCTGAGGCAATCAGCAATCTCTCTCCAAAAAAAAAAGTGAGAGGTTGTGTATGTGTGCGTTCCTCGAGCGCGTTTGTATGAATCTTACCTTCTGCAGCCACCTTATTTTGTGCTAACGCTAACTGACGTGTTTAACCAACGCATATTAAACGTGGTCAATGTTACTAAGCGCTCCAGTTTACACGATTTGAAAGTTAAAATATCCCATTAGTTAATATCGCTTCTATTGATGGTGACCATTAATTGTAAAGATGATCGGTTTACAGGTATTTGCCTAGCAGTGGGACAGTTTATAGGCTAATTTATTTTTACTACTATTTAGTTAATATATGAAATTAAGTAAAATGGTTTGTGAAAAATTAACACGAAACTACACTGAACCTTAAAATTCTAAATTCTTAATAATTCTTAATCATTTATTCAGTTTAGACTACAAATAGCTCTTATGAATCATTATGCCATCGGTTCGTAAGTCTACACGTACAAATTGGAAAGGTATCTGCCCAGCTGTGGGCAGGACTTGTTGGCCATTTTCACAACTTCTTTGGCTGCATTATGTATTTTGTGTATTGTCATTACAATTGTTTGCAAGTAGCAACAAAGTGCACTTTGATTGTTAATAAAGGTGTGATTGTTAAAGTTTTAATAATACTGATTGATACAGTTATGTTTTTAAATTATAGAGACGTGAACTAATCACTTCAAAACACATGGCTCGCAAATTTCAACTCCAACTTTAAGGATGTTAACATACATCAGTAATTCCAGTTTGGTACTGAATATTCACATTCACCCCTCAAATAATGACAAAAACAATTCGAAATGATATAATAGTAACTCGTTATCAAAATTGCCATGCAGAACGAAACTTGTGTGTTGCAGTCACTAACTAAGAACGTGCTCTATACACGAGGGATGTGGTAATTAACGTGGTTTTCAGCTTGTTTCCGAGACCGTTACAACTTTGACACCGCACCACACAGTTGACTTATCCCCCCCCCCCCCCTTTGCCCCGCCTACAAGCCCCGTTACAAGCTGGAAGTGTTCGTTATCATGAAGTTTGAGTATCTGTGCGGTTCGAAACACGCTCGCGAGCGATAATGAGTGTACAAGAACTAACTCACTGTGTGCGGTTAACTGACGACTAGTGATAAATAAATTAGAACCGCCTTTGTGGTTCAGTGGCGATACCACTTCAGATTTAAAGGTTCCGGGTCCGGTTCAAAAGTCCGGGTTCGATTACCAGCGGGGGGGGTTTGTTTGTACTCGGTTCGGTTGGTGGTAGGTCATGTTTAATGTCTGGCTAGCTACCAACACCATATCAAGATCTAATCTAGTCAAAGCCGCATTCGGTTACAAGATCCAACGAACTTCACTCGATACAAAAAAAATCCCAAAGTTACCCCTTTTTGTGATGTTTTTCAATATTATGACTAAACTACTGATATTTTACATTTAATTTTTGTACTTAACTAAATATTTCGCAGATAAATTCGCAGAGTTTGACTTGATAAAATTATTGTCTTATTTACTATGTTTAAATACCTACTAAATGCGCGAGTACGGCTGCTCGGCAATGCCCGATTTTACTACTAGGCTACTTTTGCAGGGATACCTAGCCTCAATGATATCATAATTACGGTAGTACTTCTAATATCTGTTATTTGATATAGTGCAAATATATATATATCTTGGATCTACAAATTGGAAATGTACTACTGAACTTTCTCTT
Source organism: Eudonia truncicolella (assembly GCA_949315975.1). Taxonomy (NCBI): domain Eukaryota; kingdom Metazoa; phylum Arthropoda; class Insecta; order Lepidoptera; family Crambidae; genus Eudonia; species Eudonia truncicolella. Next base: position 1,681,188 of record OX438837.1, on the reverse strand, counting down.
TCACATCTAGGCGTCCTAGACACGTCGTAGATGACCCCGACGATCCCATAACAGTTACGAACGCCGATCCTCTAAATGCCACTACACATTTACAGAATACACTAAACATGCACACTAGTTTAGGCCCAAGACACCGTGCTCGTAGAACAAGGGTACGAAGAACCGGTTCACACGCGCTCTACACCAGGTACAGACATGTACCCGGGCGCTTCTGTCCACCACCACGGCCCGGTCAACCCGAGCCGAGGTCCGAGCTTTTAGAGGCGCCCTCGGGTTGTTCCGCTTCCCGATCCGATCCGAACCCTTCGGAGAATCTAGTAGGGCACGGGGACGCGCACTAGTGCGCGATGCCGTTCCCTCTAGAAAACCTCCGAAGGTAATTCGTTTCACACGGCTTGAGGGACCCTTTACGGTACTCGCCGCCTCCAAACAAGCCCGGTGAAGCTGAAAATGTCTGAGGCAATCAGCAATCTCTCTCAAAAGAGCTTTCTCTTTTGTTTATTTATTTATTTTTTACATCTATTTTACAGGGTTGAATCAAATACGAGGACAACAGAGTACAACACGCCTACACATCAGACTATCAGAATCTGTCAAATTTCTTGAATAGATATTATACTTTATGTTTATTCGCAATAAGTTTGAACATTCATAGAAGTAATCTGTCAGTTTTGGACACTGATGTGCAGGCGTCTGTCTGTCCCATGTTTCTATCTAACTTGTAACTTATTACAATTATGTTCTACTCTACTACATACGCTGCATTGTAGATTTTTAATATCCTTTTTGACTACTTATATAACGACTATGTACACCAATGAAGCATATAATAAATAATTTGAATTTGGAATTGAACCAATAACCATCTAGCAAATACCTATGTATTCATTGTTACCACAACGTTGGAACGCTGTTGAACATTGCTATTATCCTACTATGTTATAGTATATGAGTTATATGAGTGTGTTGCTTGTGAACATAGTCCCTAACAAGCCTTGGCACTTGGCAGCCGCGCAACAAGTTTGGCAACCGCGGGCGCCACAAGCTCTCCGCGGAGTGACCGCCGCCATTTTGTGGTGTGGCAAGTACTTAGCAAATGGCTACATGACATAACCTATGTATGTTAATAATTGTACACAAATTTTGTTGTGAGCTAATTACAATTTGAAAAATAAATATTGAAGATTTTTAAACTCTATGATATTTGGCACTGTAAGATCTTTTTATATTTATTTTCATTTTTAGACTACCAACTTTTAAGTAAAAAACATGACGGTTTGATGTCAAAATATTAGAAAAAAAAAAACACGATCGGGTTTTAACCTGCATCCCATGACATACCGTTTCATATTGTGGACTACCAATCTTTTTTTTAACACTGTCTTGTTTTACAAATGTAATTTTTTCGTGCAAAAAAAGTAAAAAGTAAATAGTGTTGAATAATGTCGGCGGGCTGGTTAGAACCACGATAGCTCAATTGGAAGAGCACCTGACCCGGTATGTCAGAAGGGTGCAGGTTCAAATCCTGCTCGTGGAAATTTTTTCAACATTTGTGTTTTTGTAATTTGTTTCGCAACAAAATTTTCGTTAAAATTATATAAACAAAACAAAAACATTTTGGTATGACATTCATTACACTACTGCACACAGCAGATAAACTGAGATATTAGGGACGAAAATGCAGGAGTATCACCATGGTGGTTACATTTGGTTCACTGAAATACTTATTTTTCTGTGCAATCACATTATGGCCTCTAGCTGCTTATAATACACGTAGCTACGCACGTAGTCCCACGCGCCGTAGATGATTGCTACGACGTAGCAAACTGTAGCGGACTTAGGTTTTAGGTTTATTAAAAAGTATCTACTTTTTAATAAACCTAAACCTTCTTACATTTTTTATTTTTTTATTTAAAACAAGTTATTCTTAATTCTTTTCAAGAACCCAAATACCAATTTTTATGTATTAAATTTCAAAACTGACGGACTTTCATACAAACTTTCACCCCCTATTTGATTTCCGTAAAATCCTTTCTTAGTGGCTGGTACATCACTTAATTAACCTACAGTCCAAATTTTATCTTATTAACTTTAGCGGTTTAGGCTCGCGATGATGAGTCAGTCAGTCAGGACAAGTCATTATATGTTTACAGATGTAAGTCGAACAATCTGTCAGCTGTCTTTTGTTTTGGTTTTTCGTTTCGTCTCCTTTATTTCTTCTCTTCTATTAGCTTCATAAGTTTTTCCTTTATTTTATTTTATTATCTTAGGAAAACCAAGGTTTACAATATTTCAATAGGGTTACCAAGTGCTACACATAAAAACCACTAATAGGTTCTCACCGATAGAAGTTACTTAACAACTTCCCTGTCCCATGAGTCACATGTGATACATAACAATTGATTAATCTATTGTTTTAATTTTTCGACAGCGAAGTTGTTAATAATTAAAACTAGAAGCACTAAGCAACGCATTATTAACCCCGCTCACACTATTAACGAGTTGGTATTACCGCAACAGAATATCTAGTTAAGAATATTATGTGGGTTCGAAGAACCGCTCGCTCAACATCCGCCTCGCTGATGGTACACTGGTATAGAAGAGGTCCAGTTCAAACTTCTTGCTAAATAAGTTAAATTTGTCACTCGCACGCCATAAGTAACTATTCTGCCTGTAATTGGTATTCGCTTTGGGTAAACAGAAGGTATTACTCCTTAAAATTTCTTTGAGGAACTTTAAACGAGGGTTTAGCTAAAAGTTGGGGACAGTCTATTTTAGCCGAGGCAAATTTAAGCAGATACTTGTTCTCTTATTAAATATACGTTTCACTTTGTTACACTTATTATTTTATTCTAGTCTGTTTCACTTTTACAACGATACAAGTTTTAATATCCAATATTATTTAGATTTGTATACTAATAGACTCCTAGAAAAGATAAAAAACAGAATCTTTTGTGGACCTTTATAAATATATAAATGAATTAAATAAAGTCACTACTACGTGCCAGCTGAACCAATTCAGTTCAGTAGGCGTCGGGTAATTCCGACCGAGCAGTTTTTAAGCCTAGCCTAGATCGGCATTTCTATGCATATTTCATGACGGCCGATCGAATTGCAATCAAGCCGCTATCATGGGCACTTTATAAAAATTGCTTTCGTACGCTCTGAATTGTGTATTTTTAAAACTTAATTTATTTTTCGACAGGCTATTTTTGTGCATACAGATTATGATTTCCGCGGAGTGGGGCAGTGGTGCACTGTATTTTTTTTCAAAAATCTGTCACAGACTCCTGTCTATCACACTTCTTCGTCTTCCTCCTCATCATCATCTTCTTCTTCTTTTTCTTCTTTTTCTTCTGCGTCTTTTTCTTCTGCGTCTTTTTCTTCTTCTTCTTCTTTTCTACCTCAACCATAATTCCATAGCCCATTGACGGGTATATGTCTCCTCATGATGTTCACTTGGCCTCTACTGAATCATTAATAATAATTGTGTACTTATAGATTTCTTTGTGAGAGAGAATAAATACATTTGCTATTATCGTATAATGACTCCACTCCACCCCGTTTCCAAGAGACATTTCGCTGAAAGACTTAATGGTGCTCAATAAACATGATGCCGTTTAATACGACCCCTTGTTGTGTTTAGCTGGAGGACATAAAACAGATATTACCAGTTGTGGCCGACCACAAAGGAAATAAATTAGGAAACCCAAAAGATGGCTGCCGTTCGATAGGCATTTGTTCTTTTGCAACTGGTTTTTTACCTTCAGGACTGCTAATTGGCTCCTTTTAATTAGAAACCGAAATGACAATATATAGGCTTAACTGAATTATTGAGATATTTTTTTATTATACATTACCGAAGGCCTAAGTTATGAACTGATACGGTGTAGGCATCATGGTTTTTACACTTACAATAGTCATGTAATGGCAGGTAGATAGTTAATAGGACTTTGATGGTGGAAAATACATGACTTAATATGGTTCCTTACGGAAATGTACCTGAATATGACATTGAAAACTACATACTCGTAGTTATGAAGTTTACTTTCAAAGACAAAAAATCCGTCTTTTGCTTTATTAGAAATGGCCATCCTATGACTACAAAAGCCCTCATAAAATAGGACGGTGTAAAAGTTAGCCGGATTTTTTTTTATTCAAATTGTAATTTGTTTGCAATTAAATTTACGTAAAATTATTTAAATCCACTAGCTGACCGGCGGACTTCGTACCGCTGTGACAGTTTCCATGACAACAAAAGAAACAAAACGTTGACAGTTTCTATGACAACAAAACAAAAGACTTACGAACCGATGGCATAGTTACATTCACAAGAGCTATTTGTAGCCTAAACTAAATAAATTATTTTAAATTTTGAAAAGTTAATTTGAATTTTAGAAAAACGAGCGAGCCTTACAGTGTTCGCATATGATGTGTAACATTTGACATCTCACCTTAGTAATAAGCAATTTTAACATTATATTCTGAAAAAAATGGGTCAGGTATTATTTGAAATGATTTTTCATAACAAAGAATAATTATTTTTAATGATAATTGTATTTTATTTAATTGACACTAAGAGTAATGCAATACCGCGCGCTCATTGGTAAAATCAAATGGCGCGCGCTTCCCCGATTGGTTGGTACCATCCGACGGCCAACTCTACCACCGCGCGCTTATTCGTCAAATCAAATGGCGCGCGCTTGCGTGCTTCCCCGACTTCCTGTTACACACTTCCGTCCCATTTCACGAAATCACTCCCTCAAATTGCAAGAAAGCGAGAGGAAAGATGTTACACATCAAAAAATTACTTTGACTTTTGACATTGGTCAAGTAAGACATCAAGATACTCGATCTCTGATAAATATAATTTTACGCTATCAATACGCAATAGTTATATTGTAACCCCATTGGCAATTGAACAATTTAGTTGGACCGTATAGTTGTTAATAAATATTTATTTTCGTTTAATAGTTGGTAAACTAGTTAAGTTGTGACTTGTTAAGCTAATAAAGTATCAGTACCCCCACATAATCCATTTTTCGTTATCCGCGCTAATAATCTTACCAATAAAACGGTTTTCTTCGTATCATCAGTCACGAACTGAATCAGTGTCAAAGTGTAATATGAAATGAAATGTAATGAAAATTATGTATTTGCTTTAACTGAAAATAAAAATATATAACTTCAGTATTTTTACAGCATCAATAGCCTGCAAACTCGCTCACTTCTCGTTGTACGAAGAGCCCAATTCTCAGTTTCCGTTGCTTAGGTATATCACCGTTTGTCAGTTAAAAAAGTGGTACGCTTTGTTGTAGACTGGTTCCCCGGGTGGAGGAAGCACAGCAGCCAGCCCAACGACGACGGCACCTCCGGCCAGGACTGCGTGGAGGCTCGCAGGGAATTTCCTCCCCGCCCCCCGCCCGCTGCCCCCACCTTCATGTGGAACGACCGCGGCTGTCGGGAGCACAATTACTTCGTCTGCGAGAAACCGAGCGTTGAAGGTATGTACATTCTTTTGTTTTCAGAAGTTTTTTTTATAAATAGAGAGAGAGAGAAAACAATTATTGACACGCAAATAAAAAAAAAAGCATACAAGAGTTTCTTTTTCTACGCCCTTAGAAGGGCAACCCACCAATAACAACCCGGAGGTGAGAGGAGGTCTCTGCATCATATGAGTAACTCAAGCGGTTGAGATAGACTATGTCAGACTCCTACTGACTAAATACCTCCTGGGGTTGCCTTGTAAGGGCTGCGCAGGCTGACGGAACGGTCGCCTCCCGAGGAGGGAGGCGAGGTTGGCGTTACACAATTAGAGTGCACGCCGGTCGTGGTGAAGTTAGCACGCCCTCGAGGGGGCGCGCTCAGTCCACAGTGATGCTGCCCATGTTGGCTGACTAAGCGACGGCGTGTCCTGTGCCGCAAGTAGGCAATCCAGGTCACGTGATAATTGATCTGAAGGATCCGATAGGGCGTGTTTCGGCCTACGGAATTGAGGGATGAAATACAGGAGAAAATTAAGCTCAGGGAGGCGCAAATGGTATGTGTGACTCTCACCTTAACCCTCTGAAGGGGGTAGGAGAGTGTACCCAAGGTACTGTTATTTTTTTAATAGAGGAGAAAATGCATTATGTTTATAAAGCCCAGGGAGACGCAAATGGTTATGTGGGACTCTCACCCTAACCCTCTCTAAGGGGTAAGAGAGTATACATTTGATTTACTTTATTTTGCTTTATTTGGAAAACATACACTGAAGATTAACTGGTAACATAATACTGAATTGACTACACTTTGCACTATTTACATGTTATAATACTATTGCATGTATATAATACCCAAGGTACTGTCCTTTTTTTTCATACAGGAGAAAATGCATAGCACTGCGCTCGGGGGAGACGCAGATATTTATGTGGGACTCTCACTCCTACCCATAGCCCTAGGTACTGCATGTTTCGGGACCCTATACTCAGACTTAGCAAAAAAATACTTTGTTTCTCTAACCGAGGCACTTGCCTTTTTTGCCTTTATGCTAATCTGGTCCTGCTCCTATCCTCTCAAAAGTGTTGGACCCACTAAGACTTCGCACTTACCCTCCGTGCCGACAAGATGATCCGGGACCAGCCTATGGATGTACTCTCAGTCTTAACTGCTGACAGCCTTTTGGCTGAGATGATAATGAGGGCTTGTCAGAAGTCCACCTGCCTTGATACCACTATTTGATCATCATAAACTTTTCCACCGTATCTCCTTAAGGCAAGGCGCACAGCAAATTACAAACACAAGAACCAAAAGTGTTCTAGAGGCAGCCAATTCTATACGTTCTAGATGTTTCTTTCCCATTCAGAATCAAACTGTTTAGAAAAGGTAGGTCAAGTAGAAGATCAATTAACAAGTGAACAGGGGACGTGTTCAATTTAATACTCAATTGAATAAAAAAGTAGCCTTGTTCGTCAGTACTAATTATACCTTTTCAACGTATAACCTTTCCATCTGTTGTTTTGTTCAAACATTCATATATTCATGCAGAGGGACCGTTTAAATACGAATTCGCCCGAGCGAAATTCGAATTTCACAAGATAATATTTTGTGCATCTGAATCCATGAAATGGCAACCCGTTGCGTTATCGCGATGCTTTTATTCAGCTCTTACGTTATAGAGAGTTTTGCAAAATAACCGAGCTTTGATAGAACGATGCTTTTATTTATTGCTGTTTTTTCTATTGGCAACACTAGTTGGCTTTTGTTTTGATTTCAGTGGGTATGTCAAAGTTGAAACAGTTGAACAAAGTAATTTTTTTATGGATATAAACTTCGATCATTTAATATAGAATATAGTTTAAAATCAAAATCATTTAGTCAGTTTAGGCTACAAGTAGCTCTTGTGAATGTCACTATGCCATCTCTAGCTAGCCAGGGACCTCTGGGTCTGAGATCGGTGATCCTAACCGCTAGACCACAGAGGCGGTTGTAAATTAATTATTAACGTGTTGTTGATTGTGGTAAAATGGTGTAAATTAATCAATTTCCGTTCCCTAATTATTGCTATCAACGTTGCGTTGCTAACTTTCCGGCCGTAGATTGTCCAAGTTTACAATATCCGATAACCGAATTGATGTCAGATTATTTGTATTTACAAATATATTATTGAGATGGGTTTGGCAGCTTCACTAACCCTTGGCCGCCCTTGGCCACCCTTGGCCCTATAGGGCCGCAATAGGGACTAAAACATTGATGTATAAATAAATGCAGTACCTTAGAGAGTTCCACTATGTTGTAGAGTTATTAGAAAACACATTTTTTGTGTTTTTGAAGGTTATGGCGCATTTTGAGATCAACATTTTGAGCATTGTGGCAAAATAACATTTTGAGATCTAATCGTATTGAATCTATTAAATATTAATAGAAATGAAAATCTATTGAATATTCATTGTTTTAATTTGTTGTTGTATTGAACAAAACTGTGTAAGCAAGCATATAATTGAATAAATAAATAAATGCCAGGACTGTTCCGAGCTGTGCCGAGATTCCGTGTTGTCCGTGAGAGGATCTATGTGTGCAACGCTCGAGCGCATTACAACCTTCCATACAATGATGTCGAACATGTGGGATTTATTTATATATTTATCTATTCAATTACATGCAACTCCTTCCTCAAGGCCGGCAACACATCTGCGATTACTTTGGTTTCGCGGGTGGTCATGGGCGGCGGTGATAACTTTCCATCAGGTGATTCGCCTGCTCGTTTGCCTCGTTTTCACATAAAAAAAAATGCTGGCTTACAGAGTTTTGTCCAATACATATTCATTAGATATTCATTTTCAATACTATTTCTAGCGTTATTGAAAACCATTCTGTATTTTAAAGCAAACGGTATTAGTTATTGACACCTTGGTGACCGGGTGTCTGAAGCCCTGGCTTCATTTTCGGGTCGAGCAAAGTGCGTTTAGCGTTTTCCGTGTTTATGATCACTAACGCATTAGGCAGGTATGGTGATTAAGCCAATACCTATCTGACTTTTCTGAGCTGTGGCGGTAGCCAAAGTAACATTGACAAAACGATAGCGAAGTTCGAAAATAACAAAATGTATGGGATTGACATAAGATTGACCACGTGATTTAGCGCGGCTTATGTCAATCCCATACATTTTGTTATTTTCCAACTTCGCTATCGTTTTTTTTAATGTTACTTTGGCTAAGCCTACTGGGACAGTTTAAATGCTACTTACTAGTTATATTAAGTATCATACCATTTTCATATTTAAAGATGTATGCAGTTATATAGCTAAGTTATTACTTGTGGGCGGCGTGTATCCCCGCGGACGAACTCTCCTCGGTCACGTAGACACATACTAAAACATGAGTGTTCCACGTAAATATTGATGAGTGATATACGAGTTTTAGAACGTACCTAACTTATTTTTATTATATTGTATAGCATTAAAGCAGCGCCTCCTAGTGAAAAACGAAGAGAGATAAAAAATTCTCGTTTTCGTCAACGCGATCGTAAATGTCAAATGAAACTCTCAATAAAGGCATCCTAATGTGAGTTTCTTTTAGACATTCGACCACTTTTAAAGAGGCGTGAAGAAGCACCTTGTGGGCCGGCAGAGTGAGGTTAGCTGATGCTACGTTTGTTTTCACGCTGCACCAGTTATCTTCGTTTGGACTCCGTTTCCACTCAACATCAGGTGGGATGGAGTCATTTGCCGAGCTATCTATAAAAAAATAAAATAAACGACAACGATAATTAGTACGGCATTGAAGCAGCGCCTCCAAGCGAAATACGAGAAGAGTTAACATTTTGCCGTACAAATTTTCGTTTTCGTAAACGTAATCGAATGAATACAGATAGTAAATCAAACTCATGGCACTCAGGCCTTCAGGCAGGCACTTCAAGCCAATGCTTATGATGATAATTGTATGTGATGAAGACCAAATGGTTCCCATACGTATTTTTTTTTAAATACCCGCTGACAAGAAAAAATAAATACCTTAATGCATGCAGTCCAATGCAGTACCTCGACTAAACGGTTCGTACAGTAACAGTCACACCATTTGTAACAGTGGCATTGCAAATGCTACCTCTATTCAAAACAGCATAAAGGTTACTTCGAAGTCGAAACTGTCACGCTGGATATGCTGTTTCCTGTACATGCCACCACCGGAATCGATCCAGCCACGTACTAAACGTTTAACGTCTTCTCGCTCGTTACCGCTGTGACAATATCGAGGACATGAGGAGGGCATGCACACTACACATGATTAAGGTTGTACCACTTAGCGTTGTTATTTCTTTTTCATGTTCAACAGCTCATTTTATGTCCCCTTATCGATGAAGCTAGCCAGGCAGACTTAAAATTCAAAACAAGCTCTACCACTAATTAAACCGATTTCAAGCATGTACTTGGAAACCTGTGACACATGTTTAACCACAAGACTAGACTTAGTTTTTCCTTTCTCTTAAATTTTTAATGAATTGAACATTTGCAAATACATAAAGGCACAATCACATAAATATAACGATCAACAAACGGTTTTCAGAGACAATTCGATCCGCTACCGACACGGTACTGTAGGTCGAACAAACACTTCGTACTAACACGACATAAAGGTAAATAATAATAATAAATAAATAAATAATATTTAGACAACATCACATACATTGTTCTGATCCCAAGGCTAAATCTAAAGGCTAAAGCTAAATCACTCGTTTCATGGAAATCAGAAACAACTACGGTACCACAACCACCCAGACCCGACACAACGTCGAAAAGTTCGTTTTCGACATTGACCCGACCGGGAATCGAACCCGGGACCTCAGAGTTAGCGCCGCCCAAAGTCCGGCGTGCATGCCACTCGGCTACGGAGGTCGTACAATATTAGTAAGAGTGACAGCTAAAGATATTTCCCGCCAAACTCGAGTTTGACCGGCCAAGCCCGACTGCAAATCACTTTTACAAGTCCGCAAACAGTCGTCACTGCCGTAAGTGCCACTTAGGGTGGGTGTATATTATTATATTATATTATTTTATATTATATATTATATTATATTGGCCCTTTTGTAGTAAAAGCAATGTTTTGTTTTTTCGATTCCTCATCTATGTATTTATTGCTTCTTTTTCGTCTTTTCTAAATTGCCATTCCTTTGTTTATGCGCAATTATCTTTTTTTTGTTTAGTCGGGGCATGAACGTTTGTTACCAGAGAATATACATATTTTTGAATATTATATATGTCGTGGCTGGCTATAAATGAGACAAAGTAAAACAGTAGGTATAGATAAACGCAAAGCGTAAATAAAAGGGGACAACCCTGAAGCTTGTAAATCTTGAAGTGTATCTTTGCATTATTTTTTGGCTCAGGTCCTTGCTAGCTTACCATAAATAATTGTAATTAAAATAGGTTTACAAAAGTCATGTAACCATGTAATTCATAGTGTAGTGGTTAAGGCACCGGATATCGGACCAGTTGTTCTCGTGTTGAATTCTTAACGTGGATGGCATATTATTGTCGAGTTTCGTTAATTGTTGGTTTGAGTCCGCCTGGCAAGCTACCACCGCATTTAAAGTTTCTAAGTCTGTCGCCTCTACGAACAGTCCGTAACAACAATGTTTCAAAGATGAGATAACCATTTCTTGTTGTTTGAGGTGAACTTTACTTGTGTGAATAGTGGAAAACTCGCAATCAGAACATACATTCACACAGTTACACTCCCGATCCGATCCGAGCCCTTCGCACAGAATCTAGTAGGGCACGGGGACGCGCACTAGCGCGCGATGCCGTTCCCTCTAGATAACCTCCGAAGGTGATTCGTTTCACACGGCTTGAGGGACCCTTTACGTTCCTCGCCGCCCCCAAAAAAGCCCGATGAAGCTGAAAATGCCGCAGAGGCAATCAGCAATCTCTCTCAAAAAAAAAACTACACTCTGCGATACATTATCGATTTAACATTACGTACCTATACCGCGTGTTATGAATAAAATATTTTGTATTTGACTCTATATGTATGTAAAAAATGCATAAAAACGCAACGATTCGAAAGGAAATTTGCAAAAATGTTTTTTTTTTTTCTTCTCCCTAGCAGCATAGCAGTATATACTATATGGACGTATATGAGCTGGTCATGATTGGCTGATTGATTGAAATGAATTTTGAAAGTCACCGGTGGAGTTAAAAGATAACTCGTTCAGCTGTATTACGATTGTTAGAAAATGCATTCAACCCGCTAAACGTCCGTGCTTGTTAGCAAACTTAAATATAAAAAATTCATTCAAAGCATATAAAAATATGTCAAAATTTTACTCGTCGCGTTCCTAATTCATACCGGGGAAACCGCCACGTAGCTACACGGCCAGACATTGCTGAGCCGTTAGATTCCTTTATGCGTCCCTTTTTTTGCTCGCCAATTTAGAAAAGAGGGGGGACGGCAGGCCAGGTAACGCTGGTGGCTCACCTGTGTTCTCTTTGACCTAGTTGGACGACAAACCGGAACGCACCCTCGTTCACGCCTATGCAATCTTTTGGTCGACGCTGGGACAATAGAATGTGGGCTCTATGCCGTTAGCTTAGAGTAGGTTGTGGTGGCAGGGTGTGCTGGTCTAATGCAACATGGCTGGCATTGTCATCCGCCAAATGACTACACGGCCGTTAGCGACGCTGAATGCTAGGCACAGCATATTCGAATGTTCATTTAAGTAACAGCAAAAAGAGCTTTTTGTGACAAATCTTTAAATTAGTAATGTTTTAGAGGCTATCCGTGCTTTAGAAGAGTGGTTTGACTTTCAACTCAAGAACACGTTTACCCCAACGGTTATAGGTTATCCGACATCGGTGCATGTGACACTGGTATTTTAAAATGTCTATAATCGTGACTCAGTGGATCGAAGCTCAGGTAATTATGACATTTGGACTATGATTGAGGAAATGGCAGAAACGAGGCTCGGTTTTTCTCAGTAGAAGAAGGTCTCCCGCCCTGTATAGGTTTACGAACCGATGGCATAGTGACATTCATAAGAGCTACTGTAGCCTAAACTGAATAAATGATTTTGAATTTTATATTGAGGCCTTGATGGTAAGTGATGAAGATTATGAAATTGGAGTTTAGGCATTACAATTAAATATCTTAATATTTTAAAGAAAAAAGCAATATATTAGAATACATCTTCTAACTGTCTTATATATAAAAAAAACCGGCCAAGTGCGTGTCGCGCCAGTGTAAGGTTCCGTAGCCCATCTCAATAATGAGGACTCTGAGAAGAGGGCTTTAATGAACATTTATTTAACGATGGCTCATATACTTAAATGTAGATACTACCGGTTTCACACACCTGACAACGTTATTTAAGTAGTTCCCAATGAGGAGTTTGTACTGCGCCAAGTACATTTTATAAGTTGGTCGACTGTTACTCGTAAACTTATAAAACCTACGTAGCTGTGATAGTTTTCCTTTTAACTTCGTCATATATACAACTACCGTGATTTTTTTCACGTATCTAAAAACAACCATTTGGCTGGCAGGGGGGGGGGACACTTACTCTAACAAAATTTTGCGTTTAAAAGCTTAATAATTAATTCAATCAAAAAACTGTTTCCACAAACCCGCAATATTTTTGAAATTGCTATCCAACGACACCCCACACTATGGGGTAGACGAGAAAAAAAATCATCCCCACTTCACGTGTCCCCTACACGTGAAGTGGGGATGCTATTTTTTTTCTAGGTAACCTAAAAAAAATATTTTTAAAAATTTTACTTAACCACTTTGTCGGCGTCATTAATATGTATATCCATGCCAATTTACAGCTTTCTAGTACTAAGAGTCTATAAGCTAGGCTGGGAACAGACAGACAGATAGACGGACATGGCGAAACTATAAGGGTTCCTTGTTGACTACGGAACCCTAATGAAATGCTATTCGTTGGTAAGCGCATCACTTGAGAACGACCCCGACTAAGACATAGAATAATATTTATCCCGATAACAGGTTCCTGTAAGATAGTTTGGTACTCGCGAACAAAGCTACGGGCAACAGCTAGTTATTTATTATTAAGGACAACCAACAAATCTTACACTAGTATACATTTTAATATTCTTAAGAAGTAGGTGAAAAAAGTGGATACAGAATAAAGTGCTTTAAATAAAATGTGGAACAACCGTAAGAATATTAGTTTCTTTACGAACACCGTAGATTAAATACAGACCTGACTGCTCCTTTTGCATAAAGAAATATGGTTTATTTTACCCCTTTCAACTTGCGATCCGCAATCAATCATTTCGGGCGAAGTGCTTAATACGGTACCACTAACCCTGGGCGCAGGTATAATGCCAGTTGTTCCCCACTCTCGGTCGGTAAACCCATCCAATTTTCCTAGAAGGGTAATTAATCAAACGAAAATTTATATCGCGCTCCCTAATGGAAATTATCAAATTAATTAATAAGCTAATTGTCGTTTCGTGTAATTTTAATTAGCAGTGGAACAGCGTTACTTCATTGCTAATAAATAATTTCAGAAGAACAGTCGTTTCAGTACTTTGCCCAATCAAGAAAGATGTGTTCGAGTGATTCGTCACAATGCAATGTAATTACACCATCCATGTATTATAATTAAATAAGTACTTAAAAAAACATTATTATTTAAACTATTATTTGTTATTATTATCTACTTCAATAATATCTATTTTTTTATATATAATAGTACTTTTATCGACTGTTTTGTGGTTCACAGATTGCATCTTAGTCGTCTCGTTTTATGAATAATTTGATTACAGTTAGTTGTAGTGTTTTTTTTTTATATTTACGGGTAAGCACTGTGCCTTGATCTCACCTGATGTTAAGTGATGATAAGGCCAATGATGGAAGCGCACTTTATTAGTGATCCTCAACTAGTGAGGTACTGGCTATCTTAATCTCTAGCTGCCGGAACACAACAATGCTACAAACATTGATGTTATGGCAACCTATTTAGATATAATGGTGGTAGCTAGCCAGGCGGACAAACAAGCCCTACCACCAACCAAACCAAGTACACAAACATGTACCCCCCGCTGGGAATCGAACCCGGGGCCTCTGGGTCTAAACCGGTGGTCTTAGCCACTAGACCACAGTGGCGGTTAAAGCATCATGTGTCATTACTTATATATAATTTTCTGTTTTCAACCTTAGCTAGTTGTGTATATTGACCTTGGCTGTTTATGTACCGAATAAAAATAAATAAATATGAGTAACTAATCTCATCAAAGATCTGTGGATTGCTGGGTGAGAGTAGCCGCGGATCACGCTCATTGTCGTTCATTTAGAGACGCCTATATGCTGGACGCATTGGAATAATATAGGCTGATGATGATGCTGAAGAAGAAGAATGTGGTTTTCATCAACAATCAATAGGGAAGAGAGATCGTGTCTTTTTTAGGGTTCCGTAGTCAACAAAGAACCCTTATAGTTTCGTTATGTCCGTCTGTCTGTCTGTCTGTCTGACCCCAGTCTAGCTCATAGACTCTTAGTACTAGAAAGCTGTAATTTGGCATGGATATACATATTAATCACGCCGACAACGTGGTAAAGTAAAATTTTAAAAAATATTTTTTTTTTAGGTTTCCTCCCCTTCACGTGAAGTGGGGATGTAATTTTTTGAAGTGTCCGTTGGATAGCCATTTCAAAAATATAGCGGGTTTGTGGAGACAGTTTTTTGATTGAGGCATCCGTTTGTGAGCTATTAAGCTTTAAAGTGCAAAATTTTGTTAGAGTCAAGTGTCGTCGTCGTCGTCGTCGTCGTCGTCGTCGTCGTCCCCCCCCCCCCCCCCCGCCAGCCAAATGGTTGTTTTTGGATACGTAAAAAAATTCACGGTAGTTGTATATATGACGAAGTTAACAGGAAAACTATCACAGCTAAGTAGGCTTTACAAGTTTACGAATAACAGTCGACTAACTTATAAAATGTACTTGGCGCAGTACAAATTCCTCATTGGGAACTACTTAAATAACGTTGTCAGGTGTGTGAAACCGGTAGTTTCCATTTCTTTCTTTCATCTACATTTAAGTATATGAGCCATCGTTAAATAAATGTTCATAAAGCCCTCTTCTCAGAGTCCTCATTATTGAGATGGGCTACGGAACCCTACACTGCGCGTGGCCCGACACGCACTTGACCGGTTTTTTTAAAAAGAGATTGCTGTTGGCCTTTTGTTATGTTTACAGCGTAGGTAACCAGACTTGATAAACGGCGAGAAACTAAAAAGATGATTTTAAGAGGGTTTTGCATTGCGCAGGCGTATCTTAATCCCCTACTAAATTATTTAAGGCCTTTCAGATCGGAATCGAGAAGTCGTGTCTAAAGTTGCACGCAAAGCTCTAAAGGTAAGGTAGATGCCCTCGGCTTAGGTTGACGTAAACTTACGGCCCAGTGCCCAGCATACTGCGACGTGTCCTCTGCAGCACGTAGGAGCTCGTTATACACACAGACATATAAAAAATTGTGACACCAAAGATCACAGAGAAAGCTGCATAAGAAATCGATCTGTTATTTTTAATGTTGAATCTCTTCACCCTTTATCGCTAAAGTTTAGCATTGGATGAGACATAAAACGGCGAAATGTCGGTGTTTTATAGGACCATTCCGGACAAGATTATCCGTACCGCCACAGTGTTGCGACTTACAACGGCAGACATTGTCCGATCAAAGGCATTGTTGGTATAATTTGACCTTTGGAAATAGAACTAGAGCAGCAAACAGAATTTTAATTTATAAATAGTAGCTGTTTATAATCTGATCAATAAAAGTGTCTGTCATGTTTGTAAAGTACAAAATTAATTTTTTGTTACTATTATTAGTGTGTGTCTCATTCCTGGGCAAACACACACTTTCTCGAATGTTTTGTCACCTCTCTGTTGGTCCCACCTTAAAATAAAATATGTTTAATTATTATATTTTTATAGTAACCATGGACCGACAATCTGGTGAAATTCGCGGAAGTTGCGAGCAGCACAAAACCACTCGTTGTGGAGATCTTTGCCATTGTCCAGCAGTGGACGCCTTTGGGTGAGATGATGATTATGATGAAGATGATGACGATGAGAAAGCTAAACACTGGTTTCATTTTTCAAGTTATCAAGTTCATGTTCTTTATTAGCAAATTAATGTTCAAAAATGCTTATTTATTAAGCTATTAGCTAACCTTGAAAGAAATAAAAATAGGACAAGGTAACCTCGTAATGCGTCTATGTGGTTGGATACAATAACAGTAAACAACAAAAATAAAACAATTTCAATGCGCATGCGCCACACAACAGTGGCTTGTGTGACGTAATAAAGATCGTATTCTATTGTATTTGTAGCGTGTAGGAATACTGTGGTTTTGGCGCTCATTGCAGTTGTTATTGTGGTCGTAAAATTAATAGTTTATCGCATAGTAAAAATGCAAGGCTCTTTCTCTCTTACTGTACAACTTTTTAAATTTTGTTTATTTAATACTTGCTTCCGCCCGTGGCCGCAATGGCATGTAAATTTTTAAAGAATGGCATGACAAACACGATTTCGCTTTCAGAATTAATATAAACCTATGAGGATTATTTTGCTAATGGTAATTGTTGTCAACTTTATTTTCAAGTATAAATAGAGAGAGTTAATTTCGAAACAGAGTTAGATTTGAATGTAATGTAACGTTAATCATGAATCAATTTGTAGATTACATAACGAAAGGCTACACTTGCCTTGCGCCTTCGCCGACTGCCTATTGCGAAACTTATAAATGTAATTAAAAACTCTAAACACGGCGTTAATACTCCATTTTTAAAAAAATATTCTAACTGATTTTTGGTTAACGATGGTTCACAATTCATAGTTAAGTTATTGTTATTCATTAATAAAGAACACCTTATCTAAATATGTCGCTATAACATCAATGTTTGTAGCATTGTTGTGTTCCGGCAGCTAGAGATATGATGGCCAGTTCCTCACTAGTTGAAGATCCCGGGTGAAGTGCGCTTCCATCATTGGCCTTATCATCACTTAACATCAGGTAAAATCAAGGCACTGTGCTTACCCGTAAAATATATAAAAAACCTTATTTAGGTTTGTTGTCCCCAATCAAAATAAAAAGTATTTAAAAGTATTACCTAAACAGAATCATAGGTCCTGTCCCTGTAGGTTAGCTAGCCAGTAGCTAAAAATTAAATTGCTTTCAAAATATTCAATTGCATATTCACTTCACACCACATTAACAATGCAGTGATCGTATCCGACCCATTTCGCACTTAAACGGTCTAATTGCAAACGGCACATTATATCATTTTATATCGGAAACAGCCACGCTTATGCGCTAGATTTGGAATTATTCAGTTCCCGATAATCCAAAAAGGCAAATTAGTGCGTCGACATTGTGACCTACTTCCACTCCGGGGCACAACGGACTTGCGTCATCATCCAGGTGCGCAGGGTTGTTAATTCTCAGATATTTCAAGTCATATTAAATAAATTAATGGAGAATGCCCTTATCCCGTACCATGTTGCGTCACTAGTAAATTATTACTGGAAATCATATTTTTATTTTATATGATGAATACTCATTTTTTTAACATAATTTTTGACCACATTTTAAACTTATAAATAAATAGTAACGAAACGAGTAAGTCATTCCCGCATCTACATCCACGCATTCCCCTAACGAATTACTCTTAATTTCACACGCAGTACAAAAGAGTGATACCTACATTGATAATATACGCAATAAATACCATAATTGTTTTCTAAAGTTTACGCGAACACTACACATTGGAGGGAGACTCCCTGTGACCACGGACCCAGCAAAGGGTTCGAAACGTCAGGATAAACATTAATTAATTTACTTGTCACGTCTGCTACTTCTGCGGAGCGTGCGCGCCTGCTGGCTGTGGGCAAGTGGGAGTCAGGTCTTTGGCTTCATGCACTACCGTCGTCGAACTTAGGTACTTTGTTCGACGACACTACTTTCCGCCTCGCTGCTTCCCTGCGTCTAGGAGCTCCGTGTTGTTCTCCCCATCGCTGTCACTGTGGCGAAGTTGTCAACGTCCTCGGACACCATGGCCTGTCTTGCAGTCGAAGTGCGGGCCGCTTAGCCCGGCACGCGAACATTAATGACATCATCCGACGAGCTCTTGTCACCGTCGGCGTTCCAGCTGTATTAGAACCCAATAGTTTGGCACGCGACGATGGCAAGCGACCGGATGACATGTCTTTATTTCCATGGAAGGTGGGTAGGCCTTTAGTATGGGATGCAACTTGTGTCGATACTCTTGCACCATCCCATCTTCCTAGCACAGCGTGCTGTGCTGGTGCTGCTGCTGCGGCTGCAGAAAACCTCAAGCGGCGAAAGTATAATAACCTTATCGGCAATTATATTTTCGAGCCGTTTGGGGTTGAAACCCTCGGGCCATGGGGTCCGAGTGCTCATGTTTTATTTACTGACATCTCCAAACGGCTGGTTGACGCTTCCCATGACCCAAAGGCTGGCTTTTACCTTGGCCAGAGGCTAAGCATTGCCATACAACGTGGCAATGCCGCCAGTCTCTCGGGTACATTACCAGTCGCCAGCGACGCGGAGGAATTTTTTGACGCCATATTTTAGTTTCGTAATAGTTTTAGTTACTTTAGGTTATCATATTATTGTGAATTCTAATAATAAATAAATTCAAATTAAAACAAATGTGTAAAATAAACGCGAGTAGATCCGTAAAAGTTGTTTCATTTCAAAATACTATAATTATTTTAAGAACTATTTTGTTAATAAATTATGTACTCATACTATTTTGGTGTAGAATACGGTGTGGATATATTTTTATAAGCCAATAAAATCTTAAAACGTTGTACTAATAGTCCATTTCGGAACGCTGAAAAAAAATCTGTCAGTGTCAAAGCGGGACAAAAACAAGTTTTTCTTGGATTGGAAAACTTATAGTGATAATAATGACTCTGAAATGCGGTTAAAAATTAAAAAAAGCTTAATGGTACTGAAAAGAGAATAACATTTACTAGCTCTGAAGAGTGAAATCGGAGTGACGCAAGGTGGTACGGATTTCCATACTAAAATCTTAGAATAAAGACTAAAATGGGCATTCTCCTTTATCAAGAACGAGATAATTAATTTTAAAAAAATTAATGAATGAATAAATTGTTAAAATGAATTAATTAATTAATAAATGGATGGATTAATGAATTAATTAATAAAAGTTTATTTAGCATAAATGTGAACAGTGCCATCTTCATACTGAAGTTTGGATTTCAGAATACAAAATTTTCTACGATTCCATATAGCTGTTTTTGATGTACGGTGCGAATTGGTGGTTGTTAACGACTGCTAATGCAGCCAGGCCCACCGGTTTCACGTGCCTTCCGGGGCACGGAGGAGCTCGAGATAATACATTATTGTGTAGCCTTAGCAATCGCAACCCAGGCGCGTTAACCGCTGCGCCATCGAGCTTCTCACTGACTACTTGAAATTGGCTTAATGCTAAACACTAACCTCCTTACAAATAAACAGGGAGTAAGCTCCGAATAGTTATTCCATGTTTTGTTTCTGTCATGTAAACGTCATTGCAGATTAGAGTAAAAGAGACAAAACACGGAATAACTATTCGGAGCTTATTCTCTATCTATTTGTAAGACCCTAAGGGGCTTATTAATAAACAAAGTGTAAGCTTGGAGTAGTTACTCCGTGTTTTGTCTCTTTTTATGAAATGAAATTTACATGACGGGAACAAAACACGGAGTAACTACTCCAAGCTTAGACTTTGTTTATTAATACGGGGGTAAGTATCAATTTAAAAATATCTAGACTTTCATTGTGTTAGTACTACTTAGTTACCTGTTACCTACCAACTTTCAACCTCTTAAAGTAGCTTAATAGGTTTTTACTAATATAAGCGTCTTACAATTATAAAAAAAGAATAAGCTTCGAATAGTTATTCCGTGTTTTGTCTGTTTTACTCGAAAGAATGACGTTTACATGACGGGAACAAAACACGGAATAACTGTTCCGACCTTATTCTTTGTTTATTTTTAAGACACTAAATATCCATTGACGACCTCCGTAGCCGAGTGGCTTGCCGGACTTTGGGCGGCGTAACTCTGAGGTCCCGGGTTCGATTCCCGGTCGGGTCAATGTCGAAAACGAACTTTTCGGATATTGTATCGGGTCTGGGTGGTTGTGGTACCGTCGTTGTTTCTGATTTCCATGAAAACGAGTGCTTTAGCTATTTACCTTGGGATCAGAACAATGTATTTGATGTTTTCTAAATATAAATATATAATCCATAAGAAGGCCCTTCTAGGATTTTGTCTAGGATAAGAAGGTATAATGACGTATGGTGCTAGTTCAATCGCTAGACACAGTATTGTGTAGTGCACGAATAGGTCGAGTCGTTCTTGAGCTCTTGTTTATTATTATTTGGTATGCTACACTTCCGTGCTTCTAAAGGCACGTAAAGCCGTTGGTTGGCTGCATTAGCAGTCGTTAACAACTACCAGTCCGCTAAACCCGCGTGGTGGTTTATAGCCCGTTCTCCCTGTAGTGTTTCCATCCATAGGGAAAGCTCGTGCCCCAGCAGTGGTAGCATAAAATGAGCTGGCGATGATGCTATAACTATATAACTTAAAAAAAAAAACTCACAGCTGCTACATATAAGTACCTATAAATAAGAAAATATCTAACATACAAGTGTTAATTACTACGTTCTAATTATAAGCTAAAGTAAACTAAAGTAATCTAAGGTAAAGTAGGTAACAGTACATGGTGTGTTCATACTTATCTTAAATAACACTAAATACTTATAAGTATTATAAATAAGTGTTTTTTATATATTTTAGCGTTTTATTAACGCTTAAATATACTTAAGTCAAATTTTAAACACTGAAAAAGACGACAACCTCAGGCGGGAATCGAACCACGCACCTTCCGCATTCCGGGCGGCTGCCTTAACCACTTGGCTACCGAGGTCTGGCTTTCACCCGTCGAAATTTTTCAGTGCTTGATGCTTATGTTTTTTTTTTTTTTCAGTGTTTAAAATTTTACTTAAGTATTATAAAATTAATAGATATGTCAAATTGAATTGTGGTAGTATACATTTGATGATGTATGACAAAAAGTTAAGTTTTATGTGTTTTTAGTAATATTGTTATCCAACGAGAACTGCTGCCGATAAACTGCATGCGCCGTTTGGCAGACTTTTATTATGTTATATTATAAGTTTTTCTGAAATAATAAAATAAAATAAAAAATAAAAAACTATCATGGTCACTTGCATTATAGAAATGATTAACGGGAGTCTTACCATGTTATGTAAGAACCCCGTTAATAATTTTAATTACTAATACTGAATACATTGTTGCACAAAGCAGTAACATTGAAACCTACGTATAGACGTAGCTAGCTAGACTTTGGTAGCTATCTACCAAACCAAACGTGAACGCCTTAACAAATCCAATCACAATGGTCCGTGAATCATGTCACCGCGGGTAACATTTGAAACATGCTCCAACTAAATGGAGCGCCAGGTATCGTTTGGCAGGTGAGTCTGCTAGTTGGCCCCCGGTGCGGCGGCCCCTGCCAAGTGGCTTAGCTAACACAAGGTGGACTTTATTGCACTGCACTGTTTGTTTTCTAATGTGACATCAGCAATTCGATTCTATAAAGCTCAAACATTACGTCGCATTTCACTTCGTTCTGCACTGTAAGGAAAGGAAATTTAACAATAGTTCTGTAAGGCTCGATAGTTTTGTTTCTCAAAGCAAATATGTCAGCCTAAGTGCAGTATCAATTGATACCAATCGGTATCAGTCGACTGTCAGTAATGATCAGGTGTTGGCACTCATCCCCGTCTCCTCACTATTTCTTCTGCACAACAAAATTAAAAAAAAATTTTTGACGAAATTCCAATTTCGATGTCAACTTCGACGGTTTTATCAACACCTTGGTGGGTCAATGCATCTTCTATTAGGAATGATGAAGAAACTAGGTTTGTTACGATCGATGGGTATGTGACGATAAAGCCGAAGATGGTAGCGCAGGACTGGCTATCTTAATTTTAACTGCCGGAACAAAACAAAAGGAGGATTGATTGGAGGGGGTGTTGATAATTACGCTATTGCGACAGATTTAGATAATGATTATCGTTGTAATAAAATTTTACGCAAATTTTGGGGCGAACAAATTACAATTAGAAAAAAAAACAATAAATTTCCACGAGCGGAATTCGATAAAAAAATTACAACACTTTTTTTAAAATTATTTATATGTCATTGTTGTAGGCGTACTAGAAACTATTATTACCTTCCGCCTGGGAATCAAACCTGAGACCACAAGGTCCGCCACCGGACTAACTACTAGACCAGGGATGGGGAAATGCCGGCCTGCGGGCCAAGTCCGGCCCGCGACAAGATTCAATCCTGCCCGCGACAAGATTCAATCCTGCCCGCGATTGTAACCCGTCATCTTACCTTAAATAAACAATAAATTTATTAAAGGAGCTCGATGGCGCAGTGGTTAACGTGCCCGGTCTGCGAGGGCTGAGGTTCTTCGCAAAGACCGGTCATCGGTAGGTGACCAAAAATGTATCATCTCGAGCCACTCCGTGCTTCGGAAGGCACGTGAAGCCTTTGATCCCGTAGCAATCATTGACGACCACCAATCCGCACTGAGCCTGCTTGGTGGTTTACGGCCTGTTCTCCCATCTATCCATAGAAAAGGCTCGTGCCCCAGCAGTGGGGACATAAAATGAGCTGATGATGAATGATGAAATTTATTATAGGTACTTGATTATTGTTGTTATCTATTTGTCTTAGAACAAATGCTTGTTCTAAGACAAATAGATAACAACAATAATCAAGTACCTATAATAAATTTCATCATTCATCATCTTGGCCCGCAGAAATGTTATATTATTTACTATGGCCTATCTCTTAATGTATTTTCCCATCCCTCATCCCTGAACTAGACCCTAGAGGCGGAGAAACATACAGCTTGACTTACTCAGTGCCAAATATACATTGGTGTTTTGTTTCCGTGCCCGGTAGCGTAATACTTCCTAGGTGTTTGAATGCCAACTTTTGGGGTTTTTGGCTTCTGTGCCAAAAGTGCTAAAAGCCAACTTTTAGACTTGAAAAAAGTCCAGATAGTTACGTAAGCGTACTTAATGGTTAAATAAATGTGTTTGTGCTAAGCATTTGACCGCAATCTTACCTGTTGTTGGGTTAAATCACAGAAGATTAAAGTATGACATGGGGTCCTTCAAACGAGGCGTGAAGAAGCACCTTGTGGGCCGGCAGAGTGAAGTTGACTGATGCTGCGTTGTTTTCACGCTGCACCAGTTGTCTTCGCGTCTGGACTCCATTTCCACTTAGCATCAGGTGGTGTGTAGTCATTTGCCGTGCTAAGTATATAAAAAAAAAGTACAGACACATCAACCTATCCAAAACTGTCAAATTTCTTCAATACATTTTCAACTATATACACCTGAGTAAGTTCAAAGTCTATCGAGGAAATTTGACAGTTTGTGGCAGGTTGATGTGCAGGCGTGTGTAGTTGTTATGTGGAGATGAGATCAACTACGGTGGAATATGCTTACTTATCAAATCAAAATTAATTTATTATTTCGTTATCACAGGTTTACGCATAAGATAGTGCCTCATAAGATGGAGGCACTATCTTATGCGTAAACCTGTGATAAAAAAATTTCAGTACGATGATAATGAATGATAATAGAAATGAGAAGTGACAAATGATATACCCCCTAACCCCTCGAGTATCTCAGTAAAGATTTAAGTTTACTAAGTCCTCACGCGGACTTCTTGAGAGAATTTGAAAAGTGACGTTGCACTGTTTTGTTTCATTTTCCAACACTCATGCGCACTCACGAACACTTAACGGTTAATAATCTACCATTATTTCACATTAATATTCGACTTATCACAAATTTTATAAAATAAAACAAAACGGCAATCATGTGTCTTCACTTTCCCGCCAAGAACTCCATGTATTACATCTGTTTGAATACGACTACGCTGAAATTTAAATGTGTAAATATTTTCTTTGGCTTCGCACTCCACACAAGTTTTAATTGGAATTAGACTCACACCTAGATCTATTAAATACGTCAGAGGCAGAAGCACCGTTGGTTGAATTAATGCAAATGTCCTATTCATACTTTCCGCAAATTAATTATAAATATACGTACTGAAGACGCGTTTGAAAAATGAGTATGGAATATTGCTCAGTCGCGAGCATTAGCATACCGCTGTGCGGTCTCGGAACATTCCAATTTAGTGACTCGTCTCTTTGTCACAATTCCAAAAGATGGAATAGCCTACCACGCACACGTTTTCCCTCCTTCCTATGACATGAAGTCCTTCAAACGAGGCGTGAAGAAGCACCTTGTGGGCCGGCAGGGTGAGAGTGAGCACCATGTCCTCGCATCTGGACTCCGATTCCACTTAACATCAGGTGATGTGTAGGCATTTGCCGAGCTAGGTATTAAAAAAATACTAATATCACGCGTCTTCATTAATTTATCAATTTCGTTTATAACTCTCACTGCATTGTTTATCAAAAAAGTTCCTCCATTATTATTACTAATAACATTTCATTAATCAGAAACACGCTAAACGCTACTTCCAATAGAATTTAAATCAGAAAATATCCTATCGGACATTCCAGACGACATTCACTCGACAATATAATGGTAAATGAACCATAAACAAAACTCTCTTACAGATGTCAAATATCAAATGTTAAAAGACAGGAGACTTCTTGGCGAGAAAGTGGGTTTGGCAGGGCTTATTTGTCTGCCTGGCTAGCTACCAACATCTTATCTAAATTATGTTCCGGCAGCTAGAGATAAGATAGCCAGTGCGTCAGTGCAACTTGCGGGTAGGAAAAATCAGGACGACTAGTAAGGCAGAATCTTGCTCCACTAGGTCCTCGCGTATGGACTCAGATTCTGCTTAACATCAAGCAGGAGTCATTTACCAAACTTTCTATAAAAAATAGTCACAATATAAGCCTTGTATTCTTGCAAAGCAGTCGTTAAAAACCACTTCTTCTTGCAAACTATGAGTTGTGATTCATTTGGTACGTTAACTTATAAACGATGGCTGCGATAACCAAACGCCATTTATTTAGCATGTTAGCGTGCCGAAGTAATTACATTTTTGAAACAAAATGTTACGAATAAGTTTCATTCCCAACTTATTGAGTTAAAGAAAAATACAAAACAACAGGTCAAAAGCTTGATTGTAATATTTGTAATACGACGAAATCAAATATCTGATAAAATTATGTTCAAACACGACAATTTCGAATCGAATAAAGACAAAAAGCAAATGTCTGATAAAATTATGTTCAAAGACGACAATTTCGAACCGAATAAAGACAAAAAGTATTTAAGGATATATTATGTGGCGACTGCTCCGCGGAATTAATGGCTTTTTATCATTCGCAATCGGGAAATAAATGAGGGGAAAGAGTTGGGAGAAACCAATCCATTAACACCAAAGTCGAAGTGGAAACTTAAATTGGCCGCGTAATAAGTTTTGTTCGAGTCGATTTAATATTGAATTGAAACAATGCGGTTTAACTATTTTTCACCCGTTTTCCGGGACTTCTACACACTTAAAACTATAAACTTTATTAAAAACTAACTCTTGAGTGACCAGAACACCATGACCGTTTTAAAAAATCCTATTGCAGCGCCACCTACCGGGTTCATTTGTGAATTTGAACTATCCAGGGAACCACCCAAACACACACAAAAAGTGTCAAAACTATGTTTTCAATAGATATTGTATGGGAATGGAAACTATGACGGCACTGTATGATGTATTTCGTTCCGTCAATTGAGGGTTAGGTCAAATTATAAATTAGTTAATTTTCAACCAGAGCATCCATTCATTAAATAACATATAAGAATGTTTTTGTTTTGTTTATATAATTTTAACGCAAATTTTGTTGCGAAACAAATTACAAAAACACAATTGGGAGAGCACCTGACCCGGTATGTCAGAAGGATGCAGTTTCAAATACTGCTCGTGAAATTTTTTTTAACTTTTGTGTTTTTGTAACATATAACAAGCTTTATTAGTTTTGTTATTGACTTATAAATCCTGAAAATGTTTATCCACTTCATTTATTTAAGTAGATACTATCGTAGATACCAACAGTACTAATGCAGTCCCAGCAGAAGTCCGTGATTCAATACGTTATTGTTTCAATATACTCGGGACCCGCGGACGGCGAGCGGGCGAAAACAATAGCCGCTGTTATTATTCCAGTCGGTAATAGCAAAATAAATAAAGCCAAACATAATAAACATTCGTATTCGTATTGTAAAAAACAAAGCAAAGATAATCATTGAAACTAAACTTTTTCAATTAACCTAATTTAACGAACTGCATTTTAACGACATAAATGTTAAGTAAGTCAAGTAAGTCTATGTTGAGCGCTATGTTATAAATGTTAACACAAGCAAAACATTTTTTATGGTATTGACCGAGCAAATGCGCATAATATACTCCGCCTGATGGAAAGCGACCCTGTTCATACCCACGCTTGCGACACCTAGGGTACAGCCAACCCTTGGAAGAAGCGGCAACAAGGGTTACTTCACCCATCCTCACCGTATCGTGGAGGTTGGAGAATGCCATCTCTCTACACTCCTCGCGAATACTCTACAATCCTCAAGGCGTAGAGGTGTCTCCCCCCGACCCCTTCCGCAAACGGGGGTAGACGCCTCGTAAGAGCAAAGTCCGAAAGAACCACCGGGGCGAGTCATAAATGACTTAGTTCACGGGATCCTGCCCAAGAGGTAGACGATTACCCTGGGTTTTTAGTGCGGTGCCCATATCATCCAGCCAGCTACAAATACCCCCGCAAAGTGGAGCCCCGCGGAATGATTAATTCAGCGATTTTCTCCAGGAAAAAAAATTGGTTATTGCTGCTTCTGAAATTTGGATCCACTCGAAACAATGTAAACCAAAAAACAAACGTTTAGCGACAGACATAGGCATTAACGTGGTCGCCATTCAGTCGGATACTGGGTAGAACCAGGACTTATAAATAATTTTATAACGTTTATTTCTTGTTCCAGATCCTTATACGGCATCCAAGATCGAGTGCAACGAGACGATAGTGCTGTCGCACGCGCATCCCCAGGCGACAGTGTCGAGTCCGGGGTTTCCGCGCGCATACCCCGACGACGCGGCGTGCGTGACTGAGGTGCGCGCACCGCCTGCGCACACACTGCGACTGCACTTCGAGGAGTTGCTGACGGAGCATGAGCCGCAGTAAGTATTGAACTGACACATGCTATAGACAAGGCGCGCTTTTGAGCCGTAGTGCCAAGGCCGGAGTAACGCCTGCTTTCCCTGAGGACGCGACCTCTGTGACAGATGAAGAAGAAGAAATACATTTATTGGCACACAATAAGTACAACAAAAATTAAAACGCGAAGTACGCGAGCCGCCTGCGCACACGCTGCGACTGCACTTCGAATAACGGATCATGAGCCGCAGTGAGTACTGACCAGCCTTATCAATGTCACCCAGCATCCTCAGGCGACTTTCTTAAGGCTAGGATTCCCGCGTCTAGAGATATTACATTTCGTTTTTAGCCAATACATCAATTCTGTTAGCAATCTTTTCAATTATGATAGCAAAAGTATATAAAACTGCTACGTATTTAGATAACGAAACAAAGTTTGATATAAGACTTAGGTCTAATAAGACTATAATCATCGTATAAGCTTTGAAATAACTATTCCTTGAAAGCCCGTTTATTGCCGAACGTTCAAAGATGGGGCTAGAACCACTTGCACCGCATACATTTGATACAAGCCATTAACAATAAAATAACAGTTAGCTTAAACAGCAATCTAATTTAATTCCGACTACGTTAACAAAGTACGTTCAACATACTCGTATGTACAAAACCACAACGCTTATCCTCCAAGTATGTAATTACACACAATACTGCGCTCCCTCGCATTGTTTTGGTTGACAGAAACATTTATTTAATTATCCTGCAATTATATCGTTAGTATAAGCTCTAAGAAACCGCTTGCATTATTACCATAAATAATGAGATCCAGAATGTAAGCTTAATATATCTGTGCTCGAGCAATGCACACATAGACCTTCTCACGGACACACACTTTGGAAGGCTTCGTCCCCACTCTACCCGATTTAAAATTACCTAACTCTACCCCAATTCATTCTTGCTTATAGAAAAAAGTAAGTGTACATCTGAAACGAAAAATTTCATAAAATTACATATATGTTACTAATCTGTAATTTTGCACGATAAGCCAATTTTTACAATTTCTTTTTTTTGTGATAAGTGTTATTATTACTTAAGGGTTTTGATTAAAAAGATTATTTTTATTATATTATTTTAAAAGTCGATTGTTGTAATTGGTAATAAAAATGTTGGTGATTAAAGCAGTTTTATATTGTTCAAATGTTTTTCATTCTGGCTGTACTTTTTATCATATCGGGTAGAGCTGGCATTTTTTGTTAGGTAATTTTAAATCGGGTAGATATGGGATCGAGTAGAGTGGGGACGAAGCCCTATGGAACAGCTACGTACAGTCCGATCGCAGCCGTTGCGAGATTCCGTATCCGTGAGTGCGCGTTTGTGTGAAGCTTACCTTCTGCAGTCGGCTTATTTTGTATTGTTACGAAGTTGGGCAATAAGCACAGCCGTTTCGTGCTCAAAGCATTTTACATTTTGGTGTTCCATACAAGTTTCAAAGACACCACATTCTCCCTACCTGCTTAGGAAGACGTGTGCTACTCTCTGTAGTCACCGCTGTACTGTCTCAAACATTCCATCGCGTACAAAGAAATTTGGCGACTCGTTCCTTTATCGCACTTCTAAAAGATGAAATAGTCTATCAGCACACGTTTTCCCTCCTTCCTATGACATGGGGCCCTTCGAACGAGGCGTGAAGAGGCACCTCGTGGGCCAGCAGGGTGAGGGTGATTGGTGCTGCGTTGTTATCACGCTGCACTAGTTGTTTTTGCCTCTGGGTTCCAATTCCACGTAACATCAGGTGGAGTTGAGTCACGGGGCATGCGATTTATTTACTATGCTTTTAGGGAGATTGTAGAGTTGCCTCAAGTCCGCGATAGTTTACACTAAAGGCACCTTATACGGAATCGCGCAGCCCAGTCTCCGGTGGCAAGGTCGCCATGTAGAGTTGTGGGTTCGTTGAGAATAAAGACAAGCGTTCAGGTTGACGTACTCGTTTATTCTGTCCTTTATGTTATAGATACATTGGTTATATAAGCATGTATGAGTATATATTATGTAGGTATATATTGGGATACTACAAGATACTGGCAAGATAAGATAGTTCATAGAAAACATAAAACTCGAGGAGCTCGATGGCGCAGTAGTTAACGCGCTCGGTCTGCGATCGCTGGAGATAAGCAACTTTCGCAAAGGCTGGTCATCGGATGGGTGACCAAAAATTTGTCACCTTGAGCTCCTCCATGCTTTGGAAGGCACGTTAAGCAGTTGGTTCCGGTTAATAACTAATGTGTTAGTAGCAGCCGTTAACAACCACCGCACCGCACTGGGCCCGCGTGGGTGGTTTATGGCCTGTTCTCCCTATCCATTCATAGGGAATGCGTTATAGAATGAGCTGATGATGATTATTATGAAAACGTTTGTTTAACTGAATTTATGCCAGATTAAGGCAACTTTGTATGAAGTTTGTATGGCGATATATGAAATGCCTCTATGTATGGCGTTAACATTTGAACCGACACTCTTGCTTCCTGTTATTATGCATTTCGCGGAGCAGCGCAAACACGGGGTTATTGTGTAGAATGTATTGTTAAAAATGCAAAGCTTCCCCGTTGGAATTGTCTCGGCGAGTTGGCTGTTACGGAACATTCAAATAGCTGCTTTTGTGGATGTGGGGGATGTTTAACGTTTATATTGTTGTTTGTGCATTAATATATTTTATGAAACACCTACCTGTAATCTATTTAAGTACTTTTACTAACAAACTACCATACTTAATATAGCAAACATTTTTATAGAAAACACCACAGAAACCATAGCCATGACTATAAGATATAAGAAACAGGGGAATCCGTTTCCAACGTTGCCGTCACTATCCTCTTGTATTTGCATGCCCATGAGGAAGGCCAAAGGGAAGATCTTCCTCCGCAAAATTGCGATTGCAGATCAGCGTGCGTTCGGCGTCGTAGAAAGATCTCGACTGGTGTACATGCGTGCGGGCACTGCTGTCCGGGCGCAGGTACATAGGAGAACAATTGGGTTAATGGCACTGCGTCGGGCCAGTGCGATGGTCGTGCGTATCGATAGTTCTGAGGTGATTTACTAAATCCACAACACTAATATATATATATATATAAATACTTCTGGTCTGGTAGTACGTAGGGGGTCCAGAAAAGAGTTATTATGACGTGTTTTAATGCTATTTACTTTAGTATAGAAACTACAAGTTTGACTTCGTTTTTTGACCTAGCTATAAACGAAAAGTTCCTTATCAATTTCAACTCGGCCCTGTCTCGTATTATCTTTGAAACCGGTCTCGATACTTCAAAATGCACGTATAATCAGGCGAACTTTACCCAGGGCCTTAACACTTTTATGTGAGTAGTGACGTACAAAACACTGTTATTTTTCTGAAAGTCAGTTTTATTCAATTAACCATACATTCCAGTCTTTGCAGTTTCTCGCCGCCCCCAAATAAGCCCGGTGAATCAGAAAATGCCGTCTGAGGCAATCGGCAAACACTCCTTAAAAAAAACGCCGAGGATGCGGCCTTATGCCTCTGAGTCTATGCTCTACCAATATTCAAAGCAATTGCAACATGTATTCCACATCTTCCTATATATTTTAAAGCATTCCAAACTGGATTGCGAACATCATCAGCTCAATTATGTCCCCAATTCTGGGGCACAAGCCTTCCCTATGGATGGATAGGGAGAACGGGCCATAAACCACCACGCGGGCCCAGTGCGGATTGCGGTTGTAAACGACTGCTAATGCAGCCGGGACCAACTGCTTAACGTGCCTTCCGAAGCACGGAGGAGCTCGAGATGATAAATTTTTGGTCACCCATCCGATGACCGGCCTTTGCGAAAGTTGCTTAACCTCAGCACTCGCAGACCGGGCGCGTTAACCACTGCGCTATCGAGCTCCTCAGATTGTGGATTGCGAACAGTGTAAAACAAATAATGTTTTATTCATTGCACGCAGAAAACGTTTTGTGAATATTTTATCATTATATATCGATGATGTACCGCGGTGGAACGAAACGCGAAACGAATGAATCTGTCACTATATGAATTGGATATTAACTTTGGGTTGTTACTTTCTATCGGTGGAGTTCATATTCGAGTGGTGTGAGTCCAGAATATTGTTCTGCGGTCTGCGGTTGTAGCTGTCAGGGCTTAGATGAGGACCAGCATATTGTAATGGTCTGGTGGATAGACCGCCCGCCTCAGACGCAAAGGTGCCGGGGTTAGATTCCCAGTCGGGAATACATGTTTGTACTCGGTTTTGTTGGTAATAAATCGCCTGGTAATTAGCTACTACCTTCTTATCATAATCAATTGTTCGTAGCATTGTTGGGTTCCGAGTTTCCGATAGTTACGAGATAAGATAAGATAGCTATTTCCTCAGTAGTTGAGGATTCTGGGTGAAGTACGCATCTACCTCCAACGTAAGGAAAAATGATAGCCAAGTGCTTAACCATAGAGTAATAAAAAAATCTTGCAAAAGGTAAATATTCTTACACGTATGACATTTCAAAATCGAAACTCGACTTATATTAGACTTGTTTTATGTTTTTATAAGAGACTAGCCGTCACCCGCCCGCTTCGAAGATTTGTAAATAATTTTTTTTTTAGAGCCTATCATTTGCCTCATGTTTTCATCAAGATCGGTCAAGCCGTTCTTGAGTTATAAGAGGACATACAGACAAAAATTTCTAAAATATTAGAATTTATTTTTATTTTATTTCATTTTATTTTATTTTATTTTAAGGTACACCAACAGTAATACACATAAACAATTAAAATAAATTTTACAAGGGTAGTATCTTAAATATGTTTGCCAATTATAGGTATACACAGCATTCGTTGTACAGCTGTCTTAAAACTTAAAAATTTTAAAAAAAATAACTTAAATTAAATACAGAACTTTGCCAATTATAATCGAACTAAATTAATACATTATTTTACGATACTTGCGTGCTTGTAGACCTAAGGTAAATAATCAGTCAATTTATTTTTGAAAATTCCAGAAGAGTCGTTAAAAATATCAATTATAGGGATTCTAAGGGAAATCTCGTTGTACTCCTTACATGCTTTGGCAAGGGGGTAGTGTGCGAAATTGGTTTTATGTTCCGGAAGGTAAAATATTTTTTTAATTGGAAATCTGAGATATCTGTAAGGAGCGTTTATTTTAATTTGGTTTAGAAGATTTATATTTTTGATTTTGTTGTTTATTAATTTAAAAAAAAAGAGTGAGTCATAAAACGAATATTTATCCGAAAATTTGTCAGAAAAATTGCATGTACAGACAGAGCCTACAGATTTATATAGTAGTATAGAAGAACACGAATAAGTCTTTAGTCTATTTTATGCTGGCTAGAGACCTACCATTCGTTTTTTATGCATAACCATGCATATACGTGTCATACTTCGGCGAACGCGTAACCATTTTATTTTGTACCCTTATTTACCGCCTTGGGGTATGCCAAGGCGGCTGCGGCCCACATAAGTACAGGGTTTCATTCGCCATTCGAGGCGCTGCTTTAATGCCATACTAATTTTCGTTTTCGTAAACGAAATCGAATGAATACGGATAGTAAACAGAACTTACACTAGACACTACGCCTGCACATCAACCTATACAAAACTGTCAAATTACTTCAATAAATGTTCAACCATATAATGATAAAGTTCAAAGCCTATTGAGGAAATTATACAGTTTGTGGTAGTCTGAATTTTCCTCGGCGAACTCGTTCCCGACACGAGGCTCCCCTCGGGGCCTTCCACGGCCTTCAACCAACGCAGTATGACGTACACGATGTGAGATATGCCCTAAGGGAGGCAGAAGAGAGAAGAGATATAGTTGTAATTTCGTTTCTTGTCGTAATTCGGTAATAATGGAACTATAGGTTTCTAGTAAAGTTTTATCGTGTAACTATAGGTCTGTTTACAGTTATTTGTTTGGTTAATGTATTATGACCGTTTGTTGACCTAAACAAATAAAAAAAGGAATGGGATATATAGGCCAGCCATATTGAAATCGCACACTGGATAGAAATGCAGCGTCATTCTATAGCGTTGGCATGGCACACATTAGTACCCAAGTACGTTATTTTAGAATCACTCATTTAGTAATTGTATAGATATAAGCATTATTTATAACTTCGGGTTCTTAGTTTTTTTTTTAATTGTAAACGAATGGAATTATAATATTGTATGATTTGGTGACGACATACTTTTTTTTGTAAATTTCGTTACTTCTGTTAAAGCTGTAGTAGTATGGGTAGTAGTAAAAAATCGCTATACGTATGATGCCTACAATATTTGAGGAGTTCCCTCAATTCCTTAAGGATTCCATCATCAGAACTGGACCAAATTTAAATGGAACCACACGGGAAGCACCAGCTTTCAAATAAAGAAAAAATCATCAAAATCGGTTCACCCAGTCGAAAGTTCTGAGGTAACAAACATAACAAATAAATACAGTCAAATTGAGAACTTCTTTTTTTGAAGTCGGGTAAAAAAAGTTTTGAACGATTCAAAAGGACTTTTTATATGTTTATAAAATGTCGACTTTGACTTGGAACAAAATAAGGAAAAGTTATATAAAATATACTGTTACTACATTGTATCTGGTACTAAGAAAGCAAGCCTAAATATTGTCTCACTACTGGGAAAAGGTTTCTATCATTGAAATCAGTTCTTAGGATATACTCGCTTAACGACGCGACGACGACGGTGTGGCGCCTGACCACTAACGTAACCGCAACGTATTCGCGGCGAGCTTTTTACGTCATTACTGACCGACCAATAAGATAGATAGATATGATAGATAAAAAATTTATTACAAAAACCACAGACACACACACACATATAACAATGATTCTAGATAATGGATATAAGCGAAACATATTTTTCAAATAAGCCTACATTATGTAACATGTGTGTGTGCTGCAGCAGTGCGAAAAGGTCGTAGCTCAGCGGTACATGTGCCCGGGAGCAAAACGCTGATTTTCAACCACAATCACTAGGACAGTCCGGAGACAGTAATACCAGCTCCACCAACAGCTTAGATAACAGGAGCGAGCGGCTCGACTCACTGCACTGCTGACCATGGAAACGCTCGCATCGAACATGTTGCGTTACGGCAACATGCTCTGGTCAGTCTTCACCTTTAACGCTAAGCTACGACGACCCCAGTGCCGGACTCCAGATAAAAATAAGAGGCAGGGAACAAGGGCCCTCGACTCGGAATTATCTTTGAATTATTCGCGAGATTACCGGCAGCCGACGTTGCTCGAGTCCCGTTTTGGCAACAAAAGCGATCGGGCCTTTAGCACTGGGCAGCGCTAAGTAAAAAAAGGGAATGAAAAGAGATTTCGTTGTAAGAGCCTCCCGGAGTTGGCAATGAGAAAGCACGTTCTATTTGAATTTAATTGGTACCTTTATTTTTTATTTTAAAATGTCACTGCTTAATTGACCTGAGCATCGGATTTTTTAAAGATAAGGTGTTCATTGAATTGATCACTGTTCGGTACTGAGGAATATGGTACATTAAAAAACATCCTAGGACCATGTTGAAACTAGGACTTAACAACGGTACCGAAAGTATAATTTAAAAAAAAATCGCATAGCCGGTATTCGACGAATCAGTACTAGAGTCTGGTAAGATCATAAACCGGTACCGGTATGGTACATAAATGGTACCGGTAAAACGAAACTGGTATTTAATATCGGTTCTCACGAACGTTGCCTGCGACTTGGCAGTATCCTTTTGCACGAACGGCTCGTCACTAGGGCTGTATTATTAAATATGTATTAATAAATTAAGATCACTCCCGAAGCAAAGAAGAAGAAGAGAGAAGAAGTCTCTTGCAACCCAAGACCATAGTAACAGAACCCTTAGAGGTCCCTTTAGGTAGTGTAGTGAATTACAAAAACACAATGTTGAAAATTTTTTTCTTTTTTCCACGAGCAGGATTTGAACCTGCACCCTTCTGACATACCGGGTCAGGTGCTCTTCCAATTGAGCTATCGTGGTTCTAACCAGCCCGCCAAAATTATTCAACACTATTTACTTTTTTTATTTTGAAAGCCAAAGGCGCCAATTCAATGTCAACAACTACCGTCATTAACATCTGATCATAATATTTTTACAAATACTAAAGATCAGTTAAGAAGTAGGCTAGCTATTTATAAAATGTTTTTAATTTGTTTATATAATTTTAACGCAAATTTTGTTGCGAAACAAATTACAAAAACACAATGTTGAAAAAATTTTCACGAGCAGGATTTGAACCTGCACCCTTCTGACATACCGGGCCAGGTGCTCTTCCAATTGAGCTATCGTGGTTCAATTGAGGTATCGGCGGGCTGGTCAGAACCACGATAGCTCAATTGGAAGAGCACCTGACCCGGTATGTCAGAAGGGTGCAGGTTCAAATCCTGCTCGTGGAAATTTTTTCAACATTGTGTTTTTGTAATGATTCTATTTGTCAATATTTGTTTTGAAAGTTAAGCCGTAGCTGTCGAGAGCATAACTCACAATTGAGTCAACCCGAACCGATAACGGGCAAAACGAAAGCACAACACATCGATTGTCAATTATCTGTTTTTCCAATGACCGCGGGCTTAGATAGGGCCCGTCGGTCGTCGCCGCACCGCGGCGTATCGCTCCCCGCGACGTATCGCTCCGACGGACGCGATCCGCCATCGCCAATAAATTACTTCCGGATATATAGCCCGCACCTTATTCCGTTGTCGGTACCGATGCGGATCTTGATTTATCATCTCGGATGCTGGCGATTGTCTTCGGCCTTTTATGATCGAATAGCCTTTATCTGATCGTCCCTTTTGTGTCGGTTCGTATTTTTGCTCTAAGGATGCGCCTAAAGGTGAGTCCAAACTATATATGTATTTAAAACATGTTTTATATAATTGTTATGTAGCGTGTTTTATACCTAAGTTTCTTTTGACATTGTCCTTCGACAATCACAACACAACATGTAAAAACACCATATATTTTCCGTGTTTATTTAAAATGGAAAGTGTCCTTTTTATGATTAATATTTTCCAATATTTTGGCGAAGGGAGAAAAGATGCTCTTGCTGTGTTTCTTGCCGGTTCTACTCAGTACAAGGTCTCCCACCCAGAGTACTCGTACACTGACGAACCGATGGCACAGTGACATTCATAAGAGCTATTTGTTGCCTAAACTAAACAAATAATTTTTAATTTTTAATTAAATTTTATAAGTGTGAACGAGAAGTTTCAAAAAAACAATCTTATAGTTATATTTTGTGAAATGTTATATAACATGTACTTTATATTTATTTATTTATTTATGGAAAAGGTACACCAACAGTATACATATAAGTACATTAAATAAAACATTATAACAATTATGGCTTATATATATACCTAATACGGGCGTACACAACATTTATAGTTAGCTCGTTTCGCAATAACAATGTGACATTTGAGTTATATAATTTCAGAATCTATATAGTATGTGTATATAAAAATCGCTGATCACATATTGTTTTCTAAAGTTTACGCGAACACTACACATTGAAATGAAACCCTTTGCAGGGTCCATGGTCACAGGGAGACTGAGGTGTTGGTCAAGGGTTCGAAACGTCAGGATAAACATTTTTTTTTTATTATGAGACAACTTTACATTAATTAAAAGTTATGTGTAAAGTAAACGAGAGTAAATCCCTAAAAGTGGTTTCATTTCAATTGCTGTTCGTTTGTCTCGCTAAAACTCAAAAATGGCTGGACCGATTTGGCTAATTTTGACTATGAAATATTTGTAGAAGTTCAGGAAAGGTTTAAAAATTGTAAGTAACGGAAAATACTAAAAAAGACAATTTAATTTTCCAATACAAAATGATTTGTTTGTTTTTTTGTCATGGAACCTGTCAAAGCGGTACGAAGTCCGCCGGGCCAACTAGTAGGAAATAAAAACAAGAAATAAAATAAAAAATTGAAAACAAAATTAAAATTGAAGACTAAAACTAAAAACAATATTCAAAATTTTCCATTAAATAGAATAAAAATAAAATTAGGTAAGCACTTATTACTAGTTTTCCCATAAACTTTCTATGCCTTAAACTTGGGCAATAAGTCATTGAAAATATCTATCGCATTAGAGTCTATTTGTTTCAGAGTGTTGTATTGCGCACAGCATCGAATCAGGGGGGCGTTTCCGCCAATGATCGTTTTAAATCTTGGTAGTTCAAAAGTTTTGGTGATTGGGTGACGAGGAGGACGCGATGGGAGACTGATAGAGATGCTGTTCACGAGTTCAGTGCATTTCGAAGAAGCCTGTGAAGAAACGCTAGGTCTAGTCCGACGCTGTTTTAGCGTGCTGATATTGAAGTACAACCTTTGGTCGTAGGGAGTTCTATGTGAGATGCCTGGAGATATGAATCTGAATATTATATTGCTTGTTACTTGTTGTAATATAACATAAGTTATATAACATGTTACTTAATGTAAACGCACCCTTACGCTTTCGGTCATACGATTGGATTAACAACGACGTTTGTCGATAAGCAATATAATAAAAAGTGAGTTTGACTGTCAAAAGAGAACAACGGATTGTCGTGACAGTCCTAAGATAATTCGAAGCTTTCAAGGGTGCTCCACGAGGACGCAATCGCGGACGTAAAGCTAGTAAACAATACGTTTATTGATGCGGTTATTACTGTGTTCATGTCATTAACAATCTCTCTTAAGCCGGCAATACATGTTGGCCCAAGTTAGTCAAGTGATGGCAAATACCAACGTATAGATAGCCTATTTGTCTTGCTTGCCATTGTTTGTCGTCGCTCGCTTAGTGGCCGAGCGAGAAGAAGAAGGCGAGTGCCGAGGTGTATAGAATAGAGTTCATTTGGCGTGGCTTGTCATAACTCGCGCTCGCTCTCCACCACTTGTCTCACTTCGGAAAGGTGTCGGTTTTTCTGCACAAATCAAAGGCGCTCGCCTGCGCTTGGCCAATAGCGTTCACACGTTTGTCCACCCGCCATTACGCGGTTGGCGTCCGTCGTAGTTACACGTTCAAAATGTCGCTCTCTATAAACGACCATGTTTTAAAGTTTTTGGAGTTTTACTAGAATGAACCTTTTATTTGGAACCCCAAACACACACAGCACAAAGAAAAAAAAATGAGTAAAAAATTTTTTTAAGTTAAACGGTTTTATTTAAAATTGTACTAAAAGCTAAAAAATAATTCGCTAGGTCCTAGGCTAGGTACAGGTAAAAATAAAATCGTTGTACGCACGTAACCTGCTTAAATATGTAAATAGCATTTTTTATTATGATATAGCGGTTGACTTGATAGAAATTCACTTCTAGATTTGACCCAAACAAATAAATAAACAGGGCAAGCTAAATAAACCGTTTAAAAAAAAGTAAGAACTCGTGCCTAATTAAAATAAAGAAGTAGGTAGGTTAAGTTGGTAGTATCTAATTCATTTCTATTTATACACGGACATAATAATTATACGCACTCATTTAATAAATGGCAGCAATTGCAATTGGTCGTCCATATCGTTTCAATGTACACACACCTGCACATCAACCTACCACAAACTGTCAAATTTCCTCAATAGACTTTGAACTTTATGCTTTAACTATATGGTTGAAAATGTATTGAAGAAATTTGACAGTATTGGATAGGTTGATGTGCAGGCGTCTGTACAATCAAAACTGACGGCGCACAACGTGTGGCCAGACTCCACAAAATTTGCCTACTTTTGCAAATTTGCGCTGGTCTTCTTCGAACTTGCCAAATGTGTGGATGGTAAGACTTGCCTTGTAACAATTTGCCTACGCTCGCGGTGGCTAGGGCTCGGCCAACGTGTATTGCTACGTGTATTATTACCAGCACATGTTTTCCCTCTTTCCTATGATATGGGGTCCTTCAAACGAGGCGTGAAGAAGCACCTTGTGGGCCGGCAGAGTGAAGTTGACTGATGCTGCGTTGTTTTCACGCTGCACCAGTTGCCTTCGCGTCTGGACTCCATTTCCACTTAACATCAGGTGGTGTGGAGTCATTTGCCGTGCTAAGTATAAAAAAAAAATTGCTAGCTTTAGAATGGGCACCTTGTGGTTAGTAGCAATTGGTTAAACCATTCCTGTGGCGCTTCTGCCGCGCTTCTATCCTTAATATATATTAACTAGCTGACCTAGCGGACTTAATACCGCTTTGACAGTTTTGACAACAACACAAACAAACCGTTACATTTTACGCATGAAAGCGTATCAAACAAACAAACAAACTCATTGTTTTTAAACAATAAATATCCTATGTCTTTGATACTCTTGAGAATATGTGTACAAAATTTCATGATGATCGTTTGAATAGTTTACGCGTGAAAGCGTATCAAACAACACACAATTTATAATATTAGTTAGGATTTGATTGCACCCTTTAAAAGATTTGGTACTTTGTTAGGATTATCCTATTTTGACACAAATAAAAATTCTACAAATAAGAAACAACCAACAAAACAGAGCACAATAGCCTTCGCTGAGATCAAAACTCGGGAAATCATTAACTAGAATATTTTGGCAGCAATTAAACATTGGTAAAATATTGTTAATTAATTACAAAAACACAATGTTGAAAAAATTTCCACGAGCAAGATTTGAACCTGCACCCTTCTGACATACCGGGTCAGGTGCTCTTCCAATTGAGCTATCGTGGTTCTAACCAGCCCGCCGAAATTATTCAACACTATTTACTTTTTTACTTTGAAAGCCAAAGGCGCCAATTCAATGTCAACAACTACCGTCATTAACATCTGATCATAATATTTTTACAAATACTAAAGATCAGTTAAGAAGTAGGCTAGCTATTTATAAAATGTTTTTAATTTGTTTATATAATTTTTACGCAAATTTTGTTGCGAAACAATTACAAAAACAAAAGCTCGTGGAAATTTTTTCAACATTGTGTTTTTGTAATTGTTTCGCAACAAAATTTGCGTTAAAATTATATAAACAAATTAAAAACATTGTTAATTAAGATAAACCGCAACACAAAAACCAATTTGCATGATTCCTCTTCGCACAAAGACATCAGCGCCTCTTTACGTTTATAAATCGTAAAAAAATATCAAAGATTATGTACCTGCATGGAAAAGAGTTCGGCGCTAAACGAGCCTTCACTTAAAAGGCGGAATTACAAGTTTTATGTCGCAAATAAACGACAGTGCGAGCACCATGATCGCAATTTTATCGACAAATACGCGCTTTAGCATGCCACAGTGAATAAAGATAAATAAAGATCTGGGTTAACACGGCCCCGGAGTTACGAGGCCGTAATAATAAATATAAATTGTGATTTCATTTGGACCTTTAAACGACAATAAAACACGTATTTGGTGCTACTTTAATCGTAGCAATGACAACTAATACTTTAATTATATTTTTCGTACCACTGGCTCAAAAAAGTGACATTCTATGCCACAAAAAGCGAACATAACAATAGTCATTTTTAATCTGTTAAAAACAGGGAAAGAAAATTGTACTGAATTTCATTCACCTCTAGGGGGAGAATGTGATTTAAATTTGGAATACTTACCGAAATTTATACTGAACTACATCTGTGTTAACACCATTGAGTTTGTATATTCCTTCTATTATTTTATATTTATTAATATTCGTTATAGTCCTTCGTTACGCTCGCGATTTAAATCGTCACCCGCGGCAGAAGACACTGCTTTGTCCCCTTGGTTAATAATCTACTATTAAATTGGCACCAGAAAAGAGCTTACTTTGAAATCTTTTTAACTAAAGCGTACTTCTTAAATTATTATTATTATTTATTCGCATAACTAAAAAGGG
This sequence comes from Eudonia truncicolella, assembly GCA_949315975.1. Taxonomy (NCBI): domain Eukaryota; kingdom Metazoa; phylum Arthropoda; class Insecta; order Lepidoptera; family Crambidae; genus Eudonia; species Eudonia truncicolella. Next base: position 1,639,560 of record OX438837.1, on the reverse strand, counting down.
CTGTCGTATTTACCAATCTCTATATGTATATAAAGATTTACAGAGATCCATAAATGAAAAATAACAACTAGTAAATGTGACTTGTCTTTACATGTTATATTATAATTTTTACGCACCAAGTGAGACTGGTCATAATTTTTATGTGAATTGTGCCACACGAGTTTACACGACATATACCTACGTTAAATCATCATTACCATTATTTTATGTCCCCACTGCTGGGGCATTAGCTTTCCCTATGGATGGATAGGGAGAACGGGCCATATGCCACCATGCAGGCCCAGTGCGGATATGTGGTTGTTAACGACTGCTAATGCAGCCGGGACACCAACGGCTTTACGTGCCTTTTTGCTTTGTACTTTATCATTAGGTCAGACAAAAACCAAATGAAAAATAACAAAGAAACCATACCTCTAACACTAAAGATAGAAGTTCATAAGCTTGTGCGTAGGGTAAAGCCACCAAAGAGCACGCACTACCAAAGAGTATGCAGCCCTATACAGTGCTACAATTCCATATTATTATTATTGGATAGCAACACTTGCTTTCCTGTCAGTTGACAGTAACTTAGTTGTGTATGGAAATAATAAGGTATGTTTACTGTTTACTGTTCCTACTTCTACTGTTCTTTCTGTGCGTTTGGTGAGATGAAGTATCAAATGAACTGGTTATCTATAAATCTGTCTATCTACTTATAAATTTCATGAATGTGTGCCTGCCAACTCTTGATATACGTTCTCACGGGCGGCGCAAGCCATCATTTTTAATTGGAGAGAGTTTGCTGATTGCCTCATACGGCATTTTCAGCTTCACCGGGCTTGATCGCAAGCCATCAGTCTACTTAACGACTTGAGTGCAAGAGCCAGATCTAGGCACTTTTATAACAAACCTGTTTGTGTTTTTACCCGACTGCAAAGGAAGGGTGTTGTTTTTTGAGTAATGTGATGATTATTGATTTTAAGTCGTTAGTTTATTCGTTTTATTTAATATTTTTGTAATGTATTGTATTGTGTAATGACCTGTTTTTACGCCTTGACGTTGCTGTAACTAAGTGCAGAAAGTATTTGTTTTTAAAATAAACCAAATAAATTATAGGTCTTTATTGTTACTGCGTAATTTTCGGTGGTGTTACCCTGTTTTACAAAGACATCGTCCGGTAAAACAGTATCGGCCACAAAATAAGGAGCCCAGAAGGTAAGCCTAATATATACTGCCCTCGAGCAACGCACACATACACCGATTCGATTTCACAGACACGAATCTCGGAACAGCTCGGAGCAATGCCACTACACATTTACAGAATACACTAAACATGCACACTAGTTTAGGCCCAAGACACCGTACTCGTAGAACAAGGATACGACGAGCCGGTTCACACGCGGTTCTCTATACCAGGTACAGACATGTACCTGGGCGCTTCTCCCCACCACCACGGCCCGGTCAACCCGAGCCGAGGTCCGAGCCTTTAGAGGCGTCCTCGGGTTGTTCAGGTCCCCGACCTGATCCGAACCCCTCGGAGAATCTAGTAGGCCCCGTGCCGTACTGGATTCTCCGAGGGGTTACACACTAGTGCGTTCCCTCTAGCAAACCTTCGGAGGTGATTCGTTTCACACGGCTTGAGGAACCCTTTAAGATTTCGCCGTATGAAGCTTACCTTGCAGAACGTACGTAAGCCTTATTTTGTGGCCCGGCAGCCGTACAAGCGCGTCATGTCGCCAGTGCGGATTGTAGCGTCTGGCTTTCTTTAGTAATGGGCCGGTATCCTGTGTCTGCACGCTGCCTGTCATAACTCCTCGCGAGTCACTGACGATCATCCTTTGTTGAATGAACGATACAATCGTTTGAAGGCTTTGTGCGGATTGCAACGGCAATTCTTTATGAAATGTTATTCGTTAGACTCGTTAGAGGATGTTATTTTGTTCGTTTGGTCAGGCTTAGATAATGATCATGACCATGATGAAATATAAAAATTTAAAAAAGTACATACTTTGTTTTAAATTTATATTTTATTGTAAAGCCGAGTAGCAAAGTGTTCGGCCCGAAATCCGATGAGGTTTCCATTCCCAGGCCGGGTAAAGTGTTTTTAGGACTTTTTAAAGCATGTCCTGGTTTGTGATCACCAAACCGCATTTTTACACAACACCCCAACCAAATTCAATGACGCATAGCCCAGCAGTGTTATATATTGCTTATTATTATTTTTTGGGGTTATATTTTACAGACAACTCACGTTATAAATTGATCCCTGTTTTGTAAACCTCAACATTTAATTTGTAATAATTAAACCTCTGGGTTCCGGTACCACATCATTTATATCGTACGTATTACATTCGATTTGGTAGTGATATGTATTTATATAAATATACACAAAATTAGTAGCACACATTTTTATTTCGTCTTGTCTCTGTCACTCTAGCAATTTAAAAAGGCACAAAGAGTATATCCACTAGACAAGTAAGCTACAGCATTTCCTTTTGAATAATGCCTAGAGCTACTGGGAGTCATGCCGTCTCCTTTAAAGAATCACTGGATGTCTGTTACACAAGTGATGCAACCAACCGTTGGGCAGCTTTATATGAAATCGCTGAAATTCTACGTGGAACTCATGCATTTTAAGCGAAATCGAAAGAAAATCATGTAGAAGCAATTGAATGAACTATTTTATATATGTAGACATTACAAAATCACAATCACAGGTGCTCTTCCAATTGAGCTATCGTGGAAATTGGAAGAGCACCTGACCCGGTATGTCAGAAGGGTGCAGGTTCAAATCCTGCTCGTGGAAATTTTTTCAACATTTGTGATTTTGTAATTTTTTTCGCAACAAAATTTGCGTTTGAATTATATAAACAAAACAAAAACATTTTATATGTAGACATGTATAAACACCGTCGTTCACTAGAATCATCAAACATTTAGAAACTTTAATTCGTGGTCGGCATCTGTAGCCGAATTGACCCGCCTGCGTAAAAAATAATAAATTAGAAAATCAACTGAAAAGGCCGGAACAAGATAAAAATTAAATAATTACATAAAGCCAGCGAAATAAATCGAAACAATATCAAACATAGTACTGTTTAAAAATAAAAATATCAATACGGTAGTCCTTCGGAATTGTATGCAACATCATACATAACACACAGTGTTCCGGCCTTTTCAGTTGATTTTCTATTTATTTATTATTTTTTACGCAGGCGGGTTTTTATTTATAGTCAATTCGGCTACAGATGCCGACCACGAATTAAAGTTTCTAAAGTCTAGTCTAGTTTTCTTTGTTTTTTTTTTTACTTTTTATTTTATTAATGTCTTTTTAGTTAGACAAATTACGTAATCAGTTCAATTCACTTAAAATTTTTAAACTTCTTAAAAACTTAAGTGTATCATATCGACTCTTACGGTCTTACGTTCTTACGGTGAAGGAAAGCATCGTGAGGAAACCTGCATATATATGGAAGAAGAAATTCTGAAGCTTCACATATGTGAAGTCTGCCAATCCGCAGTGGGCACGCGTGGTGGACTGACGCCCGATCGCTCTCTAATGAGGGTAGGTCTAAGTCCCTGCAGTGGGGCATAATTATTATAATCGTAGACTGATGATGTACTATTTTTTTAGTATTACGGTAATGATAATCATGATATACCTTTTTGAAATCCTTGTGTTGAGCCCTCTAATTAGGTACCCATAATGTAGTATTCGAAAAAAAAAATGTTTTTCACCAAGTCCAATGGCGTCGCCCAGCCGCCATGTTTTTTTTAACGTCACCTATCCTAAGGTAAATTTGTTCACTTAGATTTTTATTTTGTTTTTTACATGTGGTTGGTTGTCTTTTATATTTTTGTGTGTTTATTTGTGATGGAAAGTGTCCTGCTATGATAGAGCATTTTCCAATATTTTTTACGCTGTAAGGGAGAAAAGAGCTGGACACTTGCTGAGCTTCTTGTCGGTGCTTCTCTATTTCTACTGACTTACGCGTCAAATCAAAACGTCAAAATCTATAAAATCACCAATTTTCAAAACTCCCGGAAAACATTCCAGGTAACCAAAATGACTGTACTACACCTCACCGTGACAGATGAAACTAAATAAAAGCTTGTTAATAATTGGAATTGTTGCATATTGTTCGTAGAATAATTATTGATTAATCCGTTAATAGCATACGCAATTAGTGAATTCATTAATTAACACAGATTTAATTGAGTTACCACAATGACGGTTGTAATCAAAGCTTAGTTATTTAAGCATACACTCGTACAACATTCAGGACATTAACAATTATGTAACATTTAGGATGCAAATAAATTGAAACTGAGGACTAATGGGTTGACTTGGATTAGTTTTTAGTAGGTAGGTATACTTTCATATATTTTCTTCCAATATAGTTAAAATGTCGTCCTATAATCGACTGTAAACGTCCCGGTTAAAGAGCCCGGTCTGCGATTGCTAAGGTTTTGTAAACGCTGGTCATCGGATGGGTGACCAAAAGTTTATCGTCTCGAGCTTCTCCGTACCCCGGAACCACCACCGCATCGCCATGGGCCCGCCTGGTGGTTTGTGGCTCATTCTACCTATCAACAAAACAAACAAACTACAAACTACAATCAAATACCACTTAATGACTCTCCACTCGCCACTCCTCGACAAGCATCAGACCCATATGAAACAGAAAAACAGTTTAATTTGATTCTTGCGGGATCTGAACTTGTCATTCAAGGTTTCGCAGTCAGGCCGTGTCGTCGTTTGTTGCGGCGCTACAAAGTAGGATCAAACAAACAGTTTGTTCGATATAACACTTCAATATTGTAAATTGAACTGCCAAACACACCCACCCGTATGCGGAGCGGCCTCAATAGGCTTGAGGGGACCTATTATGACCAATCGATGATCGAACTTCAATTGCTGCCATAATTAAAATTCTGAAAAATCTGCATGTATTTAGTTAGATCAGACTACAATGTTTGAGCTGTTATTGAATGTCGCTTACGTGCGTGGCCGCGACCGTTGGGTTAGCGAATAATAAAAATGTAATTTATATTATAAATATATGTAAAAAAAATTGTAAAATTAAACCCTGCTATCGTATTTGGGACTTTTAACTAGAAGTTGCTTAGAGTTTGAGTTTCGAAGATTCGAACTCGAGATTTGTTCAAAACTCGAGTTAGTTTTCTGACTCGAGCTCTTGTGAGACTCTAGCCCGGCTCCGATGACATGCAGTTGACTCCGCTCTTATCTCGTGAGTGTTTCACAACCCAGTGTCTGGTAAAACCGAGTTGAATTCATAAGTTTAGGAATCACGGACTCGAGTCTTTTATAATAATAAATAATAAATAAATAAATATTAATAATAAATAAATAAATAATATCAAATTAAAAAAAATAATTGTGGATGTTTTAAAATATCACTATCGAGAACCAAGGCGCGACTTTATGAGAATCTTAGGACGATCGTACGGCTGGTTTACGGTGTAAGAATATAACATTACAAGAAGTACTTAGCTTTTTAGATATTGACCCTTGACAAATACTTCGTGTCAAGTACATTTTGATTTAAAATATTTTTATTTTATTTTTTAATGACGAGACACTTTTATATTTATATGTCTATAATCGTGATTGTATTTCGATGTTCGAAATAGGCCTCCTGTACCTTCCCCTTCCTGTCGCTTCTCGTATCGCGGGATAACGCTACGAACATACAATAAGCTAAGCCATTTGGTTAGCGAGTTACTATTACTATGGCTAATGGTTACGACGTGTAAAATTTATAATAAAGGGCCTTGCCATGAGCTATTACTGCGATGGATGGTATTGTAGTGCTACAACCACTGTTACGATATACTGCTTTTGGAGCTCAAGGCGTGTGTACCAGCTTTTCGGAGAAATCTATTTTATTGATACACATTTTGTGTACAATATTGTAATACTATGTAAATATTTTAAAACAATAACACATTCGTATTAAAAACTTTTGCAAATTTAACTTTGTTTTGTGGAAAAAAAAATTGATGTTTCTTTATATTACAGCGTTCGTAGTCACGGAGGTGTTGGTCAAAACTGGTAAATTTCTTTAATAAATATCCAACCGTATGCCATAGAACGTAAGTTCGGAAGGGAACGGAACGGAAGAAAGATAAGGAGAAAGAAAAGAAGAAAGACACTCTAATGAAGCCATTTGACAGTTTGTGGTAGTCTGACATGCAGGCGTGTACACTAACTACATTTTTAAATCGCTCTCCATAAAGACCAATGTTTTTAACACGGTTTAATGCAAAAAGTAGTAATTACAATAGGCATTCCATTAATATGGTAGTATATTTTATTATTTCTATATTAAAACATAAACTCGCATTAAAATTACTAATACTTATTTTGTTAGTATTAAGGCAGCGTTTCTACCAGAGCTGTGCGAGATAATATGGTGTGGGAGACACATAGCCACCAATGGGTTTATTTCATTTCACACCGCCAGAGTTAGACAAGGAATATGACCTAATAAAAAAAATACCTCGCATAGCTCTGGTGTCAACGCAGCTTTATCCAGCCCATGAGAAGTCGTTGTGTTGAGCAACACACGGCTATATGTGTGGCTAGTGTCGTACTTTGGGTGTTTGTCCACGGGAATTGGGCTGTCGCTACTTGATTGATTGGTACCTACTGGGTATATACGGTGGACACGTTGATTCATTAACTTAGTACAATTGTTGTTTAACGTAACTTTTGTAACGAAATATCGTGCTAACGAACATCAGCATGTGTGATATGTGTAACAATCTTGTAATTAATCTTTTTAAAACTAACTAAAGGATTTTTTTAAAATCGATAATTTTTGTCTCTTCAGTAGACCCTGGGTGATGAGAAGGCATAAAAAAGATAAAAATGGATAAATAAACATCCTAATTTTAAAAGAGAAGATGGTTGGAATCTACCACCAGCCTGGGATCCCATCATACAGAATATTAAATCCCAGCCCCAACACCATACTGCCAGACCAAATGATACTGTAAGCTCTTTCTGCGTAAAACGGAACGCACCTGTTTAAATTTAAACAAGCTACTAACTAATTATGAGACGACCAACACCTCAGTCTCCCTGTGACCACGGACCCTGCAAAGGGTTCGAAACGTCAGGATAAACATTAATTAAAACTAATGTGTAAAATAAACGCGAGTAGATCCGTAAAAGTTGTTTTATTTCAATGGATAAATAAATAAAAAAACATAATGTTTGTAAATGAGTTAAAGAAAATCTTGTAATGAAACCCTTTTTAAAACTAACACAATAGTACGAATAAGTGTCAAGACATTAAAAATAATTGGATAATTTTCTGTCTTTTTCGTGATAAGAACCTTGGGTGATATAAGAAAACATAAAAAAGATAAAAATGGATAATAACACCCAATATATAATGATTACAACTAAATGTAACGTTATCCAAAATACGTGACGTCCAATTATGGTGTATTGGTATCGAAGTCACAGCACCCCGTAATGAGGTTGTTCGCCGGTGGATCGTCGATCGCGAATTGAGCTGTCCCCCGCCTGATTGATCCGATTACACGCAAACAGCGGTGTAACGGCGGGTAATGGCATGTTAAGCCAATAAAGCTCGATCCCCACTGACACAGAAGGAAAGAGAAGCGAAGAGACATATCAAACATTATGTTTTTAAGAATCAAAAGGAATAAAGAATAAGTGAAAATTAAATAAAGTTTACATTATTATTATTATTATTATTATTAAAACTATTTATTTGGTGCAGTGCTATGCATTCTTTAATATTTAAATAGAATACGACGGAGACGAATAGAATAGAGACGACCTTGATAGGTTCTTGAAAGAATGGCATGATGTTGAAGGGGACCAGAAGGTGTGGAGAAGGAGTGGGGCAGTTATGGCTGATTTAATATAATAATAATAAATAGAATACACATCCGACTTTAGGGTAGTTCATGTGTTAGTCATGCAATTGTAAATTAAATATTTTTATTAATGAAGACATGCAGTTGATCATTCATGTAAATACACAGAGGTTATTAAACCGCTAGGACTGTGACTTGTTTATTTTGAAATGACGTCACAATATAAATATTTAGTTAATATTGAATAATTATATGTTAGTAACTTTGACGACCTCCGTAGCCGATTGGCTTGCACACCGGACTTTGGGCGGCGCTAATTCCTGAGGTCCCGGGTTCGATTCCCGGTCGGGTCAATGTTGAAAACGAACTTTTCGATATTGTCGGGTCTGGGTGGTTGTGGTACCGTCGTTGTTTCTGATTTCCATGAAACGAGTGCTTTAGCTACTTACCTTGGGATCAGAACAATGTATGTGAAGTTGTCTCATATTTATTTTATTTATTTATTATTATTTTTTTAGTAACTCTACGTACAAGATCTAGATCGGATACACAGTGGATCTTTTAGTTTTTTACCACATCTTTCACACGTTGTATAAATGTATAGACTGTCGTTTTGCTTCGCTTCGATTCTGCGTCAGTGGGGATCGACCTTAAATGTGTTCCCAAATTTTACTCGAGTCAGTAAATAATTACGAACTCGGAATAATTCAGTTTATACCCCGTTTCCTTTAAGGAGGTTGATGTTATTTGCGTGTACGTTGGTATTTAACGTAAGTTATTAATCATAGTCTAAACGGTATTTTGTATTGTTCAATAAATTGTTGTCATAAATATCGGTATCTACTTTAACCCATTCCCTGTCCCATGAATCACATAAAATTCCAAAAATTCAAAATTCAATATTCAAAATCATTTATTCAGTTTAGGCTACAAGTAGGTCTTGTGAAAGTCACTATGCCATCGGTTCGTAAGTCTACTCTGGACATATGATACATAACAATTGAAAACCAATTGTCACAATTCTTGGACAGGAAACCTGTTAAGGAGCAATTAAGTTGGAGCTTTGTTTGTTTAATGGACTTTTCTTTTAAAAATATAGATAATATAAAATTTCCACTACCGATTCGGAATCCCACTTGAGTTTTCCTGAGACTGGATGATTTTTCAAGTAAAAATTAATCTCATAAGATTAATAACTGTAATAATAAAAAAACAATAACTCCTAATGCTAAGTGATAATAAGGCCGACGGTGGAAGTGTGCGTCACCTGAAATCCTCACTATAAAGGTACTGGCTATATATCTTATCTCTAACTGTCGAACACAACAATGCTATTGATACCGTTGCTCAGACATTGTGTAATTGTCTACAGCTGCAGCTACGACTACCTAGAGATCACGGAGCCAAGCCTGGACAACACGACGGAGCACACGCCCGAGGAATGGCTGCTGGAAGACCACCACGACTCCTACAGCGCTGAGAATGAGGTGAAGTTATATGGCAATCTATTCATATGGCAAGCGTGGTGATCTAGCCAATACTCATAAATTTTAGTGATGACTTGATTTCAATGGTGGAGGCTGTCGCCAGATGCCAGTTGCCAGATGTGTGACAGTATATTATATGTTATTACTTAATTGCTTTTTGACGTTATGGATTTTATGGTCCTGCGGTCACACTACCGGTCTTAGTCCCCAAATTTCAATCCCAGAGGGTACTTACTTATTAAACATGGTTTTTAATTAGTATGCTTTGTTCTAAGTTGACCTAAACAACTGCCTCCCTTATCACAGACTCTCTCTCAGTAAGCAGGAAATTACTTGTAACTGTTGCCTTGAAGAGACTCAGTTAGTAGTGAACTAGACGAATTGAGGATTTCCTCGATTACTTGAAAACAGTTAAAAAGAGCTACTTAGTTAACAAATGGGTTCTCTTGCAGTAGTTAATCCTTCCATATAACTTTTGCAAACAATTATAGTGGCATTATAACATCAACTTTGGAACACCTTCTATATTTTTCAATTTATTCATCCATCAGGTGTGGGAAGAACCAGAGTACTTACTACCAGAATCAGACGCTTCCAGCGCGGGGTGGTCACGGGACGCGCACGTGACGCGGGCGAAACGACTGTGCGGCGATTGGGGGGGCAAGCTGAAGCTGCTGCGGTACCAGTCGCGCGGGAACGAGCTGCGGCTGCGTTTCCGATCAGACCACTCCCGGCACTTCGCGGGGTACAGGGCCAAGATCACGTTGACTGACTGTAAGTATTACAATGAAGGTTTGCCTTAGTTTTTTATATATTTAATGTTTTACGCAATATAGGCAGGCAGGCATTTAACAAGATGGACCGACGATCTAGTGAACATCGGTCGTTGTGGATATCCTTGGGGGAGACTTTTGTTCAGCAGTGGACGTCTTTCGGCTGAAATAATGATGATGGTGTACCAACGGCTGTTTGCTGGTGGGGGGAGCCGAAGCTGCTGCGGTACTAGTCGCGCGGAAACGAGCTGCGCCTGCGGTTCCGATCATATCACTTTAGACATTTCGTGGGGTACAAGGTCAAGATCACGTTGAATGACTAAGTATTACCATCACACTAAAGGTTTTCGTTAGTAGTTATATATTTATTGGTTTACCAATAGCTGTGTGGTGGTTGGGGAGCAAGTTGAAGCTCCGGAATACCACTTGAGGTAGCGTTGCAGTTTCCCTCCGACCACTCTAGGCACTTCAAAAGGTGCAAGGCCATGACTGTAAGTTTTACACTAAAGACATACCGTGGCTTTATATATTTGTTGGTATACGGCTGTGTGGTGAATTGGTGATTGAGGGGGCAAGCTGAAGCTCCTGCGGTACCAGTTTCCCTCAGATCACTCACGGAACTTTGTGGTGTACAAGGCCAAGATGACGCTGACTGTAGGTGTATTACACTAGAAGTGATAATTTATACTGATGTTCTGGTCGATTTTGGCTATTATAGCGACTGTGAATATGCGGGAAGGCATATTATTTTTGAGAATCATTGGCCAGACCTTTGCAGTTCTTTTATCCCCTTTGGTGCGATATGTCCCCACTTTCATGCAATGTGACAGAACATACAATGCGGAAGTTAAGTATCTCAAAATTTTCAAAAAGATTTATAATCTATGACGATAATTTTCTTGAATACGAATCAATAACCTCAGAAGTGCAAAGTAAGCTATTTGCATTAATTAACAATGCAGCGTAGTGCGTTAATTAATGAAGATTCTCCAAACTTTAGTAGTGGGAACGGACAAACGGAAGTAGGAAATGGAAACTGAAATAATGCGACATGCAAAACGTTTCCTCGCCATTTTTAGAACTTGCACGGCCATTACTAAACATGCATGCCGCCGGCGGAGGCTATTCGCGTAGGCTAATCTGCGCAAAAAACCACGTCTCTTATTTTCAATTTCAACTTTACGTTCAGTTCTCTCGAATGGAACGCCGCGGAACACAACCAAGACCGGACATCGCAACTCAAGCGCGTACAGTTCTACACGCCTTAACACAAGGCAGTAGAACACAAAATGCCACGCCCGCGCTAACTAACAATGCCGCGCAAACTTGTCTTTGCATTCATCCAACTCTTATGACGTGGAAATAAAGTCCCCTAGCGAAGTAACGACTTCATAAAGTTGCACAGGTCAGTTACAGTTTTAATTAACAGCATAGATACTGTTGTCGACATATTTTTTTAATATTCCACGACGAGCTCTCTCTCTAAGCCACTTGTGTCGCTGCAGACGTACAAATTCGGCCACTTTTCGGTGCGCAATGTGGAAATTCGGCCACTTTTCGTTGCGCAGTGTGGAAATTCGATCGCTTTTCGACTCGCAATGTGGAGACTGTTCGTGCCACTTTCGCTGTGTCATTGTTGCGTGCTTTTGACGCTCGCTTCGCTTGTGTCCAAAAAGTAAATCTTAGATTAACAATTTATAATTTCATACGATTTGTTATTTATGTAGTCATGAGATTAAAAAAATCCTTAATGCCTAAACTTGTAGTACCTTTTAAAATCTCAATTAACTAATCAACTTTTTAAAATTATGGGCACGATGGGTACCATACATTTTTTTTTCACTTTAGTCAATTAAACAGGGATCAAAGTTTTAACTTTTAAAAGTTTTTTTACTAGTTTCTTTATTTCAATACTTTTTAATTCGTTTATTAAATTCTAATCATTTTGTTTGATAGATAAACTAATACCGATGAAATTAAATAAAACTAGATGGAAAAACCTCTTCATTTGTAGAAATGGCATGATAAAAACACACCGTAAGTGAAATGTTTTTGTTTTGTTTATATAATTTTAACGCAAATTTTGTTGCGATACAAATTACAAAAACACAATGTTGAAAAAATTTCCACTAGCAGGATTTGGTTCCGACACTCATGTACGGAAGTGAAAGTTGGGTATGGCAGAAGAAACATGAAAGCAGAATAAATGCAGTAGAGATGAGAGCGTTAAGAAGTATGATAGGAGTTAAACTGAGTGACAGGATAAGGAATAGTGAGATAAGGAAACGTTGTGGTCTGAAAGAAGATGTAGTGACAAAAATTGAGAAAGGCATGCTGAGATGGTTTGGCCATGTCGAGAGAATGGATGAAGAACGATTGACGAAAAAAGTGTATAAGGCGAGTGTGAATGAAAGTGTTGGTAGGGGTAGACCTAGGCGGACGTTTCGAGATCAAATCAGGGACGTCTTGAAAAAAGGCCAGGTCAAGAGTACCCTAAACCGAAGAGCTTGTATGAAGGGAATAATGAAAGTGGACGAAGCGAAACAAGTATGTAAGGATCGTAGCAAGTGGAAAGAAGTGGTCTCTGCCTACCCCTACGGGAAAGAGGCGTGATTATATGTATGTATGTATGTACCCTTCTGACATACCGGGTCAGGTGCTCTTCCAATTGAGCTATCGTGGTTCTAACCAGCCCGCCGAAATTATTCAACACTATTCACTTTTTTACTTTGAAAGCCAAAGGCGCCAATTCAATGTCAATAACTACCGTCATTAACATCTGATCATAATATTTTTACAAATACTAAAGATCAGTTAAGAAGTAGGCAAGTTATTTATAAAATGTTAAGCTAAATGTAAAGCTATATATAAATTTTTCAACATTGTGTTTTTGTAATTTGTATCGCAACAAAATTTGCGTTAAAATTATATAAACAAAACAAAAACATTAACACATTAACAAAAACAAAAACAAAACATTAACAAAAACAAAAACATTTAGCAACGTAATGTTTTGCCTTATTTCAAAAAGTATGTCCCTGTCATTTCGTAAATTTCTCTGGCGGAACGAGATATCCCAACGTCGTCCCTAGCGAGCGACACATTGCGGTAGTCCTGTCCCCTGCCCGGAGACTGCCAGTGAAGCTCCGCCTGCCCAGGGGAATTCGTGTGTTCGCGAGACTGCATTCCCGCCTTATGAAGGTCAACGAATTTCCCCTCTGGATAAAGTAAGTATCTACTAAGTTTGTACATGCGGGTAACTGGTAACATGTAACTGGTGTCCATATTTGAGTGATTTTTTGTCACCACCGTTTGAAGAAAGTTTCTCGCCCTACAAAAGTCCGATTATCCATCAGTCAAGTCTATCCAAACATAAAAATTAATAAATAAGCAAAAGTTTTAAATGACATAAAGCAAGAGCCTGTAATCAGGGAAAAATTTAAATAGCAGTCGTATTACGCCGACATATCCCGGTCGCACAAATCGCATATTTAAATACAGCCAGAGATCTAACTTGAATTCCTCATTCACTCCCCGGGGAACGAATGAATAGACAAATGGGACTGCCGATCCGGTGATATGCGAGCGTTCACTTTTTTTTCAGTTTTGCATATTTCAGATGTGAACCACGATTCGTTTCACTGCAACTATGTGAGAGTGTTGCTTTGCGCGTTTAACGAAGTACATTCAAATATAACGGTTTGCATTTCGTATTGAAACACGTTTAAATTAAACGTTTCTTTTTTAGATATATCAAATTTGTATTTTAAAGTTGTGTGCATGTAACCATAAATTAACCTTGCATTTAGGTCCGGTAGATAAATACAATGGGATTGAGTAAAATAGAAAAAATATTTTATAAAATCTAGACTTTTTCTTTATTTGACTTTATTGACACAATGTTTTTGCCATTACCTCACATGTAGTATTATTATATATTGAGGAGTTCCCTTCTTACACGACGCAAACTATTACAAACTGGTACTAAAGTTACAAACCCATTTATGATTTGTTGCATCGTGCGTGTAGAGACTGCCATTGAAATATTAGTGGAGTGACATAAGTACTCATGCTCATTGGAAATACAGTTTATAAGTATATTTTTTTAGTGCAGTTACCAATTAACAGTGTAATACAATGCTAAAGTCCCTTCTTCAACAATGGCCACTAATGGCGCCCAACGTGGTATTCTTACAATATCTCCATTTTTTTTATTCTTTCAAAGCAACTTAAACTCTAACTACGCTGATATAACATGCAATCTCCTTAGACAGGGTATGGCTTCACGCGTGAGTGGTGCAAGATCGACAGTACGTTCCCGGTCCATTTGTCGCACGGTTCGTTTCAGCGGCACCCCGCCCCCGGCTTGTATTACATAATGTTTTTATCCCATATAGCTATTCCCGACGAGTGTGTTACCTAAGGCAGTCAATTTGAAAGAGTATTATATTTTATTTTAATATAGTACCTTTTGTGAAACATTTGTCACTTACCAATAAGGATCTGTCTGGATCAGGATCCGTAACAGCGTTTCTGCAGTATTTGATTTGATGCCGTAGAAGCTAAAACTGAAATGGTTGTTGTTAAAGAAAGAAGGAAAGAGTTAAGATGCTTTTTTAAGAACCTTTGTTCCCTATTTTTAAGTTCATATAAACACCACGCAATCTCAGTGAAGCTTCTTCATTTGTTGTCTTGTCCTTCGAGCCGGATATAAGGAGATTTACTTCATCTATCGACTGCCACAGACCTGTAATACAGGCCATTTATTGTATTGTTACAGTTGTAATTGAGTCAACTAATCTTGTCATGCGCGATGTCAGCCATTTCTCTTCACACGGCCCATTGCATCGCAAAGTCTGAGATATGTTGGGTTTCATACAATCTGACAGGTTATTAACAATTCACGATTGATAGTAGCTTTTGGTCTATGATAGTAGCAATAAAAACTCCATTGACATTTTAGTTACAGACAGAGTGCTTTTATTACATATTCATATTCATAACTTCATTGCAGGTCACAACATGTTACATAATTTTTATTTAACAATAAGTATTGTAGGTACACGGAAAAGACACCCTGTAAGGGCGTAGCAATTTATAATTCTACCTAAAAAACTTTAAATTTTTACTTTTTATTTTCAAGTTCTAATTGCTGCACTGAAGCTAAATTAAATATTTATAAAGTTTTATAAAATATAGTGAAAAAATTAAACGCCCATTATTACGCCCATTAAACGCCAATTAAACCCAGCCAGGAATCGAACCTGGGTCTTCCGCAATCCGGGCGGATGCACTGACCGCTATGCTACCGGGAAGGCTGACGTAAGCGCTGAATTTTGTCACTGCTTTTTAATGTTTTTGAGTGCTTTTTAGCGGCACTGAGCGCCATCTATCCAACGGTCGTTGCAACCGATGGCCATGCAGATGCCATCTTTGCAGATGAAATACCACAAATTTGATAACACAACGCTATAGTAAATTTTTACTTTTTATTTTCAAGTGCTAATTGCTGCACTGAAGCTAAATTAAATATTTATAAAATTTTATAAAATATAGTGAAAAAATTAAACACACACACACACAATTGATTAGCCTTTCGATAAAGTGAAATAAGTATCCAAATATAGTTTCACATCTTTACTTTACAGTTTTAATCTTAGCTTCATTTAATATAGAAGCAGAATTGACATTCTCCAGAAACGAGAGGTTCACTTCATATTCCAGTTGAAGCCACGTGCAGTAATGAAAAGGAACTATATGAAGCATAACTTCACCGTCCTGATGCATATTTGTTATTATTATCTACACTCATAAAACTCTACACTTTTATACCAAAAATAATTAAAGGGTCAAAAAAAACGTCAGGATAAATATTAATTAAAACTTATGTATATAAAATATACGCGTTCGATCCGTGAAAGTTGTTTCATTTCAAAAATAATTAAGTTCAATTTTATATTACAACGTATATTCTAATAAAGGATTAAGAATAACTATGAATAAGAAGAATAAGTTATAATACTATATTGTCCAGGTCCAGTTATAAGGTTATAAGGTCCAGTGTCTTTAAACGATTAAAAGGTACAAAAACACAAATGTTGAAAAAATTTCCACGAGCAGGATTTGAACCTGCACCCTTCTGACATACCGGGTCAGGTGCTCTTCCAAATGAGCTATCGTGGTTCTAACCAGCCCGCCGAAATTATTCAACCCTATTTATTTTTTTTTACTTTGAAAGCCAAAGGCGCCAATTCAATGTCAACAACTACCGTCATTAACATCTGATCATAATATTTTTAAATACTATAGATCAGTTAAAAAGTAGGCAAGCCATTTATAAAATGTTTTTGTTTTGTTTATATAATTATAACGCAAATTTTGTTGCGAAACAAATTACATTAAAAGGTATTAAAAGGTAATTATGATGAAGCTATACACTTGATTGTGATGATGAATGAAACAATTGTGTTTTTTTGCCGCAGCCCAGTCGTGTATGGACGTGAAGCAAGTACTGTTCAGCAACCATTGCTACCTGTTCTCTGGATATCCTCGAGCGTCCTGGGTCACCGCAAAGCAGGTAATTACTTTAGTTGGTACTAGCACTGTTACCGCGACTTCGCCCACAAGGAATTCGTATTTTTCCAAATAAAAAATAGATACACCATAGAATCTTTTTATTTTTTTCAAAATAAAATAAAATAAAACCTATGTTACCCGCGAGGAATGTAGCAATCTATCAGTGAAAGAATTATTGGAATTGGACCAGTATCTAGTTTCAGAGATTAGGTACACACGCCTGCACATCAACCTGTCAAATTTCTTCAATACATTATCAACCTTAAGTCTTAAATATAAAGTTCAAAGTCTTTTGAGGAAATTTGACAGTTTGTGGTAGGTTGATGTGCAGGCGTCCTCAAACAAACAAAGTCACAAACTTCACCTCTTCATTAATTAATTTATTATGAACAATAATAGTACAGACTTACAAATATCAAATCGGAAAATAATCGAATGTAAATCTCATATGAATAACCCTGAATGTTTACACATTTCTTTTTTGAGTTGATTATTCGTAGACTGATTAAAAGTCGTCCACTGTCATTGTAGGTAGAAACTTAGAGTTAGCACACAGTCGATTCATTGGCTGGTCTTGGTCAAACTGACTTTTATCTTGCAAATTCAAAACTATTAATGATTATTCGGCTGTCAACTCAAAGGAAGAACCAATGCTTCTTGCCTTCAGTAACGTTACAAAGTTCAATAGACTGGCATCACACTGTTCTTTCATCAATATTAAGAATTATATCACTAGCTGTAAACTGAATATAAATCCTAAACAACAAGTACATCGTTTGCAACGGCCGTTGGATAGATGGCACTGTGCAGCTATTAGCACTCAAAAATTAAAAAGCAGTGACAAAATTCAGCGCTTACGTCAGCCTTCGCGGTAGCATAGCGGTCAGTGCAGCCGCCCGGATTGCGGAAGACTCAGGTTCGATTCCTGGCCGGGTCGGGTGGGCGTTTAATTTTTTCACTGTATTTTATAAATTTTATAAATATTTAACAAGTACCTTCCTAAACACGTAGGGATTTCTCTTTTGGAAAGCTTTCATTAGATAACAATATAGTCCCAACAAATTCATGAGTAAAAACCTCAGTCATTCTTGACTAAATATTTGTAGTTGTTGCCTAGCCCTTTGCAGCAAACTTAATAGATAATCTTTTAGAAATTTAACAAAGCAGGTTCCGAAATCTTCTTTGTGATTCAGTTTTAATTGTAGCTTTCTAATATCGAAAACCTGACAGAATCAGCGTGATAAAACGGCGAGCGGTGTATTCTCCGCAAACTTTGTTTAGCGAACTTTCTTCCAGTGTTCTTGTTATTGTAATTTACTCGAGAGGTGAAACCGGGTTTATTTAAAATCCCTTTTGTGATAGAGTTTCTGATGTTAGTTCCAGAGTATTATATTCTTTGGGTGAGACTTCGGAAAGCCTTTTTAATGGGTTTGGCAACCTCTGTAGGAATCAGAAAGTTGTTTACGTGAGACGTCTACTTTCTGTTCTGTTCAACATACCAATTCAATACACCTTACTAGGGATCTGAACACGTTTGGAAAAAGATATAAATAAAATAGATTATATAAAAAAAAAACACTTTTCTTGATCAAAAAAGTCGCAAAACAAATTGTGCGGGTAGTTATTTAGTGCGAATTCTTAATGTAAGTTAGATTAGTGACATAGATTTTTATAAAAACATAAATCCTTAGGTAAGTGAAGAACTACTCTGTAAAACAACCTGATTATGCATTATACAAGTAGGTCATTATTGAGGAAAATGTTCAAAGTGGAATAACGCAGCAATGGAAATTAAAAAATATTTAAATTACTTGTACCTACAATTAGTCATAAGGATGCCTTTCTAGTTTTTGAAATGACAGCCAATTAACTTCCCAGGTCTGCGAAGGCCTAAACATGCAGCTGACATCCGTCCACTCTAGCGAAGAGGAGCGCTTCATAGTGTCAGGTATCAGACAGAGCAGCGATTACAGCGCTGGATCGGTCTACTGGCTGGGCGCTAGAGTGGACAAGGTCAGCGGCGACAACTTCAGCTGGGTGGATGGAAGCGCTGTGGGGTACCAGGCCTGGCCTCAGAACAACGACACGGACGATTTCGAGGAGGAATGCTTGGGTGTGCAGGTGAGGCTATGTAGACTGCCTGAAAGTACCTATATATTAAATAAGTAAAATGTTTAACAGGCTTTGCCATAAACTGGTCATTATAGATCCTAGCCCATCGTCACCGGATAACTAACCACGTCCAAAATATTTGTTTAATGTGGTGGTATTTATTAAAAATAATATTTTCATACAGATTGGTTAAAATATTTTTTAGATCTAGAAGTATCCAAATAAATTTATCTACTACAACTACAGAATTTCATTCTTTTCTGATTGTGAACAATAGGGAAGTGACTTTTAAAAACATTTCAAAAGATGTTTCTTGAAGATTCCAGCATATTCCGGCATATGGCCTTAACTATATTTTATCATCTCTCTCCAGTGGAGGTCATCCCCAGTGCCATCCCAGCCCAGTGGCTTGTACTGGACCCTGCATAAGTGCGCTTCCACCGGCGGCTTCGTCTGCAAGCGAAGGCTCAACTCTGAGCATGTCATCACCAATAGAAGCGTTGAGGGTACTTCAGGTAACCTAGCAGAACATTGTAGATACAAAATATCATTAAAAAAACCGCGTAGATTGTTTTTATACTACAATGCGTAAAAGATGCGCATCCCTGGCGCGCAGAGTGCGTGGCAATGCCAACAGCATTCTGAGCTTGATTGCGAGTAGGCTGGATTGTGTATACGTCAACCGCTGCTGCGCAATCACATATGGAATTGTGCCTTGATAATTTTATAAGTAGAATGTAAACTCTGGTTGCTCATAATAACACTAGAATAATAAAATTGTTACTAACAAAATGGATATTATGTCTGAAATAAATGAAATATTATTATTATTTACGACTTGACGGTCTCCTTCAGATTACTACTTGGATTGTGGAAGATCCAGGTTCTATTCCTGGCTGGGTCGGGTAGGCATTTAATTCTTAAAAATAAAAAAGTAATAATTTGCTATAGCGTTGTGTTATCAAATTATTTTGTGGTATTTCTTCTGTAAAAGATGAATCTGCATGGCCATCGGTTGCAATAACCGTTGTGCCGCTGAAAATACTCAAAAAATTCGAAAGCAGTGTAAAAATTCAGTACTTATGTCTACCTTCCCGGTAGCATAATGGTCAGTGTAGCCGCCCGGATTGCGGAAGACCCAGGTTCGATTCCTGGCTGGGGGGTAGGCATTTAATTATTTCACTGTATTTTATAAATATTTAATATAGATAGTCAACTCAACTAAGAAGCAACTTGCGGGTCGGCAATGTGAGGATGGCTGGTGAGGCGCATTCCTGCTCCACTGGCTGTCTTTGCATATGGACTCCACTTCTGCTTAACACCACGAACGGAGTCACTTGTCTACTCATACATAACAACCGCTTCTGTGGTCTAGTGGTTAAGACCACCGGTTTAGACCCAGAGGTCCCGGGTTCGATTCCAGCGGGGGATACATGTTTGTGTACTCGGTTTGATTAGTAGGGCTTGTTTGTCCGCCTGGCTAGCTACCACCATCATATCTAAATATGTCGCCATAACATCAATGTTTATAGCATTGTTGTGTTCCGGCAGCTAGAGACAAGATAGCCAGTGCCTCACTGGTTGAGGGTCCCGGGTGAAGTGCGCTTCCATCATTGGCCTTATCATCACTTAACATCAGGTGAGATTAAGGCACTAAGCTTACCCGTAAAATATAAAAAAACAAATGTTACAGTGACCACGACAGTCTCTATTGGCGAACCAGTAAACTACTATTATATGGTATTCTCCCCTTCTTGGTTCAAGGTGTACTGTCAAGCCCCAACTACCCCCACCATTACGACGATGACCTGGACTACTGGGTACACGTGACCGGCCCGCCCGGCTCTCGACTGGTATTCGTATTCAACAATATTGAGCTGGAGTACCAGAAGGACTGCCTCTACGACTTCATTGAGGTAAGAGACCCACTATCTTTTCTCACGTCCTTTTCTCAAAATGGGTAGGTTGAAATAACCAATTTTGAGTAAGCTCGCCGTTAGTAATCTCGACGCCACATTTAGCATAATCGAAGTAGATAAAGGCACTGAGGTAGAACATCAGTGATAGGTTGTTAGTTAATCGCCTGATGTGCTAGCATCTTGGAACCCTTGACCCTTAGTCGGCTCTTACGACATGCACGACAAGCACAGACCTTTTTTAAGTGAAAAAAAGGCCTTTTTGAGAACACACCTGCCTTTTTTACTGACAGTGGGAGGAACCTTTTTTTTTTATTTTAAACAAAACAATCAACCGTGTGTGCTTCTGCAAACAGTGTACGGTTAAGTGAACATTGCGGACTGGTGTAATTAGTGTTGTTAGCATCTCTATTGCAACATGGAAACTGAGATGGATTATTTTCACTAGCCGGCACAAAATAATTAATGTGTTTTAATACAGTGCCTATTTTGAACCTCGAATTTATGTTATATCAAATTCTATTGGTACATTGTTTTATTACAATCGTTTTTTAAACGTAATGTTTTTGGGGAGTATATGGAACCATAATGTTAAGCCATGTTAAGCGTGTGACGGCTCAGTATCTTAATAATTTGTTCGAAATACTTTTTGTTTCAGCTCCGAGACTCGAGTAATATGAAATCGTCGAGGTACTGCGGGTCGGTCGGCGTCACCAAATGGGTAGCAGCTGAGAACAAGGCGGTCCTACATTTTCACTCTGATTACAGGTATTTTTGGTGCTAAAATGTTTATTGAGGCCATCACTGACGATGATGACTGCCTAAGACAACCTAGGAAAACCCTTTTGAGTACTCAACGTTTAGGCCGAGTTACACTGGCCGTGTCAAAAGCTGACTATCCCCCGTGAACGTAAATATGTAAAGAACTCCGTGAATGGATCGTTTTAAAGCTATTTTCAAAAATAAAATAATTTTGTCGGGCCGTCTCTTAAATTATGGTCTATTAAAACACCAGGCTTGCCATGGCCGAACCATTTCAAATGTCAATTATCTTATTTATTTATTTTTGGTCTAGGTCTTTTTTTATATTAACGGTTAAGCACAGTGCCTTGATCTCACCTGATGTTAAGTGATGATAAGGCCAATGGTGGAAGCGCACTTCACCTAGGATCCTCAACTAGTGAGGTACTGGCTATCTTATCTCTAGCTGCCGGAACACAACAATGCTACAAACATTGATGTTATGGCGACATATTTAGGTAAGATGGTGGTAGCTAGCCAGGCGGACAAACAAGCCCTACCACCAACCAAACCGAGTACACAAACATGTACCCCCGCTGGGAATCGAACCCGGGACCCCTGGGTCTAAACCGGTGGTCTTAGCCACTAGACCACAGAGGCGGTTAAATTCGGCAGTCTGTTGTCATTGCAAAATGTATTTATTGATTAAAAGCACAGAGCTGCATATAACAATTTAAAAATTAAAAATTAACAAGTCTGGACAAAATTCTAAATATACAAAATGAGAATATTTTAATTCAGTTGATTTCAGTTAAGGCAAAAATTGCTCTTATGAATGACACTATACCATCGGCCAAGTCTGAAAGCACAGTCTACGAAATATGAGTAATAAGAGATATCACAGACCAATAATAGGTCTCCAAAAATGCCCTGTGATAGAAATATTATAATAGGTTACAAAAAAAAATATAAAAATTATAATATAGATGGATTTATGGATTTATAGATTTTCTTTCTTTCTTCCATTTTGTTCCAGCAACCAAGGTGCGGGGTTTTCCGTAGCCTGGCGCGCGGTGGAGCTGACCGGCTGCCCCTCACAGACCATCACGTCCAAGGAGGGCACCCTGCGCAGCCCCAACTACCCCAAGTTCCTGCTGCCGAACCTGGACTGCACCATCGATATCCTGGCTCCCGCTGGTATGTGTTTAACGTATATAACTTTAAAAATAGAACGTTATATATCGCCAACTCTTATGTCCCCACTGCTTGGGCACGAGCCACCCTAATGGATGGAAACACCATAGGGAGAACGGGTCATGAACCACCACGCGGGCCCAGTGTGGTGCGTGGTGCGTTAACGGCAGCTAAAGTATCCAGGACATATATCTATCTATACTACTATATAAATCTACTCTACTATATAAATATGAGATGACACACTGACATCAATTCTACGATTTTTGATTTTTTGTCTGTCTGTATGTCCCACTCAAGAACTTCAAGATCTTGATGAAAATTTGTATGTAGTAAGAACGTGCGATTGTGCAAATGATAGGCTATGCATGATGTTAGTAAACCTAATAATTATTTTGATTAGCATTCATTGATCCGTTATATTTGCACAGCGAAGCGGGCGGGTGACCACTAGTATATATATATAATATATATTTATTTAATACCATACTATAATTATACCATACCATAATATATATTTGAGTACCAGCCTTACTTGAACCCTGTTTGGATATCAGAACACTTTTGTTACCGACATCTAGAAACAAAGATTAACTTTGGCAGGTCACTGTCCAATAATTGTAACAATAGAAAATTAATTGTTTGAACCATCTTATAAACATAGGGCTGAGAAACGGCTAGTCATTCTCCAATATCCAGTGCGTATACTAATGCTGTATTAGATCTTGAAACTTCGCAGTAGCTGAAGCTTTCTCTCATAATCATTATTAAGGGAAGATTTTATAATACTGTTTTAATAATCTCTTTCATTGTTGCAGGCAAACGCGTATTCCTCAACATCAGCTTTTTCGACTTCGGCTACGGGACCTTCGCGAAAGGGACTCCTTCCAACCTGAGCAACTCCATTCCCGACGACTCCTTTCTAGAAGTCCAAATAAACTTGCAGACCATGCCAATCCGTCCATTTATGAACCCCAGCATCCTGACCAATGGGCTGTTCGTATCGCAATCAGAAGTCCTGCGGCTGAGGTTAAAAACTGGGGAAAATGTCACGGGAGTGGGGTTTCTAGCGCATTTTAAGACAGGTAAAATCGACTATTTAAACTATCACGATCACTTGGATTACAGTAATTACTAACGGGATTCTTACCATGTCTTTTATTTAAGAATAGGTACACGATACTAAGGAAGAATCCCGTTAATAATTTATTCCGCTACAGCAAAGCTTGGCTTTCTCAAAAGATGGTAGTGGCCATAAACATGATGGTGGAAGTGCACTTTATCTTACCTTCAACTGTCCAAACACATCATTTTGTTACTTACTTCATTGTTATGGCGTCAGACTACATTAACATTTATTGCCCCCGCCCCCCTTCCTCGTTAAATCTTTACCTGGGCCTTCTGAATCTGAAGCCGAAGACCTCAGAGGTGGTCTTATAATATCTATACTAACATAACAAAGCTAAAGAGTTTGTTTTTTTGTTTGTACGCGCTAAACTCTAAAACTACCAGTCGGATTTGAAATAATATTTTTGCATTTGATAGCCCAAACTAGCCCAACCCTTAAAAAAAGTTAGAAAGATCGTTATGTTAAAGAGAAGAACTAAGCGCATTTGGGCGACGCGACGCGACGCGGTGGGTCGGGGAACTCCTCTCCTCTCCTTTAAATAAATTCCAGCATTGCATTTGTTTAATGCAAAGTTTATTTTGAATTATCTTGTACCTTTTTTGAGATTACCAATAAACTTTTTCAATTCTGTTCTATTCTATGTGCCTTACAAATAAACAAAGAATATGGTCCGAATAATTAATCCATGTTTTGTCTCTTTTACGCTAATTTGAAATGACGTTTACATGACGGGAACAAAACACGGAATAACTATTCGAACCTTATTATGTTTATTTGTAAGGCACTATCAGTTTATCGTTTGCCTGTGCAGTGGGGTTTCTGAACGTGAGCCACGTGGTGTGGCTGGAGGCCGGCGGGCGGCTGGCGGCGCCGAACTACCCCGCGCCCGCGCCGCCCCGCGCCGCCCTGCGCGCGCGCCTGTTCGCCCCGCCACGGCACACGCTCGCGCTGTCCGCACGCCGGGCACGAATGGCGCCCCTCGCCCTTGAACCTGCACCTTGCGGCCCTGGACATGGTTGGCTTCAGGTAAGTTAGCAAGCTTCACACTGATAAACATTCTAGATTTGAAAATGACAAAGTGTTGAAAATATTTGACGAGCGGGATTCGAACCCGCACCCCATGACATGCCAGGACAGGTGCACTACCAACTTTGCTATCGTGGCTCTATCTAACCCGCTGAAATTAATTAACACTCTCTACTCTTACTCAGTAAGCCATAGGAGCCCTATTCAATGTCGACAGCTACGTCATCAACATCCGATCTTAATATTTTTACAGATTAAAGATTGTTCGCAACAAAATTTGCGTAAAATTATATACACATATAGCCATATTCATAAACGTTCTAGATTCCGAACCGAATGCCTTGGAGAATACCTACAGTTATGCTATAAAGGCCATTTATGGCCAACAGCAATCTCTTTCCGAAGGAAAAAAACTTTCCCCACGTCGCGGTAAACCTGTTCCGTGGTCCTAGGCTTTTAAGACGTTATTAAGATATTGAGTATGGACGGCAAGGTGAGGAAGACTAGTACAGCACAAAACTGCTTCACTAGCCATTTTCACATTTAGACTTCCGTTTAACATCTCTTAAAAACAAGAACAACAATCTACTAGTTATGTAATCCACTAGGTAAAAGACAGCTACAGCGACAACAACGGCACCGAGTGGATCCTGTGCGACGCTGCCCGCGGGCGGCGGAAGGTGGAGGCCGGCGCGCCGCTCGTCATCAACTCGTACCTGCACGCGCTCACCGTCACGCAGCACGCCGCCGACCGCCCGCTGCAGATGGACGTCACCGTCGTCGTCAACAAAGGTGGGTCCTTACTGACTTGGTATGATTCTGTCCAGGTTCCAACTGGATAGCAAAAATCATAATAGCTGTTACCGCCGCCAAACAGTATTGTTTTGAAGTGTTGTTTGTAAGGTACCATTGGTGACGCATCAGACGGGTGATATTGCTGATTCGAAGAGAAGGCGTACGCGTTGAAGGGTACCAGATCCAGCGAGTTTCAAAGGTGCGTGACACACTTTGTAACGCAAGCATCCATGAGCTTTGCTGTAAGCTGTAAGCTCGCTCACTTCTCGTTGCACCAAAAGCACAACTCGCAGTTCCACTGCTCGGGTCGTCAACTCTAAAGCCTACTACCAAATGTCCTCCTTGGTGGCGGAGTTGTAAGCCCCACTTCTCAGTACCCATACAGGCACTTCATCAGTTCCAAAATCCTACGCGGCTGATTCAACCGGAGGCATCTAGCGGGCGCCTCTACTAATTATCCAGACTAGTGCCGGAGATGTTGGAAGCTTACTCAATGAAAACCACCGAGCAGAACACCCAACTATGGACAATTCACGTGCCCCGCAGATCCTTTCGCTACAGGCCCCACCTAGACCGCTACTCGGACCCGCTCGCTGTGCACGAAATGGAAGCCTGGCCAGACCTCAACCAGCTAACCACATAGCTACCACGAGTCCAACCCATATCCAGGACCTGCTGGAGACGCCCGCGAAGGCATAACCGGCAAGAGGGCTAGGATCCGAACTTCCGTGGTACCCTTGAAAAGACAGCCGGACCCGTAGTTCCAACTGCCATACCCTACCTATCAGGGTCAGTAGATTGGGACATTAAGGCACGTCGTCCAAGACAACACAAACCATTCAGCAGTTGACGTCTACAGCTGTAGCTTGTCAGCTTCCTCCGGCCGCAGACGCAGGCAGGTAAGCACGCGCTCTCCGACATCGTCAACGAAGGTGGGTCCTAAATGTATGGTGGTTCTGTCCGATATCTAACTGGATAGTGATGATCTTAATAGCTGGTACCGCCGCCAAATAGCTGGTACCCATGGTGACGCATGCATCCAAGTGCTGTATTGCCGCTTCCAACGGACGGGCGGGTATCGCCGACCGACCGATTTAAAAGTACATAAAGGCACGTTACGTCTCCCAGCTGTAGACGTCAACTACTGAATGGCTTGCCAAATACTTCTCTTTGTAAATCCATATCGGGTAGTTCTGATTGTTCCTGTTAAACCCGCTTCGAAGTTTATTACCAGAACGACGTAACATTTTGTAAGGGAGCTACTAACACTGAACTTACAGTAGGTACGTGGCCAACCCCAAAACGGCTGTCAGAGATTTTAAACTGTTTGTCACCAAAATAAATAAATGTTTTGTAGATCCCGACTACCACAGCAAACTGTTGTTGCTGCCGGACGAGACCAGCCTGGAGTCGTGCTACCCCAACCCCTGCCTGCACGGCGGCGCGTGCGCAACTGACGACAGCAGGAACTTCTGCCAGTGCAGCGGCTATTACACGGGTAACCATGAGCATTTGTCAAGCTAAAGTTTATTCTTGGTAAATCGGAAGATTTTTCTTTAAGAGCTAACTTAAAGTACATTCGTTTCTTACATTTTATTACTGCATCTTTTTCTTTTCATGTCATTGCTTTTATTTATGCTGGCCTAGAAAGCAAGTTGGCCATATCTTGAATCAGAGCACCACAGTTTTAAAACCCGGTGAAGCTAAAAATACCCAGTGACATCAGCAAACTCTCGCAAAAAAAACTAACTCTTTGCACTAACAATTGGGACATAAAATGAGACATAAATATGTGATGCTGATAGTAATCAATTTAAATGTTTTGTTATGTATTGTATTGTAGCAGACGTGGCTGTAGGTAGTCTTAAAATAAATTAAATTAAATCTGCCTCATACATATCCAGGTATATTCTGCTTGCTAACGGCATGCGAGCGTTCGCCGTGCGTGTTCGGCAACTGCTCGCTGGTTGGCGGCGAGGCGGGCGGCGCGGGCGGCGCGTGGGCGTGCGTGTGCGCGCGCGGCTGGCGCGGCAAGCGGTGCGCGGAGCGGGTGCGGGCGTGCGCGGCGCGCCCGTGCAACAACCGCGGCGCCTGCAGCGAGCGGGACGGCGGGTTCTTGTGCCAATGCAATCCGTCGTGGAAGGGGAGGAGGTATGACATTGTTTTATGTAACAAAGTGTACGCGTGCATTGCCGACCCTGAAGCTTAAGTATAGACGCCTGCACATCAACCTTTCCTAAACTGTAAAATTTCTCCAATATTGTCATGATTGTACAGAAAAATTAAAAAACAAAATTAGATACCAGGGCTGATTGATAACTGGCCGAAATGCCAAACTTAAAAAAAAGATACGCAATAAAAAAATATTACATTATATTCTGGCATCTTTTCGAAAATAGAACGCTAAATTTGAATTAAATTGAACTGCTGGAATTTATATGAGAGGATTTAGAACTTTCTCTGTCGTAAATTTTCTTAACAATGGAAAGAAACGAAATTCGTGCGGTGTTAAAGTTTTACGTTTTAAAAGAGAAAACAGCAACCCAAATTAAAGCCGAGCTAGACAGTGTTTTAGGTAATTGTGCTCCTGCATTGAGTACAATTGAGTGCTCCTGCAATTCACACCTAGGTAACCGATTTTAAACGTGGAAGACAGAGCTGCGAAGACGCCCACAGGTCTGACCGTCCAAATGAAGTCACGAATCCAGACATGATCAAAAAAAAACACAAAATTGTATTGAATGATCGGCGCTTGAAGTTGCGAGAGATAGCAGAGATGGTGAGCATTTCATCTGAACGCGTTTTTAATATTTTGCACCAACATTTGGGAATGAAAAAGCTTTGCGCGCTAGGGGTGCCCCGTTTGCTCACTGTTGACCAAAAGCAACGTCGAGTGGACGATTCATCGGAGTGTTTAACCAAGATACTAACGAGTTTTTGCGGCGTTATATTACAGCAAATGAAACCTGGATACATCATTATACTCCTGAAACCAAAGAACAATCTAAGCAGTGGACTAAGAGCTGAAAACCTGCGCCGTAAAAAGCAAAAACGGTTTTGTCGGCCTGCAAAGTGATGGCGACTGTTTTTTGGGTTGCTCGAGGGATTATTTTAGTGGATTATCTACAAAAAGGAAAAACAATTAATGGAGAGTACTACGCAAGCTTTCTGCAAAAATTAAGTGAAGAAATCCTGAAGAAACGACCTCATTTGGCTTAGAAAAAATTTTTGTTCCACCATGAAAACGCACCTGTACACACGTCAATGGTTGCAGTTGCTAACCTCTACGAATTGCGGTTCGAATTGCTACCGCATCCACCCTATTCCCCAGATCTGGCCCCGTGCGACTTCCACTTATTCCCAAACCTGAAGAAATGCTTAGGTGGCCAGAGATTTTCATCAAATGATGAAGTCATTGTTGCCATAGCCGAGTATTTTGAGGGGTTGGAGAAAACATTTTATCAAACTGGTGTAAAGACGTTGGAGAAGCGCTGGACTAAATGCATCGAGGTAGAAGGAAACTAGGTTGAGAAATAAATTTATTTTAAATAGATTTTTAAAGTTTTTCTCTGTCGTGTCGGAAACTTATCAATCAGCCCTCGTATTATTATTACGAGTGCTGACATGCAACCTAAATAAAGTTCAAAGTCTATTGAGGAAAGACAAGTTGTGGTTTCTTTTTTTTTGGAGAAAGTTTGCTGATTGCCTCAGACGGCATTTTCAGCTTCGCCGGCCTTTTTTGGGGGTGGCGAGAAACTTAAAGGGTTCCTCAAGCCGTGTGAAACGAATCAACTTCGGAGTTTTTCAAGAGGGAACGGCATCACGCACTAGTGCGTGTCCCCGTGCCCTACTAGATTCTCCGAAGGATTTGGATCAGTTCGGGGTCAAGTTGTAGTAGTATGATGTGCAAGCGTGTGTCCGCCTGCGTAGACGTATAAGAACTAAAGCTATCAGACAGCCCAATAATTTCACTGGATCTATAGTAAAAAAACGTATCAATATCGCCGCCATCTTGTAAAGTTCAGATCAAAGTAAAGCACCAAGCAAATCATCCTGATATACGAACACAAGGTGAAAAATTCCTGAAAATTATTTAACCCATGGACTGAAATGGACTTCTAGTTCCTTGACTGATGGTCATACCATCAGACCATATAAGCGGAAAACTATAATATTGGTTCCAGGTGCGAAACTCCAAACCCGACCCCAAACATCGTGGGGCTCGGCACAAAGATGCTCCAGGAGCCGTTCTGGCTCGGCCTGTTCGCCGTCTTCACGGTCCTGGGCATGGTGGGCTTGGTCTGGTGCGCCAAAAGGCACTTCCCGGAGAAGATCGAGAAGCTGCTGGCGGAGGAAGCGGACAGGTGTGCCCGACGTAAGTTGACAGACATTTTACTAGCGAAGTGGAGGGTAAATGTACGTCTTTGTATTAAGGCTCGTAATTGACAACGTTTCATTTTTTATTACCAAAAAGGCTGAGTTATTATAAAAATATTGGGATATTGTTGGAAATGTTTTTACAGCGACTCGTTTTTGTAGTTATATTTGAAAATATTAGAAAAATATTCTTTAGATTCCGGGTGAAGTGCACTTCCACCTTCGGCCTTATCATCACTTAACATTAGGTGAGATGAAGGCCAAGTGCCTACCCTAAGATATAAAAAGAATTTTAAAAAAACTGTAAATATATGATCATTTTATCGATTAACATATAAGGTATGCAGTTAGGGTTGACGCTTGCGGTCCCATTAAAATATTTTATCGTCCGAGTTTTGCATTAGGTACTTAATCTCCAAATTTCCAAATGAAATGTTGTCAATCGGTACCCCAGACATTAGAATCGCCGACCTCCTTTGAAAGCACACTCAAATGCATAAAAGCTTATCACAGTCACAATTTATGATAAATACACATTTATGTATGTCTTGTTTGAGGTAACAGATAATTGTGTATAGCGCAGGTACTATCTGTCACAGTACTATTTGATGATAAAGTATGAAGCTTTGATTCATTAATGTTATAATATTTCTGCTATACTCATGTATTTTTTCGATAAACGCACTGTCTCTGGGATGGTAAGGACACGTTTTGCGTAACTTTTTCCTCGTTGTCTATCCTTTTTCTATTCTGTGTTGTTTCAAACTTGCGAGTCCAGAAACTCACACTAGCATTTGTTTTGCATTTCTATTACTCGTCATGTCGGTGCATGCACTGCATTAGATTAGTACCTACAAATAGACATTCATTCAAGTTTCTATTAGACTGCTATATCTGTACCGTTTCTGGATTGGTAAGGTGCACGATTATTTTAATTTGGGCCATTTTTTCTTCGCAGAAATTAAATACGAAATTTTCAATTTAGATACAAACGTCTTTGATTAAAATGTGACATCCAAGTTAAAGTAATTGTGTTAACTTAAGTGTCAAAAAGTATTTCCAAACAAACAACGCGCTCGGACAATTTCACACACTATCCGCTTAAAAACATAAATTTACAAAATTAGCTTCATATTTTTACATTTAATGTCAGATTCAGAATTATGGTGTTTTTTTAACAGCCACGTTTTCGAAACCAGTTTTGGAAATGGTTTGTTAAATAAGTGTTGATAGCGTGTTGATTTCGAAAAACAGGGTTGCCACGCTTGCTTGTATATTGCATATTTAGATAAATAAGTAAGTAGATATAATTCAGACTACTCACAATAATAATTATCGAGTAGACATCAATAACAGTGTCGATTAATAATCGGACAACGGAACTTGTCGCCAAAAACAAAATGCACGGCATTTGGCTGGAGCTTTAAGTTTCGAGGCATTCAATATTAAAAGACTTACATTAAATGTATCTATAGGCAAGTTAATGTTCGCTTAAAAGTTTTCTGTATTTAAAAGAAGTATTAGTGTGTATCTTAAAACACACTCTTACTCTATTTATTATATTGTTATGTGTAAAGCATAAGTCTAAACTTAGCAGAACAAGAATGCTAGAAGCTTCAAATACCCTACAAATTTGAAGAACCCTAGTTTACTCGCAATTATTTTCAGTATACACGTGTGTTTCGTACAACATACTGTTACTTTATTTATAATAGCGTAAGTCGTATGCGAGTCTAACCGAGTTTAGGTGATCAATAAAAAGTATTCTACAAAGTGGTGCAACCCTAGTTTGCAAGTTGTTTCTACCTACGACCATGTTTCAATGTTCCAACGTCCAACGTGTGTTTCTAAAAGCATACTCTTAACTCTAATTATAAAAGCTTTACCGCTCATATGCGGTGTGAACTGATCAGTGGCCTAAACAATTAAAATTCTATTGTGTCTGTAGGTATGCACATCAGAAGACGCATTAAGTCTAAGCTTATAGATTGATCTTAGATAATACTTATCCGATCGTTAAAACCAGTACAAAAAAGTGTTGCAACCCTAGTTTATACCGCCAATCGGCATTCGGCTTGCGTCCAAGCGCTTGGTCTGTACGGATGTTGGGTGTTGGGTAGCGGCACGCGGCGCGGCGCGGCGCGGGGCCGGAGGTAGGGCGGGGCGGCGCCGTTACGCTGCGGTCGCCACCACGGAGGCGGAGCGGCCATGACGCGGTTTGTCTGTAGCGTAGATAGACCCTCGGCCGCGGGTACATTATCACTCCTGGACTCCTGGTGGCTTACTATGAGCACTCACACTTTTAATGCAGTATTGTGGCGGTGTTGGTGCGGTTGTGATGACGTGTATACCTGAAAGCCTTCGATCAAGAAAATTTATATGCCATTGAAGCAGCGCCTCTTGGTGTTAAACGAGGAGAGTTAAATGCGTACCACGTTTCGTTTTGACACCTGCAATAGCATTGCAGTAATACTGCTTTAATAGCTCATAGTGTGTCCCCTGAAGCGTCAATTCGCATTAAGCGTCATTCCGAAGCATTAGACCAGGACTCCACAAAAATTTAAAATGGACAGAGGAGAGATGTAACGTAATCAACGGAGAAGTTGTAAATGAAAAACTAAGCCTTATTGGTTGTTTGCGACATCTCCTTTCCTCTCCACCTATCTCTGCTTTGGTGAAGTCCGGGCCTTACAAAGCCGTTAGCTTTGAGCTATTTAGCAGCGCTGCTTATGCGCAGATACAGATACCTTTTTTCCTTAGTCAGACTTTTGTATTTAGAACATTTGTGCTGCTTCATTGATGCTGACTTTTGACGCTTACATCGAATTTGTCACGGGCGTTTTTGTTCGCTGGCTTGAGGTTAGGGTACGAAACGGTTTCCGAGCGGGCTGTGCTGTCTAGGTACAGACGTGTTCCGCCTAAGAAATGGCCAACCAGAGCCGAGGAGGCCTGGAAGGTGCCCTCGGGTAGTCACTCCTAAAGTCTGGCTCGAACAACCCAATGTGAATTAAGAATCTAGTGTGGAACCAAGATACTCCCTCGTGGGAGTAATGCCTGTCTCTAGGAAAAACACTAAGGATCCATTATTTTTTTATTTTTCCAATATGTTTCTAGCGCAACATGTAGCTTACTTAAAGTCAAAAACAAATATGACTCGGGCATAATATTAACATTTTTCATTAACAGTATGGCTAAAAACACAGTTGTATATATCAGCACAGCTAGATTTTGGCCATTTGAAAGTAGCTTGGAATTCCCGCTGTCACTAAACCCGGTACAGCTGTAAAGCCATCTGCGGCCAATAGTGGAAACAGAGCCTCCTGAACGACTTGATCAACCCGAGCCGAGGTCTCTTAGCCTTTAAAGGCGCCCTCCGATTGCTCCATTCTCGATTGAAATCCGAACGCCTCGAAGAATCCAGTAGGGGACCGACACGCTCGCGTGACTCGCACCACTCTAGAAACCTTTCGAGAATGTTCGATCGGTACGGCTTGAGGAACCTTAAGTTTATCACATGCCCTATAATACCCTTAATGGTTTACAGTTACCAGTAAGCCAAAAAAGACATGTAGTAAAAGCACTTATTTTTAATTGTAAGTATCGGGTGTAAAACAAACCTTACGCCTGTGTCCGATTACGCCCCTTAGTAGATTCTAGTATAGACACTTTTCAGTAAATGTATACCGCGAGCCAGTCCGAAACAATAGGTCAAATCTCCCGCTCGTCTCATTACCCTTAGTAGAAATACGACAACCACCAGCCACCTGCGGCCAACAACAAACAGTGAAGGTTTGTCCACAGCGCGGCGCGGCACGCGCGGCGTGGCCACGCCGACGGGGGAGCCGCGCACGCTGCTCACGCGGCTCGGTATCCGCAAGCCGTCGGTGTCGAGCCTGGCGCCGCACCCGCGGGCCGCGCGCACCTTTAGCTTGGACGATCTGTTAAAACCGCCGCCCGGACGTAAGGAGCGAGCGTTTCGGGCCCGCGCGATCCGCACCGATGCGCTACTCATCTCACGCCACTATTTCATTCATTCATTTTCGTTCGTTGTCGTTACTTTTTGAAAGTAACGTTGATCACAGCTTTATGTTGTCATTAAAATTGTATTCTACACGTAAACCTTGAAGGAGCTCGATAGCACAGTGGTCATTATCAATCAACCATCGGATAGGTGACCAAAATGTATCATCTCTAGCTCCTCTGTGCTTCGGAAAAACGTAAAAAGCCGTTAATGCCGGTTCCATTATCATCAATCGTTAACAACCACCAGACCGTGGTTACCACCAGGCGGTTTATGGCCTCCCTGTGGTATTTCCATCCATAGGCTAAGGCACGCATACAAAAATGACCTGGTGATGATGACGATGTAAACCTTTGATTTACAATTGCTTTATCTATTGGTAGTTATAAATTAGATATGAAATTAATAAGCCAAATTGTCTTCACTATGGCATTGGGACATATCACGCAAATTAATAAGTATGTGTGATATGTCCCAATAAGTCCCTGTAAGTGTGGTCAATAAATAAATAAATAAATAAATAAATTCTGGAGACGCTACAGTCGCCAAGGACAACAACCATTTTAGTAGCTACTTAAGCGTTTATAGCTGTGATTAATGTTACTTACAACTTTTTAATTTCCAGGGCTGACATGGTCACATTGGTGATCAAAGTTCTCTACAATAAAAAAAATACTTTTTAAACTTTCATGATGACATTAGAGTAATCATTATTGCCGGGATTATTACCATGTTTTTGTTGTCTTTGAGTATCCGACATGTCGGCACAGTTGCATGCGCCATTATTAATTATCGTTTTAGCAACTTTTTCCTTTAGAATTAAGTCTGACTTCATCTATATTAATAACAATCAATTACCACTTGTAACCGGTTGAGAACGACTCGACCGATTTAGCTGATTCATTTTTTGTTGTGTTCGTCAATTTCTGGACTAGTACAGTACTACTAGAGTATTCTATTAATGTTATATTATAATATAATAATAATTTAATAATGCCTTGAAAAAGTTTATACAACCTAACCTATCTACTGAAATAGAGAGTATTTAACTTAATACTTGATCCCCATTTAACTGGTGAAGATTTGTTACTCACTCAACAAGATGATCCTCATATTCGACCAGTGATTGATAACGTTATTGGTTTAACCACAGATTAAGTAATAGCTACTAACTAAGTACCTTTCCTAGATAGATAGATATGTAATATTGTACGCCCCTCCCATAAAATTGTTATCTTTCGTAATCTTGTACCATAGAATGATTCTTCTGAATATACAATTCACTTCTTACTAATACCATACCAAACAACCATACGTACCGATTACAGGTACCGATTTTGTCAGTCACTGAATTCCATATTTTCATGCTCATGTACACATTTCTCACTGCCTTATCACTACTACTATATAACAGTCATTGACCATAATTTCGTCTCTGAATACAATCTCAGTGCCACTCCATCTTTCCAAGTTGTTTTGTAAAATGCCATATCACTTATTCTTTAGTAGTTACCCACTCTTTGTAATCAGAAACTATAAAACTACAAATTTATGAAAAGTATCTACATTTCACATAAGCTCCTATTCATCATACAACCATGCTGCTGCTTTTCGCTCATAATGTTTGTAACAAACTACATCAGTGCGATAAAACCATTGTACATCCATTTATTTCAATGCGACCATTAACATCGCGGACATTATATCAAACATCTTTGCGGAGCGCGCGGTTATCCTGGGCTCTGATAGCACTGGATGTGTCCCTGCTGTCTGAAGAATACTTAATGTGGAATGCTATCCCGGACCAATATAAACTGGTCCAGCTGTTTCCGTACTTCAATCAATGTGTGCACCCTTGACTATGCACAAAGTTTTCTATGTAGACGCTCCTTCCTTCGTTAACACCTTTTTAGATCGTCCAACTAGTGCGTCATCTTTTAAGCTGTCATTTAATACACTACTTTCTAAAAATACAATTTATAGAAATTACAGTTTAAAAGATGGTATCTATAAGAATGTTGAATGTCGCTTAAGCATGCTGTATATTCTCGGACACTGTTGTGCACTATGCAAAGGTTGTTATAACATCTTCATTGAACTTGTATACTTGCATAGTAACTGCCCACGAAGTACAACACTGTCCTATTCTTATGTGGTTATTGGAAAATTAAAGTCTATGGTCAACACAAGCACAAGGCACCAACCGTTAGCTTTCAATGTTGCTTCTATAAAATTCCAATAACCATCACATTGGTAGATCAACATCCCCATTTATTTTGTCTTATTGAAAATCGCAAAAGTTTTTAAAGGTTTTTAATAACACTACATACCAATTTTATACTAACTAATTGGCATTTTTATACAAAATTTTCTCATAACGACACATGCCCTGAAGAATTGGCTTCCTGCACTAATGAAGACATCAGAGGCATGATGATGATCTCTCAACTTTTAAATGTTTCTAATATGTATAAGTGTTGTAATCCAATTTTTAATCTATCTAAATATTGTGTAGCTTTTGTCATGAACATTGATGTCGTATCAAACGCTTGTCTTGTCATAGAACGATATGGGAACTAGTAGTGGGTATCATTTAAAATATATGTTTAAACAGGAACACCTTCGCCGCGTAAAAAGCGAAACAATTCCACTCCAACAAAGAAGAACGCGGCGGAAAAGAAACAAATACTTCAACAGTTAATAAGCCCAGCGTCGGGCCACGACCACTCGAAGAAAATCACAATGGGAGAGTTGATTCAAATGTCGGAGAAAAGAACACTGAGTACGGTAGAAAGCGCGCCCGCTTTCATAGATTACGGCATAGACACTAAGGAAACTTCGTTTGCGAGTGAAGCGTCCACACCCTCCACATCACCTTCTATGAGACACATATCAGATCCTAAATTAGAGAAGAAAGTCACCTTCGCTAGACTCCTTAACAAAGTCTCCGCTGAAATGAGTTCTAGCTCTGACGTTGATATGGTAAATACAATGACGATTCCCATGTCTGTGATAGTGGATAGAGGAATGAGAGCGAGGGCGTCGAGTACCCCGCCATCCCCAGTGGTTGAAATAAGGTCCCCTCACAGCACATCTAGTAACCAAGGCAGTGATTCTATGTCTAGTCTTGATTTGACTCTGGCTCATGCTGCTCTTAAAAAATATTCAAGGTAAGAAACCATAAATTATTATAGCTTCTACATAAGTGTCCCCAAAGTAACATGACTTTTGTTATTAAAATGTCTTCAACTTTACAATCTTTTGTTTTCTTCCAGAACACCGAAAATATCTAGCGCAGACTCTATCCTAGCGATGTTCCGCAACTTCTCGTCATCGTCCGCTGCATTAGTATCCCGAGCTTCATCAGGGGGGGTGTCAATATCAAGCACGCCTTCTGCATCGTCGCCTCAAGACGATACTGGAGACGCCGATGACATTTCATTAGCGTCATCACATATACCGTCGCTTGCACCCGACTCACCTATTTCGAGGCCGCACAATACTATTGAGATTCAGGTAAATTTTGGGGACCTACATTAACTGGTTATATGAATAAACAGCACATCTTTCCCATTGCCCTAAAGGATCTAGTAGATGTTATATGATCTTTATGTAAAAAAATCTAGATTTGCCCAAACATCCAGAAAACCTCGGATAATTTTTTAACCGACTAGCGGGAGATTTTATTTAATTAGTTTTGTTTTAATTAAGGTAATTAAAAAAATATGAATAATAGACCATTTTCAAGTATAATATTAATATTACTACTCTTACAAAATTTATGATAGATATGCCTGTACCAATAAGGAAAACATTTTTGTTTTCAGGTACTCGATCCCCTCAGTGCTCACAAATCCTCATCCTTGGGCAGCAATTTACTCCATCCTCCATCTATTCTGCTCGAAGTTCCGAGTGGAATTAACAAGTGCCTATCGCCTATTAGAGAAATGCCGACCCCTCTCCCCACTCCCCTTCCTACACCCATGCCCACACCTCTTCCATCCCCAAGGATGTCCAGAGCAGCTATGGAACCAGATATCAAATGTGAATCTACGGGCACATGCGTATCGCCAAGTGAAGATGAATTAGATGAGATCAGATATGAAACGAAGCCTGAAAGACCTATTGCTGGATTGAGATTGAGGGTAAATTTATTTGTACCTGTTTAATATCCTCAATGTACCAATTTCCTAGAGGATCTATAGGAGAGCGGTCTTCATTGTTACCAAATCATGGTGTAGGTACGCTATATTTTTCAAGTGTAATATAAAAATAACTTAGGTTATTTTAAATTCTATCAACAATTTTTTAAGAATTCACCATCTTCTTACCAACGATGATGATGTTAAAGACAGAAGCAAACAAGATGGTACTAATAAGAAATTTTTATTGCTAAAACACAAAAATTTTACTGAATCGTGATTTTACTAAGCCAACTCACTACTCATTGGGCTTAAACTCAAATAGCGAAGAAAAATAGATGATTTTGTTGCGCATAGAAGAACATAATCACGTACAAAAAGACAGAATAAATGGGGAAGGCCTTTGCCAGCAGTGGACACCAGCTAGTAAAACTAACAATTATTGCTATTTGATATTTAATGAAAGAATAATTTTGTATTAACTTTTCAGTTACGACAACCTGCAACCAGCAGTGACACTCCGACGCCATCAACACACGTAACGGACTCGCCAAGCCCCAGCTTTACACAAAGCCAGGACTCAGAGCGAGAGATGTCTTCCCCTTCGCCCGCGCCACCAGCCCTTAGGGTACCTGTCCTCATGATAGAGCGCCCTTCACCTGGCTCTCCCCCACCGAGACGTACTCCACCCCATATAGAGTTCCAACCACCGCCGCTAATAACAGTAACCTACAACGCTAGCGAGGAATCCGACGAACCCATGTCTCCTCGTCCACCACCACCCAGCGGCAACATGTGCTATCTGAGCCCGTTCTCAATGTCTGCTCGAGGGGAAAGAGCGCCATCTGAATCGAACCTTTCCTCATCTGGATACAGCTCTATGGCGAGCCCCGGTCCTTCCCGATGTGGTTCAAGTAATCCATTGTGTCCATCAGAGATGGAAGACCCCGGCTCTGGCGGTGGTCCCTCGTGTTTTCAATCTAGAAGACGACCCCTTATGAAAACTAACTCTAGCCCAGCGACTTCGAATGATGACTCAAAGGAGAGAAGACGGGGTAGATCGGATTCAGAGACTTTGTCTGATGATCCCTTGCTGGAATCAAACGATGAAGGTATAGGAACAGACGAGAGAGTAGACGACGTGCCGTCCAGTGCTAAGGAATTGGAAACTATGGTTGCTCTGAAGGAATCTTTAGAGATTCCGCTGACAACCATTTGTTCTCCTAGCGGAGTGACCAAATGTTCAATAGTTAAATGTATAAGTGTTGAAAGGGGGTTGGATGAGAAAGCCTGTTTGAAGCCGCCTACTTTGCTTTCTGATTGTAGTAGGCCGTTGAGTCCAGTGAGTTCGAGAAGCGAAAGTCCTTTGAGTGACAAAACTGGTTTAGGGAGGTTTTCACCGCAGTTTTATGGAAGACAACTTCCATTTACGGATTCTGATGGTCTATATGACTTTCCGAGTTCGGAGTGCGTGAAAGGAAACAATTGTAAGGGTGGGAACAACAACCAGAAGAAGTCAGGGAGGAAGAAAGACAGGAGGACGACTAGGACAGCGTCCCACGAGGTCACCGGCACGGCCAAGTCAACGCTGCCGCACATGCCTCATTCCATGCACAATTTGTTAGAAGTAAGTATTTGTTGATGTTAGCGAATATTCTTATTCCCAACATGATTTTAGCATTTCTCAATTTCTCTCTTCGCACCTAAGCTCCATTTGAGTTCGCACGGCGCGGGGCAGAGCGGGGCAGCGCGGAGCAGAGCTCAGTGAAGCAGAGCCGTGCCGTGATACCCAATCAAGAGTTCCTTTATTTTAACGGCTCCGCTCTGCTCCGCACCGCACCACACCGCCGAGCTCGTGCGACGAGACTGTTGTTCTTAGAAATACGACACCACTCACATCTGCTCCGCTAACCACCTTCCACTGGAGCGGAGCTGAGAAGAGCCGTTAAAATATTGATTGATTTCCACACAGCTCAGCTCCGCTCATCTCAGCTCCGCTTCAATGGAGTGTCACCCTAAAGCCCGGGCTCGACCGCGAAATGAGCGAGGTCATTTTAATGAGCCCTCTTAACTCGCAACGATAATTTTCATAGTTGCAAAAGAGGCTAGCTATGAAAATTGTCGTGAGTTAAGAGGGCTCATTAATGACCTCGCTCATTTCGCAGTCGAGCCCGGGCTTAACTCTCGCCTTTACCTGACACTCGAGGTGCCCGGCTGTCGCGAGGCTTCGACGCGCAGCCGCAAGGGGGGCCGCCGGCGGTCCCGCTCGCAAGCCCCCGCGCCTCCCTCCTCGTCATCGTCCGAGGACTCTGTCTCCAACGCCTCCGTCGCATCTGTCGCCTCCGCCCGTGAACTCAGACTGCCCGAGTTAGAAATGCAGGTAACAGGGGCCGACCGCCTAACTCGATCGCTTTTGATTGCTTTGAAGGCGAGGCGAGGAGAAGGCGTCACCTTGTCATTTCGAAAGCAATATCGATAGCTATATGCTATAGCAATATTGATAGCTATAGGCTATAGCTTCCGATATTGCTTTCATATTGCTTTCGAAATGACAAGATGACGCTTCCTCCTCGCCTTGCCTTCAAAGCGATCGAGTTAGGCGGTCGGGGGGCTAGACATAAAATCAGAGAAAAAAACATTTTGGCAACTAAAAGATTCTTTGAAGACCGATGTTGGGAGTTTTCATAGTTTGAAATAATGAATTTATTAAAACATAAAAAAGAAACAAAGCTAACATGCCCTA
This sequence comes from Eudonia truncicolella, assembly GCA_949315975.1. Lineage (NCBI taxonomy): Eukaryota > Metazoa > Arthropoda > Insecta > Lepidoptera > Crambidae > Eudonia > Eudonia truncicolella. Next base: position 1,598,671 of record OX438837.1, on the reverse strand, counting down.
CAAATAATTTCCTTGGTGCTAATGAAAGCAATATGAAAGCAATATCGATAGCTATAGCCTATAGTATATATGCTTTCGAAATTACAAGATGACGCCTCCTCCTCGCCTCGCCTTCAAAGCGATCGAAAGCGATCGAGTTAGGCGGTCGGGGGGCGGGTCGGCTCCCTAATCAATTTAAATAGATTTCACTTTTATATAAGTTTTGAATCTTATAATTATATCCATTGACATATTATATCAAGTACAGTATTGTACAACCACGAATATTAACTTATAAACAATGGAATAGGTGTCAAAACTAGTCAAAAGTGTATGTAGGTACGTAAACTCGTGAATGTAAACAACATTCCAGCCAGTGGCACCAATAATGTTTGAACTATGTAAGTATTACCTACTCAAACTTTACAATACTCACAATGTGTTATCTATTACCTGCCCCCCGACCGCCTAACCGATCGCTTTGGCTACGTGTATAGTTTATGACGTTATCTTGTCATTTTGTACCGCCTATGAAAGCAATATCTATAGCTATAGGCTATAGCTTTCGATGTTGCTTTCATAGGCGATACGAAATTACAAGATGACGTCATAAACTATACCCGTAGCCAAAGCGATCGGTTAGGCGGTCGGGACCCTGGTACAGTGCGAGGTATTTTAAAGCCGCTGTATTCAGATACACCTTTTGTTTATACCAAATCTGTATAAACACACAAATTTTAAGTAGGTATATCTCTCGTGTATTGTTCGCTACGAAATTATTATTTTATTTTATTCCCGTGGCTAGGTGTACACTTTACTGAATTGTTTTCAGCCATGTGAGCCGACTCGCTTAAGGAAACCGCTGAAGAGACAAAAGTGCCGTAGCTCGGAGGTGAAACTCATCTCATTAGGATAATAGAAAATTCTTAGGCATTCATTGCGACTGCCTGTTTTATATCTGTCTCTTGATACATTCTATGTTACATGAGAAATCTATGAAAAACTTTTTGCATACCACAGACTTAACTTTAAGGAAGCAGAGAAAATATCGCCATTTTTAAGTAACTGGGTGTCATAGCGTATATCATGAGATTTAGAAAACCCACAGCTACCAAAGTGAACAGAAACGTAGAAAAATTTACTGTTTTACAGGGTATTCGGTAATACCTGTATAATCCCGAATATGCCAGATGGGATATCGTTCATAGAACCCTGGAAAATTCTGAACAGCAACTGAAAAGCACCACATGGCCGAGATATTGAGGTTCTTTATTAGGTACTAAGTAAAACTGTAAAGTAACAACCCTAGGTCAAACTGATACATTGTACTTGGTCGTCAACCTCATGGTCAAACATAAACTGAACAATAAATAGAAGTCGAAACATTGCAGGAATGAACAAAGAAAAAATAATAAAAATAATTTGACTTTTTTATGGAGAAGTAATCTACATTATTATGATGTTGCACGTTATCACAGTGTTATTTACACTTGGATGCTATGTTTCGGGAACATACACCTATTACCGAACACCCTGTATGCTTTTTAAATCGAGTAAAAAACAAAAAAAAATATTTAAGTTGTCCTCTCGTGTCTTTTAGTATTTATTCTCTTTTTAACTTTGGTAGAACTTACACCCAAGAGTTACTTGCCATACTTAAAAGAATAACTTTACATTAGCTATTAATTAAGTAGGTATTGTACTACATACCTATTAATTAACCTTATGTTCATTCACTAGAATACAATACAACTCCATACATACATTCATAGGTACTATATTGACATTTCAGGATTATTTAAAAGTATAGAACAATTAGGCTAAGAATATGCGTGCCCGTTTATGGTAGAATAGTTAATTATATTTAGTTAAGTTTATACGTGCGGTCTGAGGCAAACGGTGTAATAACCATAATCTCTATACCTAAACAATATTTTAATTATGTACTTATTGCAATTTATAATTTTTTACTGTAAAAGTCTCTAACAATGAGAACTCCGTGAGCAATGCCTATGATTATGACTTCAGGCCTGAGTGAGTTTCATTTGACATTCGATCACGTTAACGAAAACGAGAATTTGTATGGCAAAACTTTAACTCTTCTGCGTATGCGCCAGGAGGCGCTGCTGCTTCAATGCCATACACACACGTACTTACAAGTCTCGTACCGCACGGCATAGACGATTGTAGAATTGACATGTTACAACCCAATCCTGAGATAATTTTGTAACTTCAGTATCAACTTACAGTAGGTACCTAATAACATTATTTTTTTTATATTCTATTGTTTATTTTTTTGTGTTCGTTATACCTAATAACTGGCTTAAGCGTACTGAAGTTACGAAATAACCAGACCTAATGTACAGATAGTAATGTGTACCTAATCATAACATAATATATCTATCAGCATTACCTGACTAGATTTTGATGTCCATCTAGTATGACAGACTGTTAAAGCATGGTGTTGTATATACTCACTTTAGACCTCGATTACTTCTATAAAACAAAATTAAATGTCGTTTTATTTTAGGACACGTCTTCAAAAATATCGTCTAGCCTGGACCTAACGGAGGATACTCGGAAGCCAGTGAAAATCAACAAACTTAGGACCATTAGCAATCAAATAAGGTAAATACAATTTGTTAAACAAATAATTTGTTTTTACTTACTATTTTTTTACTTACTTATTTCATTAAATTATATTTAAAAATTTCAAAAAAAATTAAAATTATATAATATTAACATTCAATTTTTAAACCGCACGAAGCCATTAAAAAAAAAGAAAAAAGAAACATTCAATTTAAGATCGATGACGTAGTTGTTGACATTGAACATTGTCCCTTCCATGTCCTTTGGCTTAGGAATAAGTAGATAAGTTGCCATTGGTTATATGGAGACACGATAGCGTAATTGGAAATGTGACCCAGTATATGTAAGAGCGTGCAAGTTCAAAATTAGCTATTGGAAAAAAATCTTACAACACTTTTTAAAATATGTATGTTTAATTTATAAATTGTTTTCCTTCGTAGATTTCTTCGACGCCTTGAGAGAAGTCTCAAAATGAAAGAAAGCTACCCAGCACTGTCCGACGACGAAGGAGACGAGTCTTCCAGCGTCACCTCGCCTCTTCTCCAAGGCAGGAAGGACCTAAGCAGAGTGCCCGGCCATGCCATTTCAGCCCCTCTCCTCACCAGTGTTAGACCGAAAATCACGCGACAGCGACGTTACGATAGATCTTTAGTGAGCGAAGACACAAGGACTTTGAACACTGCAGTAGGACACGACAACTCCGATTGAACCCCTTAAGTCAATAAATGTAAATGCATTTAATGATACAAGTACTCAGATACAGGTAATTTTTCTTGAATTTACCTTATTGGTTTTATACAATTGTTCGATACGGTCCTTGACGTATTCTGTATATTACTATAAAATTATGAAATCACAGATATTTCGCACGTTCGGACGAATATCTAGTTAATTTAATTAATACTATACAAGATTCTAATCTAATGTGATACGATACTTATGTAAGACACGAAACTGTAATTAACATTGATTTTGGATAGAGCTAAACGATGTTTAGAATAGACATGCATGGAATTAAATTTTATTTTTAATGATTTCAACTTTTTGGTGTCTTGGCCTTTACCATAAGGTTAGCTTGACTATGTAAATAGATAATTTTCTGATAGCAATAACTTGTTTTTAGAACTATAGATCGTTTTACTGTAGATAAATACTGTAGTTATATTGTAGGACCCGATTAATGTATATCGTTGTTGTATATCATTTATCAGTGTTAAAAGTTCTTAATTTAATTTGTCTTAACTGTTATATGTTTAAGTGTAATGTTTTTTTAACGTCTTCGCTATAAGTAAAGATTTAATTTAAATATATAACTACCATGTAAATATGCTTTTTGTAAATATATATTAAACGTATTGCTCAAATGCATATTTTGTGAAATCGTTTTTTGCGCACTTTTTGCTACTTTGTAAATAGTTTAATATATATTATATATATGTATATTATGGTTAATGTAAATAACAGGATTCGAGAGAAATTTTAATTTTCTTGAAATGTTATAATACTTGTAATTATTAATATGTAAGAATAAAAATTTTATGAAATGCCCAAAAAAAATGGTATACCAAATGCACAATTACTACTTATGTACTCGATGTACGAGTATAAGATCACATAATATAACTATTAAGATATATTTATAGATTACCTATCTAACCTTTAACCTGACGCACCAATAGTATAGTTTCAGCAATATATTATATCTTATATACATTTATATGTAAAGTATATCTTTATTAGTCTTTCCATTTTCCTTTCCTAATACTCATAACTCTTTAGACCTTCCTACAAATTCTAATCATAAACATATTAAATAGAATAATCCTTTATAATTTTTAGACTTATCATAAAAGTATAATAGCAATCATAACAAAATGTAACGAATAGATGCCTTTGTATGCCTGAACGACATAGTTGTTACATTAAGTTAGTAAGTAGAGATGCCCTTTAACGATCGGTATCGTAGACATTGATGTTTTTGTACTTTGTAGTGTAAATCGGCCTTCGTTTCACCCATACGTGTAACTAGATATATTGGAAGGATAGCCTGTTAGGTTCAACGCATATTCAAAACGATAACAACATCGGTAGAATAAAATTTGTTGGCTCCCCCTATTTATCATAAAATAAATCAAAATAATTCCAAATTGTAACTATTTTATGTTAACGAATTCGCAATAACGAAATAACGAAATCTCTGAGAAGCCCAATGAGGCTTTCGTAATGTGGAACTAATTTAATTCAAATGGTGTAATAATTTTGGATAAAAAATACAAGTAAAAGTTCTGCGCATACTCTAAATAAATAATAAAGACGAGAGCTGACAGATGATAATATCGAAAGAAACATTAAGTAATGCTTAAAACGTAATATGCATTTGCATAAAAAAAACATAGAACGTGCAAACATCAGGCTATTCGGTTACACCTATGGGTTACTATCTTACTATTTGCCGTAATAAGGTCGAAAACCTTGTAGCTACTCGTAGAAGGAAGCTTAATCGTTAATACATTTCCAGCAATAATTTTATGTGATTTGACTGTTCAAAGACTGACATTAAAGTGTGTGCGCACATACCGACGCCTGCACATCAGCTATCAAGCACTGCCACTACAATAAACGTTCAACCATATACCATAGACATAAAAATCAGTCTATTGAGCAAATTTGACAGTTCGTGGTAGTCTGGCGTGCAGGCATGTGTAGCTTGTGCTCTGTGTTTAGTTTCTATGTTAAAAGTAATATGTGTATATTATTATGTAAGACCAGTGTCGAGTGTAATGCGTTTCTTTCGTTATCTCTAGATAATACGTCCGTCAATGTCTGTCTTTTATGCTAAGCGTCCTGCCCTTGCTTTACTTGTACAGACAGTAAAATATCGGGTTATCCAAAACTGACAAATTACTTCAACTGATTTTCTAACTTATTCTTTCGAACGTATAGATCAAAATGGAATGAAAAAATATTATATTTTGTAGTAACAGCTTGATGTGCTGCTGTGTGTACAACCGTTTGTATTTTAATTTAGCATGTTTTACATAAAATTATGTGAAACAGACTTTATTGGGCACCGGTAATCATGATAAGACTTCTATTATGTCAAATCAATCTAGGTTCCGATAACTGTAGTGACTATCTAATTGGTCGCAATCCTAAGCGCATAAGTATTACAAAGACAAACAAAATCTTAATTAATAGTTATCTTCTAATCAAATTGTTGTGTTATTGAGCGTCACCATACTAATCAACTTAATTCTCAACAGTCTGTCTATTTTGTGACTTAACTCTATCAGCCGGTTGCACCAAAACTAATTTACAAAAACACAAATGTTGAAAAAATAATTATAATAGTTGTTAATGACGGTAGTTGTTGACATTGAATAGGCGCCTTTGGCTTTCAAAGTAAAAAGTAAATAGTGTTGAATAATTTCGGCGGGCTAGTTAGAACCACGATAGCTCAATTGGAAGAGCACCTGACCCGGTATGTCAGAAGGGTGCAGGTTCAAATCCTGCTCGTGGAGTTTTTTCAACATTTGTGTTTTTGTAATTTGTTTCGCAACAAATGTTTGCGTTAAAATTTTATAAACAAAACAAAAACATTTTACAAAACTAAATTTTACGAATTCGTAAAAAGTAAACGTATAATGTAAAACGTTGTTGTACCACGCTTTGCGATACTACAAGCTTTGTTACTTTTTACGTAGCTCAAACCTTGCTCATAACGTAAACGTATAAGATTTTGACAGTTCATTCGTGTTTGCAATTCGTGGTGGGGGTTTAGAAAACGCTCTATTTATTTAAAGAAACGTGCTCTGAGAGAATAAATCACGATGTCTTCTACAAGTTCTGACAGTGATAGTGAAATTATTCAATATATCACTCGCCGTCGTCGGAGAACAAATATTAGAGTAGACCAAATGCTCATTGAAGATAGCGATTTTTTGTGCCGCTATCGAATCAGCAAGACCGCGGCACATTACATTTGCAGATGTATTGAACATGAAGTTCGATCTAATACTCAAAGGTCAGTTTCAAATCTACAACTTAACTTTAATACTACGAGGAACTACTTCACAACAAAACGAATATTTAATCGCCACAGTTCCAGGCACTTCAACATTATTATACCTACGGCCATGGTTTTTAGTTTATTTATATATGTTTAATAAATAAGTTACCTCTACTGACCTATTGGTTATTATTTTTTTCAGAAACAATGCGTTGTCAGTCTCTGATCAACTACTAATTGCATTGCGGTTTTATGCCACCTGCTCTATGCAGCATTTTGTTGATGACATATGACACTCTGTCAGCAGAGTGCATAAAGCTAGTGTTTGTCGTGCAATACAGTGTCTAGGGCTATAGGGCCAATTTCCCAAGGGTCATATTATGTGCTATATGTTATATGGCTGTCCGTCGACGTCACGTACAGTACAGACTACTGGCACTTATGACGCTTTTTTCTTTTTTTTTTTATTTGAAGTTGTACATGGCAGGGATTCGTGTCCATATGCCGAAATCTTACATAGTTTCTTAATTTCATTGTAATACATAAATAAACAATATTGATGATGATGAATGATAATAGAAATGAGAAATGATATTACCCCCCCAACCCCTCGAGTATCTCAGTAAAGATGTGGGGCTTTACTAAGTCCTCACGCAGACTTCTTGTGAGAATTTGAAAAGTAACATTGCACTGTTTTGTTTCATTTGCCAACACTCATGCACACTCACGAACACTTAACGGTTAATAATCCACCATTATTTCACATTAATATTCGACATAACACAATTTTAGAAAATAAAACAAAACCGCAGACATGACTCTTCACTTTCCCGCCAAGAAGTCTCACTTATGACGCTAATTATCATGGCTTACTACATGTAAAATAAAAACTACCATGGTAGTAAAAAACTACTGAGGTAAAATGGTAAAATTAACGCTTCATTTGTGTAGCAAGTAATTTTACTGATACCTTTTCTTGTATTTCGTTGGTGCAACGTACATTTACGAATTCGTGAAAGTGACGGTATAGTTTATGTAAAACGTAAAACTGATTTTTTAAATGTATATCAATTGTGGTGCAACCGGCTGTATGTACCGGTTACTCCGTTGTTTTTGATTGGTTGAAATCTCCAACACTCGTTTGGACTAATAATGTACCTACCATACAGATATAGTTAACTTGTGTGTATGGCAAGAGCTGGATGAGAGTAGCCGCGGATCGTGCTCAATGGCGTGTACTTGGAGAGACTTATGTCCAGCAGTGGACTAGTATATGATGATGATGTAGATGATGCGTGTATGTCTATATTCCTTTGTACGCATGACATGAAAACTTGAAAATAGCACTATTGCATAAGTAACACAAAGTTTTGTCAAACAGTACATACAACAAGAAATATCAAATACAGTTATCGTTTGTCGACTTCTGGAGTTAAAATTTTGCCGAACAATTTCTTGATAGCGTTAACGTGATCGAACAGCAAATACAATTCGCACCAGGCACTCTGGCTCTAATAGCAACATAAACGTAGTAAGATCGCTGTTTCAATGTGTACTTTTATCTAAGTACATGTTATAAAAAAAAAACAATGGCCTGTTCATTGAGACTGATTTTCTATTGTAACAGTAACTTCGCTTCTTTTCTCATTTACGCTTAAATTTTAACGAACCCAATTAACACTATTTTAATTGATTCCTTTAGTTTCACATACTGTACAGATATCCGTATAAATATGTACTTTATCTATGAGCTTCACGCATCTTTAATTATCCCTTTGTCGTCGTCAAACAATGAAAATGGCATTGTGGTATAATAATAATAATAATAATATCCACAAATTTAATTGTAATTTACTAGTACGTATGTGTTGAAAATTGTAAAAGGACATTACGCGATATTTCATTTGTTAATCTGCTTGTTAATCGTACTTCACTTATTCTATGTGGTGACTGGATACTGCAGCCTCTTGACGCTTGAAACACCATGGTTATAACTCACACGTTGTCGACTCTGATGCCAAAGGCATCCCTGACTGACATAACTGATCCCTCTACCCGTATGGTAGAGGCGTAGAGAATATGCCTATGATTACTGTATTTCGTACCCTCAAAACTAGAGCTCAGTAACTGCTAGTCTGAAATAGATTTGGGTGTTTGGTATTTACATATTCATTCAGGCAGTTCCATTAAATTTACGTTGCGGGAATACACAGCTAAATAGCTTAGCTGTGCAGTTATAGATCGGTTAATCCCTATTAAATTGTTACTAGGTTAAATTAAAAAGAAATATATTCATTGAATTCTCTAAAATATAAAAAAAAAATCTCATGTATAAAAACCACTGTGATTCGTTTTTTTTTTTCATAAATATAAGTGTAAGAATATCAATGATTTTCTATATTTTATGTAGTTTATATTTTCAATCTATTGCTATAAAGTCCTAAGATACTTAAATGAGTGTGAGAACGTTAACATCTTATAGGACCATTGTAGAGTTAGTGATTCACGTAAGTTTAAGTGCACCGTTACCTCATAATTAATATAATTGTATCTAAGTCTCACATTTATAGTCATATTGTGATTGTGTTAACATATTGACTGTCTGTGCATTACATTATAATACGTGATATACACGCTTATATCTTTTTTAGTATCGCAGTGACAAACTCATATTCCCCGTTGCTTCAATATAGCGAATTTCCCTAAAAGCATTGCACATAACGTCATCATAAGAATATCAAACACTATTCTGGTAAAACATATCTCGGAATTTAATGGGTTTTTACCCATAAATTACTTTGGTCTGTAAAAACACCCTTACATCTTTGAGATCAGAGTATATTTTGACAAATACTGTGAAACGTCTTGTGTCAAGCAATAATATACTTATTACATGGTTGGACCAAGGACAATTTTTCCTTAAAACTTACATATTTGATTATTTTGATAGTCAAAATAGCTGCGACAGTCAGTGTGTTAAAATAACTTTTGAATGGTGTTCAGCAAGACGTTTTGTTGGTTATTTTTAGTAGTTTTTATGTAGGTAATGAGAATAAGCCAACAACGATTTTTCTCCGAGCAATAATATATAGGTATTATTAATTGATTTACTGATCAATTAATCATACTTAAAGACATTCTGAGGCTTATTGGTTATTGTGTAATGACACTAATGAGAATAAGTCAACAACGATTTTTCTCTGATCAATAATATATTATATTAATTGATTTACTGATAATTAAAGACTCTGAGGCTTATTGGAAATGTTTGGAATTACAAGCTATACCTATTGTTGTTATATCGTTCTCAAGGTCTGGATCAGAAGAATTGTTTTAACTATTTTCTTTTACTGAAGTTTAAGTTTTCTTTTCATGATAGGTAATTTGTGTAAATATGTTTTACACGTTATTAATGTTTGCATATTAATAAGATGTATATTCATAATTATACTCTGCGTCTTATTCACAAACAAATAAATAAGAATAAAATAAAATTTTGCTTGTTATAATGTCTTTGAATCTAGTTTTAGTTAAACATAGTTTTCCATTCACACATTTATAGTAGAGTTTAATAATTATCAACGGTCCGCAACAAAAAATCACTAAACACTTTAGTACTAAGTAAGTCATAATAACTTTACTAGGATTTTACAAACGCCTATTAGATTTCTTAGTTGCTTTGACAAAGTACGAAAGTTATCAGCGACTTTTATAGCCGATTGTATCTTTATAAGTCGTGAAAATGCCAACGATACCCCTCAGGATCACTTTGTAATTTTCTTAAACTTGACACTTTCCTAACTTGTCTCATTTTTAACTCGGGTCTTCTGCAAAGTTGACACTTTCATGACTCGTCTCATTTTTAACTCTGCTCTTTCTTAGTTGGTCCCTTTTGCAAAGTTGACACTTTCATAATTCATCTCATTTTTAGCTCGGCTCTTTCTTAGTTGGTCCCTTTTGCAAAGTTGACACTTTCATAATTCATCTCATTTTTAGCTCGGCTCTTTCTTAGTTGGTCCCTTTTCCAAAGTTGACACTTTCATAATTCATCTCATTTTTAGCTCGGCTCTTTCTTAGTTGGTCCCTTTTGCAAAGTTGACACTTTCATAATTCATCTCATTTTTAGCTCGGCTCTTTCTTAGTTGGTCCCTTTTGCAAAGTTGACACTTTCATAATTCATCTCATTTTTAGCTCGGCTCTTTCTTAGTTGGTCCCTTTTGCAAAGTTGACACTTTCATAATTCATCTCATTTTTAGCTCGGCTCTTTCTTAGTTGGTCCCTTTTGCAAAGTTGACACTTTCATAATTCATCTCATTTTTAGCTCGGCTCTTTCTTAGTTGGTCCCTTTTGCAAAGTTGACACTTTCATAATTCATCTCATTTTTAGCTCGGCTCTTTCTTAGTTGGTCCCTTTTGCAAAGTTGACACTTTCATAATTCATCTCATTTTTAGCTCGGCTCTTTCTTAGTTGGTCCCTTTTGCAAAGTTGACACTTTCATAATTCATCTCATTTTTAGCTCGGCTCTTTCTTAGTTGGTCCCTTTTGCAAAGTTGACACTTTCATAATTCATCTCATTTTTAGCTCGGCTCTTTCTTAGTTGGTCCCTTTTGCAAAGTTGACACTTTCATAATTCATCTCATTTTTAGCTCGGCTCTTTCTTAGTTGGTCCCTTTTGCAAAGTTGACACTTTCATAATTCATCTCATTTTTAGCTCGGCTCTTTCTTAGTTGGTCCCTTTTGCAAAGTTGACACTTTCATAATTCATCTCATTTTTAGCTCGGCTCTTTCTTAGTTGGTCCCTTTTGCAAAGTTGACACTTTCATAATTCATCTCATTTTTAGCTCGGCTCTTTCTTAGTTGGTCCCTTTTGCAAAGTTGACACTTTCATAATTCATCTCATTTTTAGCTCGGCTCTTTCTTAGTTGGTCCCTTTTGCAAAGTTGACACTTTCATAATTCATCTCATTTTTAGCTCGGCTCTTTCTTAGTTGGTCCCTTTTGCAAAGTTGACACTTTCATAATTCATCTCATTTTTAGCTCGGCTCTTTCTTAGTTGGTCCCTTTTGCAAAGTTGACACTTTCACAATTCATCTCATTTTTAACTCGGCTCTTTCTCAGTCGCTGTTTTTCCTCTCTCCTTAGCCGTGGTCCACTGGATAAGTTCACCTGGGTGAACTACGGGCAATTTTTTTTCTCGTGGTTCACCTAGGTTCAACTGTAAATAAAAGCACAATAGTGCATTTACTATAAACAACAACTAACAAGATCGCCGGTTACCCATTAGAAAAATTCGTCACGTTTTCTCATAGGTTTCTTATAACCTAGTTCGATAAGACTACCGGATGATATATATATAATTAGTCAAGTCATTAATGGGCTAACACGAAATGGCAATGCTGCAATTAAAAAAACCTGGCAAAACTATTTTTTTTTAGTTTAAGTCCGATGTCTAGTATGATAATAAGACTCCCAAGTTTCGTTTATTCTTCAGAACAGGGGAGGGGTATGACTATACGACAATGCAGTGCTGCAAGCCCTCCTGATTGGCCTAATCAGTGGCAGCAGCATGATAAGCGACGCCTCGTATTTTAATAATTAAAATTAAAAATTAAAATAATTAAATTCGGTAACAACAGTAGTGCATGTTATTAGAGGTTGAGATCTCCTAGTAGGTCCTGTATCAGGAGACCTCGCTCTCCCACAATCAGAAGTGTTGCTACAATAAACTAATATATATAAGTCCACATTACATAATAATAATAATATATAAGTCCAGTCCAGTTAATCTTGAGAAAATTATGTATACAGGTGTCCCGTAACCACTTTCTTAGAGGTTATAAAAAAATTACGACTTAGGAAAGTGTCAAACTAAGAAAAAGCCTAGTTAAAAATGAGACCAGTTAGGAAAGCGTCAAGTTTAATAAAATGACGAAGCCGTCCGGAGGGCAACGATGATATCTGCGAATGAAAACAACCAAATATTCCTCTTCAATAAGCTTTATTTTTTACATAATATACAAATAGTATTTACTTAAGTAACAAAAATTATTATGCGCACTGTTTTGTACAAAGCTTAAACTAATATTTGAACATAGAGCCGTATTTTGTCTAAATTGTTCTTTAATCTCTTATACGTATTTAGATCGGCATTTTCGGAAGCGGGTGTAAATGTTTACAAATATACACCAACGGGCATGTAACGTTCAATAGTACCCGCCAGGGGGCGATACAAAAACGTGTAACTTTTTTATAAGGTACCAGTCGGCTGCTGTACATCAGATTTGCCAAAACTGTCAAATTTCCTCAATAAATGTTCAACCATATATGCCATATACATAAAGTTCATAGTATATTGAGGAAATTGGAGCTTGTGGTAGTCCGATGTGCAGCATTGAATTGATTGAAATACCATCATGGTCAAAATAATCTGAGCATTTATTAAGTACAAAAACACAAATGTTGAAAAAATTTCCACGAGCAGAATTTGAATCTGCACCCTTCTGACATACCGGGTCAGATGCTCTTCCAATTGAGCTATCGTGGTTCTAACCAGCCCGCCGAAATTATTCAACACTATTTACTTTTTTTACTTTGAAAGCCAAAGGCGCCCATTCAATGTCAACAACTACCGTCATTAACATCTGATCGTAATTATTTTTTCAACATTTGTGTTTTTGTAATTTGTTTCGCAACAAAATTTGCGTTAAAATTATATAAACAAAACAATAACATTTTATTTATTAAGTAATAAAAATTAACCTTACTTTTTTGAGTTATTTTTGCTAACAAGCTTACTTATTAAAACTTATTTATGTAAATGTCTTTTTATCTGCATTGTTTGACCATTTTGGATGGTGCAATCAATTTCATGCAGACCTACAAATTTTAATTAATCATGGCTTGTACTATAGAATCTTTAAACATAAATATAATTAAGTGTATAGGCATCAAATTCCTATATACATATTCGTTTATATCACACAAACGCAGTCAGTACAGTCATGCCCTTAGCGAGAATCTTACCCGGTATTGGAGTGCCTGAGGTGCAGTCGGCATCAAAAGTAGCTGAACACTTTAGCACTTTGTCAAATCAACGAAATAATGTAACAGGCGCTTGTCAACTTTTAGACAAGCTATCGTGATATAGTACTAAAGTGGTCAGCGACTTCCTCTGCTGACTGTCCTAACATTACATAATAAGACGACCGTTTTTTTATACAACGACACGGGGAAACGCTTGGCCTTCATCGCACCTGATGGTAAGTGATGATACGACCGAAGGTGGAAGCGCACTTCACCCGGAATCTGAGGATGGGTTATCTTATCTCTTAACTGTCGGAACATAACAATGAAGCAAACATTTTTGTTTTGACGACATACTTAGATGAAATGGCGGTAGTCAGTCAGGCACCTCATTAATTTTTTTTTTATTTTTGATCAAACATCCTCAGAGGGTTTCGAGAGGGGATGGAATCACATTAACGTGTCCCTATCTCCTACTAGATAGTCCGAGGCGTTGGGAGATGAATCTACCAGGTCCCTTAGGACTTCTTGTGGCTATTAATACTTGCATCGAGTGAATTAATAATACCGAATCGAATGAGGCAACCCGAATATTTTTACAAGCACACCTTACACTCTTATTTTAACTCTAATTTAAGATAAATTAAGCCTAAATTTAAATAATAATAAATAGACCTACTTACCCTTACACAAAATATTTAAGCAATGTACTAATCACTTTTTGCTTTTAGAGAACTATCACAGTGTAAATTATTTAAGATTTATAAATTGCTAGATTGACAGCCAAACTACTTATTATAATAATAATAATTTAAAAAAACAAACCAGTCTTGTGAATGCACAAAAGACAACTTAAATTATTTCACTTGATATTTTCACGAAAAAATACAATATAACCTTTGTGTGTTTATTATATCACTATAAAACTATAGTAATTGTCTGTTTAATAGAAGTCGTTTGTACGTAAAATAATATTGTACACACGCCTGCACATCAACCTATCCAAAACTGTCAAATTCCATCAATACTTTTTAAACTATATAACTGAGTAATAAGGTTCAAAGTCTATTGAGGAAATTTGACAGTTTGTGGTAGAATGTTTTTTATTTTGTTTGTATAATTTTTACGCAAATTTTGTTGCGATACCTAACCCGGTATGTCAGAAGGGTGCAGGTACAAATCCTGCTCGTGGAAATTTTTTCAACATTGTGTTTTTGTAGTTTGTGGTAGGTTGATGTGCAGGCGTGTGTACTTTAATGCTTAAATTGTTTCTTATGACGAATGGAAAAAATACGATGTGCATCATAAACATAAAAATTTAGTACCTAAATTAAAAGCCGGTAAAAACACTTTCTTTGTTAGAGATTCACAACAATAATTGTTTCATTTTAGAGAAGCCATGTATCATTAATCTACTGGAATATATCCTACTTTCAGTTAGACACATCCGAGTTCGAGTTGAACTAAAAGCTTAGCGGGTTATCCAAACTCCTTAGTATACAGGTTGTTAGTAAAAGTACTTTGTATTAGTACTAGTAAGTAGTTAGATAGGATTTTTTTTATAAAATCGCAACGTCCATTATTCCTACTTATGAACAAAAGTTCGGAAGTAGGAAACCCTAGCAACCTGTATAGCGTAAATATAAGTATCCTAGTAACTTGTAACCACAGTCAACACGTGACCACGGCAAAACAAACTTCGAATAATCAAAAAGGTATAGTCCTAGGACACTTTTAAAGAAGTTAGAAATACTTATGATGCATGTCAAAATGTAAAGCATCACATCGCCAAATTAACAAAAATTAAATTTAATTAATTACAAAACATTACGTCACATTAAATATTAAAAAGATTTATGTATAACTATTAGTATGTGTGATGTATTCACACTGTATTCGTTAAGTACCTATAAAATGCACAGAATATTGCAGTCACTTTAATTTAACATACTTAATATTGTATAAAAAAAATAAATCAAACCTCCACACTGGTAGCGAATTATTATTATAGTTATTTTTTGGATCCGGAATTTTCGAGGCACTTTTAAATAATGATTTTTCGTTTAAAGACTTGCGAGTATTGATATTGAATTCCAAAATAGATTTTTAGCAGTTTATCATGCCATATAGGTACTCGCATTAATCTTTCGTCGATTTAGCTAGCTATTTTTATGAATTTTAAAAATTTTGTTAATCATTCTTGTTGCCCAATTTTCTATTACTTGTATTAAAAAAAGCTCACACCAACTAAGGTACAGACGGCAGCAGATCAAACTACCTTATAATAAACTATTATGATAAACTATTTTTATTAAATACTATGCCACTTATGTATATTAATAAAATGGTTAAAAAGGTTTTATTGACTATTATTAAAAGTGTCAAAATATTACCGGATCCCGGCTATTAACCAATCGTAATTATTTACTACCATACTTACTTATAGAATTATTTTACAATTGATTTACTGTAGTCACATTTCTTGCTACGTGTGCTATCAACAACACATCAAACATAACATTCGCTATACAAATACGACACTTATATTAAACGGTATAGAGTATAATATCTTAGAGATACCAATAAAAACACCCAAACTTTATTGCAAACCAATCACAATCAGAAAAATTGTTAATAAACAAAATTGTACGGTTGATATGCCGCCAAAAACACTAAAATTGACTAGCGCCTCCACATTGGTATAGGTATTCAGTACACAGTATCTTCGTCTATTTCCACTCAAAACATGCCATCGTGAATACCGATCGGCACCAAAATCGCCAAGAATATAGCGAAATTCCTCAACACCAACTTCCAATCGTCCGGCACCGCGTACGGCAAAATAATCGCCGTCAACTTATGTATCTCATGCGCCGCACAAACAAATATGTATGACGTCAAAATCAAATTCAAAATTGGCGCGCTCGGTATCAACACCAAAACACCATGCGTATCCGCCGCCAACCATATATGTGATTGGCTAGCGAACAATTCGAGAGTGATCGTTCCGAACCACGCGAACATGGTCGAATGTCGCATCCGCAAAGCTCCTGAGATGTTTCTAAGTATAATATAGCTAACTATAGGTAGGAAAGCTACGTAGCTGTGAATCTCGTTGCAGTCGTACGCGTTGGTGCAGAAGAAGGTGAAGGTGAGGTATGTTCCGAGGCCGATGAAGGCTAGCAATGTGGCGCTCAGTGCGGCGCCCGGCGGCAGCAGGTTGCTGTGGTTGTTGTCGTCCAGCAAGTGGTACCGCTGCGCGAGCAGGTACGCCGCGCCGAATATTATGCCGAACGACATCGAGTACCTGGCGAGGGTTATTGTTAACGCTGTTTGATGAGTGAACATCTCTCCTCTCGCTTTCTTGCAATTTGTGGGAGTGATTTCGTGAAAAGGGGGCGGAAGTGTGTAACAGTGTAGTCCTAAAATCGATTTTTACTTTTTATTTTCAAGTGCTAATTGCTGCACTGATGCTAAATTAAATATTTATAAAATACAGTAAAAAAAAATCGATATTACGAACATGACATATTATTATTATATGTGACAATGTGGTCAAAATTAAAAGATGCAAAGTGTGTCCCATCTAGAACATGTATGTGTTGTTATTAAGACATAATTATTAACTTTAATTTGTAATGCAATAGTTAGTGAAATATTTATATTTGTGAAGTGATGCGCGTCAGGCGCGCATTAAGAAGTAACAGGGATCATAAATATTAGTATAAAGAGGTTACTAAACCAGTAGGGTTGAGACTTGTTTATTTTGATGTGACGTCACAATAAAAATATTAAATTGAAAATTGCATAACACATTAAAGTTAAAATTCATGTCTTAGTAACCCTGCATACGAACTTCTTGGCGGGAAAATGAAGAGTCATGTCTGCGGTTTTGTTTTAATTACTAAAATTTTTGTTATGTCGAATATTAATGTGAAATAATGGTGGATTATTAACCGTTAAATGTTCGTGAGTGTGCATGAGTGTTGGCAAATGAAACAAAACAGTGCAACTTTACTTTTCAAATTCTCTCAAGAAGTCCGCCGAGGAATTAGTAAAGCCCCACATCTTTACTGAGATACTCGAGGGGTCGGGGGGTATATCATTTCTCACTTCTCATTTTTATTATCATTCATCATCATACTGACTGGAAGGAAATATTGTATATTTATGTATTACTTGTAAGAAAAATTACTTTGACACTGGCTAAATGTACTAATCGCACGAAGCCAACAACGAAAAGAAAGAACCCTGCATACAAGATCTAGATCGGATACACTTTGGATCTTTTCATTTTAACCACACCTTTCTGTTATACGTTGTATAATAAATAAATAAACTCATGTGTGTTGTCGTTAACATGGTAAGGGTGATCCAGCAGTGGGACGTTTATAAGGTGATAATATTGCAAAAGTTATTAGCTTATATTCTTTCCCACTGCTGGGCAAAGGCTTCCATCATTGAAATCAAGGCATCGTTACAATTCGATGGATATTGGCGTATTCACTACGCTTGAAAAGGCGAACTTAACGACTTAATGCATTATTTACCAGTCGAAAAACATGAAACAAAATGATTAATTATATATGAGAAACTGTGTCTCACCTGTCCTGCTTCCACCGCAGCCACCACTGGTGAATATCATCATCAGAGTTGACGAACAGCGCCTTCCACGGCCTAGTCACAAAGATCTTCTGGAAGAACACCTCGCTCATGTACAGCACGGTCACGATGGCCAGCAAACCCACCACCTAGAATTAACCTTGTTATAGTAAATGAGTGCATATTTAATTAATAAATAAATACATCTGACGACCTCCGTAGCCGAGTGTCTTGCTGATGTGCAGGCGTGTGTACACCAAGACATTTTGACAAAAATTACATAAAAAGTACACGTACAAAGGGCGGTCTTGTCACTAAGAGTGATTGCTTCCAGACAACCATTGGACGGACAGACAGATTAGCCTCAACCTCAAATTCCTAGCTTTTGGAGGTTCCTCGGGTTGTTCCGTTTTCGTTCTGATTCGAATGCCTCAGAGAATCTTGTAGGTTACGGGGAAACGCGTGTGTGATGTCCTGCCTTCTAGAAACCCTATGAGGACCTTCGATCACCACGGCTTGAGGAACCCTTAGTTTCTCGCGGTCCACAAAAATCCCGTTACGCTGTAATCGGCCATCGGCGGCAAACAGCAATATCTCTACTAAAAAGAAACGAACAAACGACAAAAGAAAATTGTATTTTTTTTATTATTACCTTTAACGCGATGTAAAGGTACTGGTAGGGCTTTGACTCGACCGTGTGGGAGGCTGCGGGGGATATGTGGGGGGGCAGAGCGAATATCACGAACATCTGGAATGGATAGAAAAGTTTGTCTGTATTGTTTGTTTGTATCTCTAGCTATTACCTATTAAACGCCTGCGAAGTCATCCATGTAATTACTCGTATCCCGTGATCTTAAAGGATCTCTTGGCTCTCTTGGCTACGTCATGAAAGGGAGTTGCCTGCAAAATTTGAGCGTTTTCCATCAGTTTAGGCTGTGCGATGATGTTCTTCAGTCAGTCAGTCAGTCAGTCAGTCAGTCAGTCAGTCAGTCAGTCAGTATGTACCGAAAAACATTTATCTATTTTTTTTTATTCCTATTACCAAAACACAAATGTTGAAAAAATTTCCACGAGCAGGATTGAACCACGATAGCTCAATTGAAAGAGCACCTGACCCGGTATGTCAGAAGGGTGCAGGTTCAAATCCTGCTCGTGGAAATTTTTCAACATTTGTGTTTTTGTTATTTGTTTCGCAACAAAATTTGCGTTAAAAATTATATAAACAAAACAAAAACATTTTTTATTCCTAAGTATCTTACGCTGATATTTTTATTGATTTTTAGACCCTTAGCCGTTATGCCGTTATCGTAAAAAATAGCGTTTTCTCCTCTTTTAATAAAAATAACATAAGAACATTGATCGATAGCACTTGAACGCGATTTACCTCAGGTGGGAGCATGATTATTAAGTTCTATTATCAGTTCAAGTGCAAAAACACTACTAAAAAAAAAGATCACTAATCATTTCTCAAATACTAATAAATGTGCGACACCAAGGACTTTAAACTACATAAGTAATACAAGCCAAACCATGAAATCACTCACCAAGGTATACCAGAAGGAGACCAGCGGTATAAAGCTGTAGAATTGGTACGGCCGGTTCATCGTCAGACACAGCACCACGGTCAAACAGTTCAGTCGGAACATGACTCTGAAGTACCGCACCAAGCCTGTGTCCCCACTCTTCCAGAAGTAGTGGAAATGCCCGTAGCCACTGAGGAACAGGTACGCGGAGACCAGCGCCCTCACTAGCATGTAGATGGGTAACACCTTGTTGGCTCCTGTCACTTGGTAGACCAGGATTACCAGTTGCATCCACCCTTTCCATTCGTCCGTCTGGTCTCGGTGGAGAACTCTGCAATGTGTATTGGTTTGTTAGTGCCGTACAAAAGAAATGTTCCGAAATATTCTCTGAGTGGTAGAGCCACGCTGCGTTGCAGCACGAAATGGGCCGGCTCGCCCGGCGTAATACCACCCTCTCACAGAATATCGGCGTGAAACAATGGCACTCGTTGCTTTTGTGTTTCGTCCGGTGAGTGAAAGTACCGGAGGCCCATCTCTCACCCCTCCCCTTCCTCAAGGCTGGCAACGCATCTGCGATTACTTTGGTTTGGCGGGTGTTCATAGGCGGCGGTGATTACTTTCCATCACGTGACCCGCCTGCTCGTTTACTTTTAAAAAGGAAAAAAAATATATATATAATTATGTAGCGTTGACTTGATTTCAGACTTCTTGGCGGGAAAGTGAAGAGTCATGTCTGCGGTTTTGTTTTAATTTCTAAAATTTGTGTTATGTCGAATATTAATGTGAAATAATGGTGGATTATTAACCGTTAAGTGTTCGTAAGTGCGCATGAGTGTTAGTGAGATAAGTCGACTTTAATGCAGTCCGGCCCTGTTATTGACTGTTATGAATCATAGCCTAATCATGACCCTACTCAAAACAAAGTGAATTTATTACAGTAAACCTACAATTCCTGCTACTTTTTTTTCTGTTTTTCATTTCCATTTAATTTTAGCTTCTTTTTAGCTAATTCAGGACTCACAACACTTATTATATCTTCCATAATTTGGAAAATAACCTAGCACACGATACAAACACCACGAGCGTAAGACAATAATGGCGGCCATGACCATGCGCAGGGCTATCTGTGATTGGTTGAAACGGACTTTGGCATGATTGATTTACAATGACGTTGTGACATAGAAGCAATTCTTAAAAAATATCAAATATTTAGAACCTTATTTGTATAAGTACGTAATAGCAGACTTAGGCCAATTTGATATAAACTGTCATTTTGACTTTTCGGCGCCCAAATATTTTTTACCAAAAGTATTTAAAAATGTATAAGTGGACTTAAGCTCGTTTGATATATACCGACTCATATATGTCTTATGACTTGCCGGTGTATCATGAACAATACTAATAATAATATTTAATATAACTTTTAAAACTATCATGGTCACTAAAATTAGAATAATTGGGTAGTTGACAACAACAACAATTAACTCCAGAACAATAAACGTATAAATAAAATCACGTAACAGCTTTATAAAACATTAACCAATTTTTTATTTAACCTAAGCATGAATTTCTGTAACCTAAAAAAGGTATTAATAAACACTCAATTAACGGAAAAAAATAATGACGTCATAGTTTGGTAATCCCATACAATTTCTATTAAAATGATCGTTTTGACAGTTGTTTAAAAGTTTCTATAATGACTAACCAGTCAACCACCCAATTATTATTAACGGGATTAGTACCATGTTTTTTGTTGTGTATTGTGTAGCCGACTAAGGAAGAATGTAGATCATTTTGTCTGCTTATAATCACCCACCCGCAATAACTTCAGAACATCCGTGATCATGGCGCATGCAACTGTACCGAAATATCGGGTACTCACACACAACAAAAAACATTAATTATTCAAGCTGACCGGCGGACTTCGTACCGCTTTGACAGTTTCCATGACAACAAAACCAACAAATCAATCGTCCGCTAAAAAGAACACCCGTATCCAATGATAGAGCCCTATTGCAGTGCCACCTACCGGGTCCAATTGTAAATCTTAACCATTCTCGAATCCACTTGAACAGACACAAAAAAAATCATCCAAATCGGTCCAGCCGTTTAGAAGGAGTTCAATAACATACACACGCACAGAAGATTTATATAATAAACTAGCTGACCCGGCGGACTTCGTACCGCTTTGACAGTTTCCATGACAACACTACAAACAAATCATTTTGTATTGGAAAAATTTCAAAAATCTAAAAAAAATTTAAGGGTGGACCACCCTTAACATTTAGGGGATGAAAAATAGATGTTGTCCGATTCTCTACCCTAGCCGAAATGCACGCTAAGATTCACGAAAATCGGTCGAGCCGTTTCAGAGGTGTTTAATAACGTACACCGTGAAACGAGAATTTTATATATTAGAAGATAAACGATATAATTAAATATATTTATATATTTTTTTTATCTTTATATATTATATAAAGATATGTAATGTTATAAAAACAAACAATTCACAAGACAAAAACATTTTGTAAATAGCTTGCCTACTTCTTAACTGATCTTTAGTATTTGTAAAAACACTATGATCGGGTGTTAATGACGGTAGTTGTTGACATTGAATGGGTGCATTTGGCTTTCAAAGTAAAAAGTAAATAGTGTTGAATAATTTCGTCGGGCTGTTTAGAACCACGATAGCTCAATTGGAAGAGCACCTGGCCCGGTATGTCAGAGGGGAGCAGGTTCAAATCCTGCTCGTGGAAATTTTTTCAACATTTGTGTTTTTGTAATTTGTTTCGCAACAAAATTCGCGTTAAAATTATATAAACAAGACAAAAACAATATGTAATGTTATCAAATCAATAAAGAAGACATGTACACTACTCACTTGCTAGACCTAGAGTCGTCCGTGAAGAACAGCCCCAACGCGAGCACATAACCAACGGGCAGCCAGAAGCTCCACTCTGAGTAGTACTTATTCTCCTTCATAAAGAAGTTGGTTCTATCACAGAGGTAGAAGTACGCCATGATCATGCCGAGGCGCGCTAGGGCCGCGACGGGGGACGGCGGCGGCGCGGGCAGGTGCAGCGCGCTGTACCCGCCCGCGCGCGGGCCCACGGTCCACGCCCAGCGGTACAAGCTGCGGCACGTGGTCACCACTACGCTGTGGAGGGGAAACATCGCGTTGTGAGACGTTGTGGATGTACAGACGCCTGCATATCAGACTATCCAGAAGTGTCAAATGTTTTCAATAAATATTCAACCGTATGGCCATTGACATAAAGTTTAAAGTCTATCAGTGTCTATAAGTGTTATCAAATTTGTGGTATTTCATCTGTAAAAATGAATCTGCATAACCAATCGGTTGCAATAACCATCTATGCAACGGTTATTGCAACCTACTGCCGCTAAAAAGCAGTCAAAAATTCAGTGCTTACGTCAGCCTTCCCGGTAGCATGGTCAGTGCAGCCGCCCGGATTGCGGAAGACCCAGGTTCAATTCCTGGCTGGGTCAGGTAGGCATTTAATTTTTTCACTGTATTTTATAAATCTTTTAGTTTGTGTTAGTCTGATGTGCAGGCGTGTGTACCAGTATGGGAATACAGAATTGAGTCCTTATTCGCCATCGAATTTTTAGATCCTAAACTAATGAATTTATTATTACTAGTGGTCGCCCAGTGGTCGAAATTCGACCATATTTTATTAAGGCTGCTCGGGTTGTATCCTAAGCAATGAAAAATTAAAAAAGATAGAATAATAAATTTGTGGTAGGCCTAAAAAACTATGGGTGTGTGTCATGAGACGGATTAGAACATGGGAGAGAACGATCTCACTAATGCGACTTAACGTTAACATTTCATATTGTTATTATGTCGTGTAATGAGCCCCAACATGCCTCGCTAGACGAACTTGACACGACACGGAATTGAATTAATCTGTGCACCAACCAAGTAAATTGGTTCATTTACTTGGTATTTCCTATGCACTTAGGAAACACTTACTATAGCAGGAACAGTGCGAAGGTAAATAGCTGCAGCTGCGGCCTCTTACATCTCCACGACACGTCAAGTGTTGCTAAATTAACGAAACATTCACCACAGGAGGTACAGTGAAGGCTTCGCGAAGCAAAAGAGCCTTTGACAGTCGCTAAATTAACTTGCGCACTTAGGAAACACTTACAGTAAGAACCTAGTTACCCACTAGCACCCACCACAGCAGGAATAGCGCGAAGGTCACCAGCTGCAGCTCATGTGGTCGTTGCAGCGCATGTTGAGCAGGCTGGTGCGGCTGGAATAGCTTGTGTATCTAAGCACTCACCACAGCAGGAACAACGCGAAGGTCACCAGCTGCAGCTGCGTGTACGGCTCGGGCTGCGCGCAGCACGAGCCGTCGGGGAAGTTCATGTGGTCGTTGCAGTACATGTTGAGCAGGCCCTGCGCGGAGTGGCGCAGGCTGGTGCGGCTGGGCGCGGCGCCGTCGGGGGACGCGCCCAGCCCCACGAGGCGGGGGGAGCTCCAGATCTTGGCCGCACTGTGAGTTAGTATCTGAGGGATACCGTTACCGTTTAATGCAATATAGTAATTTAATTATTATTATTTTTTATAAATTCTAAATTTCTTAGCCCTCAGACTAGGTGGAGCAACGATCTTCGCAAGGTGGCTGGCAAGAGCTGGATGAGAGTAGTCACGGATCGTGCTCAGTGACGTGCACTTGGAGAGGCATATGTTCAGCAGTGGACTAGTATAGGCTGATGATGATGTTGACGATGAAGTTTCTTAGATTTTCACCACTCGGCTCTCTACGTTTAATATTGAGTTGGATGCGAAAAACTAAAATATAAAATATATAAAAAGTAAAAGCTTTTTCTATTCTATTCTGTTCTATAAAAACTAACATAACTTAACAACAATATGTCCTCCCATAGAACGTATCACAATACAAATAAAAATCTATAGACTCTACTTACTCTCAACTCACCTCAACAGCGGCTTTATTGTAAGAGTCGATATCAACGTTATTTATCCTCATATTGTCATCCTTCAACTTGGACGGGTCGACGGCTTCCATCAGCTTCCATAGCACCTGGGTGTTGCGCGCTGCAAGCGAATCTATGGCTTGCACCAAGTGCGTAAGGTTCCTTCTGTATTCCTCCAACAAGGTGTCTGTAGTGTTCCGAGTTTTGAGAAGGTGGAGACCGGTCGTCGCTATTATCACCGACGGAGGTCTGTCGGAGTGTTGCCTGCAGATACATTTTAAGTGTAAATTATATTTACAAAATTTAACAACTTTGCTTTACTTTTCGGGTATCTGCTTATCAATAAGAACTATAAAACTTATTTATTCTAGGAAAATTTTATCTTGTAACCACATATAGCATTGTAAAAGCAAAAACTTAAAATAATAAAAACTTCTGGGCAAATCAAACTTCAACGCTAAAGCAGAATCGCCACGAATCGGTAGTAGGATCACGTGGTTTTGACAGCAGAAATCATGGGGGCAAATGCTTGTCAACTTCCTCGAAAGAGAGGGGCTTTTCTTGATGAATTCTTTCTTTAAGAAACAGCCCCAAAGAAAGTGGACATGGCAGAGCTCAGACACTATGAATAATAAAATGAGATCAACTTCATTATGACGGACAAAAAGCATATATTCAGAGACGTCTCACTGATACGGTACGGTTCGGTTTAATACCGGCAGTGATCACAGACTTGTCCGAGGCTATCTGAATATCAATTTTAAGCTTGAACGTGTCCACTTGATGAAGTCCAGGCTCCGTCCTAACCTGCTCCACACCATCGTAGCATCTGAAGCGTTCCAGTCAAACCTGGAGAACCGATTCGATGCCGTGGAAACCACAAAAGCAGTTGATGTCAACCAGGCCCTTGAAAATGTGGTCGGAATCATCAGGGAGGAAGGTATGAGATTTTGCGAGATACAGCGTACAGACAGGAAGTCGAAGTTTTCGGAAGAAACCCTTAGGCTCATGAGGAAACGACGTGAGGCCCCACCTGTCACTTCCTCCGAACAACGAGTTCTTAACAAGAAGATTGGTAAACTGGTGCGCTACTACCTTCTATGCTCCAATTGAACGAGCAATTGAGCAAAACCGAGGATGTGTTTAAAACGCTGGACTGGAAAGGACGTGGCATTAACATCAACGGCGAACACATCTCTCACTTGCGATTCGCGGACGACATCGTCATCGTGGCCGAAACGTTGCAGGATTTACGGTACATGCTGAACGGCCTAGCTGATTCTTCTCAACGCATCGGTCTCGAGATGAACTTGGTCAAAACCAGGATTATGTTCAACGAAGATGCCATTCCGGGACCGATTGCAGTACAAGGCGGTGCTGTCGAAGTTGTTAAGGAATATGTCTACCTCGGTCAGATTTTGCAATTGGGTAGAAACAACACAGAGAAAAAGGCTAACAGAAGGATAAAGCTAGGCTGGGCAGCATATGGGAAAATACGTCGGGTCTTTACGTCGCCTATTTCACAAAGTTTAAAGATGAAAGTCTTTAATCAGTGCATCCTACCGATCATGACATACGGAGCCGAAACGTGGACACTCACGGTAGGGCTGGTTTACAAATTTAAAGTCGCTCAGCGAGCTATGGAAAGGGCTATGCTCGGAGTTTCTCTGAAGGATCAACTTCGGAATGAGGTTATCCGACAGAGAAAGAAAGTAATCGACATAGCCCATCGGATCAGCAAGCTGAAGTGACAGTGGGTCGGTCATATTAGCCGCAGAACCGACAACCGTTGGGGTAAACGAGTTTTCGAGTGTAGACCGCGTATCGGCAAACGTAGCGTAGCATGCCCTCGGACTAGGTGGAGCGACGATCTTCGCAAGGTGGCTGGTAAGAGTTGGATGAGAGTAGCCGCGGATCGTGCTCGGTGGCGTGCACTTGGAGAGGCCTATGTCGAGCAGTGGACTAGTATAGGCTGCTGATGATGATGATGATGAAATCACTTACCAATTACTGAACTGTTCAACCATGGTTTTGGAAACTTCATCACTCCACATGAAGGTAACGGACAACCTCAGCTTATGGTCCTCATATGTGTAGTTGGGCATATGGTGGTCTACCGTGGAGTATGAGGAGTCGAGGTCCAAACGTGTTTTGAGTACTCCTGTGAAATATCTGCTCATTAGTATTCTGGTATACTTAGACAAATATAGGTGATATGATTTCAGTCAATTAATAACATACTTAATAAAATATATAAAATATTATGAAAAAGTTAAATACCTACCCGACCCAGCCAGGAATCGAACCTGGGTCTTCCGCAATCCGGGCAGCTGCAATGACCATTATGCTACCGGGAAGGCCGACGTAAGCACCGAATTTTTTCACTGCTTTTTATTATTTTTTTTTACTGCTTTTTAGCGACAGAGTGCCATCTATCTGACTATTATTGCAATATTTAATTCAGCTTCATTGAATAAAATATTATTCATTGCAATAATTAGCACTTAAAAATAAAAAGTTAAATTTACATACTTAATAACTTATTATTTCTAATTTCGATTACTATTGCATGTATGGGAATTATTTGTATTACCTAATTGGTAGTGTTACCATAGTATTTGAATAATTAATAAAGCAATATTCTATGATTCCAACAAAACTAATCTAATATAACTAATCTACAAAAAAATTAAAATACTCTGTAAAAAACCATTGAGTTATAAATATACATCCTATCATTATATTTCAAAAGAAGGCCTGTTGCTCCCTTGCATAATGGGAAATCAATCTCAACATATTGAATGATGAAATATATAGCATATGACATTCGCATCATTGTTACTGTGTATCAATGGCAGCAACACCACAATGGAATCTTTAGTAGCATACCATCATAATCATCAGCTCATTTTATGTCCCCACTGCTGGGGCACGAGCCTTCCCATTGGCGGATAGAGAGGACAGGCCATAATGTTAACAACTGCTAATGCAGCCGGGACCAACGGCTTTACGTGCCTTCCGAAGCACAGAGGAGCTCGAGACGATAAATTTTTGATCACCTATCCGATGACCGGCCTATGCGAAAGTTGCTTAACCTAAGCAATCGCAGACCGGGCGCGTTAACCACTGCGCCATCGACCTCCTCCAGCATATATGTATATGCAATTTCAACTCACCTATAAAATACTCATACAATTGCTCTAGTCTTGCATCTCCAATAAATGCAAAACTATTATATTTCCCCCAAAAGGCTAAGTACCTCAGGCATCTTCTTGCATCACTGTAAGGAAAAACATCACACTCTTGAAACATTATGTTATTTCATTGACCTTCCTAGGTTAGGAGTTGGAAATACTTACGTTTTAGAATATCTGTGCAACATGCAACCGTAAGGCTGCCACTCATGGTCACCCTTGTAGCGGCCTGAAGACAACAGCCAGGTGCATGAATCAGGACCTGTAAAAAAATATAATATATAAACATGATTAAAAAATTATTGAAGTTTAAAAAAAACCTATAACGATTTTATTATAATTATTTTTGATTTTAATAAAACAACTTTTATGGATGTACTTCATGGATGGATTCATTTTTCATATTGATTTATATTATTTCATCCTGATGTTTTGAACCCCTTGTAGGGTATGTGGTTTAGTTTTTATTTTATTTTTATTTATTATTTGTATGTTATAGTTGCATATTTATTATTATTATACTACCTATACTATATACCCTATTGCTGACATATCTGGTGAAAACTTTAATGTCAAAATCCAGGACTCAGGTCTCCCCACATAGTCAATAGCATACCAATTGGATGTTGGTTATTGTGATGTTAGCTGCCATGGTATGATAAAGACTGAGAGCAACAGCTTATATGACTTCTAAAGCACAGCTAAGCTCAAAAATTGTTTTTTTAACTTAGTACCTAACCTACACAACTAATAAAATACAATAACATATGTAAGTATATGTATCAGAATTGTAGTTTAGTAGTACTAAGTAGTACTAAACTACAATTTTATAATATTAAAAATAATTCATGATAACAATAAAAAGTAAGACACACCACGACCACAGTGAAAGATAATAGTATTTATCGCAAGCTGTTGTGTTATCTTAAGAGGGTATTGTTTAAATGTACTATTGTATTTAGATGCCTACTACAAAATAAGTACCTTGTCAAACCAATAACCTTGTCAAAGGTAATTTTAAACATGCCTAAAATACCAACCTTGAAGTTTCATTGTAAGGAGGTTAAAGTGGCAGGGGCCAAGGGAATGGTTAATGAATGATGTCTCACACCACCACAATAAATGAGGTAGAGGTACACGTTAATAAGTTTTGTCCATGACGATTTCAAAGAAATGCTTTTATTTTGTTTTATTTAGAGCTTTTTAGTGTTTCCAATAATCAAAATAATGGTATCGGTATTTTTATATTACTGAGGTTATGTTCTTTGATATTAATGTAACACTCTGACCTGACTTTTTATATGGGTAGAATAGTTTGAACCTAACTCGAACAAATCATAACTATGTAAGCAGACTAAGAAATTAAATTAAATATACACTTACCATATCTAAGATGCAGAATACCATGGTATCCAATAAAACCTATCACAAGCACAAATGCCGCCAATTTTGCATTTTCCACATTCAGTTGGTCTATAAACCATTCGGCCGAAGATTTCTTGCAATAAGAAACCATTGCGAATTATAATTACAGTAGAATGTCGTATAATTCGATCTTAAGTAAACTATTCGTAAAATACTTTGGAAGAAGTACCTACATCACAAGTGTATTTAAATTTATCACTCAGGCACAAACCGATGTGTTTAGGATTTTTTTAACTCAGAAATGTAATTAGAACTTTTAATCAAAATTATTTTAGCTAACACGGTAAAATTGTAAATAAAATTGCAGCAGCTGACTAACTAATCCAATCAAACAAATTGAACGAACTTTCAATCAATATGTCAAACACTACAAAATGTCAAAGTCAAATCTAAAGTGTGGATAGCGATGGGCGATTGTAGTAAATAACAATCAAACTATTCGACCGTTTATTTTAACGATTGTATTCAAATAAGAATCAAGATTGTTCGATAGTTTGTCGATTGTTTGCTACAAGACGCGCGGAGCTAGCGCAAGTAGCGCAACGGGCCGGGCGGGCAGAGCACGCGTATGCCGCGATAAGATACCGCAGCCGCTCAGATATTCAATAATACTATAAAATCTATAGTAAACTAGCAATTATGTCATTTTTAATTTCATCATCATCATCATCTCAGCCAAACGACGTCAATTGCTGGACAAAGAACAAGGATCTCCACAACGACCGGTTTCGTGCTGCTCGTATCCAGCGGCTTCCCGCGACCTACACCAGATCGTCGGTCCACCTTGTTGGAGGCCTGCCCACACTGCGCTTTCCGGTAGGCGGTCGCCACTCAAGAACTATTCCGCCCCAGCGGCCATCAGTCCTGCGAGCAATGTGCCCTGCTTACTGCGACTTGAGCTTAACAACTCTTCGGGCTATGTCGATTACCTTTGTTCTTCTGCGGATCTCCTCATTTCTGATTCGATCACGCAGAGAAACCCCGAGCATAGCCCTCTCCTTTGCTCTTTGAGTGACCTTGAGCCTTCTGATAAGGCCCATAGTGAGCGACCACGTCTCAGTCCCGTATGTCATCACTAGCAACGCGCACTGGTCAAAGTGGTATATCGGATGAAAAGATATTTCGTAGCGTACCGAACGCTGCCCAGCCTAATTGGATTCGACGATTGACCTCTTTGCTGAAGTTGGACTTAACTAGCTGGACCGTTTGTCACAGGTAAACATAATCGTCCTCAACTTCAAGGGCAGAGTCCTCAACCTTTAGAGTAGTGAGTACGACACGTGAGTTCGACATAACTTTCATCTTCTCCATGTACATTTTAAGACCCACTTGTTGACAGACTCTGTTTAGGTCGCCGAAATCTTCCAGCGTCTCAGCCATGGCCTCTATATCGTCAGCAAATCGAAGGTGAGTGATGTACGCCGTTGACGTTGTGATGCCGAGTCCTTCCCAGTCCAGAAGCTTGAAAACATCTTCCAGTGCAGCAGTGAACAGTCTCGGAGATATTACATCTCCCTGTCTCACTCCTCGCTGCAACTGGATAGGTTTTGAGGTTTGGTCCTGAAGACGGACTGACATAGTGGCTTTCATACATAATACATACATACATTTCATAAAAACTCGCTGGAAAGACTGTAGCACGGCCCATGTTTCAATTTAAAGTTTTGTAATATCAATTGAACATTCGCATTCTTTTATTTCAATTGGTAAATGATTGACGTTCCATGTGCAATCCATTTTGAGACAATGATTAGCGCATGCAATGATTTATATATAAATTATGATTTAACCTTTGGTATGCCGGAACGTGGATCCACGTGCCAAACAATTACAATTTTATTGTGTCTGGTATTCCGGCATTCTAAAGGTTAAGTTAAATTTACAAGCAATTGAATTGTCCCTTTCCCCCTTTCCGTATCTCCCGCACCCCTTGGCATCGCCCGCGCCCGCTGATTTCCTTTGCGTTGGGAGCATCAAAATAATTTTTAGATTTTAGTTCGACTGTTGATTTTCATTTGATAGTTTTTTTGTTAGGACGAATAAATTGACAATCAATAATCGATTGTTTGATTGTCGATTCATTCAATTGGTTTTTATATAATCACCGATCGCTAATTGTGGGTAAGCAAGCAGCGCGTCAAAAATGTCAAAACAAAAATGCCTACGGCTGTAGGTAGACAAAACATGACATAGAAGAAGTACGTCCACCGTTCTGAAACAATTTTTCAATAAAATATTGAAGCAAAGTGAGATTCTAGCACGACTAATAAATACCAACTTCTAAAATTATATTAACAACTCAAATATTTATTAATGAACGCTTTACAAAATAACAATAAACTGAAAAATACATAACATTTGCCTCGGAATCATTTACCATCGAAGGTGGTGAAGAATCATCAAAAGGATGCATGAAACGGATATAGCTAAATATTTGACATTCAATTAATGTTGCCTGTCGCAGTTTTATTTTTTATTTAAAAATGAAACAGTATTTTCTAAATATACTTGTGGTGGGTATTATATTATTACTATTAATACTAAAAGTTATATAAATTAGTTTACTAAGTACGTATGTCAAATATATTTTTTATAAACTTGTTTTTTAGTAACACTGAATTCTAAACAAGTTGGTTTTTAATTTTTACCTCTAGTTACACCAAACGTCTAAATTGGATTACAATGGCGGCTATGTCCCCGTCTGAGGTAACTAAAAATAATACTTTTGTACATGTTTTACCTATTTTCATTCACAAAAATCTCATCAATAACTAGCTATCATTTTCTAAATACTGTCAAATTTTTTTGTAATATAGAGATAAATTATTTTCTGAAGATGTAACTATTGACAGTTTTCTCCGAGGGTTTTCGTCGCAAACCTTATTATTTTTTAAATGTTTTAGAGGAGATTACAAAAAGAACTTATGTCCCTGATGAGGGAACCGCCGCCAGGTGTCACCGTGGATGGAGACCAGGCCAGTCAAAATCTTACACTGTAAGTATCTCCCACCTTCCAAAACACTTTCAGTACTCTTGCATTCGTAAATCTTCATGTAGAGTAGTAGATCAGACTTAAACATAAAAGTTGGAGTAATACCAGTAAATTGTATGGAATAATACTGATTCTGTATGAATAAAAGTGTCTTGCTAATGTAGTACTGGTGTACTATTATTTATTCTGTGGTACTGGCAGATCTTCTGCTGTGAATCCGATTCTTCTTTGAGCTGATAATATTCAGTCCATCATGTTAAATGTGTTGTGTCCTTTCCATTGAAAAGGAAACTAAATGGTTCCCTATTGGAATTTATATAAATATGAATAATGGTTTTGTCATTACCTTCCTTAGTACATGAATAACTTTACTGCTCATTTTAGTTGTATTGTTGTTGATTGTTCTTAAATTCCAATTCGAGAAATTTAAACAAGTAATTTATGGGTAAATGAACCTCATCTTATCTGGGGCATTGCTTAGATAAGGTTAATCCAAACATTTGCAGTGTTGCCAATATTGTTTTAGTTAAACATATATCTTTGTTGCCAGGTGGACAGTACATATGGAAGGAGTACCCGGTACATTATATGAAGGCGAAAAATTTGTATTGCAGTTTAAATTCACAAACAAGTATCCGTTTGATTCTCCCGAGGTGAGTGTATTTTTATTCATTCTTTTCAGCCTGCATGTGTCACAGATGTGTATATTGTCTGACCTTGGTAATATAGGATTTGTCACTTTAAAGGTAGCCTATATAAATCAAGGATAATGTATCTATAAACTAGTGAAAGAATATTTTAAAATCAGTTCAGAAGTACCAGAGATAACCCATACATACAAACAAATCAATTTGACCTCTTTATAATATTAGTGTAGATGAAATGTAATTAATTTCTTAGTAACACTAATGGTGATGCTGCAATAGACCCATTACAACATTTTAATAGTAGTATTTAAAGACATCAAATATTTGATTACCACTTTGTGGTATTCTTTCTTCTGGGAAATCTATCACTCAAAGTATTCAAAATATTTATAATCTTGAAATAGCATCAGTTGGTTAAACCAGACTATCTCTTTCATTTCCCTTTTACTGTCCATTTAGGTTACAAACAAATATAAATTATCATATCATAAATTATCAAGTAAATTATTGATTAAGAGAAATGATTGTACTTACAATAATTTAATTACCTGTTTTAACATTTTTTGTGTTGTTTTAAAACTATTTGTCTCCCAGTCATAAAATCCATTCAAGGAGTAATGTTTAATTTTAAGATATGTACAAGAATATGTTAGTGTCATAATATGTACATATCACATTTACTTGTTTTTATTATTTTGATCATTAAACGCCTGATAAGAACTGATAAGATATTTTTTCTAGGCCAAGTAAATAGGATACAATTAGGGTGTTTGCGACCTGATATAGATTTACAATTTGAAACTTCATTACACATTGTATGTCAATTGAAAGCATTATGTCGGCTTGTGTAATATTATCAGTTACATTGCTTTAAATCCCTGTGATTATGTGGTTGTTTAGTTTGTTGTGTGACAATATATTAAAATTATGACAGAGGTAGACATCTAAATTTAATTATTATTCATGTATGGGCAACTGAATAAAATATATACTGTTTTGTATTATTTTCATCACCAATGAACTTGGATATGACAGTGAATACTAATATTTTTTTCCCATAATTTATCATTGTCCTATTTTAAAAAATCAGATATTAAATTCATTGTTGTCGTGCCATCGCATTTTTCTACTAAATTGAGACAGGACAGGACTAAAATTATTACCATCCATTTGTAAAAAAAATCAATACTATTTAACACCAGTAGGTAACAGTAATATCTTATATTTTATTATTTAGAAACATGAATGGTCATACGTAAAAAAGTGACAGAATCATCAAAATACTTTTTAGGTTTTTTTATGTAGTCAATACAGTGCTAGTCAATAACTATTAGGCCTGTTTCACGCCGCACTTTAGGTATAACGCTACATCGGCGGGCCTGCTTAAAAGGCCGACAGGGGATAATATCTCGAGTGGATGTTGCTGCGATGCATTTGGTCTGTAGAGGCTTCCGTCAAACCAGTGCCAAGAGAACTTCGTTAACCCGCCGACCAAGGGGACCCGTAGAAACGGATGTCCCGCTGGCCGCCCGTGGCACAGTACAGGAGCCCAAGCGAGCCTAACCAGCTCGTGAGGCTGCCTCACCATGCCACGCATAATCTCGGGTGGTCCGTCGTGCCGGTTGGTGACCGGAAGGTGGGGTCCCGGCGGCCATTCCCGGCGGGGGTTCGGGGGCCCTTCCGTTCGGCGGGTTAATGATACTCCTCTGTAGGCAAATCCCTGGTGAAACAGGCCGCTGCACTTTGACTATTTGCATCGCGGTAGCATTTCCTCGATTCACGCTTCCCTCCTTTTCTCCACCATGACAGCGCCTTACATTAAAACTGGTCCTACAGCGGTGCACACCCCCACCACAACCATACCGTTTGAGATCGAGTTCGCTAACATCTGCAGACTCCATGCAAACCTCAATGCCGTCCACCACCATCTTGAGAAGGCACGGCCAGCAATGTTGTTTTTGACGGAGACGCAAATCACCCTTCCGGCTGACACCAGCTACCTGCACTATCTGGGCTTTGTGCTTGAAGAATCCGCCAAAGCCGGAGTTTGCTTATTCGTTCGGACGGATGTTTGCTGTCGCCGTCTGCGCTGTCTGAAGGACCCTTCCTTTTCCCTCCTTGTGGTACACGTCGACTTGGGCTCTCATAGCCGTGTTTACGTCTGCGTCTACCGATCCCACAATGGCGAAATGGAGACAACTCGACCTATGGAACATCTTAGTCGGGTAGCAGATGAAGCGCAGGAGCGGTTTCCATAGGCGGAATTGGTGTTTTTGGGGGACTTCAATGCTCACCACGAGTTGTGGTTAAGTTCCTCCAAAACTGACCATGCTGGTAGAACTGCCCACGCATTCGCTCTCACGCACGACCTGACTTAACTGGTGAACCAGCATACCAGGATCCCAGATAAAGTCGGTCACGCGCCCTCTTTGCTAGACCTTTTGCTGACGAGTCGCCCAGCTAGTTACCGAGTGGAAGTTCGAGCTCCTTTAGGATCCTCGGATCTTTGCTTGGTATCAAGCAAAGTGCCTCTGGCCCCGCTACCGCCTTCAGTGGTATCGAAACGCCAGATTTGGCACTACTCATCGGCAGATTGGGATGGTATGCGGGACTATTACGCATCCGTTCCTTGGGGGCAGCGCTTGTTCAGTGGGAAGGACCCGACAGCTAGTGCGACAGCAGTTGCTAATGAGATAGTATTAGGAATGGAATACTATATTCCGCACTCCTATCTCATCAGCAAAGGCAGGCGCAACCGATGGTTCAACCACGAGTGTGCCGACGCTGTTGTTAACAGGCAGACGGCATACCGCGCTTGGATCAGAGGTTCAGCTCAAGGAGATCCTGAGATCCGCACACTGAAAGCAGCCTATAATAATGCCACCAAGTCCTGCAAGAAGGCTTACATTAGAGCAGATGCCCAGCGCGTTGCACGAGTTGGCCAAGAATTACTGACGCATCCTACGGGCAGCCGTAGCTACTGGCATCTGACTTCTGCCAACCCTCGCTGCCACCTTTGAGATGTCCTGACGGATGTTTAGCTCACTAAGCCGCAGGAGAAGATCGCGCACAAAGAAATTTGGTGACTCGTTTCTTTGTCGCACTTCCAAAAGATGGAATAGTCTACCAGCACACGTTTTCTCTCCTTTCTATGACATGGGGTCCTTCAAACGAGGCGTGAAGAGGCACCTTGTGGGCAGGGTGAATGGTGGATGCTGCGTTGTTTTCACGCTGCACCAGTTGTCCTTGCGTCTGGACTCCATTTCGAATTAACATCAGGTGGAGTGGAGTCATTTGTCGAGCTACGTATATAAAAAAAATATCTACGCGATAGAAAGAGACGGTTTGTCGCTGTCGCAACGCTCTAACAGCCGCGCTTCGCGTCTTGCTCTCGCTAAAATCGCTATTTTGTTAAGTGTTTTTGCGGAGTGACCTCTCTGGTCCTACTCTGTGGTTAAACTTCACCGACATACATACTCGGCACTAACAAATAAATAAATAGGTACATTTATTTTTCTTTCATATGACTAATGCTTGGATATTGGATTACGTTTATTAGATTAATAAGGAAAAAGTTAAGTTAGTAACAGATTATATCTGTTTAAGATCTGATCGCCAGTCGCATGAGACCAGAGAGGTGGTCAAATATCGTTAGTATCATCAGTGACTGGGTTCCATGTGATGGACAGTGGAGAAGGCAGGCCAAAGCAGAGATAGGGAGACTGACCACTTTTTTGCTGGAGTGGTATGAGGTGACCCAGGATAGAGACGAGTGGAGACTCAGAGCCCTTTCAGGCCTTTGCCCAGCAGTGGGACACAATATAGACTACATTTAAAAAAAGATCTTATGTATATTGTTCTTGTATAATGTCAATTATGCAACAGATCAGCCATGTTCTGTTGCTATTTACGCTTGATGTGTGGTTCTACCATTACTACAGTTTTTTTTTATTCACATGAACATGACAAAAACAGCAGCTGTCACGTAACATTCGATTGTAAATTTAGCAACTATTACAAAGTCTTAAGATGCTGGCTGTATTGTACTATTTGACTGTAGTCGATGTCTACTGTATGTTTGCTTAACAATTTGTACTGGGCGAATATGCTAGTGCAAAATCTACTTATGTAACAATTTTATACAAAATAATAACATGCGTCACATTCTATATTAAGATGAGTCAATTGTGTCTGTAATACTTTAATGTTGAGATCGATTAATTGCTCGAAAATGGCTACTTAGTTCACCATATCGTAAATTGTTCAATAACCCTACTGTTAAGTCCACCAATCTACCTTTAAAAATTTTGTTTATGGCATCTTTCTATTTGTGTCCAAAATTTTGATGTTGAAATAAAACAATTTATATATAAATATATCAACTGGTTTATATTTTATATAATCACGACGTTTTGACCTCTTTGCCAGCACAGGTCAGACGTCATCTCAAAATTAATTTGTGACATGCTACCATCAACTATTTTAAATCGGGGTGTATTCCGATTCACATAATTTGGATATAACTTAACTCTACTGTCTTTTGATCAAACAATACAAGTTAACAATAAACAAGCTTTTCTTTAAGCTGTTTTTTATATTCCTTCAACTTAAATATACATATATTTTCTTAATGTCGAAAACCTGTTTCGGCTGCTACTAGGTAATACTTTTACCTATTATTCATTTATTTTAGAATAATGAGAAATGATATAGTGTCATACGTAATTATTATGTATATTAAATTTTTACTTTTTATTTTCAAGTGCAAGTGCTGCACTGAAGCTAAATTAAATATTTATAAAATTTTATTATATACAGTGAAAAAATTAAACGCCCACCCGACCCAGCCAGGAATCGAACCTGGGTTTTCCGCAATCCGGGCGGCTGCACTGACCGCTATGCTACCGGGAAGGCTGACGTAAGCGCTGAATTTTGTCACTGCTTTCTAATGTTTTAACGTTTGGTGGGCGTTTAATTTTTTCACTGTATTTTATAAAATTTTATAAATATTATCTATATATTAATACGTGAAGCAAAAACTTTTACGAAAATTGCGCGGACTGTGGAGTATGAAATTTCGCATACTTATAGTTTATATAGAGAAGGATTGCCGAAAAAAAAATATTAACAATATTTTTTTTTAAATTATGCATAAGTAATACATTAAATCAATAAAACCAACATTACACACACTACCATGTATTTGACACGCACGCATTTAAACTCTTTTCTCATTCTCTCTTTTAAACTCATTTAAATCCGTCAATGCCAATCCAAATTCACATTCTATCTTTTTTAATTTTTCATTGCTTAAGATACAATCCGTGCAGCCTTACTAAAATTCCGGTCGAATTTCGAACACTGGGCGACCACTAGTTATTATGAATGGACATGTAAATAACGATATTCTTTTAAATTTCTCAACAAATTGGTTGCATATTGCAGGTGACGTTCATAGGCAACAATATTCCAATCCACCCGCACGTTTACTCCAACGGGCACATCTGCCTGTCCATATTAACGGACGACTGGTCGCCCGCGCTGTCCGTGCAGTCGGTGTGCCTCTCTATCGTGTCTATGCTCAGTAGCTGTAAGGAGAAGGTGAGTTAAACCTTTTTAAATTCCATAATGTAGAACATAATATGTCATGTTTATTTTTTTATACCTTGATGGTAAGTGGAAGATAAGGCCGAAGACACTTGCAAAGTTATATTATTTGATTAGATTTTGTTTATTGAAAATAAAGTAATATTTTGAATAATTTTAATCATATTAGTATCAGTAATCAATCAATCATACAGTTCTAATATTTTTAAAAGTTTTTTTTTTATCAATTTGTAAGAACCTCATAGCAATGCACAATGGTGTCATAAATACTATATATTTTTGATAATGTTTATCACTTTTATGTTTACAGAAGCGACCTCCAGACAATTCCCTGTATGTAAAGACTTGCAACAAAAATCCTAAGAAAACGAAATGGTGGTATCATGGTACGAGATTATTTTTTATTTTACTAACTCGATATGCCACATTTACCTTTAAACATGCCACAGCTGGGCTCAAGCCTTCCCACATGGAGATCGAGACACAATTCTCCACCTGACCCATTGCGGGATTGGGGTTCTGTTGACTGACTGCGGTCTCACTAACGGAAATTACGTCCTTTCTTCGTGCTTTCCGAAGCACACAGCAGTGAATCGAGATGTTTCTATTAGGCCTATTCTTTGACCTGTCATTGCGAAAGTATTCTATATTATATACTAGCGGCCCGTCCCTGCTTCGCAGGGTGAACTTTTTTTTAATATAGCCTATGTTACTCAGCGCTAATGTAGCATTATAATGGTAAAATATTTTTTTAAATTGGTCCAGTAGTTTTTGAGTTTATTCGTTACAAACATACATACATACATACATACATACATACATACATACATACATACATACATACATACATACATACATACATACATACATACAAAAATACAAAGGTTTCCTCTTTATAATATTAGTATAGATTATTATTGTTTACATTTTACGCATATTTTGTGCCGAATAAATTATGATTCATAATATTTTTGCCTGACGCCTTTGTGATGAGACCGAGTGGCAAACAGTGGCGCCAAACCGTGAGGAGTGGCGGCAGTGGGGGGATACCTTTGCCCACAAACCCTTGCTGAGATTTTTGCCGGTTCTTCTCAGCACAAGGTCTCCCGCCCTGTGTAGACTTACGAACCGATGGCATAGTGACATTCATAAGAGATATTTGTAGCCTAAACTGAATAAATGATTTTGAATATTAAACAATGGTTTGATGCAGGATAAC
Source organism: Eudonia truncicolella (assembly GCA_949315975.1). Classification (NCBI taxonomy): domain Eukaryota; kingdom Metazoa; phylum Arthropoda; class Insecta; order Lepidoptera; family Crambidae; genus Eudonia; species Eudonia truncicolella. Next base: position 1,558,895 of record OX438837.1, on the reverse strand, counting down.
TTTAATAATAATGATTGATACTGATATTGATACTGTAACAAGTATTTTTTGATGAAGATATGCAAAAACTGTATGTGAAAAGTTTATTTATTTTTGGCACCGTAACAAAATACAAATCAAAACATACAATTTTTTTTACATACAATGATATTTCTAAATTTGCATTTCAGTAACAACCGAGCACAACATTCAATTTATTAAATATATTTAAAAAAATATATATAAAGGTACCATTCTTAATTCCAAGTCTTATTTCATAGAAAGAAGCAAGCCTCCTTATCCTCTTTCATCAATATCGCGTCCGCTATCAGATACTTGTAACACATTATCTTTTAATTTCTGCAGCCATAGCGAGTGGTTATTAATATTTGGACAAGTTTATCAGTGAACGCAGTTTTGACGGTCGTTATCATTTATCCCCGACTATCTTTGCACAAGCTAAGGCCGATACCCGGCATCCGCCGGTTTTAAACCAAAGTTTTTTGCTACACTCATCTTCCAAACTTATTTAAAAACAGTTAATGGTAAATCATGTACAACATGCTGTAGACCCATTCGATGTTAGAAACTTTTGATGTTGCATTGCATTGTATATTTTGTGAATAACGCTCGATACTACTAGTAAATACTCGTAGTAACGTATCAAATGACATTATTATTGTTAAACAGACAATCAGTTGAGATAACGGTGTTTTCTGTATCCTGTTTTTTGCTCCCAACATTTTAGCCTACATTTTCCTCCTAAAATTTAAGCCTATTATTCCTCCTAACACTTAAACCTATTTCTCTTATTTGAAACATTTCACCAGCCAGTTTTCTAATATTGCAGACGATTCCGTGTAACACCACACCGGGGCGCTGTATCGAGCATGGACGATAAAATCTCAGTATGTGATAAGTGTTACACTGCGGGACGCTATACGGCGTTTGTACATACGCGAGTGAGTGCGGGGCGCGGGCGGAGATCGAGTTCCTGTAGTGATGGCTGCCTGAGGTGAGAATCGTTCGAGTTTGCCTTAGTCGGCATTGCCGGGCGCAGAAGTATGACAAAATGGGTTTTGTACACTTGGTTCTATCGTTTAATCGTGCTGGGTGGAAGCTGAGCATGTTAACTATAGATATTTCAGATTGGATGTTCAACATAAAATGTCAAGTCTTATGCCGGTTTCAATACGCGAATTTTCTCTGTATAATCTATCTACTAATTTTTAGTTCCATTTAAAAGTTTGTGCCGCTTGTTTCGTTCATAATAACTCGATTAAGCTTACGGCACGAATTCGATCGACGTTCGCGCTAAAATGTAAATTTTTCAATTGAATTTTCACCTGCATTTCTAAATAGTCTTCGTTGCAAAAGTGTTACTGCAAAAAAAAAAGAATTGAGAAATAATACAACTAATAAAATTTATGTTAATAATTGCGCTTTATTGTAAACTTTGTCTTTGAAAATGTTTTGTTTGAAAAAACCTGTTGGTCATCTTAGTATGTACCTGAGATTGTGTTTTCAACTAGTAACTGCCGTTTTAAGTAAAATATTTCACTTTTATTAAAAGCTAACTCTTATTTGGTGTGTGATAAAGCCCAAATTGACTAGCTACACGCAACCAGGGACACGGTACGGTATCGAAAGAAAATATATCGTGCTTACAAAAATGAAGAATTATAAAGAATCTTTTTAATTTTACTTACTTCATACGAATGCGTAGTGACACAGTGTTCGACGCTTTAAGCGCAGTGTCCAACACAGTTTTCGTCGCCAAAAAATAACGTTGATACGAGATGACAGCTAGGCACCAGCTCTGCTCGGTATTGAATTGTTGCTAAAGACTTAAAACAGATACTGACCTCTTTTTCTTCTTCTTTCCATTGCCATCATACTGCTTTTTATAACGTCTTTTACTCGTACGGAAAAATTCGATGCTTTGCTCTTAAAAACGCATTGTATCATATACAAGTGTTTGTCTGTCAAATTGGAGCTTATTATAATGATGACAGACCAAGACCGTATCACGGAAAAACGTGTGTAGTACTTATAGAGTTAATTGTGATAATACGATATATTCCTCCGTAGTTCCTCCGGTGTTCTAGTAAAGCTTCAGACGTGACGCATACTTCTTGAAAAAAAAAGTGGCGTCACACTATATCATTATCATTTGCTAACACATTTCATGCAGGCACACAAACACTACATTAGGTCAATACATACTATAATACATTACAAGACATACAACCATTTCTTTCTTTTCTTTATATTTCAATCTGCCCAAAAGTTTTCTACTAGTTAAAAGTGCAACGCAACTCGATACCAAAAAGTATCGATACTTTCGCGTGTCCCTGCTTTGCGACGTATGCGAAATTGGAATACAACTGCGGTTATGTAGTTATTTGTAAATGAAGCAATTGCAGAGTGAGTTAAAGTAATTGTTTGTGATTTAGTTAATTTCATAGTGCATTCGTTAATAGAAATAACACAATATATTAAGTCTTATGTATGATATATTGATTTCAAATTTATAATACCTCCCTACCTGATATGTTTTTTAAATATATAGTAACGACCCATAATAGTTACTTCAGTTGAAAAATAAAAAAACTTTTAATTATTACAATCATAACATGGGCATTTAGGATTGACTTCTGATTCACTGTGTAGATTTATACTCTGTAGGCCTAGCACGAACTTCTACAGAAACTATAACGTGAATTCATGTCAAAAAATCTATGAAATGGCGTTTGTCAATTGTTAGTTCCATTTACAGACGTTTTGGCGCTGTAATAATTTCCCATACAATACTATTTTAAGCTATAATTCGAACACAACAGTTGTTCGTGCTAGGCTCACGGAGAGACGCTGCTTTGACTGACAACATGTTCCCCGATTAATGTCATACTTTATAACGTAGTTTGACAAAGGTTATAAGCATATATGACTCGCTGTGCGGGATTAATTGTCAAAACATACATGTATTTTGTATACGGCATTAGCCTATCGGTCTCTCGGTGAAACTCGCGTCCGGTGGTTGTATGGAAACGAGTGATTTTAATGAAGAGCTTTACTACAAAACGATGTTTATATGCCCATCATATTTTGAACCTTAATCGATTGAGATAAAATCCATAACCCAATTAATTAGTCAAGCATGTTCTGCTTAGAAATATGCCAATTTCAAAATAGTTTGAAATATGCTAATGTCTTAAATTATTGACAAAATAGTGGCAACATTTTGTTTTGAGACATTGTCTTAATGTGGACATCGTTTTGTGATGAAGAAGTAATTATTATACTTCAAGTCACAGTTAAGAAATCGTTGCTTATGAGTGTCTTATATTTTTGAAGAGAAAGCAATATAAAAAGACGCTACTTTGTGTAATAATTTGTATAGATGTTTTTTTTGTTATGTAAAACAGTTGTATTTTGGGTGGGTAAGCAGGTGCACACGACTTAAATATGTGTTTAAGCCAGTGGTCCGGAGCCCTAATAGCAAAATATGATACTGCCAATGAGTTTGTTAAAAGTGTATATAATACTCCCCACGTTATTTATCGCCTAAAACAAATATATAAATAATATATCGACGGCGAGGTGTCTTATCTACATTTTTCCTTTAAGGTACTTTTTTGTATATTGAGTACAAAAGATATTTTTTGCATATTTATAAAACTTTTACGCTAGTAGCAGTTGCAAATAACAAAATCTAGAAACACATTCTAACTTAACTATCGTATTTATTTCATAAAGAAAATATTTTTTTGGAAAAATGTAGATAGAAACTATTTTCAGGATTCAATAGGGTAAATTATAAAATACGTTCCCTTGAAATGTGTACCGTTTGCCGTGCTTGCGACTGTACATCAATACAATGATTGTTTATTTGATAAAAAAATGTTTTACGACTTTTTTTCTATAAAACAGATGTTAACCAACCGTTTAGTCTGATAAATTGTAATGTATGTATATTAATAAGTAGCGTACATAATACGAAGTCAAAAAATACATGTATTCGCTTATGGAGTTATATATATCTTTGTATACCGATGGATCTTATGGAGTCAACTACTTTAGTTACACATATCATTAAAATATCAAGGTTAAATTTGTTTCTTAATGATATATAAACGTGATATATTTACCTTACAAATAAATATGGAACAAAGTTGTACTGGTAGGGCGGTTATGTCCATTATATATTTTAGTTGACAGATCGATAGGATACATCGCACATTCTGACAAAAAAGTAAAAAGAAATAGTTGTGTATTATGTGTCCCTTAATGAAGGTCCGTTTAAATATATCATATTTATATATTAGCAGCGTATTATAGTTGACCTATATACGTATATTTTCACTAGATATCGACATAATTATATATTAATAGATTGAAAAAGCTTGATAGTTTTTTCTTCGCTCCACTTTTAAAGTTGTTCTGTCGCTTTGTACATAAAGACTATATCAGTTTAATTTCATGTACTTATTTGTTCCATGTTTGTTTGTAGTGGCGTTGGTAAAATTATTTATGAAGTCATTACGCGTTTTTAAAGTTCTTAATACATCATAATAATACACACCGATAATACATTTACTCGCTTTGGTTCTATAAAACAGCTCTATGTTAGTTTATTCATAAATTTTAACATTTCTCTTTTACACCAAATATTTTTTTAATTCGTCACTAAGAAGAAAGAAATATTTATTGACCAGCACACACAGTATAGTTGACCATGAAATTGTTTGCCACATTTAATAAAAACTTCCTTTGTAATAAAATGTCGCTTAGGCTCTTTGTAAATGATGACATCGTTTGTGTCACTAGGTCGTGTAAGCAAAAATAGACCTTGTGGTTTTATAATGTGCAAAGAACACTCACTTTTAAGGTGGTAAAGTAATCATGGTCGACGATACATAACAAAACAGTAGACAAGCAAGAAGCAACAAGATATTCAAATAACATTTTAATCGACTCCAATATAGTCAATATCTGAACGTCTGGCAAAAATCAACCTTGCTACAAGACGTTAAGGAACACTTTCCTTATCTCAGAAGTCTTAACTTAATTGTAATTGGTGGATTCTCGGTACACGCATTAAGTCAATTTCAAGTACTAGTAGTAATAGTAAACTGAGAATTGTACAGTAGATCGAGTTAAAAATGGAGTCTCACAACAATTGTTATTACAAAAAGAACTCTAGTGAAATTCGTCTTAGAAGTCAATCAAAAGTTTACCAGACTCTCATTGACACAAGGTTGATTTAGGTTTGAACACTCAGATTACTTTGACACTAACTGTATCAGGGGCGGCGCCTGTAGAGATTTTTTCAGCAATTTTCACCCGCGTTACCACCTTCACAATGTGTGATGTGCTTCAAAGTGTGCAAGTCTCTTAAATGAAACAATAATTCAAAGCTGTTATTTTTGTCATCAAAGGAAGACTACGACTTGGTTTTACAGTTTTTTTAAGTACAATACTTTACAAATACTAAATGTAACTAACTACAATGGAAAGAGCTCGGAACATTTCTTACTCAATAGTTAGGTGTCTTTGTTATCGAATATAATCTATTCACGTGAAGAGATGAAACTATTTCTATACAACATTTAATAAATATGTAATATGAAATGCAATAAATACTGGGATGGGGAGAGTCAATTAAATTCACTATACAGGGTGTTTGGCAATTATGTATAATCCCAAAACATAGTCATGCAACAAAGTATAAATAACACCGTGGTAACATACAAAATCATATTTATGATGATTTACTTTTCCATATAAAAACTCAAATTTATTTTATTACTCAATTTTTTGTTCAATCCTTACATGTTTTGACTTCTGTTTCGTTTGGACCATGAGGTTGTCGAATAAGAACAATGTATTAGCTAAACCTAGGGTTGTCACTTTGCAATTTTACTAAGTAACAAATAACCTTAATATCTCTGCCATTTGGTGCTTTTCAGGTACGTTTGTAATTTTCCGGGGTCCTATGCTTTGTGCCCTATGGCAAATATTCAGGATTATACAGGTATTACCAAACACCCTATATAATATATAGGTATGATGTGTAAAAATTTACTAAAAACAGTACTGTTTACTAATACAATAAACAAGTTATTGAACTATTTATCTCTTTATTTCCATCCCAGAAAATATATATTTTATTTATATGAAGGATATGTTTTAGATCTTTTTTTTCTGGTATTTGCTGGTGCTTAGAATAATGTTTTTTGTAAAAAATGGAGAATTGTGAATGTTTAATTTCTGATAACTTAAAACGTGCTGCGACAGTTTATTTCATATTCAATTTTGTTCAAAGTGTAAAAGAAAATAAAAAAAAATCGTTAGACTAGAAAGACATTCCTGTATTATTATTAGAAATTGTTGTTGACGACGTGTATATTAAACTTATTTTACGGAACGTCAAAACGCCATTATAATTGTGAACTAAAAACAACCTGCTTAATTTATTGAAATAAAAATATAGTTAAACATGAATGGACGACTTTTATTCATATCTCACAATCAAACCGCCCTCCATCTTAAAAACAGTTGAGCGCATGGAAAAATGTTTCAAGTTAAATTAGTTGAAAGTTTTATGCTCTACAATTTTAATAATAGATGTTAATAACATTGGAGCAATAAAAACCGAGATAATCGCGAAATACTGTACCTTTGACATTGAATAACTTCGACGCAGACACGGGACTTTAGGTGATAACTTTTACAACGCCAAAATGAAGGTATATACGAAAATTCAGCTTATCTCTCAGGTTGAACGTAAAAAGTGACTGGCCCATGTTGTGATGACTTGAGTCAAGAAGCGCTTATAAACAATTGTTTGAACACCAATTACAAAACAAGACTTCCTTCGGTTTCCCTAATGTAATGTAAATAATACTCAGTTTCTTTCAGTGCACCGATTGATCGTTACCTCGGAACTTTTATTCTCCAGGAGGGTGCCTAGTGTCAGTTGTTTACTATCCGTATTCATTCGAGTATGTTTACGAAAACACAAATTATATAGTATGGCATTGAAGCAGCGCCTCCTGGCGACATACGAGAGGCATTTTGCCATACAAATTCTCGTTTTCGTTAACGTGATCGAATGGCGAATGAAACTCGCACTTGGCACCCAGATTTCAAAAGGCAGCACGTTCCCTCAGTATCCTGGATAAGAGTCGTGTCGTGACTCGCTCGAAATAGGAAGTCGCATTTTATCCAGCATATTACATCAATTGGGTGTAAGTTGATATAACTTGGCTGCCCAAATTCAAAACCTAGTAACAGGTGATTTGAAGAAAAAACGGTTTTTGTCATTTTTCGACTTACTAGACGGTATCAAAATAATGTGGGCCTTAAAACACCCAGTTTCATACGTAATTTTTAAAAAATAATTTAGCAAGTCTAGGCAAATTGACATGATTACAAAAGTTTCCTTGAAGTACATATTCAAAACTTAGTATGTCAGAATACAAATTTAAAACCCTAGCAGCTCAAGCTACTTACTAAGTTATGAATTTGAAATACCAACTTGCTATGTTTTGAATTTGGCGCCGAAAGTAAAATCAATGAAATTTCGTTTAGTAAGTCCAATGTCACCGGCGCATGAGTGTTTCGCTCCGTGAAGAACTCCGTTATAACCACGATAGCTCAATTGGAAGAGCACCTGAACCGGTATGTCAGAAGGGTGCAGGTTCAAATCCTGCTTGTGGAAATTTTTTCAACATTAGTGGTTTTGTAATTTGTTTCGCAACAAAATTTGCGTTAAAATTATATAAACAAAACAAAAACATTTTATTTACTTACCTTGATTGTGTTGGTGTAAAATATTGAATGTGTTGTGATGAGGGAATTGTGTGTGTCTCACTTAGGAGTTTTATATTTTTATCTAACATGTATCCTCATATAAGATAAAATAACTCAAACTATCTTCTATCACTGTTCTTTGGATAGATTCCATTTTGTTCTGTAAAGTAGGTATTTAACACACTATTGCTAGTTTTGTTTAGAGTAGTGAAAGATCAAGACGTGTAAAAAAGTAGTGGTTCCGGGTTAAGGGGCCTTAGGTGGCGCTAGTGGCGCCTTCACTTGTTATAAATTATTACCTCTGTAAATACAATAAAATTAAAAAATCAGCCACAATGAGCACCTCGGAAAATTTTAATGTGATACAAGAAGTTTTTAATTAAAACAGTAATGTACGTACAGGGTATGTTTATGACAAAAGTTGCCACTTTTCATTAAAACACACCCTATGCTCTAGCAAAAGATACTAGAAACATTTTATCAAGTGCCTAATGTGGCCGATTTTTAAATTTTATTGTATTTACTGGGATAATAATTTATGTGTGGGCGCCCCACTAGCGCCGCATAAGTCCCCTTAACTTCTTGCCTTATAGAACAAAACGGGACATTACCCAAACAATTGAAGAAAGTTTTTTTCTTTACCCAAGCTATTTAACTAATACTTACTGCCTTAATATTTGCCTTATGTTTTCGGTGTTGGTTGCAAAATCAAATTGATAACCTAGTAAGCAGACTTACTAAGTTTTGATATTGTTTTTACAGTCATATTTGGGTAAATTCACAAATAAAAATAAAGTATGAGCGATTCAAGTGTAACTATACTCCAAAACGATTACGAGTATTACAAACTAAAATGTCAACAATATAGCACAACTTTTCGCCAAACATCCAAATCGCTATCTCTCCTGGTTTCGTCGGGCGAAGGATTCAAAGTAACCGTTAAGTAACCCGTTTTTGGCTCTCCTGAACATTTTTGTTGGAACGAGTTACTATGTTTTGATTTTAAGCAGCCGAACTGTGTTGATTAAAAAAAACTAAGTGATAGTGGTTAAACTTAATTTATAAACACAACTTAAAATGAAATAGAATTATTATTAAACACCTTTAAACTATACAAAAATATAACTTTTGTTTAAATTTTATTTTATTAATATATACAAACAATTTCATTTGATAAGTAGTTGCTGATGTTAATTCTATAAAAGGAATTACCAAGTGAGTATAAAATTGCGTCATAAAAAAATGTAAATATCAATAATATTTAAAAAGAGTTGTACAAACCTGCTTCATAGGCTAAGAGTTGTTTATCTAAATTGTTAAAAATACGATTTCCTTATAAAAAGAATCTTAAAAAAAACTCAAAAATAAAGAGTAGATTTTTACTATACGTATATCCAAATTTAATTATTGTATTTCTACCGTACATAATCTGTGATTTTATTTACAACCATTGTCATAGAGAGACTAGAGTGCCTTTTGCGTGGAAAACAGAGTCGAAACGAATGTGCGGCCATTTGTTATCTCTTTCTAGTTCTAATTGGCGCAGGTCACAGGCGTGCAGGAGTGGAATAATTCTGCCTTATATGTACAGTCCAGTCCAATAATATTTCAATAGTACATGACATTAAAGATTAAAGAGTTTGCCTCAGACGGAAATTTTAGCGTCACTGGACTTTTTGGGGGCAGCGAAAAACTTAAAATAGTTCCTCAAGCCGTGTTAAACAAAACACTTCATCAGAGGTTTTTAGAGGGAATGGCATCACGCACTAGTGCGTGCCCCCGTTTCCTATTAGATTCTCCGAGGGGTTCAGGTCGGATCGGGTAGTATAGGACCTTGTCCTAATGTGTTAGTAGTTTCCACCATGGAAAATAAGTTATCAGAAGTTATTTTGACAAGGTACAAGAGTGCTTATATATTATTGGACTCGCCTGTATATATAGAGACAGGCATTGACCGCAAAGTCGCTTTGCTTCTTTCTTGATAGTGGTAAATATTGTGAGAATATCTCTCAGTCCATATCTGTCATGTTACACCAGACTAACCTTGCAAATCTTGCAACTACTGTAGACATTACTTGACATTGGCGTTCAATGCTAGCGCCGTCGCCGAGTTCAAGATGTGCCATCATCATCATCAGCCTATACACGTCGTCCACTGCTGGACATAGGCCTCTCCAAGTGCACGCCACTGAGCACGATCCGCGGCTACTCTCATAATAATACTAAAACGCATACAATCAATCACACGATAAATCAATAATTTTATATAAAAAAATAATTGCCATGAACTTAATTTATAAAACTACAAAAACGCAAACATAAATAACATTATTTTACCCAGACCAGTTATTGTAAAAAGTATTGAGCTTTTGTAATTAAATCAGTAAATGTATTTTTTTTCTGAGAGCTAATTAAGTACACACTTTCAACTTTCGTATTCCATTTTAGTCAGCATACATAATTAATAAAACTGAATGTATGCGTTAAAGTCCACTATGCTTCACAAGCGCTTTTTTATGTTTTCCAATAACTAATTAGATCTCTGTTTATTCCGTAAATCTAAAAAGCTTCATCAAAATGGTTTTAAAGCTTTTATGCTTTTAAGACTGTATGGAATACTGAAATGTATAAATAGCTCTTAATTATAATTACTATTCTCACAATTCTTTCATAATCGTCCCTTTATAACTAATGGAACTTTATGAACAAGCTAATGTCATAATAATAGATCATCATCATTTGATGACACTATTTTAGTAAAAAAACTCTTACTTAATTAAATTTCTTACAAATTAAAAATATGTAACTTCATTTCATTATTATAAGTTATTTACAAAGTTAGTTACACGTTAGTTACAGTCGTTCTTAAAGCATCATTTAAAATATTGAGTCAAATAAAAACAACATAGTTTTGATGAGATTGTTGAGCTTCATATGTGCAATTGAGTTAGAAAAAATGGTTGTAGCCAGCCTGAAACACTCAAACAAGCGTTATCAGCAACCATATGGAGCACAATACATACACACCCTTTTTTTATACAGCGGAAAACTACATACACACCCTAGGAAGGAAACCTGAGGATGCTGAGTCTGAGAACATCATCAGTCATACCACTAAACGACATAGGTGGTTTATTACAAAAAATTTAAAACAACATTTCTCTGGTTCAACATTATTTTGATAAATATTTTGTTTTAAATATTAATCAATGTAATTTGAATGATGACTTCATCAGTGACCAATATTAAACAAAGTAACAATTGAAACAACCAACTTCCATCATGGAAATAACAAATAGAAACAATTTGAAAAACTTCCACAAACTGTTGGCTCCCTTGGCCCACTACGGTAATGCTGACAATATTTTAGGCATTTTACTCAGATAGTAGTCATGGTCATACCTAGAAACCAGTATGCCGTCTGTCACTTTAACACTGCCATCGGGTGAATAGTCTACATATTCACCTTTTGCTGTAGTCATTTTTCCATCTACTGCCTTAATTATGGCATCACCCGCACACAGGTCCCACTTCTTGATGGTAGTTGCATGAAGGTATACGTCATACGTGCCATTGACCACACCCATGATTTTGAAGCCAGCACCGGCGGCAGGCGTAACAGTTGTTTGATCCCCAAAGGCTTCTTTGGCGATTTCAGCTACTTTCCCAGGGTGCGACCTAGATACAACTACTCTGGGATGCTGCTTGTTTTCTTCTTGCTGAAATTTTATTATAGTATAAACAAATGTACAGTTCAAACTACATGCACACAGGGTTGCCATCCGTCTGGCTTTCCCTATATTCATCCTAGTTTAGAGGGCGTCCGGGGAGCGTCCGGGAGGGGTTTCATTTATAGCCCGGGTTTTAAAAATTTATTGAACACAACTAACAAGTACAATATAAATCAAACCTGTCAAAATTGAGTCTATTAGGGCGAAAATATATCGATTTTCATACTTTTTTTTCCAAAGAAACTACGAATCTCCTAGATGTGAAACTTTGCACAAATTACTTGTTTATTATACATCTTTTAATAAAAAAATATTACGAACTGTTGGAATGATAGAATTTTATGACTATGGTAAATTACTGGCTGGCTTTCTATGATTTTAAAAGCAATAGCTATTAGAATGTGTTTGAATGTTTTCATAAATAAGTCAAAGGAAAAAGTGGTCTTTTGTAAGGATAGGAATATTTTATTGTAAAATCATGTAATTTATTTGTATTGTTTTAAAAACAGTGTTTTGATAGTATTATGTAATAAAGAAGAACAGTAATAAATTATATGGTACCGTAATAATTAAAAATGTGTATGATTTATTGAAGAAAGGATCCCAGTCCGTAGAATTATGGACATTACACAAGGGTAAGATTTTAATACATCTGCAACACAAACATCCAACCTTGGTTACGCGATTGTACAGATTAGCCAACATCGGTTGTGTTGCGTTACTCAATATTCGAGGCCTATTTATTGGTTATGTTATTAAGTTAGATAACAAGTATTTTGATCCTCTAATTTTTATAAGTAGTTTTACAAATTTGGTTGTGAATAATAAATAACGGGTATTTGAATTGATTTTCTTTTTTTTAAAGACTTCCTATTTGTGTTTTCAAATATATGTGTTGATATAAGTTCAAAAATACTTACATGTGGCACATTAGCTATATTGCTTGAAGTCTTCTTTGTAAACCATCCCCAGTAGGTGCGAGGTGGGAATGGATAGTGTATCACTCCAATGATGGGCACTCCTCGGATAGCAACACACACCATAGTTGTGACATACTTGTACAAAGATTCTGTAAATTAATAACACTTTTATATTCACCCTATATGTGTTAAAAATTGTTGTCTTATTTACATTATTGTGTGTATGTTAGCCATAATAGTAGTATTTGTATGTTTTGCCATTGCTAATTTATTTTAATTAAATAATTATTAAAGATTCAAAAAACTTCTTCATAATGTAAAACACAATAAAATACCTGTATATTCTTGAGTGGCATCCAAGGGATCAATCCATACAGTAATATCTTTGGCGAAGACATGTTCATCATTCAAGTAATCAATAATTCTGTGTTCTGACAACATAGACTCAGTATCGAGAAGCGATTGCTGTTCACAATTGGAATCGGCTTTCGAATGCTCTTCTGATACAATCCTTAATTTAGGAAAGGTATTTTTAAAGCTGTAATACATAGCACAGTGCGAAGCGTAATCAGCATCTGTTACTGGATCATTCGCTCCTTCCTCAGTCTTTCCTTTACTTTTTACATGGAGCTCGTGATTTTTACCATCTATCACCTTCTTTCCACCACGTTCTGCGGCGTGAATTGACGCTTTCAATAAACTTTTTAAATTAACAAGATCACTTTTATCTGTAGGATAGCTGGCGCCGCCAGTTCGCCAATAAACTATAAGAAACAATATGAATCCCAATGTAAAACACGCAAATTTATTAACTCTTAGTGTCCCACCTAAATTCATTGTAACAGATTTTTGTTTGTGTTTAAAAAACGAAAGATTTTTAAGGTAGGAAATAAGTTTATAACCAAGCTCGTAAATAAATGGCGATAACTTTGACAGCTATTCTTTCGTTCCGTGACACTGACAATTGACATTACATTTTTTAAATCCGTTTAAAAACAGTTTTCTCTACAATTTACCATCTCACTATTACTACCATAAAGTTAATATACCTACCAAATTACTACGTACACCTCTAAGCTACGTACTTGAAACATACAGGAAGATAAACAGGATTACTGGTTATTAGACCGGATCCTTTTAAGAGGTAATAGGGGGGGTCCTCTGCGACCATGTTGACCCCATATTATTATCCAAAAGTCCATTTTCAAACCATTTTCGTGTTAATTGAATTTTAAGATTTTTTTTAGAAAAACCAACTTTTTTCGTTCAAAAATTGATATCAAAAAAATAAATGCTCCGATTTTAATGTTGTTTACAGTTTTACAGAATTTACATTCCGGTTCATAATAACAAATGATAATCATAATAATTCGAATCCATACTGAATTATTTATTATTTATTTATTAATTTTTATTATTATGTATTATGTATGATTAAAAACATACATTTTTGTACTGTTTTCCAAAAATTCTGATTTATTTTTAATGCTACGGCCTGTATTTTCTGTACGGATTCGAATTATTATGATTTTATAATTTGATTGATAATAAGAAACGGAATGTAAAATCTATAAAACTGTAAACAACATTAAAATCGGAGAATTCGTTATTCTTAAAAAATAATTTTTTGAACGTTTAAAATTCATCACGAAAATGGTTGACTTCTGGATAATATAATAAAAAATGGTCACAAAGGACCCTATGACCTCTTAAAAGGATTCGGTCTAATAACCAGTAATCCTGTATATTTATATAATTATAATTAAATTGTAAATTATTGTGTTATTTAAATTTGATTTTATGTGGGTAAAACGGAGAAAACCACCAAGCATAAAGTAAGATACAATAAACAAAGTTTACATACAGCCGAATGAAATAAACATTGTTTTCTATCTTAAATTTTGTTATTTATACAAATACAAATAATTTATTTTTCAAAACTTTGTAACATAGTATGCACCAAAATTAAGTACAATAAATTAAGAACAACAAAACAAAAGCTAATGTAGTGACATTGTAACAATACACGAAGCATAACTCGTGGGTCCCACACCCAGGAGAGCCCCGTATCGTGGGCACCCACTAAAGTTTATGCGACAGATAGAAATATGATCAAGAAATATAAACACGAAGGCGCGTCTGCGTATGTATGTGTGTACGTGTGTGGGGGTGTGTAAGGGTGTGTGCGTGTGTGTATGTGTGTGTCCATGTGATTTGTAGGCTAGATTAAACTCATTTTATTTTATGTTCTTTATAAGGTTCTTAGTCTGGTGGTAAGACATAGACAACAACAGGGAGAAAATTAATTTTTTAACTTGTTTAACTATGAGAACTTTAATGTCGCATTGTTTAGCTACACAGTTGTAAACATGTGGTAACATGTACTACGTGGGGAGTCTTTGTGCAAAAGCGGATTTCACAGTGACAGTTGGAGTCTTTAACACTGTTTTTTTACATAAATCCAGATACTCAGGGGAGTTTAAGACCGTCCGGTCCGGTGAGTTTTGAGGTAAGATCTGAGTGTGTAAAGCTGGCGGACACTTAAAACTTTTGCCTCCTCGAACAGCGCTTTTGTTGGATAGGTATGGTTTGCTACACATTGTTTTTAGGACTGCACGCTGAGCTCTTTCTAGCGTTAGCAGGGCAGTAACTCCAGAACCTCCCCAGACTGGAATACAGTAGCTAAGAAGAGATTCCCCCAGACTTGTGTACACCAATCGGAGAGTCTCTGACTCTGCTGAACACCTAAGTAGCTTCATAACATAGATTAACTTCCTGATGCGAGCAGTAGCAGCCTCAATGTGCATTTTAAAAGAGAGGTTTTCATCTAAGACCACCCCCAGATATCTAATGTTCGTTGCCCTGTCAATAATCGGGCATGAGCACTTGCAACGATCACACTCAGAGTGCAAACGGAGTTTGAATGGAAAATAAGGTGCTGATGATTTGGTTTTGTGGATACATAAGTATTTTGATTTGGAAGCGTTCAGGGTCAATAGATTCCTGTCGAGCCAGCTCTTGAGAATGTTCATCTCCTATTCAGCTTTTATCAGTGCTCCTTCCCAGGTTTCATCATGGAACAGAACAACCGTATCGTCCGCATAACATACAGCTTTAGTGTTCTGAGCCAATGCATCATGAATGTCATTTAAAAAGACGGTAAACAGGGTTGGACCCAGAACACTGCCCTGCGGGACACCAAATTGTACAGGAAGCTCATTACTGACAATCTCGTCCAGTTTAGTGTATTGACGCCTACCACGGATACCTATATTTTCTAGCTTTTTTAGCAGTAGTTGCACTAGAACGGTATCAAAGGCTTTTGCTAAGTCTAGGAACACGCCAATACATTTGCGGCTCCTGTCCAGTTGATCTGAGACGAATTTGACCACTGTATTCACAGCATTCTCTGTAGATATCCCGTGTTTCAAGCCAAATTGCTTAGGTGTTAACATTTTATTTTCCTCTAGGTAGTTTTGCAAACGTTTGTTGACGATTTTTTCTAATATTTTAGAGAAAATGCCTAAGAGAGAAATGGGTCTGTAGTTTTCTGGGATGGTTAGAACCACGATAGCTCAATTGGAAGAGCACCTGACCCGGTATGTCAGAAGGGTGCAGGTTCAAATCCTGCTCGTGGAAATTTTTTCAACATTTGTGTTTTAGTAAAATGTTTTGGGTTTGAAAGACATCGTAACCAGAAATTTGTCCAACCAGAGGAAAACACTGCAGCCAACATTCTGACAGGATAATAACGTCAAAAGTAATTGCAAGTCTGCTCAAGACGATACAAAAAGAATCAAAATTGTGGCTAATACTACGAAATGTTTAAAGTTAGAAGTTTTAGCCTGTAAGAGTTGTTTAGCACGTCATTACAATTTTCTAGCAGATTAAATACGTGATAAGAAATTGCATAAGCTTCATCTATTTCGTTGACAATATCTAAGTTAATAATCGACATCTCAAGGGGGCATGTTAAAATAGTATATTGCGGACAAGACCGCTAAATAAAAGAATGGGTTAAAAACAACATGGAAGAAGCTATTTTCATATGATCTGCTAGGAAACAAGCGTGAACTGTAGTTGAGTGCTGTTCTGAGTGCAAGCGCAGCAATTTGACATGCGAATAGGCTAATAGTGAGAGTTAGTAGAGAAATGTTCGAGTTGGTACTAGTGAGTTTATGTATCTGTGTATGTGTGTATGTAAACAAAACATATAATAAAAGGTGGACGTAAAAAGATAAAATATCGAATTTAGAAGCAGTATTATTACGGAAAAATGGTATGGCAACGGTATGGTATGGTATGGCAACTATTTAGAAGTTCGAGGCTTTTGAGGAAATAATAATAGATATCATGATGATGGTGATTATGATATCATATTATATGAAATCTAATCATCCATTCTTTATAAATTACTTGGATTTGACTGTATGTGCACACTGGATGTTGCCTTTGCCTTTTTCCAATGGAAGAAGATAATAAATTAAAAAGATAAATTCATTTTCATTGAATGAAAAGTTGACAGGACTTCTTGGCGGGAAAGTGAAGAGTCATGTCTGCGGTTTTGTTTTATTTTCTAAAATTTGTGTTATGTCGAATATTAATGTGAAATAATGGTGGATTATTAACCGTTAAGTGTTCGTGAGTGTGCATGAGTGTTGGCAAATGAAACAAAACAGTGCAATGTTACTTTTCAAATTCTCACAAGAAGTCTGCGTGAGGACTTAGTAAAGCCCCACATCTTTACTGAGATACTCGAGGGGTTGGGGGGTAATATCATTTCTCACTTCCCATTTCTATTATCATTCATCATCATCAATATAATATTGTTTATTTATGTATTACAATGAAATTAAGAAACTAATGACATGGCAGCATGGTCTATGACCTTAGCCGGTTCCATAAGGAACAAACTAAACTTAAAAAAAAATAATGAAAAGTTGACAAACGGGTGGAGTAGTTCTCTCTCGCCTCGTTATATTCTAAATTTAATTTAATATTACATTAGCAAGCAATTCGTTTTATCAATTTCACCTACTTTAAAATACCATTAAGGTTTCAAAATGACATTTCTTGATATTTATGATATGGTAAATACCAACGAACTTTACGATCTAGTAAAACGTGACTGTCTTCACAGAATGTGTGAACTGTGATGTAAAGTTTATAATTTAAATTTTGTTTCAGGCTAGCTGGTGGACGTTCGTTATAGCTATTCAATTAATTCTTTTCTCAACTTATTTCTTGTGGACGAAAAAACGAAGTCGTAAATCGTATGATCCCCTCTGTAATGGTAAACCGGTGGAGTGGAAACCATTACCTATTGTTGAACACGATGTGGTTGTAGAAGAACCTCCTATGATGGGCAAGATTGACGAGAACGTGTTAAACGTTGGGGCCTTGAGTTTTTTGAGCTTAGATAAGGAGGAGTCGATAATAGAAAGTGCACTGGAGTCTCTGAACAAGTATGGAGTGGGCTCATGTGGCCCTAGAGGATTTTACGGGACGATAGACGTACATCTAGAGCTGGAGGAGCGCCTCGCGAAGTTCATGGAGGTTGAGGAGACCTGTGTCTACTCATACGGATTTTCCACCATTGCTAGTGCTATACCTGCCTATGCTAAAAAAGGAGACATAATTTTTGCGTAAGTTTTCTGACATTAAAAATGTAATTTATTGGCATACCTTTTTTGTAGGTATTATTTTTATTTAGTTTCAAATAAAATTAAAGTTGCTACCATTATTCTTTTCATGTCATTGCACAATTCTCATTAGTTAACTCAAACTATTATTAAACATTTTCCAGTGATGAATGTGTGTGGTTTGCCATCCAGAAAGGTATTGATGCAGCCCGCAGCACCGTCCGCTACTATAAGCATAACAATATGGAACACCTTGAACAGTTGTTGTCTGAGGCTGCACAAAAGAAGGAATTGAACCCGAAGAGGCGAGCGTTCCTTATTGCAGAAGCTATTTACTTCAACACTGGAGAAATGTGCCCGCTGAAGAGGTTTGTGGAGTTAGCCAGAAAATATAAGCTGAGAATTATATTGGATGAAAGTTTAAGCATTGGGGTAAGTAAAAAAATAACAATTTTGTTAGTTTTTTTTATTAAAATTAAATTTTATTTACCTACATGAGTTTTCTAGCTAAACTTTACTTTTTATTTTAAAGTGCTAATTGCTGCACTGAAGCTAAATTAAATATTTATAAAATTTATGAAATACAGTGAAAAAAATAGCATAGTGGTAGCATAGCGATCAGTGCAGCTGCCCAGATTGCGGAAGACCCAGGTTCGATTCCTGGCTGGGTCGGTTGGGCGTTTAATTTTTTCTCTGTATTTTATAAATTTTATAAATATTTTCTAGGTAAGTTTTGGAGAAATTACTACTTATACCAATAGTAATTTCTGTTACACATTTGATAAATATTTTTGTAACAATTAAAATCAATTCTTTTACTTACCTTATTTTTCATGTTAAACAACTGGTTAAAAATATAAAGGGAAAAAAAATTACAGGTGCTTGGAAAAAACGGCAGAGGGCTGACTGAACACTGCAACATACCGATAGAAGAGATCGACCTCATTGTGGGCTCTCTAGAGTATTCCTTTGCAACCATTGGAGGATTTTGTGCTGGAACACATTTTATTGTTGAACACCAAAGGCTATCTGGATTAGGTATGGAAACTT
The DNA here is from genome assembly GCA_949315975.1 of Eudonia truncicolella. Lineage (NCBI taxonomy): Eukaryota > Metazoa > Arthropoda > Insecta > Lepidoptera > Crambidae > Eudonia > Eudonia truncicolella. The sequence continues at coordinate 1,539,755 of OX438837.1, read as the reverse complement.
AAAATTAAATTAACCTTATGGACTTATCTGTTTTCTATAAGCTTTTCTGAAAAAAACCTTACATATGTGGAATCGAAGCGACCTATGGGTCTGAGATTTAGTGTCTGACAGCTTTTTTCTAGAAATGCACTAAATTTCAGGATACTGCTTTAGCGCATCACTGCCCCCCATGTTGACGCAGGCTGCTATCACGGCGCTAGACATTATCGAAGAAAAGCCCTCCATCCTAGAGGAGCTAACTGATAACTCAAAGAAACTAAATAAGTAAGTATCTTTAAAAGATATTGCAATTAAAAGCTTTTGTGCATCATCACATCACCAGCTCATTTTGTAGCTCCACTGCTGGGACACAAGCCATCCCTATGGATGGAATAACCACAGGCAAGACGAGTTATAACGCACCACATGGTCAACTAATGCAGCCGTTATCAACAATCGACAGCTTTACGTGCCTTCATTATTTGATCACCCATCTGAGGACCATTTTTTTTTTTTTTGAGAGAGATTGCTGATTGCCGCTGCGGCATTTTCAGCTTCACCGGGCTTTTTTGGGGGCGGCGAGGAACGTAAAGGGTCCCTCAAGCCGTGTGAAACGAATCACCTTCAGAGGTTATCTAGAGGGAACGGCATCGCGCACAAGTGCGCGTCCCCGTGCCCTACTAGATTCTCCGAAGGGTTCGGATCGGATCGGATCTGAGGACCAACTATTGCGAAAGTTGCTAACTTCAGCATCGCAGACCGAACGTGTTAACCACCATCGAAGTTCTTATCCTTATCCTAATAAAATTGTGCAAAAGTTAATAATTTATATTAGTCTGTGCTTAGTAATAGCTATTATTATATTTCATATTAACTAAGATATGGATCCTTTTGAGGGATAATAAGTATGCCTTGATTCAGCAACTCAATGACAAGTTTTACCATTAATGTTACAAGCATCAACAACCTACCGTAATTTTTGTTCTATATACTGATAAGAATCTAGTGTGGTATGATTATGTTATTAATCATGCATGAACTTTGATCGTTGAATCACTCTGTATTCTGTCATATTCCTAGAAAATATATCAGTTTTTTTTTTAAATTTTGTTACATCCTTTAAGCGAATTTATCAACAAAATAACAAGTTTTGCACAGTCGGAACAACTGATAGTTGCCTGTATCCAATGTTAGCTCAAAGTCATTTTTACAAGCTTTTATTTAGCTTGCAATGTATATATGGAATCTTGCAACTCAATTTTGAAGCAGATATCTTCAACCGATTGAGCTGAAATTTTCTATACATGTTCAGTTCGGATGACAATGCATGGTTAATTGTGTGACGTCATTCTAAATCCAAGATGACTGACTAATTATTTTTATGCATTCCTATACAATATGGGTATTAAATTAAAAGGCTTGCTGAGAATAACTCGAAAAATAAAGTGACGTCACTCTAAATCCAATATGGCGGACTAAGTTTTTAATGCTTACCTACAATATGGGTATCAAACGAAAGGAATCAGATGAACAGACTGAGAAAAGTGTCCAGCGATAATTAAAAAGTAAAAAATAAATTGAAAGTGAAGAACCGTTTTAAAAAACAAGCTTTTATTTAAATGTCCTAAAAAAAAAAACTTTTACAACTTATAACGTCATTACCTACACAATTTATTTATTTATTTATTATTTATTTATATTATTATTATTTTATATATATTTTTTTAAAGCTTGTCGCGAGATAAACAAGTAATTAAATAACTTGATGTGATTGATTTAACCATTAAAATTTACAATCTAACTAAATAAGAGTAGGTACTTAAATCTCGCGACAAGCTTTTATCTTTATATATATAAATCTTCTGTGCGTGTGTATGTTACTGAACTCCTTCTCAACGGCTGGACCAATTTGGATGAAATTTTCTGTGTGCGTTCAAGTAAGTGGATTCGAGAATGGTTTTGATTTAAATTGGACCCGGTAGGTTGCGCTGCTATAGGGTCCATCATGGGATACGGGTGTTCTTAAGCGGACGAATGATTTGTTTGTTTTGTTGCCATGAAAACTGGCAACGTTTTGTTTGTTTTTTTTGTCATGGAAACTGTCAACGCGGCACGAAGTCCGCCGGTCAGCTAGTATCATATAAATTGTGTAGAACGTTAAAAGTTTTAAAGTAAAAGTTTATTTTTTTCTTTTTAGCGCATTTAAATAAAAGCTTGTTTTTTAAAAAGGTTTTTTTACTTTTAATTTATTCTTATTTTTATTTTGCGTCTAAGCATAGTGTCTTGATCTCACCTGATTTTAAGTGATGATAAGGCCAATGATGGAAGCGCACTTCACCCGGACTTAAATGGTTAACTCGTTAAATGGTTACTAGACCACGGATAAACATACTTAAAATACTTAAATACATACTTATTATACATAGAAAACACTCAGACCTGACACAATTTAGAAAAACAGCGATTTCTAAATTTACTCGACCGGGCATCGAACCCGGGACCTCAGAGATGGAGACACCATGAAACCCGGTGTACAAACCACTCGACCAAGGAGGTCGTCAATAAATGTTTTGCTTTCTTCTTCTTCATAGTCAAATCAATTGGTATGAGTTACCTGAAAATGACCCGAGCTTTATTATTTTCAGGGTGTTAACGAATCTAAAGTACTACATCTTCCGTGGCGATGACCTGTCGCCTGTAAAGCACATTTACCTGAAGAAAGAAGATCTGACCGACCGTCTGAAGCACTCTTACCTCAGAAACATAGCCAACTACTGCTTAGAGAAAGGAGTGGCGTTCGCCGTCGCTGCTTACTTGAGGGACGAGGAAGTGAACTGCCCTGAACCCTCAATAAGACTTGTATCAAGCAGGAAATTGAATGATAAAGACATGTTGTATATTTGTGAGCTTTTAGATGAGGCGTATGAACACGTTGGACCCAAGCCGGATCTGCAGCCGGTGTGCTGAGGTAAGTACGGTACAGAACTGTTAGCGTTAAAAGTAGCGAAGCGCTCCAGGTGCTAAATGTATCTGTATTTTTAATGTTATATTTTAATCCTCCGAGAATATTTTAAATTCTGTCAGTTAGAAGTTAAATAGCTAGTTATAGTGGCAAAGAAATCCTGTGAAAGTGCTCTTGCATATACAGCCTTATCGTCACCTTATCAGGTGACACGCGATAAATGCAAACGATAACATGTGACTGTACAAAATACATGTTGTTACGCTAAAATGTACTGTTGACTATTTACTGCTTAAGTATTTTTTATTATTATGTACACACACACCACTGAAAATATTCTTTTACAAATATTTGAAAATCGAGGAATAAATTAATCGTTTCATTTATGTTCACTTAATGCCATTAACAGCGGAATGGTTAAAAGTACACGACATTTTATTTAGCTTTTTAATTATAGATGTTCATAAGCTGCATTTGATGTGGTGTTAATTATAAGCGTTTGTTATTTTAACACAATTATTGTCACAAATATTGTAATTTCATTTATAATTTAATCAGTATTTTTTATATACTCACTGGAATAGACAAATTAATGGTTAAACGTAAAAAGTAAATAATAATAATATTATGCAACCAAACCATATTTATAATATATTTTTGAACGTACTTTAATAATAAGTCCTTTGTTGTACTTTTTTGTATTATTTGTCTGTAAAGTTATGTTATCTCTGCATACTCATTTGCTGTTATGTTCTTATTCAATAGGATAGAACATAATAGAATATACTAGAATGTAAAGGGTGTTTACTTAGCTTTACAAGGTAGGCACAATTGAAATATAATTGTATTTTATTTTATTTTATTTTTATATATATAAACAAGCATTCCTTGATTACGCTTCACTTCACTATTGCTATGTTGCATATGATATCATATTTAATATATGAATATCGTGGTTAAACCACCTTTTAATGGTACCTAAAGCATTTTTTAAATCAAAAGATTTTAGTCATAAACCTTTTGTATAATTAAGCTAGAACAGTTCCTAAACTATAATTTGCTGAAATACAAAAACGCAGTACTATGAATATGCAGAACTCTATAAATTGTTGATATTAATACTTAGAGCTTAATCATATTTGAATATTATAAATACACAATTTGTAGCAACATTTGATTATAACAAAAATATTTATTTGGCAATATGGATTTGATCAATAAAGTCGTTGTATTAGTCTAGATAGGTGCATATGAAATATACAGCCTACTCCAAAGGATAGTTTGAATGTTATAATGTAATAAATAATGTGCTCATGCTATATGTTGAGGTGCTAGTAGCAATATGTGCGTTTATAACCAGCGTCTGCTGATTAATGTTACATATAGTTTTAGATATATTATATTCTGGTAAGAAAAGTATTCAAATCACTCACTTCTTTGGTTGAATGTTGCATATCAATGATACATATATAACTCATGTTAACTGCCAAGTATGTTATTAAGTATAAATAATAGTATAAGTAATAGTATCGTCAATTATTGTTCAATGTTGAAATTTTATCTGGAGTCCTAGTAAACAAAGTAAAATTAATAAATGGTATGCCATTATTTAGTTTGGTTAGCAACATTAATCTGTCGTTAAATAATTTGGCCAGCATACGTAGATATTGTTTGCAATAAATAAAAATCAGTCGGCAACACTTGATCTGCGAACTGTTTTAATATTGCCAGCAATTTATTAATTATGGTGTCGGCTTGTAATATTATGTATCTCCTTAATAAATAGTCGCGCAGCATAATGATTACTTGGTCAGCAATGATCGGGAATATAATACTGATGGTAATGACACATTCAACAAAGATTTCATATATTATGCGAGCTTTATATCCTAGGGAGGTTGCAAGGAGCGAACCGAGAAGCGTTTGGTATAAATGAACCACCCGCGCGAGCCGAACGAGAATTTAATTAAAACACCCATTTAAAGCACCCATTCCGATATAACCTCAAATACAAGGTGATAATTACATACAATTGCCTTAAAACTTAATAATAATGAAATTTTATACAAGTTACATTATTTAAAGTGTGTGTGGTGTGGTTATCCAACCACCTTCACGTATTGTAATCATAATATTCATCGGCATCATGTTGTACTATTATTATTATAGAATAAGAATTTTATTTATTTATTTATAAACTATTATAAACTTATATTTTATTTTTGTAATTTACGCCTTCATGATTTGTGTGAAATTTCACATAGAGCATTTTACACTACTCATGAGGACTAATTAGTAACTATTCGAATGCTTTTCAAATACTATGCTATTTTCGTTATGTTTAAATAAATGCTATTATTGAAATTTGTTTTTAACTGTACCCTCTACACTACACACTACACTATGCTTTCATAAAAAAAATTAAAGATAAACTTACTCCCCCCGCTTACATATCGTTTTAATTTATGCTTTTCGACAGGAATCTTTCCTAATGTATTGAAGAAGGCCCTCATTCGCCCTATTTATAAAAATGGAGATAATAGTTGTATGAATAACTATCGTCTCTACTGCCTTCAATATCCAAGATCTTAGAAAGACTCATTTATAAAAGACTTGTAAAATACTTAGAAAATAACAAACTCTTAGCAGCTACTCAATACGGTTTTAGAGCAGACAGATCGACTGACGTACATGCAGTACATTAGCTGGACTGGACTGGACTGGACCCACAAAAAAGTGCTTATTCATATTCCTTGATCTCGTAAAAGCATTTGACACAATTTCGGTATCTATACTTCTCGAGAAGTTATGTGAACTTGGTTTAAGGGGTGTTCCACATAACCTCACCAAAGATTATCTTTCCAATCGGACACAACGTGTTATGATAGAGGACACTATGAGTGATGAACTGACTGTCGAATATGGTGTTCCTCAAGGGAGCATAATAGGACCCTTGCTATTTCTCGCTTACATTAACGACTTATGCCCCCTTCCCCTTTCCAAAAGCGGAAAAATAATATCTTACGCCGACGACACAGCTCTGCTTTTCAGCGCGGACACTTGGAGTGAGGTGTTCAAACTAGCTCAATCTGGATTTAATACAGTCATTCATTGGCTTGAAGTAACTTACTGACACTTAACATAGATAAAACAAAATATATGACATTTTCCTATAATTCACTATACCAGCTTATCCCAAACTAACATTCAATAACAGCCCATCTGTGCAAGGACTCGCCTGACACTTACTTGCTCCTGCCGTAAGCTCAGCAGCACTGACAATATAAAATACCTGGGGGTAATAATTGAAAAGTATTTGAAATTTAAACCACATATTAAAGCCCTTGCATCTAGAGTTAGAAAGTTAATCTACGTCTTTAAAAATCTTCGGCACAGCAACAGCTGCGCTCCTACTGGTGTGAGATGGTCCGTGAGAGGGTCTTATGTGTCGTTGCTCGAGTGCGGTATGTATAAAGCTTACCCTCTGCAGTCTTGTTATTTTGTGGCAGTACACTATAATTAATCGTTAGTGGGCTTGATTGTGTCAAATATATCCTTATGTTTTGAACAACGAAATTGACAAAGATTTTGCTATTGACGTGTAAAAGGTAGTAAGGTAAGTCTCAGAACATTATAGAACTAAAGCTAGCTTATTATTCTATGGTTCTGGAAGAGGACTAGTCTTTAATTTATTATTTTTAAAAATAAAAATTAGACATGATGTTTAGAAAGTTGAAACTTCGATTGAACACAGTTATTTGGTGGCTAAATTTGTACAATTCAGAAAGTTCTGAAAAATCATCCACTTTTGTATTAATGCTATATACATTTGATTAGGGTGTTGTTGTGTGTTGAGTGATTGTTGAGTTGTTGTTACAGTCCGTGTTTTACTCCAAGATCCCCTTGAGATCGACAGGAGTCGAATCTCGGAACAGGTCGCAACAGTTCGAACGCAACGGTTGCTAGATTCCGTGTCCGGTCTGTGTGAGGTTGTCTATGTGTGCGTTGCTCGAGCGCGTTGGTATGAAGCTTACCATCTGTGGGTCTCCTTGTTGTGTGTATATGTCCAGCAGTGGACTGATATGGGCTGATTATGGATGACGAACTCCATCGATTGTATGGGAGAGTATGCTTTTTAGTTAGTGTTCGATTCGAGGGGTTCGTGCCTGGGCGGTGGGGCAGCTCGTCGCTCAAGTGGCAGTGGCCCACGATCCGATCCAGCTCGGACTCCTCGGGCGCGTATATCGGCTGTATATGCAGCGATCGGTGTCCAGCGCTTGGTTCTCTAGCTATTCTTTATTACCTACATGTCCTGTACTCAAAATATTTGCACTAGATTCAATAATAGATATCTTAGGTTTATATGTAGGTACAGCCGAGGAAGTGGGCGATAACGATAAAGCATTTCCAACCAATTCTAGATTCTCGGAGGGGTTCGGATCGGATCGGGAGCGGAACAACCCGAGGGAGCCTTTAAAGGCTAGGGCCTCGGCTCGGGTCGGGTCATGGGGCTTTACAACCCGCGAACTTCATCGTTTATATGGGAAAGTATGCTTTTTTTTGTTAGTATTCGATTGAAGGGTTGGTGCCCGGGCGGTGGGGCAGCTCGTCGCTCATATGGCAGTAGCCCACGTTGCGGTCCAGCTCGGACTCCTCGGGCGCGTGTATCGGCTGGCGGATCTCTATTAGGCGGCGGTCGGTCTCCAGAGCTTGGTTTTTGTACTGCAAGTCTTTGGTCACTCGCTGGTGGTGGTTGTACATGCCGTGGTATGTCGTTCTGGGAAGTAAAATTATCATGGTTTTAAAAACATTGGAACAATGATTTTAATAGTGGAGTTATTATCTAGTAGTGCGAATGCGAATGCAACTAACTTTATAGACATCAGATGCTCAAAGACACCAAAACTTAAAATGAAAACTTGGCGTATAATAACATACCAGAAAGGTGCGGTTTAAAATTTTGCTATTTCATTAAAATTTTAAGGTACTTACAGAGCTTCTTCCAACTTCTTTTCCAGTTGTGCGGTGCTCATGTGGACTCTCTCGTATTCTTCTATCAGTCCGCGCAAAGGTTTGTCCTGAAATCATAAACTTTGCTGATACATCGTGCTAGTGTGTGAATGTTGTACTTACTTACCAACTGGTAAATATTCAAATGGAATATATCGCTATATCAAAAAGTTTATTTGGGACTGACGATTAATCCTGTAACTTTTATTGCGACTAGCTAATTCAGCACACCTATCTCATTTCGCGCACTTAACCCATTCCGCGCACCTAGCTCTTTTCGCGTACTTAACCCATTCCGCGCACCTAGCTTATTTCGCGCAATTATCTCATTCAGCGCACCTAGCTTATATCGCGCACTTATCTCATTCCGCGCACCTAGCTCATTTCGCGCACGTATCTCATTCCGCGCACCTAGCTTATTTCGTGCACTTATCTCATTCCGCGCACATAGCTAATTGCACGTAACTATTCCTTACGCGCACCTTTTTTTTCGAATCGTTATCATTCATCAGTCATCGTTAGACTCTTCTTGCTAAAGAATGCTATGCAGCATCAAGTCTGTTCGTTGCAATAATAAAATAAGTCCTCACCTGCACTCTCTCCATCACGGGCCTGAGCTTGCGCGTCTCCAGCCTCGTCTCCACAAGCTTGGTGGGGTTGATCTTGTCGGCCACTGCGGCGCGCAGCGACTCTATCTCACGGTCCAATTTGTGCATGTGGTTTTCCAGCTGCATAGAAACAGGTTTTATGTTAGTGATCAAGCTTGTTGCTCGTCTGTTAGAAAGCAAGCGGTAACCGCAGCCCATATCTCTTCTGTGCCGCAGCCCATCAGAACACGTGGCATCGCATGATCATCTACGCCAACTGCCTAACACTGAGCGTGTATTGTGCGGGCCCATCAGCTCATGTGTAGTAAGTACAGACGTCTGCACGTCAGACTATCTAAAACTGACTAATTTCGTCAATAAATATTGAACCATAACTCAACAGACATTAGGTTCAAAATCTATTGGGGTAGGCTATTGACAGTTTGTGGTGAAAGCTGCTGGTAATTTCACATGTGCCCAGAGTTGGACAGGGTTTTTATCGCCAAAGTGTAACATACATTAACATTTAGTGCTTGTCTAAGCTGAAATGACGCGCCCCACTACTTAATTAGTTGATTTAAATGTGTGAGTGCAAAATATTAACAATGACATTTCATCTGTGTGGGAGCGCCGACTGTTCCGTGAACTAGGATCTGTATGCCTACATCACGGTCGACTAGTCGCGTGATAAATCCGACAACGCTCTATTCTATGGAGCAGCACTGACGCATTGTATGACAACAACACGACCGCACTCTCATGCGTTCGGACTATTGTGACTAGTTGGACAACAAATCAAAGAATAACCGCTTCTTAGCAAGTACGGTCTACAAAGAAACTGAAGTTCAATTATTGTATTTTTGTTTATAGCTTATACATCAGAATAACACATAGGCTACAATTTTTGAGGTTTCTAATGTGAGGTCGTAAAAAAAACACATTTTTTGCGCTTACATTGCAAACGCTGACTGAATCCTACAAGATAGATCAAAACAATTTACTACAGTATTGTAAAACTTAAAAAGGTCTACAAAAAAGTCCGTGATGGTATATGTTTATCTCTTAGGAATAACCCACAATAACCATTATTTATCCTTTACTTTGTACGAGAAATAATGGCTTATTTACGAAGCGATTTTAAGCAATACAGTATTAATCCTTATCTAATTAAGTATCTTAAATACATTGTGCATTTAATAAAGATCAATATGGCTTTTTACAGCATGTAAATTAAATAAATATTTTTGAAGATATCACAGATTTAAAATGCAGAGTCATAGCAATTTCGGCGATAAATACCGTTTCGGTGATAAATACCGGCAGCGGTGCCAGGCGAACGGGGCGTGGGGGGAGCGGGGTAGGTGCGGTGGGGAAGAAGTGGCTCATCGCTGAGTGCGCGACCCGAACGCGGGTAGACGCGTGAGGGTAGACGTCGTTGACGGTTGTGTCCGTTTTGCGAATTTTCAAGGCACTAGCGATTTGATAAAAACGTATGGTCGCCTACTTCCTACTAATATTATAAACGCGAAAGTTTGTAAGTATGGATGGATGTTTGTTACTCTTTCACGTAAAAACTACAGAATGGATTTTAACGAAACTTTCCTCATATACAGACCATGACCCAGACCAGCATATAGGATACGTTTTTTTTTACTGTAGTCTTCGCGAACGAAGTCGCGGGCAACAACTAGTACATACATATACCTATTATAATCATGCCTTTTTCCCGCAGGGGTAGGCAGAAAAGTATTTATTCTGTGGCAGAGACCACAGATCACTTGTTACGATCCTAGCAAACTTCTCTCGCTTTTTCCACTTTTGTCAACGCTTTCCTACACGCTCATTTAGATTAATTAAATAAATGATATTATTTTGAAAGATTTTTATTAGTTACAAATTAATATTATTACTATTATATATAATACAGTTAAAAATTCTAAAATTATGTAAAGTAAAACTATTCAGTCATCTTAATAGATTCACGTCCATCTAAATCAGAGTCATTAACATAAATTATAAATTCAGAGTCCATGTCAAAATATTTAAAGTACTCTTTTTCTGTGTCTTCAACATGCCGACACATGTCGGCATGTTGAACACTGCCACACTATGTGGGCAAATACAGCCACACTATGTGGGCAAATACATATTTGCCCACATAGTACGATTAATCATTTCGAGTCGTTCATTTATCAGTGCCATAATGGATGTTAAATTTTGTGAAACACTTTTATTAGCCACGTAGTTTTTTAATATCCCCCATATCCTTTCAATTGGATTTGGTTCCGGATGGTATATAAGGGGGTAATCTTAGAATTTCAAACCCTTTTGATCGAATCAATTCGTCAATAACGAACCTTTTGAATCTATCTTTATTTTTTAAAATCAGATCGTACAATTAAATTTTTTTCATTGTTTCTTCAAATTGATTATTTTTTTCTGCAAGCCACGTTTGTATAGCTTGCTTATTTGAGTTGGAGTTAGGAGCTTTTTCTGATGAAGCGTTGTGGTAAAAAGCGTTTTCTACAACGATGACAGCCACTGGTGGAGTTTGCTTTATACACTAAATTAGTATTTGGAACAAATCCTTCACATCCACCAGCGTGTACAATTATGACCCGAGTACCTTTTGATAACTTTTGTTGTACTGCTGATACTCCTTTGACTGGTTTCCAGCACATGTTTTGAAGATGCGTTGTGTGCACGTAACTTTCATCTGTGAATACGATATAGCGGTCGTCGTCACGATATTTTTTAATTGCCTCAAATATTGAAAGTGCAACATTTGTATATCGTGCTTTTGTGTTAAAGCTTTACGGTTGTCATCTATTTTCGGACACGCGTAGCCCGAGTCCTTCAAAATGGTACGCAAAGTTTCTATACAACCGTTAAAACCAATTCTTTCTGTCAATACTTATTTAAGCTTTCTTAATGTTGGTAATTCAGTATGAAATGTCGCTATCGTTCTTCGAAGTACACCCAAATCAAAATCGTTCAGATTAGACTTGGTACACACCCTTTTTGGTTTTGAGGGCGATCTAAAAAGTTTCTGTGACGTATTATTTGAGTTACTAGCTTGTTTCTCTTCTTTCAAAATTCGCGTAATCGTGGATTCACTAACACCAACGGCTCGGGCAGTTCGCCATCTAGCATCATTTAGTTTTTCCACTCCATTTTCTGCTTCATACTTCATTCGGTGGTATACTTTCGCGATAATTTCTTTGGCCTGTAAAAAATTCATAAGTAGGTAATATAAATGCATGTAAGCCATCATAAAAAAACATTTTGTGATTAAAATATTTTTTAAGCAATATTTAATTTCATTTTAAGCAATATCTTACTTACCTGACTCCGAAGATGCTTTTTGGTCGACATGCTGACGGTACTTTTGCGATCGAACGACGCGTGCTCGTACGTTAAAGTCTAACCGACAACTGAATGACCAATTACAATGGCAATTGGATATGTATTGCGTCCATATTTTAAATTTGCTTGTGTGCATATATGCGGTAGTGGGGCGCGTCATTTCAGCTTAGACAAGCTTTACCTACATTGAAATATTACGGGACGGGATGACGTCAAGGAAGCCGGTGGTCTGCAGTCACTTGGTGCTAGCAAGCAACTATAGCCTTATAGATTACAGACTGTGAATCGACTGCGAGGAGCTCGATGGCGCAGTGGTTAACGCGCCCGGTCTGCGAGTGCTGAGGTTAAGCAACATTCGCAAAGGCCGGTCATCGGATGGGTGACTAAAAATGTATCATCTCGAGCTCCTCCGTGCTTCGGAAGGCACGTAAAGCCGTTGGTCCCAGCTGCATTAGCAGTCGTTAACAATTACCACGGAATCAATTACCAACCCGCACTGGGCCCGCGTGGTGGTTTATGGCCCGTTTTCCCTATCCATCCATAGGGAAGGCTCGTGCCCCAGCAGTGGGGTCATAAAATGAGCTGATGATGATGATGAATCGACTACGCATCGGTATACCTTGTACTTCTGCCACTCCATCTCGTTCCTAGCCCGCTGCACGTCGAACACGCGCCGCCGCATGATCATCTCCACCGTCTGGCACTGCGCATACATCTGGTTGCGGGCTTGCTCGCGCGCCTTGAACATGCTCTCCCTCAAGCCTCTGGACTCTGACATCAGCTGCTCTGCTATTTTTATGGTGTTCTCGATGCATTGGACGTAGCTCTCTTCTGTCATGGACCTGGTGGATAAGATTGATACCTTTTTTTGAAAGGGTTTTGAATTATGCAGCTAAGTGACAAGTTTGTCGCCTTTGTCGTATTAGACTACCACCGTTTTTAAACCCAGGGTCCAAAGTTCGATTTCAGGTAGGCAGGTATTGTGGTGCAACATTATTTCGCAATGTAGACTTACTATTACACAAAAAAAATAAAAAAAAACAATTAAGTACCGATTAAGTTTAAGATACTCGAAAGTACTGCTCAAAGTGGGCACCTCCACGTTGTATGCACAAATGAGCAAGGCACCTTAAGTTTCTAGGTAACTTTTGCAGCACATGGTGATTTGATCGTACACTATCAAAAGCCATCAAAATATTTTGTCATAATCGCACAACACGAGTGTTCAAGAATGATTTCGTTTTTGTAAACAATTCTTTTTCAATTCAATTCAATTCTTTTATGGGGAGGAGCTCCGTACTGTTGGTAATAAAGATTTCGGTGAAGAGCCAGTGTTACGTCGTCGAGCATTTCGTTAACTACGTGCTGCAAAAGTTGCAGGTACGAGTTGCTGTTTAGATGACCCTCGATAAAATAGGGCTAGAGTAAATGTCCACCAACAACGCCAGCCCACACGTTAATGCTACACTAATGCTGGAACGAATCTTTTTTGGTCTATGCGGGTTGTGCTCTCGGTGAGCCCACCACTGTTCTTTGTGGACGTTGTAAATGTCGATCCGCGTAAACATACACTCGTCCGTCCACAAAATGCTGGCATCCCGCTGTTCAAGTATCCAGTGCCAAAAAATGACCCGGGCGGCATGGTCTTGCTGGGTCAATTCTTGGACTTTTCTGAAGTGGAACGGGTGTTGTTGCTCCGATTTCAGAAGTCGCGTGTGGTGGACATTGATGCGGCGGCCAGCATCACGAGTACCGGCACGTGGTTCCCTCTCGAAGTATTCAAGAAATTTGCTCTTGCAAATCGACTGAGAGGCCCACACTGCCGCGACCCAGCGCATGACGAGGAACGCGGCCATGATCTGTCAGTCGTTCCGTGACAGCAAGCATTACACGGCGCGATGGAGTTGGTATGTTTGGACACATTTCCACGAACATGACCACGGCTTGTTGTAAACTGTTCCCACTAATAAATTGCGTATAACCGCACCATCTCCACAAGTTCTACTTTGGAATAACATTCCGTCATTTTGTACGATAAACACACACGTAGATAGTTTCGCTCGAAATGCGCGTAGAGAAGAGAACGCGCGCGTGTCACTTATAGAACAAATTCACTTCTATAAGGCCCCAGTACACAATGGCCTGTGATGGTCCATGCTTTGCAACGCACGACTGTAGGCCACGACCAATTGGTGTTCAAACAATGGCGCATGGCTCATTGCTGCCTGGCGAAACACTTGCGATGGACGTGGAAGTAATTATATACATGATTGTTTGTTTGTTTGTTTGATTGCATTGAATAGGCTCCAAACGAATGGATCGATTTGAAAAATTCTTTTAGCATTAGAATCCTACATTATCCCTGATGAACATAGGCGATAGATTAGAAGAGCCTCGTCTAAACATAATAATTATTCTAAGCAGTATATTGTAAGTAGTACGATGTTTTCAGGTCAATGATGCATGGAATCGCATTGCAGACTCCCTGCAAATTCCTGTTTCGGATATCGGAACTAAAACAAGAAAGACATTTATAAATCAATAAACTGGAAAGTCTCTTTATTGCTCCACGATACTGACATTTCGGGCGATCAAAAATTCAAACAAGCACGCAACACGGTCAGCGGTCGGTGACGAACTAAACAATGAGCCATTGTGTGAGCACCACGGGCCAGGCTACGCCACGATTCCTTTGAAGTTTGCAAAAAAAACTGACAACATCTCGATTGCGCGCCATGATTGACAATTGTCCGCCACTAATATACAATTAGGTACCCCTACTGTACACAATGGCGATGACCTGAAGACTGAAGTGGGCTAGCTATTGTTGCGAATACTAATTGATTTTAATGATGGATGCCTTTACCCAACAATCAGCGCTAATATAGCATTCTAATGGTGAAATATTTTTTTTTAAATTGGTCCAGTAGAGTGGTTTGAATGGGAAAAGAAAATTGTTGTTTTTACTATTTTCCTCATATTTTTTTACGTTTTTTCTCTTCATAAGAACCTTTCTCAGACTTCATCCAACACAAAAAAAAAGAAATCAGCCAAATCGGTTCAGCCGTTTTCGAGTTTTGCGATTAGCAACACATTTAGCGATTCATTTTAATTTATATAGATATGATAGACACAGCAATAACTTGACCGACCACCCTACTAAACCTTCGTCGGTTCGCTGCACAGCACAGTGTTTTATATAAGGAGCAATACGACAACATCACTCTAATCCGCATGTTTGCATTAACAGTGATGATCATGAAGACTGAGAAGCACCCAACTTACTCAGTAGGCACCACAGTAGGGTCGAGCTTGTAGGAGATGTATGCGCTGTCCCTCGTCAGGTCCTTGACGTGGTACTCCAGCATGAGAGCGTCGTCCTTGTTCTGGATCTCGCGCTCCAGCCGGCACAGTACGTTGGTCAGCTCCTTCAGCTTCTCCCACCCCATGTGGCATACGTCGGTCAGCACACGCTTGCTGTTCTCGATTATGTGGAGTTCCTGGATACGAAGAATGGGTCTAAACAACTAAATAAAGATGAAATACGAAGTAAGGTTCAACTCAGAATCCATCTGGATGGCGATTACACTATAGTTATGTCTGCGCTGATGATGCTGAGATGCTGTTTTGCATAGCTTTGTTCCGGTTTGGAAGGTACCTGCTATATAGATCCATGGCCTAAGCCAACTAAGTTCTTAAGACTAATCTTAAGAATTAGCATGAAGACTTAGAATCCATGCGCTGCGGTTTTTGCTATCTACCGCGCTATCGTTTAGTGGGTCAGTAATATAAAATAAGATTGGAGGCAAATGCTAGAATGGTTTCTAATCTCCAATTTGAATAACCACATGACAATATAAGACTGCAATGCGCTGGACTTCATTTAACATATTTTAATTGCCTAAGTGGTCCTTCGAGTCGGATCGCAGTTGTCTACGTGCCCACTTGTTCATTATAAATATTTATAATAATATATTTTATTACATTTATAGTACATAATGATGATGGTGATTCTGTAACTATAATGACAATGAGTTAGATTAGAGTTTCAGCTTAGTAAGCTATCTTCATATATTTTCCCCTATTCTCCTTTTTTACAAACACTTACTTTATTGAGTTCTTCTCCAAGCTGATCTCTAGTCAGCTCTGGTGGCACCCTCTGATCTCTATTAGACAGGCATTGGGAGGACACCATAAGCGGGACTTGTAACGACTCCAAGTGGAGTTCGGTCGCGTTCTTCTCCTCCTTGAGAGCCCGTATCTCGTCCTTCACCGTTTCCCTTGTATATCTTTGCTTTTCTCTCCAGGTTTCCACTTCAAATATTCTAAAAACCATAAAATATTAAGAGAACTCCTGAATTCTTTTAAAAATTAAGTAAACAATTGGCGTTAATGATAGTAATGTTTAAAATAATTATCTACTAGAAAATCCCAAACACTCCTCTTTCGATGCTGAGGGCACGTTAAGCCGTTGGTCCTTATTGTTTTCGTAACATCGTTAAATCTCACCGACCTACTACAATATATGCCAGCATGTTATTTGTGTAAAAAGTGTATAAGGCGAGTGTGAATGAAAGTGTTTGTAGGGGTAGACCTAGGCGGACGTTTCGAGACCAAATCAGGGACGTCTTGAAAAAAGGGTCAAGAGTACCCTAAACCGAAGAGCATGTATGAAGGGAATAATGAAAGTGGACGAAGCGAAACAAGCATGTAAGGATCGTAGCAAGTGGAAAGAAGTGGTCTCTGCCTACCCCTACGGGAAAGAGGCGTGATTATATGTATGTATGTATTTCCCTATGTGCTATTATTCATGTGAGTTATATGGGTCTCTGAGAGACCTCGGAGAGAGAGACCGTCTCTCTCTCCCTCTTTCTCCCACTAGGCTGGAAGGAAGGCTAAAAATTCCTGTACTTTAAATTTTCCTCATGTTTTTAGAAAGCGTTTGCTGATTGCCTCTACGGTTTTTTCAGCTTCACTTTCTTTTCCTCACGGGCCGCCAGATCATCTGAAGACCGCCGTAAGCACTCCACAGACTGTACCCCCGCATTGACGAAAATGATGAAATCCTGTGATCCCTCATCATGAAATCCTGTGACCCACGCATTAATTTACTAAAACCTACCTGTCTCGTAAAAGCTCATTGTTCACGTAGTTATCCCAACGAGTGGTGACTGCAGTTTCGTTCCTCAACTGGTTACCCCTCTGACGCAGTTCATAAGATTCGAAGCGACGCAATCTGGCCTCGTTCTGCAACCTCTGGATGTTTCTAGTCCAATCCAGTACGGTTAAACGTGGATGAGGCTTTTCGAACACGGGAATTGAGGCGTCCATGCTAGGTTCGATCTAGGGCTTTAACTCTGACGTGGTGCGAAAAAAATACGGGAACGAAACTACGTTGTCAAAATCGTAGCATCAGGCCCTCAGCTCACTATATCCACTTGCTATTGGTTGTTGCTGGGCGACAACCGAATGGATCGACCACATAATTATTCCGTGCATGTGAAAACGTAAACCAAGAAGTTAAACATGTATGTATACCTACTACTTATGTTTAAAGGAATGTCCAATTCTGTTTGATCAATAGTCATTGAACAGGCTGGTGACCTAAATAAAATATACCTACTAAGTATTTAACTATTTGGTTAACTTTGTTTTCGTGTGAGGAATTGTGATTTATTAAAGGTACCTACTTTTTTTACTAATACATTACCTAGTAGTTTTTTAATGTACTACTTATGGTTTAAACTTTATAAAAATCAAAGTTCTCGGCGGATCCTGGATACGCATTAGGTACCTATATTGTGTTTGAATTCTCAGAATACGCTAACAAAATGTTCGACTAGAACCATGAACTAAATTAGTTCATGGTTCTCAATGACCGAAGTTCATTGATGGTTCTAGTCGAAAGTATAAATGCTCTAAGCATGAACTAGAACTTGAGATAGAGATGTAAACACCAATTGAATACTCGATTTGGAGTTCAGTATTCGAAAACATACATAGAAATACGAAGGTCTCAGATTGTTTGCCAGTGCCAATATATATTTTCCGGCTTGATAGCACCATCTTTCTGTTGACTACTAAATAGCATTATTGTGTTCCACATTCCGACAGTTAAAGGTAAGAATAAGATAGTCAGTTACTCAGTAATCGAGTATCCGATTGAAGTTTAAATGAACCTTGAATCTCATCGTCACTAAGTACTTTACTAGGATTATGTGAACTTGCGATTTATGTTTTCAGTGTTTTGCTGATTTAATCTTTCTCAACATTTTCAACAATAATAATTGTATATAGCTATTTATCTTAGAGCATTAAACCAATGCTCTAAGCTATTTATATGAAGTTCAAATGGTTCGAGTACTTTGATTGAGTCAATAACCGATTCTACACAATTTGGTTTGGCACGTCACGACCTCTATTCTATGGTCACGACACTCACTTTTAATAAATTAAACCAATATGGCGACCGTTTAGCTTTCGGGTAAAACTCTAGTTTGTCAGTGACGCCTATGTTACTACAAATACCTACAGAATTCCAAAAATAGTGCATTTAATAATTAGCAAGTTAAAACTATCTGTGCCTAATTGATTTTAAACGTTGTTTTTCCTATCATAAACATGTAAGTAGTCAAAGAATGATGTGACGATTTGGCATCACTCGGATCTGCTGTAGACTCCAAATAAATATCTAAATGTGATTTGTGATACAGGTACGACGATAGACGTGGTGGTCGTGGTGGTAGCGGGCGTGGTGGCAGTCGTGGCCGCGGGGGTGGTCGTGGCGGGGGTGGATTTCGAGGAGGCCGGTCTGAAGATAGATCCGCTGATCGTAGCCGCAGCAGCGGCGGTGGCGGACGCGGCCGCGGCGGTCGCGACAGCCGAGATGGTGGCGGCGGTCGGGGCTTCAGCAGCCGAGGCGGCCGTGACGACTTCCGCAGCAACTTCAAGAATGACCAGCCCGGCGGTGCGTTGCGGAAAATCCGTTGGGACAATATTCAGCTCACGCCTTTCCAGAAAAACTTCTACGTCCCACACCCGAACGTCCAGATGCGCACTGCCGCTGAAATCGAGGCGTACCGAAGCCAGCATCAAATCACGGTGCGAGGTCGGGACGTGCCAGCTCCAAGTATGTACTTCGAAGAAGGAGGATTCCCTGATTACGCCATGAAGGAGATTCTGAAGCAAGGGTTTCCCAATCCGACTCCTATACAAGCTCAAGGTTGGCCTATTGCCCTCTCTGGGCGAGATATGGTTGGGATAGCTCAGACAGGGTCTGGAAAAACGCTGGCCTACATTTTACCAGCAATAGTGCACATAATTAATCAGCCAAGATTGTTGAGGAATGATGGGCCCATTGTGCTTGTTTTGGCTCCAACTAGAGAACTAGCTCAGCAGATACAGCAGGTGACTATTTCATTAGTTTCTATGATTTCTTTGCCTTTTATGTTTAAGTGAATAAGGCCTGCCATTTGAACTTTTATTCCCATACCTAAATTAAAACATGATAATCTTCTTATTGCTAGCAATAAAGTAAGACAAACATTTGTTTTTCATTGTGCGCCAACAGGCATTGATCTCGATGAACGGGGTAGCTGCGGAGATGATGGACAGTGATCCAAGCAACTTGGACATAGTAAATTGATTCCATATTAATTGTAGAAATTAGCTTTGAAATGGGCAGGCTATGTTCGAAAACCTAAGTTTTTATTTTTGGGATGGTTATTGTTGTTATATTATAAATTAATTCAAATAAACAAAATTCTTAATTCCCTATGTGTTAGGTAAGGTTTCTGAACGTAACCTTTATAGCAATATTTTTTAGCACTTTCCTGCTTATTTGTTACTTTCTTTGTGTATCATCCATCGCATTGTTTCTTTAGGTATTTAGTTCAATTTACAGATTTCTTTGCATTGCATTTATCATTATAGTGGCTCCCTGACTTACATCATTTTGCTTTTGTGAACTGGACAACTTGGATCATCTTCAAGATAAAGAAATGATTATTTAAGTGGTGGTTATTGAAATGTTTTTGAACTATGGTCAAAGTCAGGGTTTGTCATTAGTAGCACTCACAATGTCATTAATTATTATAAACTAGCTATTTCATTTGAAAAAAGGATAAGTATTAATATGTAAAATTATGGTCAGAAGTATGGCAATGTTGACACAGGAAGTTGGTTGTATGTTCATATATTTTGAAATCTGGGGCAGTATTTTGTAACTTTAATGATTAACAGAGGCTTTGCCATCTAAGGACTCTTCCCCACTGGATCGGTACGCTTTCGTTTCGGTACCACCTCTGCACTGAATCTGTACAGATTTTCTGCTGAAAAACATTTCCTGACAGGCTCTGGATGTTGTTTTCGGTACGGTATTGTTCATTCGATATTGTACAGTCGCGTCAACATGTCGTCTCCCGAAGACGATGGGCGGAACTGCCGCGGGGGTGAGATGGGAGGCCGGCCGCTCTGCACAGATTCGGTGCAGAAGCGGTACTGAAACGAAAACGTACCGATCCGATGAGGAAGAGTCCTTAGTAACATACATGATACGATGTGTTTAATGGCAAGTCATTACTTGAACACAAGTAGATGCTCTACTTTTCTGCCATACAAGTTAAGTTTGGAATAGATATTCTGTGTTTAGTTCAGGAACTAAAATTCTATTCCAAACTTAATACCTATTCCATACTCTCATTTGAAATGTAAGTTTACACAACAGGTTGTGTTATCTATATAAATAATAAACTTGTAAAGCCTACTTAGCTGTAATAGTTTTCCTTTTAACTTCGTCATATAAACAACTACCGTGAATTTTTTCACGTATCCAAAAACAACCATTTGGCTGGCAGGGGGGGGACGACGACACTTGACTCTAACAAAATTTTGCACTTTAAAGTTTAATAGTTCACAAACGGATGCCTCAATCAAAAAACTGTTTTCACATACCCGCAATATTTTTGAAATTGCTATGCAACGACACCCCACACTATGGGGTAGACAAGAAGTGAAGTGGTGAAATAAAATTTAGAAAAAAATATTTTTCAAAATTTTACTTCACCACTTTGTCGGCGTGATTAATATGTATATCCATGCCAAATTACAGCTTTCTAGTACTAAGAGTCTATGAGCTAGGCTGGGGACAGACAGACAGACAGAGGATATGGCAAACTATAAGGGTTCCTTGTTGACTACGGAACCCTAAAAAGAATAGCTATATGTATTGCTAATCACAAAACTCGAGAACGACTGAACCGATTTGGCTGATATCTTTTTTGTTGTGTTTGATGAAGTCTGAGGAAGGTTCTTATGGAGAGAAAAAACGCAAAAAAATATGAGGAAAATAGTAAAAACAACAATTTTCTTTTCCCATACAAACCACTCTACTGGACCGATTTAAAAAAATCTTTCACTATTACAATGTTACATTAGCGCTAAAATGTCCACCTGTGCGAACAAGGGACGGGCGGCTAGTTACAAATAAGAGTAAAATAGACAAAACGGAACAACTATTTGAAGGCTATTTTTTGTTTATTAGTACTGGGGTTAATGTTCATAGAAGCTACAAAATTCTTGTATTACATATAATATTATGTATATTTGCACATTCACTATTTTTGTTACTTGTAGATTGAGACAAGATTGCAAATATTACTTGTAATGTATAAATTTGTATTGTATTGTTTGATTGCAGGTGGCCAATGATTTTGGCCAGAGTGTCCAGGTGAGGAACACATGTGTGTTTGGTGGTGCTCCCAAGGGGCCTCAGGGGCGGTGTCTTGAGAGAGGTGTTGAAATTGTGATTGCTACACCAGGCAGACTGATAGACTTTTTAGAAAAAGGTATTTGAAAGAATAAATTGTACCTCATAATCAAATAGATATTATTAGATTATTTAGTGAAGGGCTTCTGCATAATTATTTGGCTCTCTCATATCTTCTAACAATTGAAAACATGGATAAGTTTCTATAAAAATTTTAGACATTACCAATTATTTAAAAAAAAAACTATCAATACATTTTTTTCATCTTTATTTTTACGATTTTTTGCAGACAACTTTTAGGACTTCGTTTGTGTTTCATTATTTAATTGTCTTTTTTAAATGTTTGTTAATTGCCTTCTATTTTATTTCATTGAAAATTAAGTCTCCCGTCATATTACCTTATCTATGATAGCTCTTTATAATAATCTTGTTATTTTATAGATACAACAAATCTCAAGAGATGTACATACTTGGTGTTGGATGAGGCCGACAGAATGCTGGACATGGGTTTCGAGCCTCAGATTAGGAAGATTATTGAGCAAATCAGACCAGATAGGCAGGTGAGTGCTATCTGAAATCAATTTCATATCTTCATCTCATTTTAATAATTCCCTTTGTGTAAGGCTAGGCATCTTAGCCTTAAGTCCATTAAAAGGTTTTCGTTTTATAGTTCCTACTTTCTAGTTGCTAAGAGTCTGCCTAGAAAATGTGATATTGATATTTTTTAACTAGCTACCACTGTTATTAACAATATTATTAGGTACTTGAAAAATCACTTGCATCTTAAAGATTATTGAACTTAATAATTTAAATTTTATTTATTTATTCAAGGTACTTATGTGGTCTGCAACTTGGCCAAAGGAAGTTAAGAATCTGGCTGAAGAGTTTCTAGTAGACTACATCCAGATCAACATTGGGTCCCTGTCACTATCCGCCAACCACAACATTCTGCAGATTGTCGATGTTTGCGAAGAGTGGGAAAAGAATGATAAGCTTATTACTCTGCTCACTGAGATCTCGTCAGAAGAAGAAACTAAGACTATTGTATTTGCTGAAACTAAAAGAAAGGTAGCTTTTGGAATTATTCAACCTTCATGCAGACTAATGTTTTTTTTTTTGTTATTTTAACAGTTTTCAATTTTTTTTGTATTCAAACACATAGTTTTTCACTTCTAAATATACAGAGTAGTATCGAAAGGAACAAGGAACAGGTGAAACAACCAGAACGAAAAAGCAGCTGTTTCGTTATAAATCAATAACTATAACCACTCATGACCAATGAAACAGCTGATAATAAATCATGGTTTCGATAGAAGTAGTTGCTTTTATTCCACTTAGCCCGATAGGGTGTTATAACACATCTAAAAGTATTATATAGATGTACACACGTTTGCACATCAACCTACCTCAAACTGTCAAATTTCTTTAATAGACTTTGAACTTTATGCCTTAAACATATGAGTGAAAATGTATTGAAAAAATTTTACAGTTTTGGATAGGTTGATGTGCAGGCGTCTGTACCCTAATATGATAATTACAGAGTATTATTTACAACAACACACAAACACTGAGTTGGGCTAAATGGGATATTGATAGACAGTTTCATCCCCTGACGCACACTCTGCTCCATTACTTACCTATGTATATTTGAGTGAAATTAGTCTGTAACTCCGATATTTTTTTGAGATAGGTTGCTGATTGGCTCAGACGGCATTTTCAGCTTCACCGAGCTTTTTTGTGGGCGGCGAGAAACTTAAAGGGTTCCTCAAGCCGTGTGAAACGAATCACCTTGGGAGGGTTTCTAGAGAACGGCATCACGCACTAGTGCGTGTCCCCGTGCCCTACTAGATTCTCCGAGGGGTTCGGATCGGATCGGGGTAACTCCGCTTGTTCCATAAACCATATACTCCCATAGGTGGATGATATAACAAAGACAATAAATCGTGCCGGCTGGCGCGCCCTCGCTATCCACGGGGACAAAAACCAAATCGACCGAGACTACGTGTTGAATCAGTTCCGCCAGTCGGCCGGCGGCATTCTGGTCGCCACCGACGTCGCTGCTCGAGGGTTAGGTAAGCAAACACTTAGAGAACACTAGGTATCAAAATACCATTTCAAATTGTAAAACTGTGATGTACAAAATCGAAATAGGCAAAACTAATCATTAGAAACGACATTGTTGATGAGACTCCTTTAGAATTATCTTCTATCAATGATGACAAAGTCGCTATCTTGTATCCTATAAGGGATAATGTGTAGTTTATCATTATCACTGTAAATTGCCCAGAAGTTGTTTATCTTATGTTTGTGCCACCATAATCTAAAACAAAAATAATAATAAACAGTGCATTATAAAACAAAGGTGGTGATATTATTCCCGCCAAAGTAGTAGTCAATAATGATGAAGGCATCAAACAGAAGATTATTTGTTGACGCAGTTGCGAGGTTTTTTTGTCATAGACGCAGAAATGAATTTAAATCATCTCGCACTGTTATACCGGGGTGTTTCAAAGGTCTAAGAGACATGTCAGGAGCGTAGCGGGAGGTATTTGATGCCATTGCTATGAAACTTTTTGTAATTTTTCAATGAAACGGTTGTATGTGGACAGCCCTGAGAAAAGAGGTTCCAGTATTCACCCATTCTGTGAATGTATAACACCTTAGAAGTTGGGAATAGAAAGTATTACTACAATAACCACCACTGCAAAAGAAAGTATGAGATATCTGTCTACATTTACTGGGCTTAAATAAATAACTTGGTGATGATACATTACTTGGGGGCTTTTAAAAGTGTTTACAAAATTTTTATTTAACTAATTATTATTACTCACTCTCTTCAAAATTTACAAAATATATTGACATATCATGTTTACTGATGCTTAGGTTCGACTCCTAAGTATAATTGTTTGTGATCAAATACATTGGTATCGAAATAACGTGATGAATACATCAATTATATGTGAATATTGGAACATAGGCCACCTACTAAATACATGAACAGCAATGGTTTAATTACCGCTTGAAAGGAACCATTTTCGGGCCACGGTGCTGTTAAATCTTTTGATGAAATTGGGCTAACACTGAACTTGGTTGACTCATGCACTAATCATATTTGTTTTACAACGTTCAAAGATTGAATGAGACATGAAACTTATCAATTATGTAAATTGCTTGAGCCTATTAAGTTATTACAACACTGTTTTGTGCTTATTTAATTCATCTTAAGATACACTAAATAATAGCCCGTAAAACAAATACAAATTTCCATGACTGACTTGGCATTATTCTCGAATGTTCTTTCATTTCAGAGGCGCATGCGTGCAGAGATAAAGGCTAGTCTAGCGGTGTGTTGCTGACTTCACGATTAATTTGCGATCATTGCGATTTGCAGTAACGATGGAATCATTAATGACAGCATTACATAAACTGTCAGCGCACACTGTTTGAATGAGCATGCTGCCTCTATAAATAACACATTTGGGTTTAGTAGGGTAATACTGAAATGGTCTTACAAATTGTTAAATTCATACATAAACATTGTACCGTTTGCGATCAAGATTTAATTACAATTTTAGAAAATTGGGGGTTATTAAATTATAAATACATATTTTAAATAGAACACCTGACTTTCTTGTCTGGCATAGCCATAATCATTTTTAAATTTAATAAAATAAGTAAGACCATCAAGTACGATATGAGCAATAATGAGCAATATATGAGCAATACATGCTTGGTTAATAGTCATGAGAGATTTACTGAAACATAAAGGTCCTGTCCTACGCCACCTGACAAGTTACGTAACACTAGCTCCAACGCAGACGTTCTAGTCAGCACACCGTTCGACTCTTGGCCTACAACACTCCGGGACCACTGACGGGCATAATACAGTTATTTCCAGCTGATTCTTCAACTACAGGCGCGATTTTATAAGGTAATTAAACTTTTAATTTCACTTGGACAAACATATCTTGTATTGACGTTGAGAATTTTCCAAAGCTTTCTATAAATTGTATCACATTTAAGTACACTATTATAATTAGTTTTCAAGTAGTTGTGATTTTTTTACTATTGTATTTTTTTATTTGTCATTTTGTTACCTAAATGTTATAGTAAAAAGTAGTATTTTGATTTGGTACTTTCTAGCCGAAGTGTGGTGATCCTTGGGGGTTTTCCTAGGATCTAACTGGACCCACATTTTTAAATACAAGAGATTTTCTTTCAAGTGAAATAGTTGTAATTTTTTTTACTATATAGCTTTGTTGCTTGCGTTGTATTGTATATATGTTTACAATTGTGCAGCTTGGTCATTAATATAGTAACCTATTTTCTCAGACGTGGAAGATGTGAAATTTGTGATAAACTATGATTATCCGAATAATTCTGAGGACTATGTGCATCGTATCGGGCGTACGGGTCGTTCCCAAAACACGGGCACGGCGTACACGCTCTTCACGCCAAACAATTCAGCTAAGGCAAGTGTATTTTACACACATTTTATAATAGTTGTTTGTTTTCTTGCTTAAATCTTATTTTAATATATTTGTTACACAGGCAAAGGATCTGATGTCGGTGTTACAAGAGGCTAATCAAGTAGTCAATCCCAAGCTGTTAGAGCTCGCTCAATGCGGAATGGGATTCAAAGGGAAATACGGTAAGATTACGTTGCACTTGAGTTCACTTGACGCACTTATGGGTGCTTTTTCACCAGAACTGTGCGATGGAGCTAACCGGTGTGCAAGGAAAAAATCCACCAAAAGGCTTATTATTTCCTAGTGAAAAAGCAGCCTTAAGTCGTCTTTCTATTCTTTTTATCTGGGTGCCTAGTGCGAGTTTTGTTTACTATCCATATTCATTCGATTACGTTTACGAAAACGAAAATTAGTACGGCATTGAAACAGCGCCTCCTGGCAACATACAAGAAGAGTTAAAATTTTGCCATACAAAATCTTGTTTTCGTTAACGTGATCGAATACCAAATGAAACTCGCACTAGGCACCCAGTAGTAAGTGAAATGGTCGATAGATAAATGATAGAAGATGGCCGTAGTAAGCTAATACCCGTAATTTGTAGCCTCTAGAAGTGGTCTCTATTTTAATTATAAAGGATTGGTACTTTTATTGTATTTTTAAAGTTTACGCGAACACTACACATTGTAATGAAACAACTTTTACGGATCTACTCGCGTTTATTTTATACATTAGTTGTAATTAATGTTTATCCTGACGTTTAGAACCCTTTGCAGGGTTATATAAAGGACTTTGCCCAGTAGTGGGACAGTATATAGCCTTACTTTGTGTTTTTCCGTGTATATGTATGTAACGTTCTAATATTCCCGTGTGCAGGGCGCAGCCGCTACCGCGACCGCGACGAGGACTCGCGCGGGCGCGGCGGCGGGCGTGGCCGCGGCGGCTCGCGCTTCGGCGACCGCGGAGGTGAGTACATTCTACAGTAGCTGCGGGAGGCTTTGTTTTAATACATTTTCAACCATATACCTTAGTCATAACGTTCATAGAAAGTTCAAATTATTTATCTTTTATATATTTTGTATTGTTTCTAATTAGTTGTATCTTTCTAATTAGTTTGTTGGTATTTCCAAATAAAAAGTATTAGGGTCAAATATCTTAAATAATGTTAAGTTCCGTTGGTAGTGTTTACTAATTATATGTTCACCACTGTATGTTAGTTGTATTGTTAAATGTATTGTGAATTTGTTATTTTTTAACTTATATTTTACTTTTTTCTTTTTTTTCTTTATAACATCGCCTAGTTACCCAATCTGTTAAGGTGTTATAATTGTCTTAATAAATAAATATTTCACGAATCAGTTATTTAGAAATTCAGTCCTTTTGAGAATTAGGCATTTTACTATTTATTCCTTTTGTGAATTGGCCTTTTCGCGAATAAGTCCTTTTGAGAATTAGTCCGTTCGCGAATTAGGCATTATGCGACTAAACGTTACAAACGAATGAATAAACCTACTTTTAAATCAGGATCCCGCTGGGACAACGAGGATGGCGGCGGCGGCGGCTCCAGTTTCAGCCGCGGCGACAGCTTCAACAGCCGGCAGAGCTTCGGCAACAAGGAGGGGGGCTTCCGCGACAACTCGGGCTTCAGGCCGGACAACGGGTTCCGCGGACGCGGGGCGCGCGGCGGCTCCCGCGGCGGCCGGGGCTCCTTCTCGCAGGGCCAGGGCTTCAACCAAGCCCCCAGCGGCTATCAGAACCAGGGATACCAGAATCAAGGACAGAACTTCAGTGTACCCCCTCCGAGTAGTTACTATAACATGTATGCTCAACCTCCCCCCCCACCGGGGAACAAGTTTGTAGCTAAATAAGCGATGTGTAGCGTAATTTTTTATAACATATCAGCTCGAGTGATGTGCAGGTCTGCGAGCTATTAGTTTCTTTTTACTCTTTAAAATTCACTCCCTTACTGAATAATGTTATGCTTGAATACATGATTTGTCAAAAGCATGTACTCGCCTATCTTCTCCTACGTTGTAAGCATTTTAAACTCCAGCTCTCTTGCCAAAATAATAAAATAAATTAAAAGAAAACTAAAGAAAATTTGGTTTAAATAAAAATTACTTTGTTTTTTTTACGAATTAAATACCTAGGTAAAGGTTCGCGCGTTTCTGTTTCTTTCATTAACGTTAGCTCGTTTCAAATTATTGTTCAGTTATTTAACGGTATGTGCTTTTATATTATTAATTATCATTAGCTGACGTTGACAAGATCATGCTGAAATCAGAGTAGAATTAATTGGAAATTAATATTTTTTTAGTTATAGTATTTAGATGGCATTATAGATTATTCCTGAAGGTAGAAGCGAATTGCAATAATCAAAGGAAAACTAACAGAGATATTGTAATAGAGTATATTTTTAAATTGGCATTTTTTAATGTAATGGATTTATTTATATTCAGTGGAAAATAATTATAGTAATTAAAGAGTTATGTAATTTACAGATGTTTTCTACAAAATTGAGTAGAAATTGCATTGTCATTTTCAATGCTTATAATTTTTTGCATACACTTTCCAATAGAAGTTGCAACATTCCTTTATAGTACATAATTGTAACAAAACAGTATATTGTAACTATGTGCAATTCGTGTAATAATAAAAAGATATTAATAAAACTTTTTTTTATTAACGCAACATCTTTTAATTTTAAATGTGGACTAAAGTTAACTGGTTTTCAACGTTCCATAGTGGACTTTAATCACGAAAAGTTATGTAGAGAATTGGCATTAGTGTTTGGACATTTTTTCCTTTTATCATTAAAAAATGAAAACAAAAGTATAACTGGTGCTTTTAAGCAATGATGATAGGTGCGATATGAACATGTATTACAAATTTACAACTGTGTTAGTACGAGTACATACAAATGTATTTTATTACCTATCGATGTCTGTACATCCCTTACATTTCGGTAATCATATAAAATTGATTTTTTTTTTCAAATCAATAAGCCAATTGAATCTTTCTTCAACAGATTCATTGCCTCCTTCAAATCAAAGTTTCACTAGGGGCCCTATACAAAACGTGTGACACGCCAGGCGTGTCATCGCAGCTCTCTTTGAATATTTGGCATGATATGGCTACCTTACCTACCATTTACCTTACATCACATACCTTATTACCTACTTAGATGTTGATCCACTTTATCTTCTGTTCTATGATGCACGTTATAAATTGAGCAAAACGCGACTAATACGTCAGGAGGGCCCAATACCCAGTCCCAGAAAAACAGCCTGTCAGAGGCCACCAATGTTTTTTTTAAATCTTTATTTGTACATAAAATACAAAGAGGGTTTTGTCAGAAAACATGCCATGCTCATAGTTTTAAACATTAATAAATATTACATAATCATATTTGTACAAATTACTTATTAGAAATTGTTATATAGTGTTGTAAAATAGCTGCTGCTTTATGACTTTATGACTGATCTCTCTCCTTATCTTTCTTAGATGCTACTCAGAATGATAAATCTTGCTGAAGTTTCAAAATCTTTGAAGAACTAATAACAAGCATCTGAGCAGGGTATTAACAAATATATTTTTAAAATGCAGCTTATCTGAAAGCCAGTTTCCAGACAGACAGACAAACTAACATTTAGAACAGGACTTATGGGGATGGAAATGAATACATCATCAAGTTGATCATTTACACTTTACTCCTACATGATTTAAGAGAATTAAACTATGGACCTTGCTTCTTGACACAGATGAATTATAGCCACAATAGTTGGACCTTATTAGCATTCTGTCAAGTGAGGCTTGATTATATTTAGTGGGAAGAAACAGGCTTGTCTGGGTCGTTGTAGCCGGGCTGGTCCTCCACCCCATGGGGCCAGAATGTGGGCTTGTTGATCGGGTCCAATGCAAGTTCGGGGTAAGCATCGCGGTAATCTTCCATTGTCATCTGGTCGTAAGGTAGCAGAGCCTTGGTAGTATCGATCTCCTGTTGATACCTAAAAGAAAAGTTTTTAAGCAACTCGCTCTCAGAACAACACTTAATGTCGTAAACAAATCACAAATTTACTGTGGACCAGTCCATGTCAAATAGATGAATTATTTAAGTTACTGTATCTCAGTTCTAAAATATAACCTTTACTCAGGTAAAAGTTTTATCATCTGCATAATGTTTAATTATTAACTAAATTCTACTTACTCGGCAATGGTTGAGTTTGAAGCCGAGACAAAGGCCTCGATACTTTTCTTAACTTCTACCCATTGTGCTTCCACTAGTGCGGTCTGAGTATCAGCGGGGAACGGAATCTTCAGGGCTTCGTATTGCTTCTGGAAATTGTCAACCATTCCGGGAATCGGAACCCTCTGCTTGTACACGGACCAGTTGATCTTTGGTGGCTCCGGGGGATTAGCCAAAACTCTGAGAAATTAACGTAAACTTACAAAAAGAACCAATACAAATTATGTAATCGTCGTCGTTCTCGACTAGAAAAACTAACCTTCGGAGATATCCATCGGACCTAGTTTTAAAAGCAGCCAGGCTGACCCTCTGCTCAGAAGGCACTCTTTCTGCCAATGATGTCCAGTTTACAGCGCTCTGTGAAATCCTTTTCGCCATTTTAGGCCAATTTTTATTGTAACAATTCACAGAACGAGAGACGAACAAAGTAGGTATGCTTATAATCTGTGCTGATTTTTTTTTAAAGTGTAGTTCGGTTCGTTCCCTGAGGAACCGGCTAAGGTCATAAACCATGCTGCCATGTCATTAGTTTCTTAATTTCATTAGTTACTTCTTTGTTACTTCTCCTGTCTTGTTTCCTGGTATGATGATGATGATGATGATAATAATAATGATAATAGAAATGAGAAGTGAGAAATTTAGACCCCCCAACTCCAACCCCTCGAGTATCTCAGTAAAGATGTGGGGCTTTACTATGTCCTCACGCAGAATTCTTGAGAGAATTAAAAAAGTAACGTTGCACTGTTTTGTTTCATTTGCCAACACTCATGCACACTCACGAACACTTAACGGTTAATAATCCACCATTATTTCACATTAATATTCGACATAACACAAATTTTAGAAAATAAAACAAAACCGCAGACGTGACTCTTTACTTTCCCGCCAAGAAGTCTAATCTGTGCTGACCGAGTGTGCTGTCAGTCAATGTCACTGTCAACAAGTGTCACGTCACAATGGGTGCGTTCCGAGTCACGATTATATCGATAACAGCGCTACGAACGTTCACAGCCGTAGCCGTTCCGAGTCGGATATCGCGCTAAAACCGACAAATGACAGATGTTGATTTGGAACGCTCGTTACCGAGCTTACGTTTTTTTCATCACCACAGAAATAATAGTACTATTATTAATAACCTCGAACTTTGTTTGTTTGTTGTTTTGAGTTTTGATTGTGATTTACTTCATTGCCATCTGAGTGACATGGATCACTGGCTTGAAATTATTTTTGCTCTCAATTTATACGCTTAGAGAGATCCTTCTAATCAATGATATTAATAAGTAAAAATAATGTACACACGCCTGCTCATCAACCTACCACAAACTGTTATATTTCCTCATTAGACTTTGAACTTTATGACATAATAATATGGTTGAAAATGTATTGAAGGAATTTGACAATTTTAGATACGTTGATGTGCAGGCGTCTGTACGTAGATACGTTACTGGCGCCCAGAAGACGCTCTAAACAAAAGGCATACCACTATCCTTTTGGCCTCAGTCGCTCTCGAAGAAAGAGACAGACAAATGAGGCCGATGACAGTTTCGGGTAGTCCGGAAACAAAATCCAGTTTTGTTAAAAAAATGTCAAATTTCAAACACTAATCGTCTTTTTCGTTCTTATTGCTTTAATTACGCTCTAATTATCTCTTTTACATCATTTGACAATAAGTAATATTGATATAAATATTATATTTTTGGGGATTCAATTGTATTTATTTTTAATAAAATACTAGATGACTGACCCCGCATACGTTGTTCTGCCATATTAATATAACGTAGGTACTATTCGTGGCGGTAGGAGGGTGAAAATCAAGTACATACTTAAATGTGACGTCAAACAAAAATAAACCAAATAAAATGTTTTTGTTTTGTTTATATAATTAAACGCAAATTTTGTTGCGAAAAAAATTACAAAAACACAAATGTTGAAAAAATTTCCACGAGCAGTATTTGAACCTGCACCCTTCTGACATACCGGTTCAGGTGCTCTTCCAATTGAGCTATCGTGGTTCTAACCAGCCCGCCGAAATTATTCAACACTATTTACTTTTTACTTTGAAATCCAAAGGTACCCATTCAATGTCAACAACTACTGTCATTAACACCCATCATAATATTTTTACAAATACTAAAGATCAGTTAAGAAGTAGGCAAGCTATTTATAAAATGTTTTTGTTTTGTTTATATAATTTTATATATGATAATTTTACATATGATGATGATAAAATATTATGATTGGGTGTTAATGACGGTAGTTGTTGACATTGAAAGGGTGCCTTTGGCTTTCAAAGTAAAAAGTAAATAGTGTTGAATAATTTCGGCGGGCTGGTTAGAACCACGATAGCTCAATTGGAAGAGCACCTGACCCGGTATGTCAGAAGGGGCAGGTTCAAATCCTGTTCGTGGATTTTTTTCAACATTTGTTTTTATAAACCATATAAACTTTGCAACCCTCTTTATTCCCCCTGAGGGCGAATTTCCAAAAATTCTTTCTTAGTGCTCACAGCACACTATGAAAGGAAGCATGGAACAAAATTTCAAGTTTCTAATCCTAGTAAGTAGTTAGGGCTGTGCGCTGAATTGTGTCAGTCTGTCAGTCATTAATTAAGTCAGTTTTCCTTTTCATATATAATTTAGAAGATATGTAATGATATTCATTTAAATTATTAAATTCACTTTTAGATAATACATAAAAGTGGCCGTAAAAAACTTTTACTTGTTGTGTTAAATAATAAAGGTTTTATAGAGTAATTTTTCACTCTTGTATTTGTACAAATCTCATAAGTTGGCAATGACTACGTATAGCGTAAATATCCCTGTTAGTTTATTTATAAGGTAAGTACTTCCTTATAAACTAACATAGGGATATCATCTAATAGAAATGGGCCTGTTATTTATTATTTTGTAACTGTGTAGCCTGATATTAATTAATTAATTATTATTTATTGCACTATTGTCTTTTCCACTTGGTTTGATGGGTATTTAGGAAGTTAAGGTAAGAATAGACAAGTAAGGTGTTTTTTAAGGGAAACAAAAATAAAGTATTGCGATTCTATAAATACATTCATTTTACTTTGGTTTTTCATTTAGTATTTATTTTAAAGTACAAATAATTTAAACAATACATCAACTTATAACAGAAAAATCATCGTAACTGTTGCTCTAGCATAAATAAATAAAATAATTATTAGATAAGTAATGCAAACAAAAAAAAAATATTACATAAATGTGAAGTGTCAAAAAGTGATGTTTTATTTTTATAATTGAGTTTACAACTTTTTTTTTAAATTTTCTATATTAATTGTTATTATTTTACTTTTCAGTAAAAATGTGTAAGTATACTAATCACAAAATATGGAGACTGCAGAGGGCCGAGTGCCAGTTATTTTTGACATTCGATCACGTTAACGAAAACGAGAATTTGTATGGCAAAAGTGTTAACTCCTTTCGTATGCCGCCAGGAGGCGCTGCTTTAATGCCATACTAATTTTCGTTTTCGTAAACGTAATCGAATGAATACGGATAGTAAACAAACTCACACATAGCACCCTGAAGGTGTTGCGTGTGTTGATCGAGCGTGCCCGCGTGACCTTACGACCCGCAGTGCCCTTAGGTTGTGACTGTGCCATCACCGTCCACTCGAGCGGAGCGGAGAAGAGAGACAGTTTCCAAAGTGGTCAAAAAATCAAAAAGCAGTGGAAAAATTCAGTGCTTACGTCAGCCTTCCCGGTAGCATAATGGTCAGTTCAGCCGCCCGGATTGCGGAAGACCCAGGTTCGATTCCTGGCTGGGTCGGGTAGGCATTTAATTTTTTCACTGTATTTTATAAACATTTAATACATTACGTTTTCTTTGAGATTTTACAGGATGATAGCTAGGAAGCAGGTGGTCTTTATTTAATTGTTGCCAAAGACTAAAACCAGTTGCTGACCCAGTTGGTAAAACAGGACCCTAATACTAAGACTCCACTGTCCGTCCGTCTGTCAGTCCGTTTGTCACCAGGCTGTATCTCATGAACCGTGATATTTAGACAGTTGAAATTTTCACAGATGATGTATTTATGTTGCCGCTATAACAACAAATACTAAAAAAACAGAATAAAATAAATATTTAAGGGGGCTCTCATACACCAAACGTGATTTTTTTGCTGCTTTTATAGATACTGGTACGGTACCATTCGTACGCGAGTCCGCTCGCCGGTTTTTATGGTTACAGGTAAAAATTCGAACGCTGGTGTTGTATTGTTTTGAAAAGTCAAATAAATGTTTTTTTTCCTTCTTTACAATGCTCCAAATGTTTGCACTAGCTCGCCCATGGTAGTTTTAAGTTATTTATGAGCTTGAGGCTATATTCAGTATAAATTACAATACCATTCTAGTGAAAACAAATAAGTTATGGTATTTATATATTTCAATAAAAAAAGTAGGTATCGACACAATCATTGATCACAATAATAAAATACAATATATATAGGTATAGAAGGAATTAAATTATTGTATTTTTAATTTTTAATAGTTTTAGGTTCTACCTTTATTTTATCGATTGTAAAAAAAATTTTTTCAGTGGCAATAATTAAAGACGAAAACCTAACAGGTGGGAAAATATTTACTAGAGGAATGCATTTTAGGGTAATACTCAGAAAAAGTGTACATTTTTAAATTGTAACTAAACTGACAGGGTAACAAAACTGAGGGCCTCTGTAACGAAACTGATATTATAAAGCAAAGTACACATTGAACTACAAGTTAGGCATATGGTCAAATCTAAATGAAACGACGGGTTATTAGTTATTACGTATATTAAGGAACTTACTTTGTTCATTTGGTTAATCTTTGGGTAAATTAAATTAATCACATACTATTAAATTATTGATTATAAGATGAGAACAAATCAAACATTTATAATTAAAAAAAAATCTTTCTTTCTGTTTTACTCTTAATTTCGAAAGACACTACATCGAGAGACGGAACTGCGACCAGTCTTGGCGCCGACAGTATGGTACTGCGACAGGATTCATCCTTGACATTATTCTTACGTATCTGCCTTTCGGTAAATCATGTTAAGTAGGTATTTGGTTCTGTCGCAGTCCCATCCTGTCGACACTGGAGCTTGTCGCAGTTCCGCCTGTTAATGTAGCGTTCATCGAAGTTCGAATAAACTCGAAAAACTGTTAGAATCAACACCTTTGACATAAAACAAAAAATATTCAGGTAGAAATAACAGTAAGAACACGAACAGAATGTTCCCTATTATTATTACGAACAAGGAACATTCTGTTCGTGTATTCATGTTTTAACAAAATAAAATTCTGTTACAAGTATCAATTACTTAACAAAATAAAATAGCCATAAATATTAAAAGATTTCAAAATTAGAGTCATTGTCACTGGAATCATGCTTAATATTTTGAAATAAAGATGATTCATGGGCAGGATTAATCTTATGAAGAGATGAAGGTCCTTCTAATTTAAAATTAAAGTATTTACGATTGTCAGGGTCCAATCGGATGTCCGATAAAATAGTAACTTTATTCTTAGGTCTCATTGTGGAGTGTGATGATTCCGAGCTACTTTTTTCGTTATAGGGACTATCGTCACTTTCTGCATAGGCAATTTCTTCATCAGTGTCAGAAGAGGACCAGTCCACCAGCATATTCTTCTTTTTTTTGTTCGGTTGATTATTTTCTTTTCCTTTTCTCTCAATTTTTAATTTATTTGAAATTGATTTTAGTTTCCTAATAGTTTCCTTTCCCTGACATAGTTTTATTTTATTATTATTTTTTATTTTCTTAATACCGGACGGACCTGGTTCAGATATTTTAGTATTATTCTCATTTTTTTCTGATTCCTCTTCTACCAATTTAATTGTTTTTCTTTGATTATTGGTTGTGATTTCGGAGTAGTTTTGATTGTTTTTCAAGAGACTATGAATTTTAACATTGAAACATAAGCAGCTGCCTCGTTTGTCGCCACAAAAACAGCTCACCTGTCTATGTTTAATTACTAAAGACTCATCCGTGGTTATGATCTGATGAACAGCCATCGTTCCAACTAAAGGACACAAATTAGGTATAGGATTTGTTTCCTTTAATACTTTAATATCTGTATCTGACACATAATAAAGGGTTACGCTTGTTTCCTGTTTCAATAGTTTAAAGGCCTCAAGAGCATTAGAAACATCTTTTCCGTACCCTACATGCATGTCCAGAGTTCTTTTAAGTACACCTCCTATGCCATCTGCTGCATTTTTACCATGCGCAGCCTCAAAGTAAGACCACGTGGCATGTTTGAATCCCAGCTGTTTGGTAAATTTATCAAAAAGTGCGAAGTTTATCTTTTGCCGGTACTGTGTGGTTGGGCCATCAGAATGTACATGCAAGGTATCTATCTCAGGGTGTTGATATTTAATTGAATGTAGAACTGGTAACATGTGCGCCCAGATAGATAAAGGACTATGTTCGTTATTTGGTGAAATTGAACAAAATGCAGTTGGTTTCTCATCATTGAGGTACGCTACACCGGTATGCAGAGTTATTTGATTACGGGAAGATGAAAAATGCATAGCCTGTATCTCTGAATTGTACTTACACTGATAGTTTTCTGAAAAATCAACTATTATAACCGCCTCATTTTCTTTTATATTGTCAACACATTCTCGAAATGTTTTTTGTTGATGTATCATATTGTAATAATGTTTTTTAAATTGGACAGCCTCTTTTTGAAAATTTTGTAGCAATACACTTAAACTATCAGTCATCACTTCCCTTGTAAATTTTTTAGTCAAAGCCTCAGTCTCAATACCTTCTTTATTTCTCTTCTGGTAAGGAACTGTTTTCATACACCACTGCAGCCAAGACACAGTTTTTTCATTTGACATTTTTACATTGATCTTCTTTGTAGCACATATTTGGCAATCCCCATACATGCAGTCTTTTGAATCTAAGTTACAGGTAATATCCTTCAAAAGATCTTCAGTTTTATTTGTTTGTAAGAGTCCAAGCTTGAATAGTTTTGTTATTTTAAATGATATGTTCGCATGTCGTATGCAGGCACAAGTTTCTCTGTTATGTAATTTTGGAGCTAAGACATAAAAAGGACGATGTCTTACAAGTGTAGAATACGATACTTTGCCTCCTTCTCTTTTATAAATCCTGTATAAATTTAGTATGGTGTCTGTTAAGAAACGTATTTGCATTTTACTATTTCCTTTCGTTTTACACTCTTTTTTGCCGGCTGTTGCACGACTTACATCGTCGCGTAAATAAAACAGGTGAATTTGTTGAATAAGCAACTTTCTTTTTGATGCAAACGACATTTTAGTTCGAATTCTTCCTTTTATTCCTATAGCCTGCACCATTTTTGAGGTCATTCGATATTTTTTTGTTAAAGGACTGTTCACAATTTTTTTGATAACTGCTTTTTCTTTATGAGTAGAAACTTTGTATACTGAGCTCAGAGACTCAGAAAGAATGTCAAATTCAGAAGGTGGCAATGGTTGGTCTTTATCAACTATTTGTCTTATCTGATTTTCTTTAGAAGTTATTTTTTGCTTAAGGCGATAAATTTGCTTTCTCATGGTATCTTGTTTTTTTAATGATATATTTAATGAATCTTGACAAAGATTTAATTTTTTTCGAAGTTTAATTGCTTTCAGTTTCCAATTCTCTGTATTTTTATTAATCTTTCTAACTACTGCTTCTACTGTATGTTCTTCACCAATAGATTTATTTTTATTCTTTCTATAGTATCGGTCAGAGTATTCTCTCCACTTTTGTCTTGTTTTTTTCTTTTGGCCTGGACTTTGGTCTTTAATTTTTAATTTATTAGATTTAACTCTCTCTAAATGTTTCTTTCGCATTTCTTCGTATTTAATAGGATTTTGTTTGAGACGCTCTCTATATCTTCTTTGTCTCTCGGCATTGGACACGGGAGCCATGATGTTTAACTAAACAGAAATTCAACTTTAATATAGCTATAAAAACATACAGAAATATAAAAAAAAGAAAAACATAGAGAAAGCTATTTTGAAACATACAAAATATTATAAGATTATATCCATGCTAAAAACTAAAAAGTAAGTGAAACGTTTACCAAAAAATATTATTATCAAAACCAACTTTCGCTCGCGACTTTGTTCGCGTGGACTACATTTTCCCATAGAAATCTATTACCGGGTTGAAAAGTTTCTAATGTTCTAGTCCAGGTCATACTGTCTATTTACTCTATTTAGACTGTTTAGCGATTTACGCGTAATTGAGTAACAAACAAACAAGCAAATAAACTTACAAACTTTCACATTAAGTAGTAGGTTATTAGCAAAAAAAACCGTACAACATGTCTAATAAATAAGACGCTAAGACACGCTTAACTTTTAATTTACTTTATTTAAATCACGTAGACAAATCACACTGGCTTTGCTCATTTGATCAAGCAAGTACTTGTATCGCATAAGTATGCTTACGTGAACTGAGCTTTACAATTTCTCAGTTTCGTAACGTAACGCAATATAACAAAACTGATAACAAAATCTGAGAAATTATAACCTCTAAAAATAATTTTGCTGCAGCCACGTGATATTAATGCAAGAACTAAGTGTAATCGTTGAGTTATAATAAAAATTAACAACAAACTATAGTTTGGTAAACAAAACTCATATATATTTACCACAATAAGCACCGTCAAACACCCTGAGATATTTTTTATAAAAATTTTCTCGAGATACTATGTCACTTCCGATCTTTAACTAAAATACTATGGCCGCCGCTATAGACATTATGACGGAAGCTTAAGTGTTGCCAGAAAAGAAAAATATTTTAATACCCTTTGAAATGATTGCGTTACGAATTGATTTTGCGTTACTAATCCTGAGTCACGAAACTTAATAATTTTGGGACAAGATTAGTTTATTAAAAATAAAGATATATATTAATGATTATTTAATAACATGTGTCCTATTTAAATGCTTTATTTAGGAGGAGTTATTTAGCTGTAGCCAAAGTTAAACAAATCAATGAATATTCGTAACAATTAATCTTTAAAAAGTTAAAACTGACATTGGGACACTAAAAATACGTATGGAAAAAAATGTTAACATATTAAATTTTCAGAAAATCTATATTAAAAAAATAAATAAAACAACATAACAAATGTAAATCATCGTAGTAAAGCTAAACATCACCATAAATCAAAAAAAAAAAAAAAAATTGTCTATAATTCTGGTTTTACTCAACTTTGAAGTAGAGGGACCAAAAAAGAAACTAAATGTACATTTTTTCTGAGTATTACCCTTTATCGTAAGTAAGTAAGTAAAGTAAATAGCCTATAACTGTTCCACAGTTGGGCAAAAGCCTATCATCACTACAATTGATGGGTAAAGGTTTAATCCAATGCTTGCCAAATGCGAATTAGTGATTACAAACCCGGGCTATGCATCGAAAAATCCGAAACACACTTTGCCCGATCTGGGAATTAAAACCGGGATTTTCGGTTATTTGAGACGATCGCTTTGCCACATGGCCACAAAGGCTGCATGCATGGCCACAAAGGCTATTATCGTAAAGCTAATAAAAATATAAGAAGTCAAAATATTTATTGTTATATTTATTCCTTTAAAAAGCTTACGTTACGTACGCTGTAAAGTATGTTTTTTGACCTTAAAAAGTGATGCCTCCTTTTTACTGTATATATCGATAAATATTTCAAGAAAACCTTTTTTGCATTATTATATAACTAGTGGTCAGTCACCCACTGGTCGATATTCGACCGTAATTTTATTAAGACTGCACGGATTGTATCCTAAGCAATGAATAACTAAAAAAAGATAGAATGTGAGTGGATTGGCATTGACAGATTTCGGCCGCTCCTCTTCCATTTTTGAAGTTATTTAAAAGAGTATATAACGTACACACGCATATATAATGCGTGTGTCTCAAATATATGGTAGTGTGTGTAATGTTTGTTTTATTGATTTAATGTATTTTTTATGCATAATTAAAAAAGCATATTAACATTCTGCACTCCTTCTCTATATAAACTATAAGTGTGCGAAATTTCATACTCCTCCGTCCGCGCAATTTTCGTAATAAGGGGTACAAAGTTTTAGCTTCACGTATAAATATATAGAGATTAGAGTAGATTACGCCTGGATTTTGATTTCCATACTACAATCCTAACTATTACAGTTAATTCAACTAAATAGTCAGTCCCCAGTTCCATGGAAAAATATTTTAAGTAAACCTACATATTTAATTAAACAAATACATATATAATATGTCTAAACTTATTTATCATCTATACTATATTAATGAATACATATCAACTTTGGTTAAGTAGTTCTTGCTTTATAATCACACAAGTTCTAAATGTATAATATACCTACATAATTATTAACATTTATTTACAGTAAGACAAATAGTGATGGTAAAGTTATTTAATCACACACAAATTATTGGGACGGAGTTTTTCATAATATTAAATATCATTCGCCATATTGAAAAAGTGGTGGAAATAGAAAGTGAAGATATAACAAAATACAACATACTTACCTTTTAAATATGGTAAAGCTAGGTATTTGGTAAGGTTTAATTTTCATGTGTAATTAAATAATTTACTTATCAATCAATGAGTATCTAATTCAGCCATATTGATAAAATCAATGCGTGTAGTTTACAAAACTCCAGCCAACACTATTAATGATTTCACCCCTCTATATTTGAAGATAGCAACAGTATACAAAACCAATCTTAGACGAGAGGATACTTCAAAACGATGCCAAAATTGGAAAGAAGGCATTATTTTCTTCAGACAGTGTTCTCTTCTTAGGCGTATTCCGGACCTCATAACTTGGTCGGGTTCTCTTTCAGAGGATTCCTTTTCTCCACATAATTGGGCGAGTTAGACGATTGTCCCACAGTTCTGCTGCCCCAAGTCGTCCTTCGAGCGACTGGATTATTTTTACAAAACTTTAGCAAATTCGCGTACGCCGCTCGATATTGCCTGTTGGTCGCTGCGTATATCAGGGGGTTGATGACGCTGGACGCCCAAGCCAAAATAGACGCTATGATGTGCAGCCAAGGGTAGGTAATGCCGTCGTAGGCGACGTTCATTATCATGAGGGGGAGGAAGCAGGCCAGGAAACAGAGGAAGATCGTCAACATGAGAGTGGTGAGGCGGGAATCTTCTTCTTTCTCTTTCGCCGTTTGACCGCTCAGTTTGCTGTGAACAGAACAGATGGTTAGATTTAAGTAGTTAGGTATAAAGTTGGTATGTTTATGTAAATAAATATAGCTCGGCGATACGACGATAAAGGACTTACGTCCAATAGCGGACGTGTACGAGCTGTACAGATTTGTAACTGTGCTTAAGATCAGAAAAAAAAACGTATACCTATGCTTGGTTGGCCGCTCTGGCTAGAACATGGTACTTAAATCTACCTAGCTCTGTAATTGACGTGAATTGTAGTGTATGGATATATATTTGTTTGCACTTTTGTCGCTTTCTCTTAAACATGACTCTCATTCCACCTTAGGTTGGCTGGAAGAGATCCCTTTTAGAGATAACTCCACCTTTGCTCACCATTGTTAGTAAACTGTTCT
The DNA here is from genome assembly GCA_949315975.1 of Eudonia truncicolella. Classification (NCBI taxonomy): domain Eukaryota; kingdom Metazoa; phylum Arthropoda; class Insecta; order Lepidoptera; family Crambidae; genus Eudonia; species Eudonia truncicolella. Next base: position 1,497,779 of record OX438837.1, on the reverse strand, counting down.
GTGTATGTGTTTTTTGTGCAATAAAGAATATATTGTCCTGTAAATGTCCCACACTCCCATAGGCCTTCCCACATACATAATAATAACACTAGCACATGGGAGGATAGGGCCATACAACACTGGCCAAAGCAGGTGGAGGTTGGTTTAAACAACTTACTGGAATAATCGGGACTCTTAAGCCGTTGCTTAACAACACACGTTATACAAATACGGAGGGAGTTCGAGATATTTTTGTTTAGTCATCCGTCAACGTGCAAGATGGACCCCGATCCTGCTGATCCCGTCGAACTCCTCAACCCAACAGAAAATGATCACGAATGTTTAACCTGGTTTCAAGGGCCGTTTGCGAGCCCAAAATAAACAAAAAAAGTGCTGATTGGTTAGCAGTGCAACATTACTTCCAAGGTTCCACACACAACCACCACCGTCCCCGGTTAGCCGACAACTGATCAGTAGATCCTCACCCACATACACACCTTCTTCCCTCCAGCTTGCGCTTGCTCTCCCTGACGCGCCAGTATATGCAGGAGTAGGAGACTATGATGACGACGCAGGGCAGCGCGAAGCCGAATACGAATAGATACTTCTTGGGGGACCTGCCCTCTTTTGGCAGGATTGTGCAGCTGAAGGTCTTGGAGTCAAGCCCTAGGCGGCCCCACACGCCGAGGAGTGGAGGCACCTGTGGTAGAAAATCACATCATCAATAATTATTAATAATTAAGTACTATATTTTGAAATAAAAAAAAACAACCCCTTCTTCGCTCCCCTAATTCTTGCTGTGCCCCGACAGGGTCCATGCTGTTCTTGACATTATTGTAATATCCTTGTAATACATATGGAAAAGCAACAAGCTCGGAGCAGCTCGATGGCGCACTGGATAACGCGCCCGGTCTACGAATGCCGAGGTAAAGCAATTTTCCTAAAAGGCCGGTCACCGGATGGGTGAGATAATCCCGATCCGATCCGAACCCTTCGGAGAATCTAGTAGGGCACGGGGACGCGCACTTGTGCGCGATGCCGTTCCCTCTAGATAACCTCCGAAGGTGATTCGTTTCACACGGCTTGAGGGACCCTTTACGTTCCTCGCCGCCCCCAAAAAAGCCCGGTGAAGCTGAAAATGCCGCAGCGGCAATCAGCAATCTCTCTCCAAAAAAAAAAAAAAGGTGAGAAAATGTACCTAAGTTGTAAGGAAAAAGTTTACTGTGGAGCCCCGTGGTATGTAACACAATACTCGTAGTAGGTATAATTTAATTCCAAATGTGAATGTTTTCATCGGTTGTAAACATCGAAGAAATTCCCTTAGAAAATCTTTCGTTTCAGACTTCCCGTTAGAATAATGTTCACACGTGGTTAGTTGCCAACTTTCCATCTTATATCTCGTATCTCAGTACTTGTGAGTAACGGGGTGCATAGTGCGAGTTTCACGTGACATTTTACATGAATTTGTATGGGTTAATTTAACACTCCTCGTTTGTCATTATGACGCATTGCTACAATGCCATAAAAATTGTGTTTTCGTTGATAGAATGAGTGATAAATAAAATCACACTCGGCAGAGGGACTGACTGGTGTCGTGCAGTCATTATGGCACAGGTTCATGTAGCTAACACAATGGGCGATATAGATCGTGTGCGTTCATTCATTAACAGTACGTTAACTATGCGTTTCCCGCAATTGGACGGAATGGCTGCTATCATTTGGACGAATGAAAGTACTTGAAAGTACTTAACTGTTCAAAAGGAAGAGTTCCACAAATAGTGTAAATGTAAATTGTTTTAGAGGTTAAAGTCATAAGGGAGAGCGGAATACGAATTGATGATTATTGGCAATCAATATTTAGTAGTCCAAGTAAATTAATGACTAACCCAAACCACGGAAGATATTAACTGTAACTGCCCTAAACAAACTTCTTTTAAGTATTTTTGCAGTGAAACTTCTTTACGCACGCTTGACTTGGGGACTAAGCTGGTGAATGCGTGACGAGAGCGTTACGAAAAGTGTGATCCTCACCCGAACGGAAGGCGCGCGCACATTTTCTTTCTCTCTTCCTCTAATAGCCAGTGCATGAAATATATAATTATATATCTCAGTCAGTAGTTCGTCTGCGAGTTTGCTAGCGTTACGTGAACGGTGATTTCTTGATTATTTCGTAATTACATTTCGTTCTTTAACAATTTTATAAATTAATATTTTTTTCAATACATTAAATATTCTACGCTTAAAGTGAATGAAATTGTAAATTCATTTTAAAGGTATGCATCTAAAGAAGTTTTACTTCAGTCGTGTGGTCTAAAGCACACTCGTTTTTTTTTAATTATTTAAGCCAGCGAAGATACAATCTGGGTAACCGACAAAAGTTTCTAAGTTTCCTAAATGGCTCCTACACACAATGCCGGCGGCCGGGCCACCGCCGCCGGCATGCCAGCGGGTACTCGTGCCGCCGGGCTCGCTGCACAAACGAGCCGCCGCGCCGGCATGGCCGACGGAGTGAGCCGGCGGGTTGCGTGGGGTCGGCGTCAGTTCGTTCCTGGCATTCGAGTGACAGTGGTGTGCAACCGGAATGATGCTTGGCGGCTTATGCGGCATGTGCCGGCGGCTTGCATATGCCGGCGGCATACACCCGGCGACACTGCCGCCGGCATTGTGTGTAGAAACCTTTAGGTATATAGGTATATCTACAAGCGAACTATTTAAGCAAACATTTAAATTTATTCAACACTCCAAATTTAAAATAAACAATACTAAGATTACCTCGATATGTTGGGAACACATAGCATTATGATGGGGCATAATTTACCGACCACAGAAAACAATGCGCTGGACCATGTTATGGTTAAAATAGATAGGAATAATATGGTTGCACAGGTGGCGGTTCTGAACACTATGGTGACTGATCACAATATGGTCCTTTTACATTTTTCTAGGCCAAGTGATAAAAAACACTTTAAAAAAACAAAAGCAGTCATGGATTATGATGGTGCATTGTTGAACCTAAGAGAAAAGAACTTAGCGGATGATCTATTGGTCTCCAATGACCCGGAGGTAGTGGTGCACAAGTAGATTCAACATATCACTGACTCCTTGAAGGTAAATACTAGGACGATATATATTCCGAAGTCCAAACGAATCCTTAAACCTATAGTTGAGAAGTATAAGACACAGGGACCGATTATCGCAGAGACTTAGCTCAAACCCAAAAGACGAGATTCTTGGGATTACCTACAGAAGATATCGCAACTTCTTAACCTCACCTCATAAAAAAATATAAAAATATAATAACCTCATAAAAAATTTAAAACAAAATTGTGAAAGGGAGCTGCTGCAGAATTCTGCTGGTAACCCTAAGAGTCTCTGGAAAAACATAGCAAATATTACCCACAGGAAAAAGTTAACATCTGATAACTCTAAGCTTCTTAATACCAAACACTCGCAGAGGGAGTCGTTGGACTGTGTCAATAAGTTTTTCAGTACCATAGGAAAACTTGCCGACAATATCATAGACCAAACAAATTGTTCGCAGTGTTCGGACGCTCATTGTGCTACGCATCTCTCTTCCTTTGTTCTTTTGGAAACAGACCTAGAGGAGGTAGGTACACAACGTCCTTATGAACCTAAAAACGTCTAGTGCCCCTGATTGGGATAATATCCCAACCAGTTTCAATAAGCTCGCGAGTAGTGACTTGGCTCCAGTCATCTGCCATTTAGCGAATCTCTGCTTCAATAAAGGCGTATTCCCATCACCCTTGAAAGAATCTATCATCACTCCAATATACAAGGGTGGGGACGGGGATGATGTCAATAGTTACAGACCAATATGTGTTCTGCCCTCCATATCCAAAATAATTGAAAAGCTCATAAAATACATGACTAAGAAATTACTTGAATAAATACAACCTCTTATCAGCTTCTCAATACGGGTCGGTCAGATCTACTGAAGATGCTGTCGAGGCTCTAACATCTGTAATTATTGAAAATCTGGATAACAAGAGTAAATGCCTGACGGTCTTCCTAGATTTAAAAAAGCATTTAAAACCGTCTCTGTCCCCATCCTGCTTCGGAAACTGGAAAACATAGGCAACAGGGGTACTGCACTGGACCTTTTCGCAGACTACTTAAACAATAGAACGCAAAGAGTAAAAATAGGTGAAATAACAAGTGATAAAACTGGTATAACCTATGGTGTTCCGCAGGGAAGTGTCTTGGGACCTTTATTCCTCATTTATATCAACGACCTATGTAACATGAAGTTGGGGAATACCAAAATATTTTCTTATGTGGACGACACAGCTGCTGTGTTCACCGGAGCAAATTGGGACGAAGTTATTGGTGCTGCAGAGAGTGGACTGGCGGGGATCGCTGTATGGCTTAGGAAATATTTGCTTACACTTAACACCTCCAAAACAAATTATATGTGCTTTACTAAATCAAATAGGACCCAACCTGACAGTACTTTTGATATTACAACAACCACCTTTTTGAAGAAAGTTTATGTCACTAAATACCTAGGCAATATGTTAGATCAAAGACTGTCATGGCTATCGCAAGTGGAATTGGTTTCTTGCAGACTAAGAAAACTTATGTGGATCTTTAAAACTCTTAGACACCATAGCCTGCAAGAAACTACTTAATCGAATCTATGGTGCACTGGCAAAGTCTTTGACAACATACTGCATTAAAATATGGGGTGGTGCCTACAGACTCACTTTCTACAGGTTAAAAGAGCACAAAGAGCTCTTCTAAAGGTGATGATGTTTTCCAAAAAGCGTTAATTTCCAACTAGCAGCCTTTACTCTATAACAGATTTGTTATTAGTTAGAAAGCTCTATATCCAGCACACTGTTTTAAGGAAACACATGACCTTGGAGTACGATATCTCTATTCTCAAAAGGCGTAGAGGGGACAGAGTAGCTGTCACACACACACACACGCACGCACGCACGCAAGACGCACGCACGCACACACTACATTCAATAATTACTTTATTTTAAGTAGGTACTACGTTTAATATGTACCGCAAATAAAAAAAAATATTTAAGGAAGAGCGACTACTTTTTGGTACAGGGGCACTATGCACCAAATAGGAGGAGTCAATCACTGCCTCTTGTAAAACGTTCTTGTCGGTTTTTGGTACAAAAATAAATGATTTTGATTTTTGATTTTTTTTGATTACCAAAGACCATCGGAAAGAAAGAAAAGTGACAACAATATAGGTATGCCTTTCAAACACCGTTTCCTAAATTCGGTACCCTAATTTACAAAATCCCTAATCTTGTTTGCTGCTACTATCACTGTTAGCTGACTTCACATCCCGCAAGCAAGTCTTCCATTATCGCTATCAGCTTACATCTCGCAACTAGTTCATAGGAAGTAAGCTGTATACCCAATTCGGGACAATAAAACACAAATTATTAATAAAAGGGAGGTGCAATGAACCAACTTCAGCTTCCTCCATAAATGTATAGTATACTTGTTTTAATGTTTCTGCTTTTTAGATTATGGCCGTGTTGTAATTGTAACGTTATGTAGGAACAGTTTGTGGTCGTTTCGGAGAAATGATACGGTATATGCGTAGTGTTATTTAACTTATAAGGGCATTAATTATTCGGTTATTGGAACAGCAATTGTTAGTTGAACATCCGCAGGATATTAGATTTAGGTATACTTACTATATTTTTTATCGAAATAGTGAGGTAACGAGTAACGTAGTAAAACCAGTACCTACCTATTCTTTGAAACTGTATTTATCATTTAAACTCAGTGTTGAAGTGGACACAAAATTACGTGGTCAAAAATAATATATACACGTAAAGTCGTAAGTAATTAATTTTATAATTATTAATTTCATTGAATTGATGAATTTACAGCTAGGAAAAAAGCAAATGTTTTGTATTTAATTGTTACTAAACTCAAAAACCAGTTGCTTTTTTTTAAATTAAGGTAGGAATTTGTTCAAAGTACTTACAAAATGATAACAACAAACATTGCCTTACACGGAAACCTTATCGAGGTATATCTGTGCAAGTGTGAATCGTTTCTTCGTTAACAATATTAAATGTCCGATCTGATCCGAACCTTTTTTTTTGGAGAGAGATTGCTGTTCGCCTCAGACGTCATTTTCACAGGGCTTTTTTGGGCCCCCAAACCAAACTTTAAGTTCCTCACCGGGCCACCGCCCGGTGAGGAACTTAAAGGGGCCGTGTGAAACGAATCACCGTCAGTGGTTATCTAGAGGGAACAGCATCACGCACTAGTGCGTGTCCCCGTGCCCTACTAGATTCACCGAGGGGTTCGGATCGGATCGGGCACTTGATGAACCCTTAAAGTTTCTCGCCGCCCCCGCCCCCCCAAAAATGAGCGGTAAAGCTGAAAATGGCAAGTGGTATGCAGCAAACAATCTAAAAAAAAAAATTACCTACTTATATTGTCTAAAAGCGGATTTTATAATATAATGTAAATTTTTGATGACTGGACTCCAGATACAGTTTACCCCCTTAGTTCCTAAGATTAAAGCAAAAAATAGAAACTCTCTCAAAAAAATTTAAATGACTTTATCATCATCATCATCATCATCATCAGATCATTTTTATGTCCCTACTGCTGGGGCACGAGCCTGATAATAACTTAATACATACATTGTCTAAATCCGGATTTAGTAAATAATGTATTTTGATGACTGGACTCCAGATACAATTTACCCCTATTTCTTATGATTAAAGGAAAAAGTGTCGATCGCTGGTTCCTAGAGACACGGGTGCCACTACCCTGGGCCTAGGCAAAAAAGTGTTGTAAAAACTCTCACCATGAATCCAAAGGAGACGAACCAAATCATGAGCAGCTGGATCCATATCTTGGTGGTTGTGTAGATCTGCGAGTACATGTCGTAGTACGCGATCAGTGTGTATCTGTAAAAAGAACATAATTATACATATAAAATATACCTCTTTATTAACAGTATAAGATAATTTAACGCAATTTTTATACGATCACAAATTACAATTCGGGAAAAATTTAATAACAGAAAAGAAACATAACATAATTAAAGACAAAATAAAAATTATACTTACATAAAAAAAAACAAAAAGAAATAAGTACTACTATAATAACAGATGCAGTTAAGTCCGAGTACCGATAAATTCTAGAGCTTTGTCATTTGAGTAGGAGTACAGTCACGAGTATTAACATGTAGACAAAGTTACTCTTAATACAAAAAAGTTAGTCAAAACTAGTCAAAATTTTTTTCAACATTTGTGTTTTTGTAATTTGATTCGTAACAAAATTTGCGTTAAAATTATATAAACAAAACAAAAACATTTTATAAATAGCTTGCGTACTTCTTAACTAATCTTTAGTATTTGTAAAAATATTATGATCGGGTGTTAATGACGGTAGTTGTTGACAATGAATGGGTGCCTTTGGCTTTCAAAGTAAAAAGTAAATAGTGTTGAATTATTTTGGCGGGCTGGTTAGAACCACGATAGCTCAATTGGAAGAGCACCTGACCCGGTATGTCAAAAGGGTGCAGGTTCAAATCCTGCTCGTGGATTTTTTTTCAATATTTGTGTTTTTGTTTCAGTTAATTATAATTTTACTAACTGCACATTTACTAATTGTTTCTCTAAATAATTTTTTTATCTACTATATAAAATTATTTTTTAGTATTATTATCGTCACAAGTGTATTGAAAAACGTCGTATGATACACGTGTGTATTGATGATTACTGTCCTCGGCTCTCTTAAGACCCTCACCTATCGGCTCGGGTCTCAATGGCGCCTCAGTGGTAATCACGAACATTACACACTTGTACCATAATGTACTATTAAATACTTGCAGTACCTCAACCAATAACCAATCCAGACGACATTTCACACGTATTAATTACTTCTGGATTTCATAAAGCCAAGTGGTGTTGTTTATGACCGTTTAAAAGGCACTCAGGCCTTATCGTGCGTGGGAACGCAAGCGCACTCTTCAACTAACTTAGATTAGATTAGATAAGGTCAGGCTGTTCAAGCTCCGTGCTTAAAAAACAATAATTAAAAAATATTATACGGGCTTTATTGTTGATGTTATCGAGATGTTAAAATACTCTCACATGTCGGCGTATACACTTCTATCAATAGGGTAGGTAGTTGTCTTGTTTTTCAATAGGAGTAATTTCTGCACCTGTCAAAGCGACATGCTTATTAAGCACATATACTTAAAGTTTATACGATTATACAATACGATACAATAAAATACAATAGATTAGTCTAGTACATAATATGAACCCTGTTGGGTATGACAATTTGAAACGACAGGCAGATTATAACATGTAATTAATTATAGTTTATTGATCTGAATGTAAACAGAATAATTAAATGAATAATGAAATTTAATTAATTGTAATTTGATTTTGAACTATTATTAAGTTTGTTAAATTTATATTTATCTTTATTTTTATCATTATATTATAGTCAAGGAGTATTGACTTCATGATTATTTTAAAGGTAGATTTGATAGATGAAAAACAAAAACAAAAAGAGATATTATAGTTGTCATAAATAGTTTTGTCCATCGAAAACTCGTTTAACTATTTATAGCTATTAAGCTAGAAGCGTCATATTTTTATTTTTATTTTTTTTTTTTTGAGAGAGATTGCTGATTGCCGCTGCGGCATTTTCAGCTTCACCGGGCTTTTTTGGGGGCGGCGAGGAACGTAAAGGGTCCCTCAAGCCGTGTGAAACGAATCACCTTCAGAGGTTATCTAGAGGGAACGGCATCGCGCACAAGTGCGCGTCCCCGTGCCCTACTAGAGCACACTCTTCGGGAGGGTTTGGCAGCACAACGGTCTGAATGGCGCGGGCATGTGCAGCGGCAAGTACGCGATTTCGAGGAGCAGCGTCAAGCTGAGCACGAGAGTTTGCCGCGAAGATTGGCTATGTAAGTCATCTTAGTGCGCATCAGCGCAGACCCGACTAAAATAGAAGTCGAAGAGGTCGCCATGGACGAAACCGGTCGGAATCCAATAATAATAATAATAAGCTATTAACAGCTTCTGCTGATTAAAATTTGCAGGGTAGTGGCACCAAAGTTCGACACAGTTTTCGTCGCCAAATAATAACATAGATTATTTGACGTCCTCCATAGCCGAGTGGCTTGCACGCCGGACTTTGGGCGGCGCTAACTCACAGAGTTACGTCACGTCGTCCCGGGTTCGATTCCCGGTCGGGTCAATGTCGGAAACTAACTTTTCGATATTGTGTCGGGTCTGGATGGTTGTGGTACCGTCGTTGTTTCTGATTTCCATGAAACGAGTGCTTTAGCTACTTACCTTGGGATCAGAACAATGTATATACACACACACACACACACACCCCCGTTCACATAAATTGGTCTGAAGAAGTATTGTATAAATTAAGTTTAAAATCGCTTAGATAAATACTTATATAAGTATGAGAATGTTTTGGAAGAGTGGGGGCTCCTGAAACAGGCATTTTAGAATGCCTACTAGGATGGTCCCAACCAATCACTGTTTATATTAATAACCTTGATAGACTGCAATAAACGACTTTGATTTTGATTTTTATATGTTCCAATTGAGAGTTTATCAACAATAAAGTGCATACCTATTTAGTACCCAGTAAGTACCTTTCAAAGTAAAAAGTAAATAGTGTTGAATAATTTCGGCGGGCTTGTTAGAACCACGATAGCCCAATTGGAAGAGCACCTGACCCGGTATGTCAGAAGGATGCAGGTTCAAATCCTGCTCGTGGAAATTTTTTTTCAACATTTGTGTTTTTGTAATTATAACTATTTAAATTAAAAGAAAGAAGTTGTGTTGTGATACATTTCTGTTTGTTACAGGAACTCAAGATTCTAAACCAGTTTTCGTCGCCAAAAATTAATATAGAATGTTATTGAAATTTTACTATGCTAGGATAGGAAGCAGATGGTCTTTATAAAATTTTCGCTAAAATCAAAAGTCATTTGCTGACTCCTTTTTTATAATGATGAAAGGAAATAATGTCTATCGCCGGTTCCTGTGGAACACTGGTGCTATTACCCTACTTAGGTAAAAAGATTGTCATTACAACTTTCACGCTGTTAATTAAACAACAAATGCGAAAACCAGAACCTATAATTTTACAAAAATCAAAAACCAACATCTATTTACGAGATAAAACATTAGGAAAAATCAACCAGTCTCACTCAGGAACTCGAGTGGGAACCCACGACCTTTGGATAACCGGTCCAGTGCTCTGACCGCTCGCGCTGAGCTACCGAGACCCCCAGAAGACTTTAATCTTGTAACTACATATCATATAGCATTGTGAAAGCAAAAATTTAAATAATAAAAATATCTAAAGGATATTTATTACTAACTCAAAGACAAAAACCACAAAACACGCAAAAGCAACATCTACAAATAGCTCCGAGTAAGCGAGCATGACAGCATGGCTGCACTACGTCAATTAATAACATGACATCTCTTCTTAGCTCAACTTTCGATTGTGTCCGCATGATTAAACTATAAGATAAGCCGTTGTCAACATTCTTTGCTGACATCGTGTGGCTTCGGCCGGGAAAATTGGTAACGGGGAAAATATATACAGCTACAGCTAATGACTGCGTTCAGCGGTTGACATGCTCTGATGAAGTCATTATGGAGTACTTATGTACTCCAATATACTTACTACTTATACACTTAGGCTTTATGCTTTATGAAGGGGTGTCTGACGATACATAGCATTTTCAAATTGCTTTTTTTACAAAATATGGATTGCAATTGATTTGAATAATAAATTTATTTATTTATTTCTAGGAAGATTTACGACAAATAACATCTATAGTTAAGATTAATAAATAGACATATGCTATTAACAAATTCTCACAATTATAAAATGAACGATTGATGAATGATGAATGATTAAATGAATTAATAGTATAATGTATAATTTTGACAAATGCTTTGTCTGTTTGTGTACATAGACACAGACACACAGAGCTTAAAGCAAGTTCAGCATCAGTGAAAGACTCATTTGAAAGACCCTATGTCATAGGAAGGAGAAGAACATATGATGGTAGACTTTTCCATCTATCGCGGGGGTGCGACAAAAAAACGAGTCACTAAATTTATTTGGCCTCGATTAATTAATTGTATAGATTGTAAGAAACAGCTAGTTCACATGTTACCAAAATGCTCACAATATTCATATATTCAAATCAGTTGGGGATTTAATTGACGTTATTTGGGCACCCCAACGTTGAATGGTTATTAAGTGACAATGGTGCTATTAAATTGAATTGTTACTAACATGAGATGCATCACAATGAGTGATGGCATACGGGTTGGTTAGGTTAGGGTATCGTAGTCACAGCTGTTCTTAATCTGTCTCCTGACCTGACTGATTTCGGCCACAGCGACTGTATGCACTAGTTAGGCATATCTTCTTAGGTGGGCTTCGCGGCTCCGCCCTTAAACGTGCTCTTAATTGGCTAACATACCAAATTTTATTGGAGAAGTTACGAGCTCATTTTGGGCATGTCAGTACCCCGACAACGTAATGGTAGGTGATGAATGAATGAATTAGTGAATTACTTTGTTGAAACGGAGCGTTGCGAAGATCGGGGGCAGTATAGGAAACGGGATAATCTGAAGGCCAGACCACCAGCGACCATCACCTACCATGTAGACTTACCAGGCTTATAATAATATGTAGGGTAGTGGAACCAGTGATCGACCCTTGTCCTTTTGATTATTAGACATAGGGGTCAGCAACTGTGATTTTTGACTTTAGCGCCAATAAAATACAGATCACCTAGTTCCTAGCAGTCATCCAGTAAAATTTCAATTAAATTCTATATTAGTTTTTGGCGACGAAAACTGGTGTCGAGCATGCTGCTTATTGTTTTGAACACTTGTTTGTACTATCAGGTGGTATATTTAAAGACTATCATGTTCAATAACTTTAGTGAAATTATTTACGAGATTATTGCCATGTTTTTGTTGTTTATATTTGATGATAAAGAACTAAGGTGCCGTTTCGCCTTTCTGGGTGCCTTACTTAGTGCCAGTTTCATTCGCCATTCAATCACCTAAACGAAAACGAATATTTCTATTTGCATCAAGGGATCTACATTTTGTTTCAACTTGAACATAAAACCGGCCAAGTGCGTGTCGGGCCACGCGCAGTGTAGAGTTCCGTAGCCCATCTCAATAATGGGCTTTTGTGAACATTTGTTTAACGATGGCTCATATACTTAAGTGTAGATATTACCGGTTTCACACACCTGACAACGTTATTTAAGTAGTTCCCAATGAGGAATTTGTACTGCACCAAGTACATTTCATAAGTTGGTCTACTGTTACTCGTAAACTTGTAAAGTCTATTTAGCTGTGATGGTTTTCCTCTTAACTTCGTCATATATACAACTACCGTGAATTTTTTCACGTTTCCAAAGACAACCATTTGTCTGGCGGGGGGCGGGGGGGGGGGACTAAAATTACATCCCCCCTTCACGTGTAGGGGAGGTTACCTAAAAAAAAATATTTTTAAAAATTTTACTTCACCACTTTGTCGGCGTGACAATTATATGTATATCCATGCCAAATTACAGCTTTCTAGTACTAAGAGTCTATGAGCTAGACTGGGGACTGACAGACAGACGGACATGGCGAAACTATAAGGGTTCCTTGTTGACTACGGAACCCTAAATAGAGGTTTTTTTTATCTATAACATTTTGCTATATAGACATTACAGTAACGACTCAGTGCACTCATATTTCAATAGTTTGAGTAATAGCAAATAATAATAATAATAGTAATACCAACTCATAGCCAACGTAACAATAACTATTCCACGATTCTAGATCTCCAAATAACTAAACCCGGTACACTATTTCTATATAACAATTCTAATAAAACAACACTTTTTAGTTTTACAACCTAATGCACGCACGCGTGATGTAACAAATTTTAATATTCGAGCCATTTATTTATAGAGCGCACGAGATTCCCACGAATGTTTTTACTGTGGTTTTTATTACTACCTAGGTAGTAGACATACCTGTTATATACCTGTATATATAACGAGCAGATGATAAAATAGGAAGCGCAGTAAGTAAATCCTGCATTATATTTGAAATTTATTATTTTTATTGGATCGTTTGATTGTTTGTTTTCCTATATCAAAATTGTAGAAAGATTTTTCTTCCAGGTATTCGAGTCGCATAGTTCGCGTCATTTAAGAGCGGAAACAATTCCTAGGTAGGCACCTAATTATTGAATTGTAAATCAAAATATGGTTTTGCTTTAATAAAATAAACCTTGTATCAATAACCCTGACAATAACCCTCGCGCGCTTTTGCAGGCAATATAATAAAGTAAGCAAAGAGCTATATTCCACCAGAGCCTCAATATGTTTGTTAAGAAAGTATGAAGTGAAGAGGACATTAGAATTAATACCTATCTACATATTTTTATAATTAAGTATACGTTTATTTTTTTGTATTTTTATTTAGCTGTTTTTATCTATTATATCTTTTACCTAAAGCTTTGTATTTTTGTATGTTTGTAACGAATAGACTCAAAAACTTCTGGACCGATTTAAAAATTCTTTCACCATTAGAATGCTACCTTTGCGCTGAGTAACATAGGCTACATTAAAAAAAATGTCCACCCACTTTACTTGCTTTTTGAGTTTATTCATTACAAACATATATAAATACAAAGCTTTCCTTAGTTGTAATAGAGGTACAAATTAATACGTTTATTTAATTGTACTGTTGTATTTTTTTCTTCTCCTTTTTACATATAGTTATATATTTACAAACAAAGACAATTACAAAATAAAAATTAAACTTATAAAAAACAATAAACTATAACTACTACTAACTATAAATAAAAAAATTGTCCCAAATCATCCCCATCAGGCAGAGTGCCCAGTAAGCTAGCAGCATTGCCACGTTGGATAGCAATGCCTATACGTTGGCCCAAGTATGCTAGCTCTGGGGTCCCGGGTGGTTTCTACTCATTTTATAGAAATATCTTTAAAACTTTTGTGAGCACCCGGGCCCCATGAACCTAATGTCTCTACCCCAAACGGCTCAAATATGAGATCCTCAGTTAGATCCTCATACATTTTCGACGTTTGAGGTTTTCTGCATGATTTGCAGCCGAACAGAAGTGCTTGGAATGTGGGACGGTGCAAGCGTTTTTTTTTTTGGAGAGAGATTGCTGATTGCCACTGCGGCATTTTCAGCTTCACCGGGCTTTTTTGGGGGCGGCGAGGAACGTAAAGGGTCCCTCAAGCCGTGTGAAACGAATCACCTTCAGAGGTTATCTAGAGGGAACGGCATCGCGCACAAGTGCGCGTCCCCGTGCCCTACTAGATTCTCCGAAGGGTTCGGATCGGATCGGCGGTGTAAGCGTGTCGACACAAGTTGCATCCCATACCAGAGCCCGTCCCAACCTCCAAGGAACTATGGTCATGCCGTCCGGTCTTTTGCCGTCATCACGAGCTAGACCGGAGGGTTCGAGTACCGCTGGTACTACAGCGGTGACAAGAGCCCGTCAAATGATGTCATTCAGGTTATGATGACGAGCAAAACGACCAGGACTTCTAGTACAGGACAGCCCGTGGTTACCGAGGCTACCCACGGGCGCGCCGCAACGACATTGATGAGGGACGATACTGGGGGTATCAAGACGCGAGGCAGTGGCAAGGCGAAAAGTACTGCGGTCCAGCAGAGTACCTGTATTTGGAGGAGAGAGGGCAACCAAAGACCTGCCTCCCATTGCCCTACAGCTAAGAGGCGGACGCACTCTGCAGGGCTAGAAGACGGGTTCCAGTATCGTGTTGATTAGTGGTTGAGTAGCATGGACCGAAGACAAGAACGCCGGAAAGGACACGTCAGAAGTTTTACGGATACCCAAGCCACCGAACCTAATAGTGAGTTTTGCTTGGGTCCAAGAGCGGTCACTAAAGTTGATATTGAAAATGCGTGTAAGCGTATGTTTTATGGTGCCATCTAAACTGTTGAGAAGATCCGGAAATTTCCAGAGCTGACAACACCGCAAGACATACGTGAACTTTGGAACAAATAAAGAATAACGTGACAAAGTGAAGGTCATGTGACAATTTATTTTAAAAAGGCGATCGAACGTATCAAAAAAGTTTTGTAAAATTGCAGTTATTAAATCTGGGAGGGAATCGTCTAGAATAAGGGCCCCAAGATGCGAAGAGATCTTTTATCGATCACATTAAGTTGAGGTGCCACTTCTCTGAAGCTAGAAATAATGGCGTCCCTATCCACGCAACTGTCCGACAGATAAAGCTCGCTCTTACCGAAATTAAGCTCCAAGCCTATGGCTCGGAAATCGCGAACTAGAGTTAAAAAGTCTGAAAGTACAGTTGACGCGTCACCTCCTAGGGTTCCATCATCCAGATACCAAACGTTAAATTTGGGCGGGTCGACGACCTTACGTAAAGTGGCCTAAGCTTACGCTTACGTACCTACTTTTTATGCTTATTTACAGATTTTTTTAAATAATTTATTTGTAATAAGTATAAGCAATATGACAGCTACTATGAATATGGCGCGAATGCAAATCATCATATTGTATAGAATTTTCTTTATGGATTTCAGCAAAGAGAATTTAACACTATGGGATGACAAAATAAACTGTAAAAAGCGCAGGTCTGCGCACAAACCACGAATTTGCTTCGTGGGCAGTGGCACTAACACACACGCGCCCATGCTCCCTAGGTAAAACACTACCCCACTTATACAGAGGACTGGCGATGATAAACTTTTATTGTAATTTATTTATTTAGGAGAAACACATAGCAGTAGCACCCAACAGCTGTCAGTGTCTCTTTTCTTTTCTTTTTTTCTTATTGTATTGTATGATTTGTACCTTGTACTGTGCCAAAGATAATAAACCCTAATTTCCGTTACCGCGAATCTAATGACCGTCACGCCCAAAAAGGTACAGATTTGTAAAAAAAGAAGTCCTAGAATGTACCTAAGCTTAATACAAACCGCGCTCGAGCAACGCAGACATTGGATCCTCCACGGACACGGGCACGTTTGTGGTATAAGCTACTAGGCTACTATTTTACACAATGACTAGTTAAACGTACACTCACCTATTGATAGTGATGGCGACCATAGACAGCAGCGACACCGCCTCGTTCCCGTAGAAGACGAACGCAAACATCTGGCACAGCGTCTCGCCCAGGGTCCACTGCTGGTGGATGAACCGGCTGGCCGTGAGCGGCAGGTTGATGCCGCAGAACAGCAGGTCGGAGACGCACAGAGAGAGGACGAACATCGTGGTCACGTGGCCTCGTAGCTTTGGGTGCATTAGGAGGGCCACCGTGGTGATCAGGTTACCTGGGCAGGGAGAGATCATGGTTTGGAATATTACAAAATGT
Source organism: Eudonia truncicolella (assembly GCA_949315975.1). Lineage (NCBI taxonomy): Eukaryota > Metazoa > Arthropoda > Insecta > Lepidoptera > Crambidae > Eudonia > Eudonia truncicolella. The sequence continues at coordinate 1,481,359 of OX438837.1, read as the reverse complement.
AAAATTTTATTTTCGTTTGGACATTGGGTATTCGTTAGTTTCTTTTGACATTGTGTACTAACACATTTTTGATAATAAAATTTTTTTATGGAGTGACTTTTTTGCTTGGTTCTGACGGCATTTTCAGCTTCACCCAGCTTTTTTGGGGGCGGCGAAAAACTTATAGGGTTCCTCATGCCGTGTAAAACAAATCACCTTCGGAGTTTTTCTAGAGGGAACGGCATCACGTACTAGTGTGTGTCCCCGTGCCCTACTAGTTTCTCCGAGGGGTTCGGATAGGATCGGGGAACGGAACAAGTACAATATGTCGCATCCAGGTACATGTCTGTACCCTTGTTCTACGAGTACGGTGTCTTGGGCCTAAACTAGTGTGCATGTTTAGTGTACCTATTCTGTGTCAACAACAACCGCGTCTTAATTAGGCAATAATTAAATGGCAATAATTGCTTTATTTCCAGACTGTTGCCTATCATTTCACGACTAATCTTCTCTATGTTTGATTTCTGACACACTTTACTAATAAATGTGGGCATTGATCTTGATATTCATTAGTTTATTGTTGTTATCCATGACATTACATGTAGACAGTGAGTGAGTGAAAGTACCGGAGGCCCATCTCTCACCCCTTACCCCCTCCCAATTCCTACTCCCTCCTCAAGATCCAAGTCCTTCCTTAAGGCCGGCAATGCATCTGCGATTACTTTGGTTTTGCGGGTATCCATGGGCGGCGGTGATTACTTTCCATCAGGTGACCTGCCTGCTCGTTTGCCTCCTTTTAACATAAAAAAGAGCATCGGAACCGGTTTTATCCGGAACCGAAAGAACTGGGTAAAACCGGTTTTGAAAGTCACTGGAAGAACCGGTTCTTAAAGTAATAAAACCCGGGTTTTTCGGTTCTTTTCCAGATCAATTATAAAAGTACATACAACACAATATTCTTTAGGACATATACGTAAGTTGTAAGTACTTATATATCTATCTCTATTAAAACTATAGTTTCGTAAAATTTAATGTTGTATAATTTTTTCAATATTTTAAAATATTTTAGATGTTCAAGTTTTTAAAAAATATTGCTATTATTGTCAAGTTGTGTTGATTTTATATTTGTTAAATTAATGAATGACACACGTATGACACGTAGAATTCAATTATTATTATAAAGTACTGATTGTTACAAAAATACTGAATTACTTAGCGTTACATTTTTTAAAGCGTTATCTAAAAACCTGACAAATTTTTGAGTACCTATAATAAATAAATAATTATAGTGTTGCAACAAAATCTTTTATTTTAATGTCCCTTCATTGTCTTCTTGCTTGTTATACTACTATAAAATTTATCGATTCCTAAAAAAAAAACAAAAAAAAACGAAAAAACCGGGTACCCGGTTCTTGACAGCGATTGGAACCGAAAACCCGGTTCTGGAAAATAAGGACCGGTTCTTGATGCTCTAATTGCATATATTTGTTTTAACGTATTATAATATTACTATTTGCTACTATTATCTGTGGTGTTGTATTTTAATTAAACTATATTTACACGAAGTCTCAATTCAAGTTATCTTTTTATTTATGCTACAGCTCAGAATAAGATAATTATGTTTATACGTAAACACTAACTTTTAGCGGCTGCGCACATATTATTTTTAAGCCTGGCAATCACTTTGCAGCCGGTATCCACTTGCACTTAGTCAATGAACATTAATCTAGCGATGGGCCTCAATTAACCGATTACCACAATAGGCGACGATCCATTATTAGACCGGAGATCCATTAAGCGCCGCGCCGAAGGACTTATTGTGAGTACTTGTGCCCGTTACAAACATCGTCGCGTTGCACTTACATTGAGCCAGAGCTACAAGTTCGAGAGAAATAGGATTAAATGTTCAGTTTTTAGTTTTATAGCAGGTGGGATCATCTGGCAATGATCAGCAATCACCGCCACCCGAGGACATCAGAGGCAACAGAGATCTTCTTTACCCTGCTATAATGTCGATATAGTACAATATAGACATAAGGATTTACAACAGGAACCACCCTTGACCACTATAAGTCTTGCTGCCATAACAACAACATTGTTACCAGTGTTGTTGTATAGTCAGTAGGTAAGATTGCTAGTTCCTCAGAAGGTGATAGTTGGTAAAGATATTTTGATACCTCACGTTCAGGGAGCTGTCTGAAAACCAGCGCTTCTGCGGCATTCTGTGTATTGCCACAAAAACTTTGCACATCATAGTTATTTTTCTTATTTCTGCTCTCTTTTATTTTTATTTTTTTTTGTGATTGTGTTAGTAGTTTTATGATGTTCTTTTTTTGTTATTTTATTTTTTCTCATCTGTTTGTATTTGTTTTTGTACCGGTCAATAAATGTTTCTTAATCTTATTCTTGTATGTTGGCCTCATTATCGGTCGTTTCGTTATTTACCGTCAGCTGATATGAAACCTTCGCTTTACCGTTGCGAAATACAAAACTGAAGTATAAGTTATACTTAGTTAGATTTTTTAACGTCATATGATAAGTTGAGCATATTGGGTACGCAAAAAAGCTAGTATTTAAGTAGCAGTGTTCCTGAATCCTGTTAGATCCGGCTAGTCACGACTCACGACGTCACACCCTCGAAACCGAGCGAGCAGGTCAACACCAGTCACATAAACACTGCCGTTGTTTGTCGCTCCACAAACGACTGGATACACAGCCAAAAAACATTTATAGTGCTCTTAACCACGGGCTACTGTCGCAATTGCTCGCTAGATGAAAGAAAACGAACTGTTTAACCTATATTCGATTGCAAAAATAAAAAAGCAAAAACCCTTTTCTATTACACTGCTAGACAAAGGCCTCCATCATTGAAATCAAGTCATCACTACAAGTGATGGGCAATGGCTTAATCACCACGCTTGCCAAATGCAGGTTGGTGATCAGTGATCACATAACCGGGCTATGCATCAAAATCCGAAACACACTTTGCCCGACCTGGGATTTGAATGAATAAATTTTATACCAGGTACCTTAGGCCGAGACAAAAATAAAAAAAGTCCCAATATCGACCCTTGTGGTACACTTTATTTTATTTTCCTTTAGCTGGTATCAATTAACACTTTACTAGCGATCATCCGCGGTAGCGTAAACTTCCATACTCCATGATCCCGAAAGAATTTCGGAAAATTTCTTCTTATCTCTTGTCTACATCAAAAAGAGAATTTCTGTGCAAAATTTTAGCTTTCTAGGTCCAAGGGCTTGAGCTGGCCGTTGAAGAGTCAGTTAGTTGAGACTTGAGTCAGGACTTTTCTTATTGCACCTTGTTTGCATACAGTAGCGGGTGTAGCAAAAACTTCTATGGAAATCGTAATGTACAAATAGTTCGTGGTAATATCATAAATTAAATGGAATGACGTCTGCCAGCTCTTAGTTTTATTTCGGCTTTTCCGGCGCTTTCAAACTCACATTCAATTCGAAAACTTTTCGTGGTAGTGGTACAGTATAATCCGACAAAAAACTTTTGTATGTAATCTGAAAACAAAAGCTAGTTCTTATTTTTCTTTCGTTATTTTGAGTAAGTAAGTAACTGATGTTAGGACCAAAACGCCCTTCATCCGGATCTCAATTCTAAGGATCTGGCATCCTTATCTCTGATTGTTGAAACAACCGTTGTCCAGTAAACTATGCTGCCTATGCTATCAGAAAAATTAGACAATTAACAGACGTTGAAACTGCTAGAACAATTTACTTTAGCTATTTTCATAGTGTCATGTCATGTGTGACTGTCCTTAATATTTTGTGTTTTTATTTGTGATGGAAAGTGTCCTTTTATGAAGAGGCAATTTTCAAATTTTTGACGCTGTAAGGGAGAAAAGAACTTGACTCTTGCTGAGGTTCTTGCCGGTTCTTGTCAGTACAAGGTCTACCGCCCAGAGTAGACTTACGAACCGATGGCATATTGACGTTCATAAGAGCTATTTGTAGCCTAAACTGAATAAATAATTTTGAATTTTGAACAATGCTGCTGACAATGACAATATGGTGATAAGGCGACAGACTTAGATAAGATTATGTTAGCTAGACAAGCGGGGTTCAACCAACCCCAACCACCATCAATATTAATACCCTCGATGACAATTGAACACAAGATCAGCTCTTAACTACAAAACTAAAGAGATATATGCAAAACAATGATATGCAAATTCAACGTTGACGCGTATACTACACATTTGAATGACTCTTTTTCGAATTAAACTCGCTTTTAATTCTACATATTATTTTATCCTGACGTCGAACCCGTTACTGCCACGTCACAGGAAGACAAGTTAAATTCTTAAAATTTGCTTCAGTTCAATATGCAACAATCACAATAAAGAGGCACGAGGGAACCGAATGATCATCAATTAGCGGGCGTTTATTAAACTGTTGACAGATAAGAATGATCAAATATTGAGGCTGTCTGATTCCGATTACAAACATAGTTGAGTACCGTTTAGATGCCATTTTGAGCCGAGCTCTGTGACCTGTTAGGTAGCGTATCATTAAAGAATCCCCAATCATTAATACCGCAATTCTTTCCGAATGCAAAAATATACTTATGGGCATCTTTGTTAGATTTCATGAACGTGTCCTTAATGTCATTCCCGTTTTCATTAATTAACGACCCTTAGGTCGTAGTAAGTAGGTCATTTCTAAGCTATCTTATGTGATGGTTGCCGGTGTAAATCCATCACCTAAGATGGTTTAGTTAGGGGCTAGGTAGTCTAGGTTAGGTACCTAGTACACCTTCGATCAATTATGTACTAGATTCCCGATGAGCGCTTAAAAAACGGTAGGTAGGCGACTTCGGGGCCACGGAGCCACAATGACGTTTGTGGCGATTACAGCAAATAATAAGTACAAATATTTTGCAGCCTTAATTAATCTTTATGCTCAAGATTTAAGTAAGCTGAAGTTGTTGATGCTATCCAAAGTTTTTTCAGATCTTGTTATTCGAACAAATAAGACCACTTTCGAGGTGCATTTTTGTTCCGGATCCTTTAACTAGTACATCAGGTCGTCGTCGGTAAAAACTTTTAATAGACCACAGTCGTCACTCGTCGCTGATTCCAGTTGAAACACATATTTAAATAAGTATGCAATTCTCTTAGCTTTAAACTATTGCTCCACAGACTATATGGCATTTGTATTGCTTTTAGCTACACTGGCTGTTTGATTTCATCTCCCCGGGTGGGAGAAGTATTCTGGAGTTGAAGATTATTTATGGTGTAGATCTAGTTATCTTATTTTGCAAAATATACACATAGGGTAAAGCCACCAAAGAGCACTCTAGTGTGTTGGTAGTCCAAAAAGTAACCCAGTGCTACTAACTGAATAATATTAAATCTGTTAGCAACTACTTGCCTGTGACATAATTTAATAATACTATTAATTTGTGTTTGCCAATAGGAAAAATAGGTACGTACTCTTTGATAGTGCGTACTCCTTTGTGGCTTTACCATAATGATGTTGTTGGCAAAGGTCGCCGTCCAGTCGTAGCATTCCCATTTGCCAGCCATTTTAAAAGGCACAAACGTATTGCGCAGTTTTTACTCATTATTGTTTATCTTAATGATTTATTCTTCGGGTTAAAACGCCCGCCCGGATGCAATATTTCATCGACCGCGTCATGTTTCAAATAAAAACAATAAAAACAACACATCTAATATATGTTGAACAACATTTAACTTCTGTAGAATCTTTAAAATAAAAAATATCAATGAATGCTACGAGGGGAGGTCAATAAGTTCGCGGAATGAGAGAGAAGGAGGTTGAAATTAAACACCAAATTATTTTTCCTTTTCAATATATTCTCCTTTAACCCTAATACATTTTTCGGATCTCTCAAATAGCTTGTTTATACCATCGAAAAAAAATGATTTGTCTTTGGTGTCAAAATAGGCCGAAATTGCCGACTTGACTTCTTCATCGTCGTCAAATTTCTTTCCACGCAGCTCTTTCTTCATTTTTGGAAATAAATAATAGTCACTGGGGGCCAAGTCTGGACTGTATGGTGGGTGGTTTAATTTTTCAAAGCCGCATCGGTGAATAGCAGCCGTCGCAACATGGCACGTGTGGACGGGTGCATTGTCGTGCAAAAGGAGCACACCTTTTGACAGTTTTCCTCTTCTTATACTTGATTCGGATACTCCAACCATTGCTGCAAGTTGCTTCTTCTTCAGTCGGGCATCTTCCAATACAAGTTTTTCTACTTTTTCGACGATTTCCGGTGTGGTGGCCTCAATTGGCCGTCCGGAGCGGGGGTCGTCTTCAATGGACTCCCTTCCTTGTTTGAAAAGACCATGCCACTTGTAAACCATGGTTTTACCAGGGGCAGAGTCGGCGTAAACCGCTAACAGCTCTTGAAAAATCGTCTGAGCGGATTTTCCTTGCTTGGTAAGGAACTTAATAACGGCACGGTGTTCAATTTTCTCCATACTGGCTGACTTCTTCCCGATTTAGTTGTTTGCAGGTCGATAACTCAAAAGTTAATGACCCGATTAGGTTCAAACTTGGTATATATACTCTTAATGAGGTGCTTAACTGGTGCCTACCTGGACGAGTAAATTTATCCCCACCAACCCCTCCATTCCGCGAACTTATTGACCTCCCCTCGTAAGTGCCTATTACAAGTATGTAGGTAGGGTAAAAGTACCGGTTTGCCGGCCCGTACTCTTTTTCGGTCACTTCGCACATTATTTTGAATAATAAAAGTAAAATGGACTATTATTTTAAAATTTGCGGGTCATTCGATCTGGACGCTTTTAACGATTCATTATCCGGCAGCATATCTTTGAAGATAATTATTTGTGCTCTCAGTCGTCATTTTAAAATTTGGTGTACGAACGCATGCAAAATTTTACAATAAAAAGAGCAGCAGACCAATTATCAAAAAATATTTTTTAAATGTTACTGTTGGTTAATTGGCGATTGCTTTGGTTTGTGCGTATTTAACATGTTGAATTTTTATATTCAAGCGCCAAAACGCATTGAACTTTCATAATTTGAGATATTTTGGGTGGCCGGTGAACACGTTAGCGATTTAGTTCATAATCTAGTAAGCGACCGGGAGGCCGCAAACTGGTTTTATTAATCGCATTTTTCTTTGGTATTATTTCGGAAAACTTAAACTCACCAACATAGGTCCCATTGTATTTATGAAGAACTAGATTTTTGTAAAATTACAATTAGAGTCCGGCCGCCAATATGCCTTACATTTTCAAAGATTCAGAAATATAATATAATATATTTTAACGGCCGATAACTAATCAAAATTAAAGCTGTTTCCGGCCAACCCTGCCATAGGGTATAAAAACGGCCGATAACTAGTAATATTTGACTAGTGACCGGTCTTTTCATAAATTGATTAATTATAATCATTGATATACTTAGTTATCGTCTACCGTGGACCGGTTATCGGCCACACAATTCACAAGAGAAAATGACTTTTATTTAAGAGCGAATAACGTTGATAATAAGTACTGTTGATTCTGACACATAAATCCAAACTCAACTTTGAAAATGCGTCTTTTTAGTTTAGGCCGAGAACTGATATTTTGCTATTTTGACGATTATATATTTTTTGTAAATTATAGCTTAAAGATACGTCTAGAAACGTTAAATTTCATGATACTAGACTATTGTAGGAAGACATAAGAACTTTTTGCAAATTGGTATTGGTATTAGGTTGGTATTAGTGAAATATAACAAAAATCAACACTGAAGTCAACAATTCGCTTAAGTGGCCGCAAACTGGTATGTTTACCCTAGGTACCTAGGTACTTATACTATTTACTAATACCTCACTTCGTAGCTAAAGACTTTAGCAATCTTTGAATTGAATTGTGAATGAATTTTATTAACTTTGTGAACTTTATTTAAAAGTGATTTTTTAATAAACAAGGAATTTGAGTTGATCTTAGTTTTGCCAAAATCTTTTGGGTAATTGATTATAAAAAACCTACTTCACAGAAATCTGTGTTTCCAACATTAAGGTTTAGATATAGTTAACGTTTATTTATATAGGTACCTACCTATGTAGTTTGTATTTACTTTCGTATTGTAATATCCGCAATTGCTCGCCACAATTAATATTCCACCTTAATTGTCAAACATAGATTGTACAGACGCCTGCACATCGACCTATCCAAAACAGTCAAATTTCTTCAATACATTTTCAACCATATATTTCTTAGAAATAAAGTTCAAAGTCTATTGAGGAAATTTGACAGTTTGTGGTAGGTTGATGTGCAGGCGTGTATATTTATAATAACAGAATAAACGCAAATGGCCACAACGGCACATGTGTCGCCCCTGGGACCGCGCGCCAATCGTCACCGGCCACAGGCTGGATAGATTGATTGATATTGTGCCGGCCGGGCGGCCCTTTGCGGTGTTAGCACAACTTTATTTTGCTATTGTAGATAAATCGATAGTCAAACCATACCCAAACGTATCTTTTTAAATAGTAACTGATGTGATGACCATTCCCTTTTTTAACTAGGCATGTCTACCGCTAAGCAGCATTGTCAATCTTATACTTATTGGGTCTTACAAAGAATAAGGTCGGGATAGTTATTACGTATTTTGTTCCCGTCATGTAAACGTCATTTCAAATTAAAGTAAAAGAGACAAAACATGACTTCTTGGCGGGAAAGTGAAGAGTCATGTCTGCGGTTTTGTTTTATTTTCTAAAATTTGTGTTATGTCGAATATTAATGTGAAATAATGGTGGATTATTAACCGTTAAGTGTTCGTAAGTGTGCATGAGTGTTGGCAAATGAAACAAAACTGTGCAACTTTACTTTTCAAATTCTCTCAAGAAGTCCGCCGAGGAATTAGTAAAGCCCCACATCTTTACTGAGATACTCGAGGGGTTGGGGTGTATATCATTTCTCATTTTTATTATCATTCATCATCATACTGACTGGAAGGAAATATTGTATATTTATGTATTACTTGTAAGAAAAATTACTTTGACACTGGCTAAATGTGCTAATCGCACGAAGCCATCAACTAAAAGAAAGAAAGAAAGAAACAAAACATGGAATAACTATTCGGAAAGAACAACTTAATTCAATGTAAAAAAAAGGTATAAGTATTTACATTAAAGAAAATTGTAATTATTATCCAGTTTAGTAATAGTGAATAGTTTTGAACAGAAAGTGGTTTGAATTTGAAATCTTCAATTGTCTTAAAATCATGTCCACAATACAAGACTATTTTGATTGAATAACTAGTTATGTTCCCCGTTTAGTGATACAAAATTCAAGCTATCTACCTGTTTTATAAATTAACAAAAAGATTGTAAATACTTTTTTGTTTAAACTTTTCATAGTTTTTTCTATAAACTGTCAACGTTCTTTTGTTCCTTCCCAATTGTCTCCTTTGAGCTGCTATTTGAATCGGTATATTTTATTTATTATTTTACTTTGCTTTACTTTATTCTTAGTTAAACAGTCTTCTTTTCTATTCTTTATTCTTATTCGCTCTTATCTTCTTAATATCTAAAGACACTCGCAGCTTTGAAACGATATTTTATTGCGACGACAAAAGAATGAGTTGTTGCCAGGGTAGAATCATTAAAGATATGGGGGCGGGTTTCCCACGTAAATGTTTGTTGTGTCATGTGCCTTTCACACGGGGCGGTTAATTGCGTCCGCACGTGACAGACGAACGGACGGACGGACGGCCAATCCATCTAAATGGTGTTTGCATTGTTTATGCAATTACGAAATAGTTTTTAACACAACACTATGGTGCTTTAAATTCGAAATCACAAAATTAAAATTTTCCAGGCATTTCAAGTTCAAGGTCATAGGTGGGTCGAATGGCTGAAAATCATAGAATAAGTAGGCCACAAAGATATAGCATAATGTAAAAAAAAACTTGCATGCAGGTGCAGCCCGCATTCTTTAAAAAAAACAGAATCTATGAAAAATTGAAACGAACTTTAAAAATAAATGCAGATCGTGCTCAGTGGCGTGTACTTGGAGAGGCCTATGTCCAGCAGTGGACTAGTATAGGCTGATGATGATGATGTGATGATAATTAATACGAGAATACATTAGACACGATTTACTAACAAATAATAAACTCGATAGCACACTATAATTAGCACACATCTTAATGCTCCATGCTTTCTTAATGCGATACACCATCAACACATGAGTGCGGGCGAAGGCGCTGAATGGGCCCTTTGTGGGAAGGGCAACAGCCCCGATTAGAATGGCCCTTTTTATGTGGCTGCGATAAAATTAAGGCACAAGGGAGACCTTTCATGATCACGAGTGGCCACAATCTGATTGGTCGTATGCCCTTTGATGGAAAATTATGTGTTATATTAATAAATGTGCTTTGGTTGGACGACCGAGACATATCAATGGGGATATAGGAATCAAGATCAAACTGATATGTTTAGTCACGAAATGGAGTCACAGACAACAAAATAACTACCCTTGAATGAGACTTGTCGGAAGGATAACGTAAGTATTAATTGGAAATTGAAACTTTTACCTGATGTAAATTTGTTAACTTAGTTTTTTTTTTATTTTGTGATATTTTTTTTAATTTACATTCTGTGGTTGTCTTCTATAATTTTGTGTTTATTTGTAATGGAAAGTGTCCTGCTATGATAGGGCATTTTCCAATATTTTTGACGCTGTAAGGGAGAAAAGAGCTGGACACTTGCTGAGTTTTCTTGCCGGTTCTTCTCAGTACAAGATCTCCCGCCCAGAGTAGACTTACGAACCGATGGCATAGTGACATTCACAAGAGCTACTTGTAGCCTAAACTGAATAAATGATTTTGAATTTTTTTTTTTAATTAGGTGTTATTGAAATAGAATATAATTTATTGCCAATACTGTGTACAAATTGTTCAGATGATGATATTGAACCTACTACCACTTCAAAACAGATTGTTTAGAGCACATAGTAGTAGTATAGTAAATATTTATATAGATAAATAAAAATATTATAATATTGTATTAAATATATTTTTTTAAATAAAATATTATTAAGTGGGTACTACTTATGTACAAAATAATGATTCGGAAAAAGTTTATCTTTTTACACCTTCTGAAGTACCTGAGCTATCAGTTACAGTCAGTATATAGTATATCTACTACTTACACTAAAATTATTGTTAATCTGGGAATAAGCCCGATAATCAGGTCGATCCTGATCTACGGCTGCGAAGCTTGGACTCTGACTGTTAAGGAAGAAAGTAGACTATTAGTGGCGGAAAGGAAGATCTTACGGAAGATTCTTGGACCAACCAAAGGAGAAGACGGCCAATGGAGGAGAAGGAAGATACTTGGAGATCGAAGCCCTAGTGTCCGAGCCCAACATTATCGGAGAAATAAAGTCTGCCAGACTCCGATGGCTTGGGCATGTGGAGAGAATGGAGGAGGATCAGTAGTGAAGAAAGTCTACCTACATGGGACGACGACGTCTGGTTGGGCGTCCCAGGTACCGCTGGAGTGGCGAAAGAAGTGGAGAAGGACCTACTTGGGCTCCAAATCGACAACTGGTCTGAGATGGCCCAAATTAGGGAAGAATGGCGTCTTGTTGTGTCGGAGGCCAAGATACACTACGGGTCGCTGAGCCATCGGAGTAAGGAAGTAGTAGGGAATAAGCCCAGCAGTGGTACGTTTATACGTAGGACATTATCATCAAACGGTTAGAATGGTAGCCGGAAAAATAAGTTATTTTATTACCACAACCAAAAATACTACATTAGTACCGTCCTTCAATTATTTTTTATGAAACGTGAAGAAAGTTTTCTACTATCGTGTGCCTGCGACTTCCGCTCAGAGTTGACCTTCTGTTTGCGTATCTATTCAGTATTCGGATTGGGAAGCAAGCACAGACCCCAGAGAGCCAAGTGTGAGTTATTTTTGACATTTGATCACGTTAACGAAAACGAGAACCTGGCGAAATACGAGAAAAAATAAAGTTTTGCCATACAAACTTTATTTTTTCTCGTATCAAATGAATACGGATAGTACCTAAACAAAATTTACACTAGGCACTCAGTTCGTCGTCGTCGCAGTACGACTGTCGCCACATGCCGGTGCTAAGTGGACGATTATCGGCCACTTTCTAATCTCATCGCCTCAAATATGTCACGTCGAAGCTACCGAAATATTTTGCTTTTAAAGAATTGTACCTAGTTAATTATTAAAATATTCTAGTGGTTAGTCTTAATCAGATCCGTGCGAGTAATGAGTTAGGGCTGATTTTTTCAAATTCATTGAGTAATTTTGACACAATGACAATGTTATTTGTTGGTTACGATAAAACCATCCATAAAACTTATCCGAGAATTGAAAAAAAATAATTATGGAATGCAAGTACTTAAATATCAAAGCTTGAATTATGAGTGGCAGTAATAAGAAAACCTCAGGATAGTTGAAAATAAGATTTTACTTCTTTTAAATTACAATTTTTTGGAGAGAGTTTGCTAGGCCTTCTTAGGGGGCGGCCGGCGAGAAGCTTATAGGGTTCCTCAAGCCGTGTAAAACACGAAACGAAACGAAACACCGTCAAAGGGTTCCATCACGCAGGCGTGGCCCCTTTAACCACTAGATTCTCCGAGAGGTACGGATCGGATTCGGTTTGAAATTTTTGTATAGGTACGTGTTGCGTTCACGTAAACATTACAAAAAAAGACAAACTAAGTTATTCGCTTATCGATGTCCGATGAGAGTAAATAAATAAACAAAACAATAACATAGCATGCGCACTTCATAGTATGAATGTTTGGACAGTGCACATCGCCGAGCCATCAGTAATGTACACAGATATTCATCGCCTTCCCCGAATAGAGGACGGGACACTATAAACACCATATCCATAAACAATTGCAAACATCAAGGGAAATCGATCGCGCGTATTAAGTTCAAAGTCCAGTTAAGATTAGGGACGAGTAAAGTCGATACTGGAGATTAATCGAAATAAACTAATTCCGTGTGTTGATAGAAATTAGCAAAATTATAATTATGTTTTTTTTTGTTTATTTAAGGTCGCTTTTTAACATCTAGGGTCATCAGCGACCACAATGGGTAATTACACTAATTTATAAACATTAATCATTTTGATGAACTCAAGAGTTCGATTACAACCATCGTGACTTAAACAATATTTTTTTATGAGCGTATAGTTACAAAAATAAACAGTATCAGGAAAATTATAACGTTATTCTAAGTAAGTACGTTTTTTTATCAAAAAAATGTAAATTAGCTGATATTAATGCAGACATAATTTAGCAATTTTTAACCGACTTCAAAAAAAAGGAGGTTCTCAATTCGACTGTATTTTTTTTTTATGTTTGTTACCTCAGAACTTTCGACTGGGTGATCCGATTTTGATGATACTTTCTTTATTTGAAAGCTGGTGCTTCCCATGTAGTCCCATTAATTTGGACCAGTTTTGATGATGGAATCCTTAAGGAATTGAGGGAACTCCTCAAATATTGTAGGTACACATAGCGATTTTGGTATTTTCAGCAATAAGTCAAGCATTTGCATTCAGGAAGTATCACTTGATGAAGTAACTAATGAAAAAGACCACAGATTGCCACTGGAACTCCTCAATGATAAGTATTTCACGGGTGGCGATAAGATATCTCGATTAAGATAGTTAAGCGACTATAACGAAGCAAAAGAAGGCAGGCACCGGAACTCAGTTTTTGATTTCATAAGCAGTCAAAAATATTTTTTTATTTGTTTCTTTGTGAATTGCAAGTAAATATTTGGTATTTGCTTGTTTGTCATAACCTGTGTTCTGTTAGGTGTGAAGTTAAGTTTATGGCAGTCGCATAATTGTTAAGAATATAAGGTTGAGTATAATAAAGGTTAATTGCAAGTAAATTGAACAAACTAAAGTACGCAATTAATATTTTTTACATTTTAGTGCAGTTTTATGTTACACACATTGTTTAAATAGAAACTGCACGCGTTTTGGAGTCTGCTATTAAAAAGTTTACAATCGTGTTTCGGTGGTATGATTCTGACATTTTCCCCATTTACGTATAAAACTTATTTACAAAATCAGGCTACTTAGACTCACATAGCTTTCGTAATTTTGCTGTAAATATTAAAAAAAACTTTACAAACAAATATTATGAAAACAATGCGTAGTAGCACAGAGTAAATAATAGTAGTGTAGTAAGACTATTTCACCAAATGGCCGTCTAAAAACTTTATCGCGCACGTTTTTGATCTAATAAAGCACGTACGTGATGTGTTACAGACTTCCAGACCACGTGTCGACATGCATACATTCGATTTTATTATGAAGCTTTGAAATTTATGACTGTAAAAACCTCATTTCAATTAATTTTGTGGTTTTTCATGCTGCGCGTTGAAGAAACCTTAATAGAATTCAAACATATATATATTATATCAAAAGTTTCAAATGTCCTATATCCGGAAAGGTCCTGGGTTCAATTTCAAGGTTGTGCCAAGTGTGTTTCGAGTTTTTTCAATGCATGAACCGGGTTAGTGATCATTACCCGAATTTGGCTTGACTTAATTTGCACAGCAGGCACCCCGCTAAACACGACTTTAAAGTTTATACTGACACCCTTTACCAACCTAGCGGTTACAAAAGTAGTGTCAGATATCCATACGCAAACACATGGGACCATCTACGTAGGTCATAACGCCGGATCAGGACGCACCGAAGCGTACTCTTCATCCGGTACTTTTAAGACTAGTGTCTCGAGCGAGTTGCTCCGTGGACACGTATAGCCCACTACCTAATATCCAGATAGGTTACCGGAGCTGTAAGCTCGCTCACTTCTCGTTGCACCATAAGCACAACTCGCAGTTCCACTGCTCGGGTCGTCAACTCTAAAGCCGACTACCAAATGTCCTCTTTAGTGGCGGAGTTGTAAGCCCACTCACTTCTCAGTACCCATCCAGGCACCTCATCAGTTCCAAAAAACCTACGCGGCTGATTCAACCGGAGACTTTGCATCTAGCGGGCGCCTCTACTAGTTATCCAGACTAGTACCGGAGATGTTGGAAGCCTACTTAATGAAAACCACCGAGCAGAACAACCAACTATGGACAACTCCATGTGCCCCGCAGATCCTTTCGCTTCAGGCCCCACTTAGACCGCTACTCGGACCCGCTCAGACCTCAACCAGGCAGACGAACATTCCCACTTCTACAGCTAACCACATAGCCACCACGAGTCCAACCCATGTCCGGTACCTGCCGGAGACGCCCGCGAAAGCATAACCGGCAAGACAGCCGGACCTGTAGTTCCAACTGCCATACCCTATCTATCAGGGTCAGTAGATAGGGACAGCCGGCAGGCAGTGGGATATTATAGGCTATTAGTATGATGTAGAAAAAATGACTCACCGACAACTCCTACGACGCTGAAAATACAGGCGCAAGCTGCCGCCAATATCGTCGCTTCCCTCGGATAAAAAGTCGCATTTTGATTCACAATCAACAAACTAGCGTTAAGCTCCTCCATTTTGTTTTGAAGCACTATCGATACACTTTGTCACTGCACTATTTTCTTAACTTTTTAAACGATTTGAATTTGGAACTTTTTCTTGACATTTTATTTTTTAATATTCGTCCGACGTTTGGTTTTGTGCGCCATGTGGTTTCCTTTAGCGGGTGAAGCCGTCCGTGACTCGTGGCCTGCAACAAATTGAAGGATCGTGTTACATTTTTGTTTTGAGCACGTGTCCAACCATATGCATATGCTAAGTTCGCGTCGGCGAGCGGCTCAAGCCAAAAGTGTTGTCGACTTGATTATAGTTATATCACAGAATAACTAATTAGTATGTATTAAGCCTACATTTACATTCGAAAAGGCACACTAATCTGGTACAAGTGGTACACTTTTAAAATTCGACAAAAAAGACCAAGAACACTTCTAGCACCAAAGATATTATTATAAAGTAAAAAGGTAGATAGATAGGTACGTTACTATGCGCCCCGAAGTCTCCTTATTTTGTGCCGGAAGACACGCAGGACACAACTATTTTGATTAAGTTTTCGTTTCGTAACTAAAACAAACACTATAACTATTCTAATTACCAAATAAAGGTTTTTTTTATTTCTATTTCTATTTCACTAGCTGTCTTTTTCGTTCTTATTGCTTTATTAATGTTATCCCTTTTGAATCAATTGAAATAAATATAAGTTGATAATAAAAATGTGTATCTGTGCTGCCGCTGCGTTTCGAATTTCGAACGAAAAATTTCGGTTGTTTAGTATACACCGTATAATTATCATAACTTTATAATTTTATCATTGTCTATCACAAAAGTAACTTTAAATTTTAAACGTCTTACAAATAAACAGAAAATAAGCTTCGAATAGTTATTCCGTGTTTTGTCTCTTTTACTCTATTTTGAAATGACGGTATCAAAACACTGAATAACTATTCCGAACTTATTCTCTGTTTATTTGTAAGGCACTTAAACTTTAAGCTATGAGTTACCAATTTCAAACTTTCGAGTTATAAAATTAAATTTTGACGTTTCAAAGTATCGGGGTGCTCGATTTGATTTGGTTCCATGTTGTGTCCACGGACTTTTACCAAGTAAACATTAAACGCAGTGTTAGTAGTCATTGCTCAAAATGATTCATCAATTGTGTGTAGCTACGTTAACAGAGTTTATTATTATTGTAACACTTTATTGTTCTGTAACAGCAAATGATTTCAGATTACTACACAATAATACTTACAAAGACTGCGATAGATAATACTGTGAGATACCAAGCATACCTATTACCTAGTAATCATTCTCAAGAGAGGTATTTTTTAGTGAATATAATTTTTCTCTCGAATGCGCTTCTTTATGCATGTTTTCTATAAAAAAGTATACTTAACACATGTACAACGCAAAAAAAAAAATGTTATATTCATACAATAGACAACACAAGCTGATATCAGCAACACTACAATGTTATGGTTTCCAAAACGCAGAATTAACAAATTTCCTCGATAAAAAAAATTAATATGATAGATATAAAATGCCATGATATTTAGTAGCATACTTTGAATATACACGCAAAGGTTGCATAAATCATTTAATTTGGCAATAGACAATGCGTAGACCAAGTCATGAGTTACAAGACGTAAGTTAAAGATGGTGCTAACTGTATTCATTATTACTTTTAATAAAATACGGCGGATGCATCGGATGCTTGCAGGTTAATTAGTTTCACCCCAACGTTATGCTCATTTGTGATTTACGAGAGCATTTATTCAGTTTTTAGAACCACTTCTACTAAGACTGTAGTGTATGAGAAGGTGGAAATGGTGCGTGAAGGGGACGAGCATTTGCATGGATTTGCATCGATGGTGATTGGATAAAAATGGACTTTATCACTGATTATTATAGAGGCCATTTGATTGGTGTCTGTGGCTCCGGGCCAACGGCTTGTTGATCACACATGGATGGTTATGAGAGTATGATGCGGGAATGCTCTGCCTACTAACACAGTTAGGAAAGATTTACATGAAGTTGGTTAAGAATGACGTACACATCGAATAAAGATAAGTAACTATCTACTAAATTAATTTCACTAATCAGATCACACTAATATTATAAATGAGAAAGTTTCTGTGTATGTGTGTCTATTTGTTGCTTTTTCACGCTGCAACGTATGGATGGATTTGGATGAAATTCAGTATACAGATAGTTTATAACATAGGATAGTTTTCATCCTAATATTCCATAGAAACTGTCAAAGCGGTACGAAGTCCGCCGGGTCAGCTAGTGATATAATAAAACCATTATACCTACCTATATGTCATTCCAAAATATCCGCAAGTTACCGAACGATTCGATTGCGTGTAAATAAAATTAAGTTGGTACCTACCAATTAATTAATGTTAAATGATTTTATTAGTGATAATCTTGTAACCACAGACTTAAAAGCATATTAATGATAGTCCCGTCCCATTCAGTTTTGTTTAGAAACACAGAATAAGAAATAATAGATAATAGAAATGGAAAGGAATCCTTATTATTATCCTTAAGGGACAGTGATATACCTATAGGCTAATTACTTGACTAATTTCAGTACCTACCTATAAATACAGCTATCAAATATATGTGTGCAATGCAAGTCGTAACTAGAACACGAGCTATTTAGCAGCTGACTGTTACGCCATGTTACGCAGCATCGGGCTAAGTGCTCTCCACCTTGGATAGCTCGAATTGGTTCAACCAGAGCCCTGACTATGAGCTCTTATAGCAGTATTATTGCAGTTGTGGAAAAGAGACGCGTGTATATACGTCGCCACACGCGTCTCGTTTTCACAACTGCAATAATATTGCTTTATGAGCTCGTGGTTACCCCCCAGACCACGTCCGGTGGTTCGTTTGAAGTCTCAAAATATAGCAATGTATTAAACTTACTAGGTATTGCATATTTTTGAAATGTTAACAGTCCAAAAATTAAAGCTACAATAAAATTAACTGATAGTGTCTTTATTATTGTGGTATGACAATGAACCGGTTAAACTTAGGTAAATATTACACTTATATTTATATTTATTATTATATAATCATTTACTTGTTAATAGAATATTTACAAAGTAAATTAAACTACTTAAAACTAAACTCTTAAAAATCTAATTTAATACAATTTATATAAAAAAAAATCTCCATCAGGCAGACTACCCAGTAAGCTAGCTTTATTTTTATTTATTTGTATTCGTGACATGTTGCGGAATAAACAGGTGAAACGGAACAGAAGACGGTATTTGGGAAACGAACAGGCCGACAATTTAGCCAGAAAGGGAACAGAGGAAAGCTTGCTGGGACCGGAGCTCCGGCTGTCACAGTATCACAGCAGAAACCAACCGAAGATGGAGGTCCTCGACTGGCATGAGACAGTCGAAGATCTTCATCAAGGGAATGGACAAGAAAAAGACCAGCAAACTGACGGGACTCTCCAGAGAGAACATGAGGCTGGTCATAGAGATCATAACAGGACACTGTTGACTGAACAGATATCTGACAGAGACTGGAGTGAAAAACGAACCCATATGCCCGGAGTGCACGGAAAGTGAGGAGACCAGCCTCCACCTACTAGCTGAGTGCCATATGTACTCACTGATAAGATGGGAGCTCTGTGGGTCGGATACACTAGATATAGAGAACTTGAAGGATCTGAAGGTGGAGCAGATCGTAAGATTCACCAAAGAGACTAAAAGATTCGACGGGGCGCCGTGAAAGCTGGATAAACCCAAGCTCCCCCAAAGGGGAGAACGGGAAAAAGGATGAAGTGGCCCGCAGACAACGCGGGTGGATCGTCCGTTCGGCTGGCGACGTCCCCACGAGAAATAATAAAGACTGGTATTCATGGGATGGCAAAAGAAGTAAGCAAAAGATGGGGAGAATATCAGAAGAGATCTTGGTAAGCCACTCTTTACCTACGTTGGTATTTCATCATCGTCATCATTATCGGACCATCATAAGTCCTACTGCTGGGTTCATGAGTCACATGGGTAGATGAGGCGATAACCATCAGTACTATTATCTCTTGTGTTATATAATAACTTACCACGATATGGCCCAACACGGGTAACGGAGTTGGGTCATAAAACACCAGAAAGTGGCCCAATGACGGTTGGTGGGTTTCAACGACCGCGCTCTTACGACACCAACCGGGACCATACACTTAATTTATTCAGAAATAATTAATCTCGAACACATTCATAACTTTCGATAAAAATAAATTATCAAATATGAATGTTCATATTGAGTGTGCGAACGTTCTCATTTTTAATGATGTGAATTATTACTTTTTCCGGGTTGTTAAATGTCGTGAATAATTAATTGGAAAGTTGATAGATAATGATGACCTGATGCCGAAGGAAAAAGTGACACCAGGCAAACCGAAAACTATACCTAACTATGCATTTCTTGTTATGATTCCTACATGCAGGATAATTTTGTAATACATTTTTTTTTTTGAGAGAGATTGCTGATTGCCTCTACGGCATTTTCAGCTTCACCGGGCTTTTTTGGGGGCGGCGAGGAACGTAAAAGGTCCCTCAAGCCGTGTGAAACGAATCACCTTCGGTTATCTAGAGGGAACGGCATCGCGCACTAGTGCGCGTCCCCGTGCCCTACTAGATTCTCCGAAGGGTTTGGAGCGGATCGGGGAGCGGAGCAACTCGAGGGCGCCTCTAAAGGCACGGACCTCGGCTCGGGTTGACCGGGCCGTGGAGGAGAAGCCCCCAGGTACATGTCTGTACCTGGTGTAGAGCGAGTGTGAACCGGTTCTTCGTACCCTTGTTCTACGAGTACGGTGTCTTGGGCCTAAACTGGTGTGCATGTTTAGTGTATTCTGTAAATGTGTGCTGTCATTTAGAGGATCGGGCGGGGGGGTTTTGTAATACATACTTACTTTAAGTCTGTTTTAAATTCATGTTCGCACTATAAAGATCAAGTCTTGGAAGCTCTTTGATTTGGTTACCTTAAATAGGTTTAAATAGCAACATACCTTTTAGACCTATTAGTGCCTTACAAATAAACAAAGAATAAGTAAGGTCCGAATAGTTATTCCGTATTTTGTCTCTTTTACTCTAATTTGAAATGACGTTAACATGACAGGAACAAAACACGGAATAACTATTCAGACCTTATTCTTTGTTTATTTGTAAGGGGCTGTCTTTTGTTAGTTTTATAACTGTACTTAGTAAAATTCAAAATTCAAAATCATTTATTCAGTTTAGGCTACAAGTAGCTCTTGTGAATGTCACTATGCCATCGGTTCGTAAGTCTACTCTGGGCGGGAGACCTTACACTGAGAAGAACCGGCAAGGAGTACCTAGTAGGTAATGTAATTAATGTCTATGTATGGAAATGTGAAATATATTGCACAACTAATAATTTTTTCGCTAATTGCAGTTCTTTGTTGTTAACCTTTGTTCAAGTGATGAATTCTTCTCACCCACCGTACCTCGTGTCTATGGCACGACTTTCGTTGGCATTATGCAGTGTGCGGAGTTGCCTTTGAATACAAACTGCGCGTAAAACAGATGACGATCGCCCCTTAAGTGCTCGAGCCGTGGTATGATGACTTTGCGTCCTTATTAGAGCCAGGCATTCACGAACGAAGTTTCTCTTTTTATATCATTCGTATCGGAGGCAATAGACTTTAATTAGTAATTGTTTTATGGAATTCGACCCGTGGACCCGTTTTTTATTGATTTTCAACTTCAGCCGTGTCCTGTATTGGGTTATATTCCCAATCGGGCAAGGGTGGGTAAGTTGCTTCAGATTTTTTTAACGATAATACCCATCGTTAGTAGCAATGACTGAATTTAAATGATGAATATCCAAAGACATGGTATGTCTGTTGCTTCGGTTTTTAAAAATTACAAACAGAAATTAATACCTATTACCTATCTGGAAATACTTTTTCGGGCAAATTAATAGTTCTCATAAACTTAAGTATAGGTATATGGGTATATATAGGTATATTTAATAACTAGTTGTCGCGCCTACTTGTCGCCTACCGCGTCGACTTGTTCGCAAAGACTACACTATCCCACAGGAACCTGTTACCGTGATAAAAAGTATCCTATGTCCTAGTCCGGGTCATGGTCTGTCTATGTGCAAAGTTTCATCCAAATCCGTTCAGCCATTTTTACGTGATGTGCGGTTAAATAATTAGACAAACAGACAAAAATTCTAAAAACTGTTGGAACGTCTTCGATTATCGATTCTAAGTATCACCAGCCAACTCTTTTCGAATATCTTCCATGATAGACTTTCGACCCTCTTTAGCTTTATTATATGTACGTATAAAAGATAGAAGATAGAAGTTGTATAGATAGATATATAGGGTAAGACTACCTGCATCCAGCAGTCATCTCGTTAAGTTTCAATGAAAATCAATTTTATTTTTTGCCGACGAAAATTTTGTCGAACACTTGGCTGTGCTATTTACCCTATATATCTATGTATTTTCTATCTTCTATAATATAGACATAATCAGTTGTAGCAAAAGGCTGACCCCTATTTTTAATGGTTAATGGAAAAAATGTCGATGACTGGATCCTATCAAACAACTGTTGCCATTACACTAGGCCGTAAAAGCATTAAAAAAATTGATCTGTTAAATATTTTAGTGTTTTAAGAAAATTATGTAAGAGTAAATAAATGAAAATTTGAAACTTAAAAAGTATTTTAAAACGTTTTTGCAATTTTAGTATTATTCCTTTCTTTTCGGTTTAGTAGTTTTTGAGTTTATTCGTTGCAAACATACAAAAATACAAAGTTTTCCTCTTTATAATATTAGTATAGATATAATATAGACTATTCTTATTTTGAAATTCGGAAGTATTTCTAGGTTACCGGTTTAAAAATACGCTATTCACAAGTCAAAACATTACTAAATCAATCGTGTCTATCAGAATTCCCCTTTAATTGTTGATGGTTTGAAATATTATTCAATTAATTTCTTATCAGGGTTAGTATACCTATTTAGTACTGTCACAGAATAACTAAAGGTACAGACGCCTGCACACAACCTATCCAAAACTGTCAAATCATTTCAACACAATGTTAACCATGACTTAGGAATAAAGTTCAAAGTCTACTGAGGAAATTTGACAGTTTGTGGTGGGTTGATGTGCAGGCGTGTGTACTACGAACTATCGCCTCTGAGGATCGATTAGAAATTAAATGAAACGCTGATGATGATAAAACGCAAATGAAGGAGGAAATGAATGAGGACGAAGAAACTATGACTCCTTGGAAATTATGTTGTAGACGTAGATGATGTGCCACAATCATTATAAAACACCCAACGCTACTCCTATTTGTCAAAAAAAAAATTTGACTATTATAAAATATCATTATTACTTAGTCTTAAAAGTTGAATTAGTACACACGCCCGCACATCAACCTATCACAAACTGTCAAATTTCCTCAATAGACTTTGAACTTTAGTACTAAGCGATATAGTCGAAAATGTTTTGAAGAAATTTGAAAGTTTTGGATAGGTTGATGTGCAGGCGTCTGTACATTATTTTAGGTTAAGATTATGACACGATCAAATAAATCTTATAAACAAATATAAAAAAGACCTTACGTTACCAAATATCTTAAATCGTTTTTTGTATAAAAGCTTAAAAGTATTCTTATTACTTATAAGTTATAATAAACTATTACTAAATACCAAATATATAATCTATTTCTTTTATGTTGAAAAATAATAAAAATAAACAAATTAGCATAGCTTTTGCCCTATTTCTTGCTTTAAATTATTTAAAGATACATGGTATAGAAATTAAAGAAATCGCTTGTGTCCACACGTTATGAAAACTAATTTCTTAACATTCCAATGTGTGTGAGGTAGCTGTTATGTACTGTGTTGGTACTGCGCCATATTTCTGAAATTGGTGCGGTGGTGGTGATGACGCCATTCATTTGATAAAGCGTCGATACCAACGGCTTAATTAGTTAATATCCCCCTGTATTTGTTTTGCAATTTACTTTATTAGCCGCTGGTGGTAGGACGAACGGGTTCGTTGGCATTCGGTATGATAGAATAGAATAGAATAGAATGATTTATTAACCATATAACTCGGAACGTTATACAAGGCAAGTCCATGATACATCATTATAAATAACACTTTATTAAAAATACATTAAAACTAATTTAATAATTAACTAAATTATGAAAATTACTTAGCAGGTAACAATTGGCAAAATAAAAACATTAAAAATATAATCTATGTACCAAAGTGGATTATTGATCGGTAATAAAATAAAATTTTTTTTTACAATACAATACTTTAAATAATAATAGTAATACTATAAATAATTGGTGGTATCCATTGCAATTTAAAAAATAAATAAAGTAAAATGATAATTATATAAATCTATACTAACTTTCCTGATATAAGAACGAGGATTCGTTAAGACGCATAGCCGTGAACTCGTTAATTGAATAAAATGGGTGTGAAACAAAAAAATGCTTAATCTTATTTTTGAATTGATTTTGGTTAAGTTCAGTAATTGTTAATGGCAATTGATTGTACATAACTATTTTGTTGCATATTCCTTGTTTCCTTACCTTTGCCAGTCTCGTCCTAGGTTGGTATAATTTCTCCTTATTACGTAGGTTATAGCTGTGTATGTCCATTATTCTTGGCAGTGACTGTTTCTCTTTGTGTATTTCTACAAGGCTACTAAATATATACAATGAAATAACCGCCATAATTTTATTACTTACAAAATAGGCTTTAGCCGATGCACGCTTGCGAAGTCCGTTTATGATCCTGATTGATCTTTTCTGGCATTTAAGGATTCGATTTATGCCTGAAGCATTTCCCCAAACTGTCACAGCATAATTTATAAGGGAATGAATGTATGCAAAGTAAACTGAGACTAATGCCTTCTTGTCTATTAGAGGTTTAAGTTTAAATAGTGCGTAGTTTGATAATGAATGATTAACTGAAAATTATTATTTTTATTGTTTTATGCCTAATGGGGTAGCGCTTGGCCTACAGTGCCTACGTCTCACCTTCTGCTAGAGCGAGTTTTTTACGATTACGATATAGTAAATCGATTAATCGATTTGGCTTTATTTGTAGTGATGACTTGATTTCAATGATGGAGGCCTTTTGCCCAGCAGTAGGACAGTTTTAGGCTATTTACTTTACTTACTTTTACAATATCGAACACAAGGATTTGCATGGAAATAAATTACAAATTGTACAATACAAGTTAGCAGATACAACTCGCACTATGCACTTTGGTAAGTAATGACAACGCCAAAGATGAAACGCACTTTACAGGAAACTCTAAACGACTGAACTGGGGCACTGACTATCTTATCTTAAACTGTCAAAACACAACAACGCTACTAATGTTGTAGCGACACTTATATAAAATGGTGGTACTGTAGCTAGCCAATTGGAGAAAATGCATTATGGCATACCACTACACCCGGGGAGACGCAGAGGGTTATAGTCGAACAGAAAATTAAACAGAAAAACTCCCTGATTCTCCCCCCATGTAAGTAGAGGTATACCTACCTACAGTATGCATTTATTGAATTCCTACATCCGTATTTTTTAATTACTATAATGGCAGTCTCTGCCTATCATCTTGAACTCAATTTAAATTAGTGTTTATGTTATTCATGTTGCAAACCAGCGCAACGGCTCAACAGATGATGAGTCCGCCTCCCATTACGCTATTCTGCTATTAAGCATGGCAACTCTAAATCGGTACGTCACATGCTCATGCCCCAATTCCTCCCGGGTGTTGTGTACACACCTGTCAGGGCTCGCGTAAACACGGGGTGGGCGCGCGGAGCCTCGGACCGCTATATTTGGAACCGGCATGACAGCTTGACATAGTGATGGGGATATTTTGGGCGGTTCAGCGTCGTATCCTTGAGTTGTAGCCTTCAGAGTGTACACGACTTTCTGGACTACGCCACGTAATAAGCAGACTGCAGAAGGTAATCTTCACACAAACGCGCTCAAGCAACGCACGCATGGACAACCTCTCAAGGGCGCGGAATCACGTAACAGCTACGCGCGGACCTGTTTCTAGCTGTTCCGAGATTCGTGTGCGTGCAAGGGGGTCTTCTATGTTTGAGCTTACCTTCTGGTCCCTCCTTATTTTGTGAATACACTGTAACCTACTATCAAGAGTCTTTTAATATAGTTACCTAACTGTTATCTAGGTAGGGTAATGGCACCAGGGGCTCTATTTTTTATTCCTTCGCCTCGAGTCGAGCGCTTGGTTTCTACTGATTTTCGTTCGACATTTGATTTCCATATTTTTGAATCGCTCGCACAAAGCGATTAATAGAATAACCGTCAAAATCAATGCGATGTCAATGTCATGTCACTTTTTTGTTCTTTTTTTGTATTGTTTTACGGCTCCGGATGAAATCCATCAAGCCTATTCGTTCGTTCTATCTCCTTAGGTAATACATAAATAAACAATATTGATGATGATGAATGATAATAGAAATGGGAAGTGAATATTACCCCCCAACCCCTCGAGTATCTCAGTAAAGATGGTGGGGCTTTACTAAGTCCTCACGCAGACTTCTTGAGAGAATATGAAAAGTGACGTTGCACTGTTTGATTTCATTTGCCAACACTCATGCACACTCACGAACACTTAACGGTTAATAATTCACCATTATTACACATGAATATTCGACATAACACAAATTTTAGAAAATAAAACAAAACCGCAGACATGACTCCCCAAGACAATGATCCCGCCAAGAAGTCCTGTCATGTCACTCGTTTGTTAGTGTCATTGATAGTCTTTTCTATTAAAAAGCAAAGCTTTTTTTTAACAGCCAATAGAAACATGGATATTACGTTCCGTTTTCATTGCGATTGTTAGCGGTTTTCTCTAAATTCTGCGTGGAACGGATAACATCCAACATTTTGTATTATGTTGGATGTCACCGGAAACGAACTATTCAAAAATATAGAAAATCGTCGTCATGCCACTTGGAAGACGTTAGACGAGTGTGACTTAAGTCGCATGCAACAACACAATGTCATACGTGCGATTCAAAAATAGATCCCCAGTGTTCCACACAGTATTCGTCGCCAAAAATAACATTAATTTTTATTGCAATTTTACAGGATGATGAGCTGGATGGATAGGAAACTGGTGGTGTGCATTAGTGTTGCCGAAGACTAAAACCAGTTGCTGACCCCTATTTTTCATGATTAAAGGAAAGATTGAAGAGCTCGATGGCGCAATGGTTAAAGCGCCCGGTCTGCGAGTGCTGTGATTAAGCAACTTTCGCAAAGGCCAGTCATCGGATGGGTGACCAAAAATTTATAA
Source organism: Eudonia truncicolella (assembly GCA_949315975.1). NCBI lineage: Eukaryota > Metazoa > Arthropoda > Insecta > Lepidoptera > Crambidae > Eudonia > Eudonia truncicolella. The sequence goes on along the minus strand of OX438837.1, from coordinate 1,454,500 downwards.
TCTCAAGCTTCTCCGTGCTTCGGAAGGCACGTTAAGCCGTTGGTCCCGGCTGCAATAGCAGTCGTTAACAACCACCAATCCGCACTGGGCCCGCGCGGTGGTTTATGGTCCGTCCTCCGTATCCATCCATTGGGAAGGCTCGTGCCCCAGCAGTGGGGACATAAAATGAGTTGATGATAATGACAAATGTAAATTACTTTACTAAGTTTGAGACAAACACTGGTACACTACAGTACATATTGATATAACTCAATCAGCCTATACAAAACTTTAAATCGTTTCAAAAATACTTACTTAAGTACTTATCCTTTAATAAGTTATATCTAGCTAGGTGCTTATTGCGTGTTTCATTCGCCATTCGATCACGTTAATGAAAACAAGAATTTGCATGGCAAAATTTTAACTCTTCTCATATGTCGCCAGAAGGCGCTGCGAGCCCCATTACATCTCGATTGTGATTTTTGCTTATAATGGCCAATTTCGGCGTTCTTAAACTCAGAAACAAAAATACATTAACAATTTTGACTTATTGAATGGTGTAGAATAGCTATTGACATAGTTCGTAGCGGCGTCGCTTTTTGTAAATTTTGCTTAACTTTTTAATTAAAGCCAAAATTGCAGAGAAAAATTTCTTTAAATGCGAGAAGGCACTTTTTTGAACTCCTAGATAAAATAGAATGTTATCTCTTAAATAGTCGTATAGTCGTATCGTCGTATGGTTCGTAGCGGACTCATTGAGTCTCGTCGTGCGTGAGCGTGACCGCTTAGGATTTTCTGGCCACTTTCATCAACCACGCATTGATTCACTCTTTAGGGTAAATATTTAGAACTTTATGAGTTTAAAGTGGTTTTTTTTAAAGTTTTGAGTATTTTACAGTGACGTCTTAAGAATTATCATCGGCGATCATTAATAAAAGTGTAAACTCTTATTTTTTTACATGTTTTCACTATACAGGGTTGAGCAATTCAAATAAGTCATACATAGGTAAGTCATACAATTTGTTTCAAACGTCGAACCTCTATCATCAATGTGAAAATGTATTCATAACCTTTCATAGGTACACATACACAATCAGGAATTGAACCGTTCAAATACCTTAAAATAATCGTAAGTTTTTAAGTTTATACTAATTAACTTTCCTGTGTTGCTCAGAGGTTTTTTTTAAAAATAAGAATAAAGTAGGTATATGATTAATGGACGGTGCATTCAGATAGCAGATCTCTAGAAAAAGGTATCTGGTACAGAACCATTAGATCGGAACCTCCTCGAATACCATGGTTTGCGAACACTAGTCTAAGTAGACAACATATTGTTACAGCCCATAGGGTGCGATCCGGTGACAATAAAGTCAAATAAGTGTAAGCATTTAATGAAATTAACAGATGCCCCTAACTGTGCGGTATGCGGAGTGTCAGAGGATGTTCAGCACTTGCTGGTGGAATGTGATCGAAATCGTCACCTGAGAAATGTAGTGTTTTAAACTTTAAATGTAAATAAGAAAGATGTGGGTTTGCTTTAAGATATTAGCTGAACCGCAGCATCGCCATCCGCAAAACTAATTTACAATTTTGTTCTAAATAGTCTGAAGTTGTAGTAGCATTTAAGATTAGTATAAGATGGAGCTGACATGGTCAATTTATTAGACCAAGCCTTGGTCACCAAGGCTTCTAAACAAAATAAAGAGAAAAAAACTTCTAAAAAAACATTATTACATTTTACAAAAAAAAACCTATGGTAGATACGCGAAAGTTGAGAGTTCGGTAAATTTTGTCATCCAAAGTTCCAAAGATCTGTCTGCAGTATAGTTGCGAAATTCAAATATTACGGCTACCATCTCTGCAGCGACAAAAATCAGGACAAACCTACATTGTACTTTTAAAAATCTACATCCACTTTGCCAATTCAATTAGTTAGCTATCTGTGCCTTAGTGTTATTAAAAGACAGCCAATATATATTTTCGAAATTTTAGCCATAGTATAAGGAAAAGTAAGTAATACTCCTTCCTACTGTATTATATAGCTAATGGAAATGATCCACAAATGATTCCAAATAATTACCCATAGTGCAACTAAGTTTTTGTCCATCTTTTTAATGAACGTGTTTAACTAATAACAGTTGAGTTATGACTATTTTTCATTATGTTATTATTTTTATCAATGTAATTAATCTCAATCCAGTTTCTATTGATGTGCTTGATGTGATTCTGCACGCCAAGTGTCTATTGTGAATTTTCTTTATTGTTCGATTGAATTAAAGTAAACTCATCTAATAAAATGTATACGCCATCAAAAAGTGAAAAAACTTGCACTCAGTGTGCCTTGTGGAAGTTTAATTGCTATTTAAAAACGTGCATTTGTATGGCAAAATTTTAATTGTACTCGTTTGTCACTAGGAGGCGCAGCTGCAATGCCATACATTTGTATAAATCCCGCACTATGCACTCAAGACTATCCCGTAAATGCCTTGACGGTGGCTGCCCCAAAGTGACGCAAGAGACGGCTGGACGCTGCGCCATGAGTGCTTATATTTCTGGTCGGGCCTGCAAGCTCTTGTACCAATATAACATGGATTAGTACATTACCGAGTACGACTCATAGTTTAATAAAGGTTTTTTTATAAATAGAAACAGAATAGAGGCGGCTTATAAAATTTCCACTGCTGATTGCAGGATTTCGGGAGTTTTCAGACTCCCTGGAGAATCTAGAAAGGCATACGCTCGCGTCATGCATTCTGTAGAAAACCTGCGTGGTTGGATCGGTTCCTTTCTACCCTAGATCCCTGCTTACGTTATGTAGATACTGTCTACACTACGGCTAAGACTAAAAAAATATTATTGCAGTTGTTATTTTTTCACTTTCTATTCAATAAATGCAAATGCATAAATATAAAAAAAACAATTAGACAACATCACATACACTGTTCTGATCCCATCTGAACCACCGAGACCCGACACAAAATCGAAAAGTTTGTTTTCGATATTGACCCGACCGGGAATCGAGAACCCGGGACCTCCATTGAGCTATTAATAGCTCAATGTGGACCTCCGAGTTAGCGCTGCCCAAAGTCCGGCGTGCAAGCCACTCGGCTACGAAGGTCGTCAGAATTCGTTAAAATTTGCCGGTTAATAAATATTTAACGATTATAAATATGTTATGTTATTATTAACTTATTATGATTAATATTTATTGTTAGATGGTTCAGTTGAACCGTGGACTAATGGAACTATCTAGCTAGACATTTTTTTTTTTAATTCTTTATAGGCAAGTATTGGACCGCGATCTCGCCTGATGGTAAGCGATGATGCGGCCTACGATGTAGCATACTTGCCTAGATAATGCCTGTTCTCCCTTGCCTTTGAAAATGTCCATTGATGAATCAACGCTTGCTAAATAGTGGAAAATAATAATCAGTAGACATAAAAATTCGACATGAAACTTTGTCAGTGGCATTTTCAGCTTCACCGGGCTTGTTTGGGGGCGGCGAGGAACGTAAAGGATCCCTCAAGCCGTGTGAAACGAATTACCTCCGGAGATTCTCTAGAGGGAACGGCATCGCGCACTAGTGCGCGTCCCCTTGCCCTACTAGATTCTCCGAAGGGTTCGGATCTGATCGGGGAGCGGAACAACCCGACGGCGCCTCTAAAGGCTCGGACCTCGGCTCGGGTTGACCGTGCCGTGGTGGAGGAGAGAAGCGCCCAGGTACATGTACAGCGCGTGTGAACCGGTTCTTCGTACCCTTGTTCTACGAGCACGGTGTCTTGGGCCTAAACTAGTGTACATGATTAGAGTATTCTGAAAATGTGTAGTGGCATTTAGAGGATCGGGCGGGGGTGTCGGTGGCTCAATTGGGTAGTTGACAACAGCAATAAAGAATTCTAGAACAACAAACGTATAAATGAAATCACGTAACAGTTGTTTAAAACATTAACCAATTTTTTATTTGACCTAAGCGTATTTCTTGACGGAATAAAATAGTTTGCTAATCCCATACAATTACTATTAAAAACTAGCGGCCCGTCCCTGCTTCGCACGGGTGGACATTATTTTTGATATAGCCTAATCAAGCCTAATGTTACTCAGCGCTAATGTAGCATTCTAATGGTGAAAGAATTTTTTAAATCGGTCCAGTAGAGAGTGGTTTGTATGGAAAAAGAAAATTGTTGTTTTTACTATTTTCCTCGTATTTTTTTACGTTTTTTCTCTCCATAAGAACCTTCCTCAGACTTCATCAAACACAACAAAAAAGAAATCAGCCAAATCGTTTCTGCCGTTCTCGAGTTTTACAACACATTTAGCGATTAATTTTTGTTTCTAATTGGATAATCGTTTTGACAGTTGTTAAAAAGTTTCTATATTGACTAACCAGCCAACTGGGTAATTCACAGTAACGCCCGAATAGCGATATAGCGTGGGTTCGAGTTCCAACTAAAATCTTTGACATTTAGATTTTTTTTTTCAATCATTAAAAAAAATATAGAACTGTAAATAAATGCACAGGTTTAAGTAACAATTTATATTTGGGAAAAAAGTTGAAAACATTTCAACGAGCGGGATTCGAACCCGCACCCTCGGACAATCCGGGTCAGGTGCGCTTCCAACTACGTTATCGTGGTTCTGTCCCTGCTCTCTCTTTCTCTTTCTCTCGTGGAAATATTTTCTACACTTTTCTGAATTGTAGTTTGCACCCAACAAAATTAAAGTAAAATTATATTTCCATGATTTACCTACATTGGTTTCAAACTTTATTGATACTACAATTACAATAGCAATGATAATAAATACGTGGTAGGTAGGTATGGGTGGCACTCAAGGCAATATCCATAAACGAATTTGACTTTAAAATGCGGAGAAAGATACAAATCGGTGAATTGTCATTGTATGTTAATGCTTTATAATTTCAGAATAGGAAATTGTCAAGCAAGACCCAATAGACAATCACACAATAATTGAATACATGTCGTAAATCTTGTCGATAAAATTGCTTTATTGGTACATATACATATTACTATTTATAGCGGTTTTGCTTTATTAAAGAGGTTGAGGAGTTTCTCAGACTTAGATTTAGAGGCAATACTCGATAAATATAAAGATTAGATAGGTATATAAGCTAATTAAAGATTAATCAAAGATTATACTTATTCTAATGGCTCGGAGAATCCTCGGGGATTTATTTATTTATTTAATTCAGACATATATACATAGAATTTTTTAGTAATTTTTGTTTTAGTAATTCACTTAAGAACTATGTTAGTAAAGTAGAATATAGGGAATAGTAGAATATATAATTTACTTATATTCTATATAATTTACTTATATAGAATATAAGTAAATTAGTTCGTTTACAAGTTAATTGAGTTTTTGTATAATTTCTACGTACTTAGATCTATGATCATTAAATTCACACATTCGCTGTTAAATCTCTATTCATCCAGGGCTATTCAAAGTTTTATGAGGCTTTTGTAGCCGAATGTGGAGATGCTCAGTTTGAAAGTGGGTTGAATGCTTCAAATCGAGGTTCAATTCCCATCATACAATGTTAAGTGATTGACGTGGACCTAGACCCTTATCTCTCTGTAGGGCAATTCAACGCTATTATTGTTAAATTAATTTAATTTATAAACCAAACATTAGCAATGATTAAAATATTTAAAAAAAACTGTTGTCTTTTTTTGTCATTCTTTACAGCTACGAATAATGTTAAGCGAGTTCTTTCCATTATTTACAGGATTAGGCACATATTCCAAACATCACATTCAAATTAGTGGTCTCATATCTAATAGGATAATTTTGCGTTTTATTGCTAAGTTGGCACTTTAACGTAAGTGGCCTATCTTCAGGGCGATAAGGCGATAACCTATGGTCTCTGTTGTGATCTTACTGTGCGAACAACTTATCGAGTTACGTGTTTAATCGTTCTCTATACGCAATTCGCAAAATCAAAAGCTCTAAAACCTTTGTGTTTTTTTTAAAGAATTAATCATCATTTCATCTGCCTAAAGAAGTCCTCTGCTGCACAAAAGGCTCCCCTACGGTTCTTCACAGTGACCGGAACTGCTGGACAATGGCCTTCTCCAAGGAACAACGACCGGTTTTGTGCTGGTCGCATCCAGCGGCTTCCCGCAATTTTCACCAGAACCTCTCGGTCAAGAATTCAAATACAATAAATCTAGGTCTAAGTTAGGTTAGGTCATAATAATATGAGTAATGTAAACATCTGCAAAACTTCTTTTTAATTTCTTAAAGGTAGGTAAAACTCAAATTTAAGTAATAAAAAAAGTTCTGAGGAGAAATTTCTGGAACATACCTAGTAACTTCCTTGATTAAACACAAAAAGCCTAAAGTATACTAAAAAAAAACGACAGGTGGCGAGCGCGCGTAGCAATAACAATTGGTAACACACATAAAATAAAGAGACTAGAAGAAGGTAAGCTTCATATAATCGTTCTCGACCAACGGCAACGGACTTTTCCGAGTTGTTCCGAGATTCCGTGTCGCTCCCGTGTCCGTGAGAGAGAGGGTCTATGTGTGTGTTGCTCGAGCGCCGTACGTATTTAAAGCCCGGTGAAGCTGAAAATGCCGTCAAAGTCAATCGGCAAACTCTCTCAAAAAAAAAGCGGTGTGTATGTATATTATGCTAGCCTTCTGGGTCTCCTAACCTTCTTTGTGGTAACAGACACACATACACACACACACGCCCACACACCCCCACACACCCTCACACACACCCTCACTCAGACTGCTGCTCTAATGCCGTTTGTTATCCATTAATGCTCAGTTTGAAGTTAACAAAGACAATTGACACCTACGTACCTGCACTGCACTGATGACGACTTTAGAAATCCTCTGACTTTCGTGGTGAATCATAAAACTGACCAATCACGCAATCAAAAGCAGTTTTCTTTTTTTACGTGTTCAGTAACTATACATTAGTACCTATATATACCGATGTTATCATAATTAGGCCATTAGTGTTTCAACTATCATCGATCAAGCAACTCAATCCCGAAGAATTTATCAAGTACCTATGGAGAAAATTCCCTACAAAGCAAGGAAAAAGTGTTCAAACCATATTGGAAGAGATGTCATCTGTTTACGGGGACTCTTGCCCAAGAAAAACCTTGGTATACATGTGGCACGACCTCTTTAAGCAAGGCAGGAAATCAATTGAAGACGATTCCCGACCTGGGCAGTCTGTTGAGGTCACCACCCCAGAGCTCATTGAAAAAATCGAAAAATTAATATTGGAGGATGCACGTTTGAAGAAAAATAACTCGCAGAGATGGTTGGAGTATCTGAAACAACCATATTTAAGGTCCTCTATAATCATCTCGGTATGACAAAAGTCAGTGCACGATGGGTGCCTAGAATGCTGACACCGCCACAAAAACAGCAGCGCGTCGCGTGTTCGCGTGCATTTTTGAACCAATGTAATGAAGACAAAAATGGTTTTTTGGAGCGAATTGTTACTAAGAATGAAACTTGGGTTCATCACTATAAACCTGAGTCTAAGCAAGATTCCATGCAGTGGCATAGAAAGGGCACACCACCGCCTAAGAAATTCAAAGGGTCAACAAGTCAGCGCAAAAGCTCACGGCGACAGTTTTCTGGGACACAGTAGGAATTTTGTTAATTGACTATAAGGATAAAGGTGTCTGTTGAGAATACTACGCTTCAATTTTAGAACAGTTAAAAGAGGTTATTAAAGATAAAAGAAGAGGAAAATTAACCAAAGGTGTCCAGCTCTTGCATGACAATGCTCCTGTCCACAAGAGCCGAGTTGCGTTGGCTGCTTGGGCTTCGATATCATTGATCACCCACCCTATAGTCCAGACTTGGCTCCCCAGCGACTGTTATCTCTTTCCAAATCTGAAAAAAGAGCTTCGAGGAAAGAAATTTTCTACCGATGAAGAAGTGAAGCAGTGATGCAGTTTCGGGTTATTTTTCAGAGGTTAAAAAAAATAAGAAAATGTTACAACATAAATTGTAAGAAATTTTCTCTAGTTTCATTTACTACATAACTTTTTCTGTAAAAAAAAATTTTTCTGTTTGGAATTTTTTTTCTCTTACTTTGCCATCTTTCCCCCTTTTCCCGCTTACTTTGCCCCTCGCGGCAAAGATACGAGGTGGTGAAAATTCGAAAAGAGCACATCGAACTCTATAAAATCACCAATTTTCAAAACTTCCGGACAACTTTCCAGGTAAAACTACCAAATGACTGGACTACTGTAGCCTAAACTGAATATATGATTTTAAATTTTGAAATTAAAATTAAAACTCAATAAGTAGTAAAATGAAATCAAATAGTGAGTACGAGTATATTGTTTTTTGGCGACATAAGTGTCGAACTTCTTTATTCTTCTCCTTAAACAATATCACTTCAATGTAGCTATGTAAGTCAAAGTGGTCAAACCTAGTTCCGTATACGTAGGCACTAAGTTGTGCAACAGTAAATGGTATTAAACAAATAATAGATTATATTATCGTTTCCGACTAGTAGCATAACCACTGAATTAAGTGAGGCTAGTAAGTCGCAACATTACACGTAAGCACCTTGGTGGACTCGCCTTGAGCACACAATGTTTAATAGCATATCATATCGAGTCTTTGTGGTAGCTAACTGGTTCATTCATAGATTATTTTTAGTCTTTTAACTATCGAAGTGACACATCGGAAACCAAGTGTTCACAATACATCAGTTAGCGTCTTCAAAATACGTATAACATTAATTTTCATTTAAATTTAACGTGATGCAGTTGAGAAGGAAGCAGAGGTAAAATGATTTGTACAAAAAGCGTCATAAATTATTTTATCTAGATAGGCGGTAGCGTGTCAACTCAAGGGGTGCGCCGACCAAAAAATGCCAAAATGCAGTCACGGTTAAGTTGATATAATTGAAAATACTATCGTATTAAATAAACAAAATATATATTTAGTATCAAAGGGAACGTGTTTACAATTAGTCCGATCCAAACATTCATATCATAACACACTACAGTTTTTTCTACAATAATATTAAAAGTTGGGCAAAAATCATGAAAACGAGTGGCAGCGTTTAGTTGATATCATATAGGTTATCTAAATTATTGTACCTCTGATTTTGTCTAAACAATCACCAATGGTATAAACTACAAATCGTCCGTCTCACATTTTCGATTTATCGAGCGGTTTTTTTAATTATTATTTTTCAAATTAACACGTTAAATTCCCCGTACAAAATTAGTATGGCCGCGCGGCATCAAATAAATATGGACGAAGACATTTCAAATAAAATATGTGACACTTGTTTGTCACTTACGGACGGCCCACACTGGCGAGCAGTACCGTGTGTAATATTTACTCGAACCGTTTGGAGCCACTTTTGACCCCCTCATAATAACTCAAAAACTATTTCACATAAACATGTCAAATTTGGCTCATAATAATATATTGAGACTTGCGAGATACATATTAAGCTCCAAATTACCTCAAACGGTTATATAAATATTAACGTCCAAAAGTCGTCGCTTTTATCACTGACTGACATATAGATCAAAACTCTAACCCAGTTCCAGATGACCTAGAAAGTTCAAATTTGGCACCTAGATAGGTAGTTGGGCGAATACAAAGGATTAAAAAATAATTAATAAATATAATAATCAGGAACTTGTAATTTTTTTTCAATTTATTATATTTTTCAACCTGTAATGTAAAATTATGTGGATTTTAAGGTCTTCACGTGAATTTATTATTGACTTTTTTATCACCGTCCAAACCTTCTGAGATGACTCCCGTGACACAAACGAACAACTCTTACTATTGGTCCAACTCCCTAAATTATAATTATAGCTATCGCAAGTTCTAAAGCTGTAAGTTCTTATTTTGTTCTTCCGGAAATTTGGCTGGCTGGTAGAAACTAGCCATCGAACATAGGGCTCTACCATGACTGTTTTAGTAGATTAGGTAGGTACTTAATAATAATTCGTATATGAGAACAAGCCAAGTCAGACCTTAGGCTTCAATATATTATCCTAAGATAAGAAGAAATTGATGATATTTTAAGTTGTTATAAAATATTGTATGTTGTTATAAATAAATTTCAGGACTGACCATTGAACTTGGCACCCATTTAGATCTCACATCTTTTGCCGTTGAAGTCAACAACCAAGGCATATATCATAATATTGAACTTAGTTCTCATTTCACATTTATGTTTTTGATGGGATAGGCAATCTCATGAAATATAAATAATGGCTTTAATTACTTACACGTAGTAATATAATAGTTTGGTTCAGTAGCTTTTAATATACAATTTTGAATTAAATATGAATGCAATATCTAGCTACAATTTTGAGGAAAATCTTCATTATTTTCAACAAGAATTCAATTCATGATTAATTAAAAGAAGATGAAACTGACGACTAGGCTGCATGAGCTTAACGATTACACCCTGTATACACGCCTCTTGTCTAATCTAAACTATATACTGAACAGCTTACATTCCCAAAATGGAAGAAGAAAAGAATAGTAGGTAAAAGTAAGAATGGCTAGGCAAATAAACTAATCAGCTAATAAAGCATTTAAAGATGGTTCCTTCCCGTGTCCCGGCGAAGCACCGAGGGCCGTGAGTCGTGACTCGTGACGACCTTGGTCGCGTGAGTCGCGGCTATTCCCACCTTACACCTCAGACGGATCACAACAAAGCCAAAGAAAGCACTTTCACATATATGTAGGTATCTGGATGGTAAAATGTACCTACTAATATTTATCTGGTTCAAGCAATGACGTTAGGTAGGTAGACCAGGTAGTGTTTATTTTTGTTACCTATGAAAAACTTGTTAGGTAGGTAGTTTGTTTTTAACAAATTAACTATTCAATATTTTAAAATACAAGATCTGGCAGTTCAGTATCAAAATTATATAGGTATTAGGTACTATCTAGCCAAAATAATTATAATAATGCATTTGTGCAAGTATTTAAAAATTAAACAATGAAAAGGTCACAAACAAAAAACTAAGTCAATCTGAAAACTTTGTTATTTGTATTTGAAGACACATGTAATTTAACCAGTCAGTTGAAAATAGGTAATAATGTTTTATTTACTAGGTATTTGACAACTGCGACCAAAATTGACAAAGTTCCCCAATTTGAAAGGGTACCTAGGTAGTTTGTTTATTTTAAAGTTAATATAAAAAAACAGAAGAACTTGAAACTTTAACATACCTTGTAATTCAGAGATTAATTGTCTTACGTGACGAATTATAAAAGTGTCCTTCTTTATAACAATAAATAAATAATTCACCAAACAAGTCACTAACACGAAACACTCACTGGTAGAATCACACGAAATACGTTTGACGCGCGTTCCTTCGCGCCAAAGACTAAAAAAAGTAGAAGGATAGTAACTGACGCGCGCGCTACGCATGAGGGGGAGCGAATAGCGATGCACTTTGATGCATTGTGTTACGCCAGGGGCCGGCCGGCTGTAGCTACATCCTTTAAGTTAAGCGAGTAAAGTATGGAAACAAAATTGCGTTTTCAAAATCGTAGCCTCAACTCACTAATTAATTACCCAGTCAGCCAGCCAGCTTAATTACTTGTATAGTAGGACCAAATTCGATGTAAAATGTTTGTACTTAAACAAAGTAAAGTAAGTATAGTGGTGGTGGCACCAGTGTGTAAACATCAACAGTTTTCGTCAGCAAAAAATAAAATAGAATTTCATTGTAATTTTACTGTAGCACATGGTCTGTAATAAATTGTTGCTAAAGTAAAAAATCAGTTGCTGACTGACCCCTATTTTCAATTGTCGATTAATGGTTCCTGTCGAACACTGGTGTCACATGCCACTACCCCACCTACTTACCACAATTCTCTCTGTAAATAGTTTCTAGCCAGATTTTTACAGTTTCTTTGTAGAAAGTAATCGTTATTCGTGTTGTTCATATAACCTTTTTTAAACCAGTATAAATCTGTCTGGCAGTTAAATATAACCTAGCAATAAAAAAAATACTTTCATTCATTCATTTCATTTCAATAAAAATAGTTTCATTAACCATTCTAGGGTTCATAGGGTTATTCTTTTGTATATCCTCTGCAAATGTGAGAAGCTGACTTTGAAACTGATATTATAGATATCAAAAGGTTGGGGTGGGGTAAAGTCTAATAAAACTAATAAAGTGTTTAAAACTCCACTTAGTTAGTTACTAGATTTAAAGTTTGTATATTGAAACGACAGCTACCTACATTATGGTGTCGCGTCACAAGAATAATGAGTTTATGACACTAATATTAACTCGAACCGGACGAAATTCCCAAGTTCTATCTTTTAAAGCAGTATAGTTTAAAATGCTTTCAGAGTAGGTGGAGTGACGATCTTCGCAGCTGGAAAATGAGAGTAGCCGCGGATCGTGCTCAGTGGCGTTCACTCGGAGAGGCCTATATCCAGCAGTGGATTAGTAGGCTGATGATGATGATGATCTTTTGAAAAGCTTTGAGCGTGTGAAAGGTTTTGTACCTACGTATATTTTAAATAATATTTAATTGTAAATACTAATTTCTCATTAATCTGCTCGTCACGCTCAAGAGTTATTATTTGCCGGCGTCATTGTAGCACATACATAGTTACGGGGACAGGGTACTTGAGACATTCATAAGTCCGTCTTTACCAACGACCCCTAACTTGTAAGTATCTCCTAAACGTATCTCTTAAAGGTTACTTTACTTAGGTTTCAGTTGCCGAGTAAAACCGTCACTTAGAATGGCATAAGGATTAGGTTAAACTCAGAGGGATCGTCGATGAAAACGAGCATTAGGCTATTTTATATCCCGGCAAAATATTTCGTCGTATCATTCAATGTGGTTTTTTGTGGTGTTGCTACAAGTTATTAAAGTATTATTTATCTATATTTAACATTCCTTCGGGTATTCACGACACAGAATAAAATAACATACGATACACGCGGGCGAAGTCGCGAGTTGAAGTTATCACATAATATAGCAACAACAACGCGCTAAAGTTAATCGCTAAGGCCAAGGGTGCCTTAACGGCGGCCGGCGCGGCGCAGCTGTACTTCCCATTGTTATGGTAAGCCGTGGGATGATACAATTAACATACTCGAAAATAAACCTTAAGCCAATGCAATAAGAAAAAACTGATTGTTGAACAGTATTTGTGCGATTACCACCTTTATTAGAACGAGATTATTTTGGGGCATTTGGTGTATTAGTGTATTGTCTGTGTCGCATGCTGGCGTGGGTCATACATATTATAATACCGTTTTTGAATTATAGGACAGCTAATGATGCGCAATAAAAGTGTCATAAAAATAGCATTTCAAATGCAATTTTAAAATAAGTGTTTCGTCCTACGGTTTTAACCGCTTGTTGTGAAATACTTACCTATTTGTTAAAATATTTCTTTCGGATGTTTATGGTGATAGATAATACCTAAATCGAACTACATAGGAATAGGAATAAGCTGGCTAATAGTGCATTAAACAAACACTTTCTAAATGCGTCTAGGAAAACATACACGCGAAAGATCGTGGGTTTAACTCCCGCCTGAGGCAATCGTCCGTTCAAGTATTTTTTATTCAGTAATATTGTCAACAGACAATACTATTTAACCAAAGCGTAGTGGTTGGGTAAGTTCTCTTCTATTTTACACTCTCAAAGAACTTATGTTCCTTGAGAGTGTAAAAAATAATGTTGTTGAGTTGACGAATAAAAAGGTAGGTAGTATGTAGATAATAGTCCAGCAGTGGACTAGTATAGGCTGATGATGACGATGATGATGATGATGATGATGTAGTTAATATTATCTTTGATGTAAGATGCAGATATTCAATTTAAGTATTTAAGTATTTGGTTATATGACCTCAAAACAATAATTGTTATGAAGATTTTTATAGGTAGAATAAAAAAAATATTTAATAGAAAAGCTGGCTTTATGTGCTAGATTCTTTTGCTTTTGAATAAATCTTTTTCAATGTGACAGCGCCGGCGGCGGCACAGTCAACTGTCATGTTGACATTGACAATATTGACTTAACCAAAAAAAAAGACTTCTTGGCGGGAAAGTAAAGAGCCATGTCTGCGGTTTTGTTTTATTTTCTAAAATTTGTGTTATGTCGAATATTAATGTGAAGTAATGGTGGATTATTAACCGTTAAGTGTTCGTGTGTGTGCATGAGTGTTGGCAAATGAAACAAAACAGTGCAACGTCACTTTTCCAATTCTCTTAAGAAGTCTGCGTGAGGACTTAGTAAAGCCCCACATCTTTACTGAGATACTCGAGGGGTTGGGGGTCTATCATTTCTCACTTCTGGAAACAAGACAGGAGAAGTAACAAAGAAGTAACTAATGAAATTAAGAAACTAATGCAATGGCAGCATGGTTTATATGATCTTAGCCGGTTCCTCAGGGAACGAACTACACATAAAAAAAAAAAAATAACCAAAAAATATCTCAAAAATCGAAGTAAATGCACGATTTATAAAATGTCAGGTGCCTTTTCTGAAATTATCGATGATATTGAGGATTTAATTTCCTCGCAGGATATTACACCAAAAGAAAGATACGCTAGCCGTAAAAATGTGAGTGTGCGTTCACGCAAACGTGACACGAAGAATAATTCTGAACCTGTAGAAAAGATTATTTTGGAGAGCGTAGTTCCAGGTAAACATAGAAATACTTTGAAGTTTCAGATCGCTTATTGTTAACATACATACTACTACGTAAGTAATATACTTCTAAATTGGTTTTCTTTAATTCGAATATTGTGACAAACATACTAGCCGACCCTGATGGGAAGCGGTTTTTGTGGCCAGTTGTACCTACTTTAGGTAAAGTTTTTGCATTGCTGACGCTGAGATAATTTTTGCGTTACCGACCTGGACAAGGGTCTCATTTTATATCTAAATAGGTTTAAAGTGCAGTAAATTACTATGCTCAGATGAATTATAACCAGAGATTAATAAACATAGTAATTTTCAATAACAGTATACCCTTCTAACTAATACTAGCAAAGAAGAATGCAGCTTGGCAGCAGATATGTGTGTGAAAGTAGTCTGGCTGGCCCATTATTATTTCTTGTGGGGCATTGCCAGCCGAACGAACAATTCACCCGCGCTATCTGCAGGCCACTTCATCGCTTTCCCGTCATACAACTGGCCCATAAAAACCATCTAGATTTTAAGCCTAATACTACAGTTATTTATAAATACCTAATAAAAAAATTATGAACATAATATTCAATCAGTTTAAATCAATTTAAATTCCAACCTGTTAATAATAATGTAATGCCTTAAAGATTTAATGAAAAATAAATTGTGGGTTCGATTCCCGCTCAAACTTCCTCGAGACTGGTTGATTTTTTCAATCAAAATTTTAGAAGTTCAAATTCTGACTTGTTGTGTTATATTGCAGGTACCCAAACAATTTATGTGAAGACATGGGGCTGTGCCCATAACAGCTCAGACTCCGAGTACATGGCGGGCCTGCTGGCAGCACACGGGTACCCACTTACCGACGACAAGTGGCAGGCGCAGCTGTGGCTCCTAAACTCCTGCACAGTCAAGAGCCCAGCTGAAGACCACTTCAAGTATGCTATTTTTAGTAATGAGATACCTATTATATACCTATAGGTAGCCTATTATTATTATTTATAGCCTATTTAATGAAAAATAACAACTTGACGTTAATGTAATGAAATAAAATTAAAGATCCTTTATTCGAATTAGAGTTTAATGTATAAAATAAATAAAATGACATCTCATAATATCATTTATAATATGAACAATACAATATACATAATATATGTATTTAATGAGACTGCCGCTGACTAATAACTATATAAACTCCATTTCGAAGTATTTAGAAAAAAATCTTACTTATCTATTTTGTTTCTATACTTAATGTTAATATTTTACCTTCGCCCACTAATGGGACGATACAGGCTTACTATAACTGTAACCTAATATGTTGCCCTGCACTCGTAACTTTCCTACCACTAGGAACGAGATCGAGCTCGGCCTCCGGCGCGGCGTGCACGTGGTGGTGGCGGGCTGCGTGCCGCAGGGCGCGCCGCGCGCCGGCTACCTGCACGCGCTCAGCGTCGTCGGCGTGCAGCAGATCGACAGGATCGTGGAGGTCGTCGAGGAGACACTCAAGGGTGAGGGGCTTAGTGTACTTAGTTTTGACTCTTAACCCATTGTATTAAGACTTACATTGCTTCCATGTTAATGCTTGTGACTGTACCTACATTATATCTAGTATATTTTTCAGTGATCTAACATTAATTTTTATTTAAAATCTTCGTTTAAGTTCTTAGTCAGGATTTGTAGTAAAGTGCGTACCATCTTTAGGTTTATCATAAGTTACCTACACTAAGGGTGCTTTCAAATTGGACGTTTTGTGTCGCACCGCTGTCGTGCGTTTGCACTGCATTCCACATTAAAACAAGCGTGCGTCTGTCGTGCGGCTGGCGTTTGATATGAAAAATAGATAAATGGCTTCATGAATGACTTGTTGAAATTGAAAATAAGTATAGTACATAAAGGTACAGAATTAAATAGTACTGTGACTTCTCTTTTTCAACATTAAAGGTAAGTGTTATTACAAAAAGGTGGTCGGACAAAAATACTGCAACCAGCAATATTTGGAGGGAGCTGAAAAAAACATTTCATTTTGTGCCTTTTGGGCAAACTGATTTTTGAATTATAGCAGTAAAGCTTCTATCATCATCATCAGCTTATTAACGATCCACTGCTGGGCTCATACCTTTCAAAGCTCACAGAACATTAATTAATAAAGTTTTATACAACATTGTTAACAGGACACACAGTCAGGCTCTTCGGTCAACGAAAGACCAACGACGGTCGCAAAGCCGGTGGCGCTTCCCTCCTCCTTCCCAAAGTACGCAAGAACCCTTTAGTGGAGATCATCCCCATCAACACGGGGTGCTTGAACCAGTGCACGTACTGTAAGACTAAGCATGCGCGCGGCGAGTTAGGCAGCTACCCGCCAGATGAGATAGTGGAGCGAGCCATACAGTCGTTTAAAGAGGGGGTGGTGGAAATATGGCTAACGAGCGAAGACACAGGTTAGTTAACATGAGATAATACATTTTAAAAGTAAATAAACTTGTATGCTGAACATTTGATAATACATTTTAAAAGTAAATAAACTTGTATGCTAAAAACTTGTAAACTTGTGTATTAAAAACACGTGACTACAGTTAAACCTGACTACAGTTAGCTATAAAGTCGTATAAAGAATAGTAGAGATGTGGTTTATACATATTATTTATCATTTTTTCTTTCACTTATATTTCTGCAAGTTGGGTGTAAAGAAATTTGGTTACATTCTCATTTCTAAAATGTATGTTTAATAAAAACCGTGAGTACATAAGTCTTAGCTGAGTTCCAAATTAATTAATTAAAATGTAAATATTTTAATTTTGAAATGTGTAAAACATTAATTGGTTATACTAGTTTGGATAATTTCGAACCGAAACCTTACTTTATTAAACAATGACAAAACAGCTTATACAGTTTGTTCATAGTTTTATTACTTTTATTAATTTATACTTGTTTCCCCGTGTGGTGCCGGGGATAAAGAATTGCACCACCCCATCTCTTCCCGTGGGTGTCGTAGAAGGCGACTATGGGACCATTCCAGAGGAGCGTCTCTCTGTGATTAGTCTTACCTTACTGCGGTCGCCAACCCGCCTGCCAAGCGTGGCGATTATGGCAAATTCCCCTCAAAATGAGGTTATTGATTTATCCTTGTGGGAGGCCTTTGTCCAGCAGTGGACGTCTTTTTGGCTGAGATGAAGATGATGAAGATGATACTTGTTTTGTCTTGCAAATTTATTTGTCCTGTAAACCAGAAATGTTTTTATTTTTGATAGTCGCTGATTGCTACTGGGCATTTTCAGCGTCACCAGCGTTATAGCCGGTCCAATGCTCTGACCGCTGAACTATCGAGGCCCCAGAAGACTCATTGAATTTTTCCAGTAGTTTGTGGTTTACGATGCAAGTCACCGGTATTACGTCACTGTGAAGTCATTACCCTTACAGTCGAAAGAACACTTTGCAAGTATTTCACAATCGATAAAGACGTGATTCCTTTAAATAGTATAAGTTATATACTTTTTAATAATTTTTGGAACATATCCCAATTTTGGTGGTAGGCACGTACGGGCGTGACATCGGCACGTCGCTGCCGGCGCTGCTGCGGCGGCTGGTGGCGGCGGTGCCGGCCGGCTGCCGGCTGCGGCTCGGCATGACCAACCCGCCGTACATCCTGGAGCACCTGCCCGCCGTGGCCGAAGTCATGCGCCATCCCCGGGTCTACAAGTAAGCTTTGTACTCATACTCATACATATTTATCGCATCACGTTGTACAAGGATCTCACAATAACAGTATTACGTCTCAAACATGGCCAGGGTCGCTCCACAGTTTAGGTCCGGGCGGCGGCAGGCGTATGGCAGCAGGAGTCGCGCGTAAAACGAACGATCATTTCTGTGATTTTTGTGCACCGAACAATGACTACTAACCGATCTTTATAATCCGTCTAAAAGATAATGTTGTGTTTACGGGTGTCTAAATAAAAGAAAGAACAATGGATCGAAATTAACATTTTTTAAATTCCGGAAGATATTGAAAGGTAAGCTATTTAGTTGTATTTAAATCATAATTGTATTATTGGACGATTAGTCGCGATTGTTATACTACATAGGTAAGCGGTTTAGGGCGTCTGAAGCGAAATAAGTAGATTATAACTATTAATTAGCAGCCTAAGTATTTAGTAGGTAGGTAGGTACCTACCTAGATTTTCGTATTGATCACAAATTCCCTTTTTGATTAAATATAGTTTTATGTATGTACCTAAAAAATTGAGTACTTAATAATACTTTTTAAATATATCCATGAGTGGGAACCCTGCGCTCCTGACGTTTCATCGATATCGAGTCAGCGATGCCTAACGGAATATGAACGCTCGGATCACACGATAAGTTTCAATTTCGCGTGAAAGTCGTAAGAGTAGGCAATTTTTTATACCTAAACTTGACTTTTGCTAGAGAGTGAGTTTCCAGTACGGTAGTACTATTAGTTATTCTGTGACATGGCCCTGCAAGGGCATTGCAACAATAAAAAATTATAATATTATGTAGTTAGTTAGTTAGTTAACTATAATAAAAAAATGTATAACATTGAAGCAGCACTTCCAAATGACAAACGGGGAGAGTTAATAACAATAAGTCACTATAAAGCGTAAGTTTTGCTCTTGTTTTCGTTGACGTGATCGATTGAATACGAATAGTCAACGAAACTCGCACTAGGCACTTTGTTCAAGTACAATAGTACATGGTGCGAAAAGAAAGAATACTTTATAAGAGCCTTAACCAACATCTAATCACCCCATTCACTATTGCTTATAACAGAAATTTAAGGGATACCCCATAAAAACTTTTGTTACCATTCGGAGAGGGTTATCAAGATGTAGGGGTTACCAATCGGTAAGTGCCATACCAATAGTCAGTGGACTAGGTCGCACGAATTTAAGACTCTCTAAAAACATCCGTAAACTTCTCAAGTCTTTTGCAAATAAGCCGTTGGACCTAGGGCTTGATACCGTTACCAAATTCCCACTATAAGTACCGGTAAGTAACGTTATTTCTATAAAGGTACCGGTAATGCAGGTAACGTTATCTGGAAAAGTATCGCTACTTTTTTTGTTAATGCGCTTTAGTCAATCCGCGTAGAGCGTTTAGTTGGTTTACCGGTAAAAAATGCCACCCAACGATACCGAGCATATCAGTCCTTTTTTTTGCCGGTATCTTCTTTTGACAGAAGTGTCGATACCAATTTTTTAACGGTGTTCAAAGCCTTGGTTGGACCGGCCCTGGTGATGAGTATGTAGAGACGCCTGCGCACGTCAACCTATCCAAAACTGTCAAGTTTCTTCAATAAATGGTCAAGCATATGCCATATAGATGAAGTTCAAATTCTATTGAGGAAATTGAACAGTTTGCGGTAGTCTGATGTGCATGTGACACGGCGGCTCGTCCCCGCAGGTTCCTGCACGTGCCGGTGCAGTCGGGCAGTGACCAGGTGCTGGCCGACATGAAGCGCGAGTACTCCTGCCGGGACTTCGAGCACGTCGTCGAATACCTCAGGGAGAAGTGAGTACACCATCTAGCCCGTAGATTAGCGAAACTTTAAGCACTTTTAGAACAGCAGAACTGTGTGTAAACGGTACGAAGGTCAGGATAAAATCAAACGTAAAAATTTAAACGCGAGCAGATTCGTAAAAGTTTTTTTATGAAGCGTCGGTCGTTGGTCGGTTAAAGTTTACACAATATTTGCACGCCAACGATGGCCGATTAGGACACCCTAATTTACATCATCGGAGGAGTTCGATAGCGTAGTGGTTAACGCTGCGGGTGCTAAGGTTAAGCAACATTCGCAAAGGCCGGTTCGGTCTCCGTGCTTCAGAAGGCACGTCTTACCGTTGGCACGTCTTGCCGTTGGTCCCGGCTGCATTAACAGTCGTAAACAACCACCGCACCGCACTGGGCACGCGAGGTGTTTTAAGGCCCGTTCTTCCTATCCATCTATAATAGGGAAAGTTCTTGATCCATCAAAGGGGACATATCTTATCTTAGTGGGGCCTGCTGAGGTTTCCCTCTCCCAGTAACACTGCGACCCATCGGGATCTTTTGTGCAACCCCCATCCTTTCACTCTTCTTCCTCTGTAAAGATAGATGCCATAAGTTTGGCAACGTTCTTAAGAGCGAAGAGAAGTGAAGTCCTCCGGTTTCGGATAGGCCGACCCCAGGAGTCCCATTCTTTTCCTAGCCAGAGAGTCGCAGTCACACAGTAGGTGCTGCATTGACTCCGTTTCCTCTCCACATGCCTTTTTTTTTTTTTTTTTTTTTTTTTTTTTTTTTTTTTTTTTTTTTACCCAGGGGAACTCATTACGAGTACGAGGACCTTGAAGAGGCCCAAGTTATGTGGGACTCACCCGTCCGCCTTCCACACCCACTGACGAGGAGAGAAGCTCCAAGTCAGCTGCCAGGAAGACCCGGCTGGGAGGGCGAGATGGAGGGGGATACCGCACTAAACCCCTGGGGGACAAGGCAATCTTGAGCCGCGGCCGCCGCCCTGCGCCCGTGCACCAACCTACGGCCATCTCCGTGCGCTCATTCCCGCTTGCGCGGGAAAATGCGCATTTGACGGCCGCGCGCCAATGCACGGGCACGTGCTGACAACGCACAGCATGGGAAATTCATAAGGAATTTCGGCTATTTGTTAGGTGGCACATCAGTGCCACTTAACCACGGCTTCGGGGGGGGTAGACGCCCGCCACGGACCACGGTCCATGGCGGGTGCCCCCTTTCCCCCCCGTGCGACCTAAGAACCTTTAAGAGGCGGCCGTCTTTTTGGTACGACGCCCAGAAGGGACGCCGCCAGAACTCCTCTCACTGCTCAGAAGGAGTAGTGAGTTACGCAGCCCAAAGTAGACCACGTATGGAAGCTGCGAGGCCCAGAAGGGACCCCGCCTAGTCAGATGTCAGCCGGCTGGGTCCAAGCGTCTACTACACGCCAGAGCGGGAGACTGTTGGAACCAGCCGTTGCCCAGGGTGCACCAACGTGGAGGTCATCTGACTCGCACCCCCTCCACATGCCCTACACAAACTATTTGTTGATAGATGCATTCTGTGAAGCATTTGTTTTGGGGCATAGTGCCCTGTCAAGGCACCGATGGTTAGTCGGGCCTGCCTTCGACTGCCTCCGCATATGAACTTACTCCGTCCTAAGGCGTTTTCGCCTAGGAAGGATTTGGAGTGTTTCATACCCGGCTGCTCTTTCCATTCGATGCCGTGCCTGTTTTCTATGTAATCTTTTAAGGCCTTGTTAATGTTACTTACTTAAAGGTTGGTTAAAACAAACATAAAAAAAATAGTGAACGTGCATCATATTCTTGGAAATAATTGAATTATATTATTAGTCGGGTGTAAAATTTAAAGATCATGCGAACTTCAGAAAATAAATTACAAATACACAAATGCTGAAAAAATTTCCACGAGCAGGATTTAAACCTGCACCCTTCTGACATACCGGGTCAGGTGCTCTTCCAATTGAGCTATCGTGGTTCTAACCAGCCCGCCGAAATTATTCAACACTATTTACTTTTTTTATTTTGAAAGCCAAAGGCGCCAATTCAATGTCAACAACTACCGTCATTAACATCTGATCATAATATTTTTACAAATAATAAAGATCAGTTAAGAAGTAGGCAAGCTATTTATAAAATGTTTTTGTTTTGTTTATATAATTTTAACGCAAATTTTGTTGTGAAACAGATGTTAATGACGGTAGTTGTTGACATTGAATAGGCGCCTTTGGCTTTCAAAGTAAAAAAAGTAAATAGTGTTGAACAATTTCGGCGGGCTGGTTAGAATCACGTTTGCTCAATTGGAAGAGCACCTGACCCGGTATGTCAGAAGGGTGCAGTTTCAAATCCTGCTCGTGGAAATTTTTTCAGCATGTGTTTTTGTAATTTGTTTCGCAACAAAATTTGCGTTAAAATTATATAAACAAAACAAAAACATTTTAGAAAATAATATAAAAAAATGTATGGTTTTGCTAAAAGCATGTAGTACGCCCGCAGCGTCCCCGGCATGACGATAGCCACGGACATCATCTGCGGCTTCCCCACCGAGAGCGAGCAGGACTTCCAGCGCACGCTGCGCCTGTGCGCCGCGCACCGCTTCCCGGCGCTGTTCATCAACCAGTACTTCCCGCGCCCCGGCACGCCCGCCGCCGCGCTGCCCAGGGTATCACGCTCCAATGTCTACCTACTTCATTCGTGTTGATACCAATTGTATAGGTACCATTCATATGCCACAGATGCCTGCGCACATCAGACTGTCAACTGTCAAATTTCCTAATATACTTTGAACTTTATGTATACGGCATAAAGTGGAACATTTATTTAAAAAAAATTGTAATTCCGGGCTCTTGAAAGTTTTTAATTGTAATAGAGTAATTAATAACGGGATTCTTAACATGTATATTATTTGTGAGTATTTAATTTTTTTTTATACGTAACTCGACAAATGACTCCACTCCACCTGATGTTAAGTGGAAATGGAGTCCAGACGCGAGGACAACTGGTGCAGCGTGAAAACAACGCAGCATCTGTCACCCTCACCCTGCCGGCCAAATTATAGTTGTATCGAATAATAACATTTTACGATTGGATAACGACATTCTTTTTTTTTTTTTGTAAACGTAACCACTATTAATTCTGTGCAGTCTTGCGCCCATTCTTCTCCACAACTATAAAATAGACGTCCTGAATGGGGAGTAGATAAAAAAATGTTAGCATGATTCAAAAACACTTCTTCTTAAGTTTATTTGAATAAAAAGATCTGTTTAACCCACGCCATGTTTGTGGTTTAAAAGTTATCTACCTGATACACTAACGTTACATGTATTATAATTATTCCAACAGGTCCCTGGGCAAGAGGTGAAGAAGCGCACCAAAATGCTGTCGGAACTGTTCAGATCTTACGAGCCGTACGGCCATAAAGTGGGCGAGGTACAAGAAGTGTTAGTGACAGATGTGTCCCACGACCGAAACTACTTCGTGGCCCACAACGAGTACTATGAGCAAGTGTTGGTTCCCAAAGAGGACAAATATATGGGCAAAATGCTCACCGTCAAAATCACGAGTGCATCTAAATTCTCTATGATGGGCGAGCCTATAGACAAACCGAAAATGCCGGGTCTGACGGCGCCATTGAAGAAAGGAGAGGTGTCCGGAGTCTATGGTCAAAAGAGTAAAAACAAAGTGCCGATACCAATCCCATTGCTCGTCGCTGCGTTCGCTATACTGATAAGAATTATCTGGATGTTTTTATAGTTATATTTTAATATATTTGTTTGTAAGCCAAATGTTTGCTTTCTATCCTAATTAATTATCCTACTAATATTATAAACGCGAAAGTTTGGAAGTATCGATGGATGTTTGTTACTCTTTCACGTAAAAACTACTGAATGGATTTTAATGAAACTTTACTCATATACAGACCAGAGCCAGACCAGCATTTAGGATACTTTTTTTTTTACTGTAGTCTTCGCGAACGAAGTCGCGGGCAACAACTAGTAGTAAATAAATATTTTTAGTTACCTAGCTTAACCAAGATTCTCTTATATTAGCTTATCTTTTTTCTTTACATATGACAACGCGTATTATTACTTACAAAATTTCGTATTCGAATTATAAAAAAAAAACTATCTCACTTTAAAAAAAAAATCACGAACCCGTAATCTTTTGCGATTGCTGTTCCAATTGAGCTCACGAGACATCAGTTTTCTTGTCGAATTTATATGATTTAAATTAGTAGACATGTTTTATTTTGTTTTATCCAACATACTATTTAAAAAATTCCGCTCGTGAAAAAATTTAAAACTCTTATTTCTGGACTATATTGTCACCTAACATTACGACTAGGTCACACAAACCAGTTCCTCTAAAACTCAAAACGAAGAAATCAAATAACGCTCTACAATCTACATAATGACAATGAAATAACTAAAGTATCAAACACAGCACTTCATTATATCAAAATCCTGTTCGGAACAATGCGGCGCACGGTCCGACGCGCCCTTTCATCTGTCGTTATATAACGACCGCGGCGGACCCGACGGCTGCATTAATGTCAGTTAGTGGGTACAAGTGGTACAATGTCGGGGTACAGCCAGCCTGGGGTCAAGCGGCAGAAGGTGAAGGAGCCAAGGCCGGGGGACAGCGTCGATTACTTTCAAGGTAAGTAATGAGTAAGTGGGTCCGAATTGTGGCCTTTTGACAGCATACAATGCCAAAGGTATTTCGAAAATAATTCATATTTCATGTTCATCGTGTAATAATATAAGAATGAAATGTTTTTGTTTTGCTTATATAATTTTAACGCAAATTTTGTTGTGAAACAAATTACAAAAACACAAATGCTGAATATTAGGCTTTATGTCAGTACGTCTTTAAATAAAAATGTGCACGATTGTACCTATAATCGAATGTATGGTAGAAGTTTACAATAGATTTTTGGAAAATAGCAAAGAAGAATTCTTTTTTTATTTATATCGTAAGATTCACAATTTCACGCACAATTTTTTCATGTATTAATTTGTTTAAAACTTGTACCCGTTTCTCTGGGATTGCCATCGCAAGAAACGTCAAGTTAGCAGCCCACTTAAAGACCGTAATATCTCGGCTTGTATTAAAGTACTATTATTAAAATTTTGCGTATGCGAGTCACTATTTATATGTCAGTTTTTTGACATATAAATCACATTGATTTGAACTGTATTTCTTAAAACTCCTGCTATCTTGACG
This sequence comes from Eudonia truncicolella, assembly GCA_949315975.1. Taxonomy (NCBI): domain Eukaryota; kingdom Metazoa; phylum Arthropoda; class Insecta; order Lepidoptera; family Crambidae; genus Eudonia; species Eudonia truncicolella. The sequence continues at coordinate 1,429,110 of OX438837.1, read as the reverse complement.
TCAAGTTAGCAGCCTCACCAAGATACTCAAATATCTTTTGAACCATAGTATCACTATTTATTACTATTTACACACAATTTTTTGACGTAGTCAAAACCATCTAATTCCGTTGTGAGGCTGCTAACTAGACGCTAGTCACTCAGCACTGAATTTCATTGTATCAATATTTTAAGAAAATATCTCTTTAGATCTAATCATTTCTTTTTAAGGCATAGACAAGGTAGAGTACAGCAACATGGCGGGCGCAGGCGACGTCACCGCGTACCGCTACTACAGCGGGGCGGAGCGCGTGCACGCGCGCGCCGTGGAGGACTGGCTCAAGCTCAGCGTGTCGCTCGCAGATTTCAGGCACAGCGGTGGGTCTTTAAAGCTTTTCCACTTAGGCATATACAAGGCAAGCTGAACATCATCTTCCGAAGAACGGAGGCAAATAAAGTCGTTGGTCCCGGCTGCATTAGCAGTTGTTAACAACCACCAAACCGCACTGGGCCCGCGCGGTGGATAATGACCCGCTCTGCCTATCCATGCTAGGGAAGGTTTGTGGTGATGGTGATGATGATGGCCCCTCAGACATACGGATTGAAGACACATGTAATTTAAGGAAATCTATACTAATATTGTAAAGAGGCAAGCTTTTTATTTTTGTATGTATGTTTGTAACGAATAAAATCAAAAACTATTGAACCGATTTCAAAAATTCTTTCACCATTAGAATGCTACATTAGCGATGAGTAACATAGGCTACATATAATTAAAAAAATGTCCACCCGTGCGAAGCAGGGCGGGCCGCTAGTAAATAAATAAAGAAATTAAAGTGACACGGAAACTTCAAAGAAACTTGTGCAGCTCAGGGTGCCTAGTGCGAGTTCTGTTTACTATCCGTATTCATTCGATTACGTTTACGAAAACGAAAATTAGTACGGCATTGAAGCAGCGCCTCCTTGCGACATACAAGAGTTAAAATTTTGCCATACCAATTCTAGTTTTCGTTAACGCGATCGAATGGCGAACGAAACTCGCACTAGATATGCTAGCTTTAAGATTTTATGTACGCATGCCTGCGCATCAGCCTATCCAAAACTGACAAATTTCTTCAATACATTTTCAACCATTTAGTTAAAGAATAAAGTTCAAAGTCTATTGAGGAAATTTGACAGTTCGTGGCAGGTTGATGTGCAAGCGTGTGTACTTGTTTTTTGTTTTTATTTGTGTGAGCAATAACGTATTTATCTATCTATCTATCTAGACACGATCTAAGTACCTACTACTTAGTTTACAAATAAAAGTTTGGGTTCGGGTTTGTGGTAAGTCCTAGCTAGCTACCACCCTCTTAACCGAGTCTGCCTGCCGTCACGAAAGCAATGTTAGTAGCATTTAAACATTACTCTTATCCCACCAGAATCAGACATCCACAACCGCCCACCGCATTGTCCCTGGGACGACGGCACCCCTACCGTTGAAAACCACAAGCGCTGCATCCGCGCTCTGTTCGAGTTCTGCTCGAAGCTGGGCGTGCGCTACTGGACGGCGATGGACTCGCTGCTAGTGGGGGATGACGGGCAGTGGGACGAGGTGGTGGAGTATGTGCAGGAGATGGGACAGCGGTTCCATGTGAAGCTGCTGTGGTTAGCGCCGGATCTGCACTCGCATATACGGTAAAGAGAATGAATTTAAAGATACCTTTTGTAAAAAATATAAGTTACCATTAATGTAGTTCAGGCAGAGTAGGATTAGGCCATGTATAGGCCCTTAGGCCCTGCGTGTTTCGGAGCCCATGCCCATTGGCACGGGCTTTATTTGCCTTTAGGTTAATCCGGTACTCAGTTCAAGATAGAGTTTATGATTTTTTAATGCATTGGGGTAATACACACACTACATAAATACGAAAAACTTAATTCCGAATTTTATAACACCGAATGGTTCAAAATTCAGATAATGAAAATTCCGTGTTTCATAATTCCTAATTTTTAAAATCCGAAACTTCAAAATTCCGAACGTTTATAATTACGAAAATCAATATGCCGAATTTGAAGATACCGAACCATAAAAAATCCGATTGTGAAATTCGGATTTTTAAAAATCGGAATATTCAAATTCGGAATTACATAATTAGGATTTTTTGGGTGTTCCCATGGCATATAGTTGAGCATTTATTGAAGAAATTTGACAGTTTTGCTTTTGAATAGGTCAATGTGCGTCTATACAGTGACGATACGTTAAACTTTTTCTCTCTCTAGCTACACATCTGGCGCGTTCACAAGCAACGAAGCGCCAACGTTCGCACAAGCTGCCACGCAAATCAAGAAATGCCTCGAAATCTCCCAACGCTTGAACGCAGAATGCTTCCTCCTATGGCCGTACCGAGAAGGGTACGAGAGCATCCTCCAATCAGACGTGTCCAAAGAAATAAAGCTATTCGCCAAACTACTGAAACTGACAGCTGAGTACAAAGACCGACTAAATTACGGATGTCAATTGCTAATAATGCCTTATGACAGTTGCCACAAACAATGTAATGGTGGTTTCGGCTGGCAACCCCGAATATGGAGGGAGAGCGACATGTTGAATAAATACATGTGGGACGTCACCAGTTGCTTGTATTTGCTGAAGAATTACAATTTGGATCGGTATTACAAAGTGTGCTCGCCGCCCGGCCATCATATGGTTATGGCTAATGTGTAAGTACATTTAGTTTTTTTTAACGTCTCACCTATTTGACTTTCGTTTCATATTTTTTTTATTTGTGTCTTAGGGCAGTGACACCAATGTTCGACAGGAACCGGCGATCGACATGTTTTCTTTTAATCATAAAAAAAAAATAGCGGCCACCAACTGATTTTAATCTGTTTTTATATCTTACGCACTTGGCCTACGTCTTACCTGATGTTAAGTAATGATGAAGCCGAAGGTGGAAGCGCACTTCACCTGGAATCCTCAACTACTGAGGCACTGGCTATCTTATCTCTAGCTGCCGGAACACAACAATGCTGCAAACATTGATTTATGGCGACATATTTGGATAAGATGGTTGTATCTAGCCAGGCGGACAAACAAGCCCTACCACCAACCATACCGAGTACACAAACATGTACCCACCGCTGGGAATCGAAACTGTGACCTCTGGGTCTAAACCGGTGATATTAACCACTAGACCACAGAGGCGGAACAATTTAATACGGACCAGCTGATGCTTGCTATTTGTCATCCCGTAAAATTTAAATGAAAATCCTATGTTATTATTTGGCGACGAAAACTGTGTCAAACTCTGGGCTTAATCCCCGTATTAATAAACAAATTGTAAGCTTGGAGTAGTTACTCCGTGTTTTGTCTCTTTTACTCTAATATGAAATGAAGTTTTTTTTTTATATTAACGGGTAAGCACAGTGCCTTGATCTCACCTGATGTTAAGTGATGATAAGGCCAAAGATGGAAGCGCACTTCACCCGGGGTCCTCAGAATCTCTAGCTGCCGGAACACAACAATGCTACAAACATTGATGTTATGGCGACATATTTAGATAAGATGGTGGTAGCTAGCCAGGCGGACAAACAAGCCCTACCACAAACCAAACCGAGTACACAAACATGTACCCCCCGCTGGGAATCGAACCCGGGACCTCTGGGTCTAAACCGGTGGTCGTAGCCACTAGACCACAGAGGCGGTTAAAATTTACATGACGGAAACAAAACACGGAGTAACTACTCCAAGCTTAGACTTTGTTTATTAATACGGGGGTAAGCGCCGGACACTGGTGCTACTGTCCATGTCCAACCTTCAAACGAGGCGAGAAGAGGCACCTTCGACGACCTCCGTAGCCGAGTGGCTTGCACGCCGGACTTTGGGCGACGCTAACTCCGAGGTGCCGGGTTCGATTCCCGGTCGGGTCAATGTCGAAAACGAACTTTTCGATATTGTGTCGGGTCTGGGTGGTTGTGGTACCGTCGTTGTCCCTGATTTCCATGAAACGAGTGCTTTAGCTACTTACCTTGGGATCAGAACAATGTATGTGATATGTGATATTGTGGGCCGGCGTGCGGCAGGGTGAGGGTGACTGATGCTGCGATGTTTTCACGCTGCATCACTGTTGTCGTCGCGCCTTTTTATTCTTATTTCGAGTTTAAGAACAGAAGAACACATGAACTATAGATTCACTTCCCCGTGTGGTGCCGGGGGTAAAGAATTGCGACACCCCATCACTTCCCGTGGGTGTCGTAGAAGGCGACTATGGGACCATTCCAGAGGATGGGCAGCAGCGTCTCTCTGTGATTAGTCTCACCATACTGCGATCACCAACCCGCCTGCCAAGCGTGGCGATTATGGCAAATTCCCCTCAAAATGATTTTATCCTTGAGGGAGGCCTTCAGTGGACGTCTGTTTGGCTGAGATGATAGATTCACATAGATGAGAGAGAAAAAAAAATAGTACATACTTACATTCAATATTATTCATGTCGTCGCTCAAAAATACGTTATACAAAAACGAAACACAATAAACAAATCAAAGTTAGTGGATAGTTTTGTTTCTCACCGCGATTGTTATGGTGGTGTGCCTTATTAGGCGACCAAATAAAACTGCGTTGACTATAAGCACTGTGTGTTGTTTACAAAGACCGGCAACGCCTAGATGCGGCAATCTAATAGAAATACATTGATAGTTTTTTAGTTGTGTATTATATTTTTAGTTTAGTATATAGATTTATCCATAAATTGTGGTGATGACTTGATTCCAATTATGGCGGCCTTTGCCCAGCAGTGGGATAGTTATAGGCTATTTACTTTACTTGTGGTGGTATTTTAAGAAGAATTTAACGGTTTATTTTGCTTCTATTAACAATAACGTTTTCTGTCAGATACAACATGCTGGGCGGCGTCGTAGTGACGAACAACGTCGACCATTACGACACCAGAACCTTCACGCTCATGATGAAGACTGTCATCGATCAGGTATCCAACGAACTGCAATCATATACAAATTAAGGCGGCCATCAGACGAAATTTTCAGCGTCACTGGACTTTTTCGGGGGCGGCGAGAAGCTTAAAGGGTTCCTCAAATCGTGTGAAAGAAGCACCGTCAAAGGTTTTCTAGAGGGAAGATGCCGTTCCCTCTAGATTCTCCGAAGGATCCGGAACGGATCGGATGTTCGGATCGGATTTGGAGTTATGTCAAGCAATATTGTATTGCAATGCTGTTCAACGGTTGTTGCTGTTCTTTTGTCGGCATCTATGTTGGAAAGGAGATTGGCAGTCGCCCATGTAATTTCAGTATCGTCTATAGGCTTAGCGTACCGTTAAATAAATATGTGGATTTTATTGCTTTAATATAAAGTAATAAAAAATGTAATCATAGCATTTACTTTAAAGTTGGGAATAAAATGTGAACTCCAATATCTAACCTCAAAATCATAACCTTCGTCGGGACGGACGCCATTTTGCTACGGCGCTTATTCCACTAACGAATGAAAAATTATTTTTATACATAACGGGAAATAACTTGATCTTCATCTTGCCTAATGTTAAATGATGATAAGAATCTTCACCTAGCCTCAACAATTAGGAACAGGCATCTCATCTTTTAATGCCGGAATACAACATTCCTGTAGTTAAACATTATCCGAATTCATTACTGACGTTTGTAAGTTGTATGTAAGGTACCTTTACGGTTTAAATTATGAAAATGACAATGACAAAATAATTGGCAAGGTTGTCTCCTCCTGATTATTATTGTACCTAAGGCTCGTCTTCTTTGGAGATCGATACACTTCGTAACCGACAAATACTCTGATTTACCGGGTATAGGTACCTAGGTTAGGTAGGTACTCAATTATGGAATATTTGGTTCACAGTAAGTACTAATCTTCAACCTTTCAAGGTTTTTTTCTAAACTAGTAACCGCAATTATTACCGAAACAAAGATATAATTAGACAAAATGATGTTTGCTAATAAATCCTCTGATCCTAGGCTAAGTACCTAGCTGCTAAAGCACTTGTATTATGGGGTGGTAATCGAATTCAGAACACATTTTTTTTAAAGTGTGTGTTGCCAATACATAAAAGAAAAAATCGATAACAAAAATCGATATCATAACAGGCATAAGAACATACTTAGGTCATCTATTCCTGTGATAGATGTCTATTTTTGACACTGTGCAACATAATGTTGGGAATATGTTTAGTGAAGACATTCTTCAATCTTTAATTCTTACCATTATTCAAAATAGACAATTGGTAAAATATTGATGATATCTATGATCGATAATCAACATCGATATTTGCTGAGTATGGCAACATAGGCTTTACTATGGTGGATGTGCGTTTTGTTTCTGCAACTAAATTGGTCACGATTGAATAGAAATTATTTTTTACGGTTTATTTAGTACTCCCAACAGCTATCAGAACATTTTGTCTTGGAAAATATTATTAGTATTTTGCCCTACATATTGCATATAGTTCGCTTTCAGTACGTTTAAAATTCACAATAATTCACATGATACCCAGTTCGCCAATCTCCTTTTTGTCCACAATTTGCCTTTTGTGAAAATTACTCACAATCACCACCGTAGCAGGACCGTTTGCATGACAGGAACAAAACACGGAATAACTGTTCGGACCTTATTGTTTGTTTGTTTGCGAGACAGGGCGCCGCGCCCCCCGGCGGCGTGGGCCTGCAGCTGCGGCCGCGGCGCGGCGGCGGCGCGCGCTCGCTGCTGGCGCTGCACGTCACGTACATCGACGCGGTCGCCAAGGGGCTGCGGTTTGCCGCCAGCCTCAGCGCGGACCAGACCTTCTCCAAGCATTTGCAGGTTAGAACGGAATAGCCTACAAGTTTAAAGGAATAGAAGCGTCAGAATAAATATATCATCATCATTTATGTCCCCCACTGCTGGGGCACGAGCCTTCCCTACGGATGGATAAGGAGAACGGGCCATAAACCACCACGCGGGCCCAGTGCGGATTGGTGGCTGTTAACGACTGCTAATGCAGCCGGAACCAACGCGAGTTTATGTGCTTTCCGAATCACGGAAGAACTCGAGATGATAAGTCTTTGGTCATCCATCCGATGACCGGCCTTTGCGAAAGTTGCTTAACTGCGAAAGTTGCTGCACTCGCAGACCGCTACGCCATCGAGCTTCTCGAAGAATCGAGAAATATGCTTCGGGTTGAATGCGCGACATCGTACTCCATCCCCATAGCTCCGTTAGATTGCTAAGGTGAAAACAAGCGCATAAAAAGAGTATTAGCTTTTCTGGATGGGTTATCTTATCAGGATTATGTTTATATGTTAATTACATTATAATAATCTTTATTTTAAAAAATCGATAAAAATAACAGAAACACCTAAATATTCCGAAATATTTAATTCAGAATTTTAATTTTCCAATTTCTATAACTCCGAATAACTTTTAATAATCGAAATTTTATGTTAACTACAGTTGTGGGTTATGTCAGGTTTGATTTAAAACCAACGGCAGCGGAGCGAGCAGTGATTTTTAAATTTTCGTAATTTTGAGATTTGCTATTTGCTATTTGCTATTTGTCATCACACACTTCATCGTATAACCAACTACGGTACCTGTTGTCGACAGCAACGGTACGCGTCGTACAGCGGGTTCGGTGCCCGGCTGGCCAGCAGTGACGTCACTATGGAGGAGTGCGAGGAGTTCTGCAAGTGAGTGGGAAACTTTTGACGACCTCCGTAGCCGAGTGGCTTGCACGCCGGACTTTGGGCGGCGCTAACTCTGATGTCCCAGGTTTGATTCCCGGTTGGGTCAATGTCGAAAACGAACTTTTCGGTATTGTCTCGGTTCTGGGTGGTACCGTCATTGATTCTGATTTACATACACAACAAAAATTTATTACATGTAAAAAATATTGAAAAAACAAAAGTACATTCACAATAAAAAACAAAAACAGAAGACAAAGTGTGGCCTACTAGGCCCCAGCTGCACATGCTGCAGCGACATGAGGCCGCTGCAATGCTGGTATTCTGGAGGGGTCTAATATATATCAGTTATAGTTATCAATATAATATAAATAGCGCATAAAATAGTAAGACATTTGCTTTTAATGAATATCAACTTACCTTGGTGCCTGTAAAATTTTTATGTATACTACATACATTGCAATATTAAATGTTTTTTAGGGTTCCGTACCTCAAAAGGAAAAAACAGAATCCTTATAGGATCACTTTGTTGTCCGTCTGTCTGTCTGTCAAGACCCTTTATCTCGGGAACGCGTAGAGGTATCGAGTTGAAATTAAAAACATATAATCAGGTCTGCGGTCCCTTGAAGCTGTGAAAAAAACAAACTTCTAAATTTTTTTTTTCGTTAATTTAGATACGACCGTCGCAAAAAACGTTTATTTCGACACTCTCAAGGGAATCTAAAATTTATAGGGTACTTGCCGTTGACCTAGAACTATGAATTTTACTTTTTTATTTTCAAGTGCTAATTGCTGCACTGAAGCTAAATTAAATATTCATAAAATTTTATAAAATACAGTGAAAAAATTAAACGCCCACCCGACCCAGCCAGGAATCGAACCTGGGTCTTCCGCAATCCGGGCGGCTGCACTGACCGCTATGCTACCGGGAAGGCTGACGTAAGCGCTGAATTTTGTCACTGCTATTTTAATGTTTTTGAGTGCTTTTTAGCGGCACTAGCGCCATCTATCCAAACGGTCGTTGCAACCGATTTGTTGCACTGTATTTTATAAAATTTTATGAATAGAACTATGAAGTTTAGCAAATAAAGTCTTATACTACAAGTACAGGGAAAAATCTGAAAACTATACATATTTAATTAAATCACAAAAAAAACAGGGTCTATATGCAAGGAACGGGGGTCCAAATTTTGAAGTAAGTTAACCGTGTCATTTGGGGTATCGTATGAAAGGGCTTCATTTGCACTAGCTTAAACAGATTTTTAATTATTTTTATGATGTATTGTATCGATTTATGACGAAAACTAAAACATTTATAATACGTTTTCCCTATTTTATATGTATAGGTAAAATTATAACTTTGGTATACCTATGTAGTACCTAATAGTCGGGAAAAGTTCGAGACTCGATTCCTGAACTATAAAATATGTACCCACAAATTTGTACGGAACCCTCGGTGGGCGAGTCCGACTTGCCCTTATCCGGTGTTTTTTTTTGTGATAAATTCCCACCATACCGAGTATGTCCGACCTGGGAATTGAACCCAAGATTTCCGGATATCAGCTTTGCCGCTCGGCTAACGAGGCGTATAAGCAGCATTGTTATATTGTTAGATTCGCATAATATTGTGCCATTATGAAGCTTCTAAGAAATTGTCATATGAAGCGTCATTGTAGTGAAAACTTAGCCCCCACTTTCAAATAGCATGGCCATTTCAAAGGTTTTAAACATGTCATTGAGTTCAGACTGATATGTTGAGAAGTTTGTGTGTTAAGTGGCCATAGATTTTAGTAATAATTTCTTACTACTCATTTTGGCTATGGCTCTATAGTGGACTTGTTACTCTATGGTTAAGACTGCAACCCTCAGAACAATAATTAGAGCTATTATTATTCTGAGCTGCAACCAGTTTTTAATTTACTGTCAGTGTTAAAAAACCCTAAAATTGTCGTGTTAAAAAAGTAGTAATTTCTCACTAAACTCATTCTGGCTATGGCTTTAATAGACTCCTTACTGTGTGGTTAAAAGACTCCAATCACAAAGTTTTTAATAACATACTGCAGTGTTCAAAATTAAAGTGTAGTGTAGTGTAGTGTTCAAAAGAGGTTTGTAACTTTTCACAGAAAAAAACAAAATGTCCACGCGAGTGAAACATCGAAACCGGAACACATGGATCTGTTGTTCCAGCGGTATTTAGACACCAGTGATCACATTTGACGGGACTACGGATTTAGTTGTAAGTATTTAACAAAATTAACGAATTAAAATTTGAATTAGAAACATAAGCATGGGATTGGTTTGTTTTTGATTGTACTAAGATATTTAGAAAAGTTTGCAAATAAAGATGGGCAAAAGAGTTTCGCAGACAGAGAAAATTTATTCTAAGTATTGCGCGGCAACAAGCAACTAGTTGTTTATATATAACCTAAAGAATCTAGCAATTGTTAAATTTGAACTAGTTGTGTCAAGGGTGCCTTGTGAGAGTTTCATTCGCCATTCGATCACGTTAACGTAAACGAGAATTTGTATGGCAACATTTTAACTCTTCTCGAATGTCGCCAGGAGGCGCTGACAAATTTTACCTTTTGTAAACGTAATGGAATGGATACTGATTGTAAACAAACCTCACACTAGGCACCCTGATGCTAGTTTTCCAAACTGGCAAACACTGACTGTTGACTATGGACATGAAAAGTAGAGTGATTTCGGCAACCGAAAACTGTTGCTGCAACTGGCAAAATTTAAAAAGTTGATAATTTCTTCAAGTAAAGCTCTGTCTACGAAGCGCCTAAGTAGATTATTGTAATAAATATATTGTTATACATTGTAAGTCATAATTGTCTAGCTAGATCATGAGTGGTGAACAAATAAAAGTCAAAACTTAAACAATTTCCATTTATTTAATTTATTTTGTATTTTTCAATATATTCACAGCAACGTACGACTATACAATTGCCTACATCCGTACGTAATTATATTGTACACGATCTTGTGCTTATAAATACGTGTAGCATTGTCACGGGTATACACAGTAGTGTTATGGACCAAGTGATTAATAGGGCATTATAAAAAATGCCCAATATAAGAGGGCAGAGCAGTGTGATTACAACTATTGAAATAATCAAATCGCCCGGGCATTATTTATAATGCTTTTCACCTAAGGGGCAGAGTAATTAAAACCAGGTTTTATTACTGTTTAGTATTTCAAACGTAGAATCAATAATTAAAAACGAATCAAATTATTCCTTTCATAGGTACTCTGCTGACTTATGATAATAAAAACTTAAATTAACTGGACTTTACCTCTTTGTTCAGTTGTTATCATTCGAAAGTTCGACAGTTATTTAACAAATATTCAGGTAACAAGCAACGAAACGCATATTTACATCTCATAAAGTAATTGTTTTATCATTTTGCAACAGAACATTAGTTATTTTTTTCTATCACAAATACGTCAAATGGACAAAGATCAATTAATCAAGGTTTGGAGTGGTTAGGTTAAAAGCGCGAGCCGACCGAGCGAAGCGAGCGTGCCGCGGTAGCGGCCGGCAAAGCGCCAGAAACAAACTTTTGAAGATTATTATTGTATTATTTAGAACATATTTATATATGTTGTATTATGGTCAAATTAATTATTTGTTTGTCGTGGCTTTTATTTTCTGAAAAATGTAGACACTTCAGTTTATCTTTTATAATAAAATAAAATTATGATTTATAAAATAACAGCTTGCCATTTGAACGTTTATGTTTTGATGCCATTGTTAAAGCAATAAAATCGTTTTCGTTGTTGTCAAAACATACGTTTGTGCAATGAAACATTGACAAAATGTTGCTTTTGAAATGAAAATTGGCTAATGAATTGTGTGTAAAACAGTATAGAATCCCTTGTTCTCCTTCCCTCACCCCGTGCAAGGTAAAATACACAGGGTAAAAGTAATCAGATTGCCCGAAAACCACATGGCAATATTCGTAATGTCTAGGCAATGTGATAAATAAGGAAGTTCAAATTATAGTTATTTACTTCGCCCTAAATAGTTTGTCATTATTTATAATGCCCGGGCATTTTTTTAAATGCCCCAATTTATTACTTGGTCCATAACTTATAACACTGAAGCTGCTTACAAAAGTAAACAACGACAATAATAATTCCTTACATAGTTTTGTTTGACATTACAAGTATCGTTTTCATATATCTAGTGACTGTCCTAATCCTAATTCACAAATTACATTATGCTTCTTATTTCCAATAGTTTTTTTTACATAAAAAATGAAATAAGTAATGTAATCAACGAAAATTTGTCGGCATTTGAAGTAGTTTAATATAATAATTAAAATATATGTACAATAAATAGCGTACATCGAAAGTAAACTTTGCTGTCCAAACGACAAGATTCAAAATACTCTAGCAAATAATAAGTGTGTGCTTCATTCAGTCAGATAACAAAAAAAAAATTAAGCACATTCTTAAGTATTGAAAAAAACTACATTTACAAAACGAATCTTAAGCTAATAATAGTACTCGTGTAAAATAAATAACTAAAATTAAATCTAAATTAATATTAATATTAATTTATATAAATTAATATTTTTACTTTACCATCGAAGGCGAGGTCTAATAATTTAATAAAATAACATCTCGAAACCAATTATCAAATATATATACACAAAACGTAACCTATATTAAGTCAGGACGCCATGTGTCGGCTTTTGATAAGTATTTCCTAATACTGCAAAAATAAAAACAAAACAAAAGAAAATGGCAGCATCGATCGCTCGGAATGAAACAAAACCGCACAGTGTTAAATAGGGCCGACGACGAACTCGCATCGTCCTTAGAATCGATCTTATTGCGTGCTGTGCCGGGAGCGCCAAATTATATTGATTTTCCTATCCAGGGTCAATGGAAATATTCTAATAGTTTAACTATAAACAGTTTTTTTACTGTATTTTTAACACAAATAATTGCACGTTCATCTGCGGATTGCCATAAAAAAAGTAATAAGGTATAAAGCAATTGTGCCCCTAACAAACGATGGTGGTTAATTTAGGTTGAAGAGGCTCTTACCATTTGACAGAACTTTTTACTAACACCTTAATATATCATCATCATCAGCCTATAAAAGTCCACTGCTGGGCATAGACCTCTCCAAGTGCACGCAACCGCCCTATATATATATATATATTATTCGTAATTTATACTACTAGCAGAAGTGCATAAACACGTGCCTTTGCACATATTGGCAAAGCCACGAACGGCACGTGTGGATCGACCTTTATTAGTTATTTATTATGCATACGATATAGAGCATGAATTTCTATGTTCAAGATGATGAGATCAGATCAAATCTGCTTACAAAAAAAACCTCAAGTGTGTGAGTTATAGAGTTCACAGTAAAGTGACAAGCCCTTTCGTCGTCAGCGCACAAACTTTCATTTTATTACATTACTTTGACTTGTAATTGGAACTCTTGCATGTACAAATTTTTTTTTATATTATTGAATAATTTAAAAGCACCACGATTGTTACATTTTGGAATATTTTATAGCCTATTCATTGGTCAAAGCCTAAGCTTCCATTGGAAACAAATGGTATCTTGAACTGTTTACTGATAAAAGTAAGGTTCATTCATACTTAGTTAATTTCAGCATTTTACAAGAATAGTTTTTATCTAAAAAAAACACATTTCTAAATGAAGAGAGAATTTTCAACTGTTCAGATGGTATTGCCAAAACAGTTAAAAAAATTTAAATTAATAAAACCGAAAAACCATTTAGATGAAATAACAAAGTACTTCTATTTATAGCATTTCGGACATGTGACATCGGCCAGTGAATTGGCTACTTATAATAAATTGCATACTTCTATTTACTTGACCATAGTGAAATGAAAGTGATTTATGTCGATATATTTTGCAAATACAGTTAATGTATTATTATGTATTCTTTAATGTATTATTTATTATCATTATCTGAATCATCATCTTAAATGCGATACATAAATTAATTTCATTTCAACAGTTATATGAATCTATCTTAATAACACAATGGCTGTTTTTTTGGAAATTATATATTTTGGAATTATTTTTTCAATTTACGACACACTTATCGCTAATGCATTGGTAAACTAGTTTTTTTTTGTTTTATAGAATAAGTAAATAATTTATACAATTCGAAGCGTATTAATATAATGTATATTATATTCGATTACAAAGGTGTTTTGCAATCTTCAGGTGCAACAGACGTGTTACTATCAAAAGTTAAGTCAAAGTCGGTTTATGCTAATTTAAGATTGTTAAACTAAATATATATATATATATATATATTGTTATTGTATATAGGATATGATGTATATAGGAACAACAACCCTTTCTTTGGCTGGATGTTAATTTGTGACAATTTATAGTTCATCGCGTGTCGTCCGCAGAATATTTATATGTCACAGCTATTTCGTTTAATAAATCGTAGGTGTGCAAACCAAATTGTTTTTATATATTCGATCATACGGTTCTTGTGCGTAACACGCAAAGTTTTACTTGAATCTGCAATATCTACAGTGGCTGTACGTCAATTTTGAAGAAACAAATAAATATACGCGTAACAGAAAAGTGTGGTCAAAAGGAAATGATCCAAAGTGTATCCAATCTAGATCTTGCACGCAGAGTCACTAAGACTTACTACTAAGAATATTTAACTTTAAAAGCAATGTTTGATTAAATATTCCTATTGTGACGTCACATCAAAATAAACTAGTCCCAGCCTTGGTGGTTCAGTAACCTCTGTGTATTTACATTTACGATCACTGCTGCTTGTTTTTGCGCGCCTGACGCGCATCACTTCAATAATACAAATGCATGACAAATTAAAGTTAATGATTATGTCTTAGTAACTCTGCATACGGGACTTCTTGGCGGGAAAGTGAAGTCATGTCTGCGGTTTTGTTTTATTTTCAAAAATTTGTGTTATATCGAATATTAATGTGAAATAATGGTGGATAATTAACCGTTAAGTGTTTGTAAGTGCACTTTTCAAATTCTCTCAAGAAGTCCGCCCGAGGAATTAGTAAAGCCCCACATCTTTACTGAGATACTCGAGGGGTCGGGGGGTATATCATTTCTCACTTCTCATTTCTATTATCATCCATCATCATACTGGAAGGAAATATTGTATATTTATGTATTACTTGTAAGAAAAATTACTTTGACACTGGCTAAATGTGCTAATCGCACGAAGCCATAAACTACAGAAAAAAAAACTGCATACAAGATCTAGATCGGACACACTTTGGATCTTTTCATTTTTACCACACCTTTCTGTTACACGTCGTGTAAGAAACTTTCTATAAATGGTTGGTACCTTAACATTATTTCCCAGTCTTTTGCTAAGCTACATTATTTCGCGATGCTTCTCAGTCGATAAAAAATAGCGATCTATGACAACAAGTTATTGTTTATTAGTGTCGACTAGATTTTGTTTAATACAACCATTGTATATAATATTAGTGAATAGTAAAAACGAGGCAGATAGGGCACTTTCGCTTAAACGGTCAGTGGTCATGCCGTCTCACTTACACAAATCTAAATAAGATAATGCAAGAGTTGACATTACCTATATACCTCCTTTTTATAATAATAGCATTGATATCAGACCAGCTATGTCACTCTTAAGAAATTGAACTAAACATATTGAACATTTACTTTCAATACAAGACTTAAATGCGGTTTCATTTACTTATTAACAGGCACTGGAAAATTTAAAAAAATAAACGAAGTGTAGTAAATATTGGCAAGTGAATGTTAATAAGTATATAAAATAGCATTAAGTCCCATGTTACAACAGCTCTTGTGTATAACGTAACGCAAAAAATTTATATATTACATTACAATTCATTGCCTAAGCCTTATATTTATATTGGCCTTACTTAAAAACTATTTTTCGTGTTATAATAAGTTAATAATTTAAGTGTTAAGAAAATTACCGCTTAAAACATTTCACATTTGACTAATTTTAACGGGAAATGGTCTCACAGCTTTTCGTATTCCATAGTAACACGCCGTTGCAAATATAAACAGTTATTTTAGGAATATAACAGTAAACCGCCGAGTAATCGTAAGTCAGTACAATTTGTACATCCAGCATTAAAATGATCGATGCCTTCTAAATGGTCACAATATCTTGGCATTTCGGAAAAACTAACCTCTCTATTATGTTATTAGCACTGATCGGAATTAAGACGTCTTATTTACCTAAAGTTTTCGACAAGGCAAGACTTTAAATTTTATTGAGTCCCGCAGGCTTTTTACCGAAAAAAGGAAGCCAGTTGTTAATTGTACGTGTCCATAATACCCATTTATCAACCGCACCTAGAGCAGTCGCGTTCCAATTGTACACACGCCTGCACATCAACCTACCACAAACTGTCAAATTTCCTCAATAGACTTTGAACTTTATGCCTTAACGATATGGTTGAAAATGTATTGAAGAAATTTGACAGTTTTGGATAGGTTGATGTGCTGGCGTCTGTACAATTAACACTGGTTGCCTTTTTTTTATACTTTTAACGTTTTACACATCAATTTTCATACTAAGGAACCACGAAGGTAATTATATAATTACTTATTATCTACATTGAGATCATACATTTAAGTAACCAAAAGAAAATAATCTAAAACAACAAGAATTGGTTGATAAAGATACCTTTTTTATAAATGTGAAGCAAGAATAGGTAGATACAAACTCCTTGTTAGATCCCGCAAGGTTAATTTGACAATTGAGAATGCTGCGATCAATTTGATGCTGATTGTGCTTAGAAACGTCGTAATTCGTCATTTTAACTTTAAAAATAGGAGTATCGGTTTTCAATCCGAATTTTATATTTTATTTTTTACATTGTCATTCACACCTATAAAGTTTAAGATATTCTTTAATTTTCTTAAACAAATTGTAGTTCATTAAAGATAGTTATTTCCATTAGTGGGGTGAATAATGTACTCACTCACTCACTCACTCTGTATGTATAATGTACAACAACGGGACCATGATGTCCCACTAATGGAATGAATTAATAAACTACTCACCTCATAGTTGTTATCAACAAGTCATTCTTAATTAAATTTTACGTCAAATGCCTTTGAAATAGAACGAGATATCTTGCTGACCTGAATTTACTAATTACTTGTAGTATTTTCTACCCGATTGCGGTCTTTATTCACTTGTTATTATTAGCCATGTTATATCGTTGGTTGATTTACAAGCTATATTCCTGGACAAAAGTAGAAGGAATCTGCGCTACTCAACTTAAAAGGTAAGCACTTTTATATATTTTTATACTTGATATATTATACTGGCCATGTAATATATATCTCTCTCTCTCGATAATCAACCGCTATTTTGAAGTTAACAGCAAATTGATCAATACAACAATCACTAAAAAAACAAACCTTACTGCTATAATGTTAGGTGTTTTTGATTAACGCTGCCAACGTTTGTGATTTACGCAAAAAAAATATAACTTCCCATACATAAATGGTATTTTTTTTGCCCATTTACTATGTTTTGATCAATTCGATGCCACAAGGGAAAAGATTATTCGAGATATTTTTGCTGATTGCTGATAGCAAAGCGTCACTTTTCAATAGGCTGCGCCTAATCCAAATAATATCATATAATTTTAGACTATATAGTACGTTCAAAAGTTTACAATAAATACCTGTGCAAATGCGTGCTCTCACTCGGTAGCCGCGGGATCACAACTCTGCGTGGGGTTCATGGCCCTGTTACGGGGATCACGACCCTGAGCGGGGATCACGACCCTGAGCGGGGATCGTGACCCTTTTACGGGGATCACGACCCTGAGCGGGGATCGTGACCCTGTTACGGGGATCACGACCCTGAGCGGGGATCGTGACCCTGTTACGGGGATCACGACCCTGAGCGGGGATCGTGACCCTGTTATGGGGATCACGACCCTGAGCAGAGACCGTGACCCTGTTACGAGGATCAAATCTGTGCGCGCGGGGATGATCATTGCCCTTAAACTAGGATCACGACCGTACGCAGAGATCATGGCCCTGAGTCGGAGATCACGACTGTGCGCGGCGATCATCGCCCTGATACAGGGTCGTGATTCCTGAAAATTTATTGGCCTGAAACGGGGATCTCGACCCTGAGCAGGGTTCGTGACCCTTACACGGAGATCACGACCCTGCAAAGGGAGATCATGACCCTCTGACATGGGATCATGATCTTGTGACAAAGGATCATGAGCCTGTGACGGGGAATCATGCCCCTGTAAAGGGGATTCATGGCCCTGTGACATTAGATCATGACTCTCTAACATCTTGACCAAGACGGGGGGCTCTGCGGATCAGTCGTCGTCGGCGGGCTCCGTGCCGAAGTAGCGGTCTCCGAAGTTGCCGATGCCGGGCAACACGTAGAACTTCTCGTTGATCTCCGGGTCCAGTGCTGACGTCACGATTTTTACCTAGGAAACATGTTTTGTTTAAAGCTAGACTTCAATATGGGTCTGATAATCGATCTTTTAAGTTTTGTGTCTGTTATTATTGAATCCTTTATTATTAATTTGTCCTTAAAAACATATACAAGGGTGAACTTATCTCTAAAAGAGATCTCTTCCAGCCAACCCTAGCTGTAGTTGGAAAAGAAAGTCTGCGGGACCAATTGTCGACCATAATAAAAGAAATACCTTAAATATAAATAAATAAATAGGTACTTAAACTAATGTACGTGTTATCTTTACATGAAACCCGCCTAAGCGCATTCTTTATCTAGTACTCATAAGACTAACCCCCTTACAAATAAACAGAGAATAAGCTCCGAACTCTAACTTGAAATGACGTTTACTAGACGAGAACAAAACGCGGAATAACCTTTCCGACCATACTCTCTGTTTATTTGTAAGAGAATTAGTGTTTAAAGAGAGACGCTCCATGGCCTCATGGATGACGCAGTGGTTAACGCGCCCGGTCTGAGATTGCTTAGGATAAGCAGCTTTCGCAAAGACCGGTCATCGGATGGGTGACCCAAAATTCTTCATCGCTTCTTCTCGCTCCTTCGTGCTTCGGAAGGCACTTAAAGCCGTTGGCCCCGGCTGCATTAGCAATCGTCAACAACAACCACCAAACAGCACTAGCCCGCGTGGTGGTTTATAGCTTGCTCTCCCTATTCATCCGTAGGGAAGGTTCTTGCCCTTACCCCAGGAGTGGGTACATAATATGAGCTGGTGATGAAATAAATACCTTGGGGAAGACGTAGGCGATGGAGTGAACGCCGATGTCGGCCATGAGCAAGGACACGAGACTGATGTGTGGGGGTCGGGGTTCATACCTCAGGGAAGGCGTAGGCGATGGAATGGACGCCGATGTCGGCCATGAGCAGGGACACGAGGCTGATGTGTGGCTCGGGCACGTCGTGGTCGAGCAGCACGCGGATGGCCATGATGGCGGCGGCGCCCGTGGCCACCGTCGCGTCCATTAGGATCACTCGGTAATCCTTGATGTCTTTGGGCAGCCGCAGGTAGTACAACTGGGAGAATTATGTCAATTATGAAGAATTATGTTATTTGACTTATATTACATAACAAAACTAAAAGTACAAGGTTGTTTTATTGACACTTATCGTCTACACAAAACATTCTACATATCTATGCTATGAAACATTTAAAGGTGATAAGTTGATTAGCTAAATGTAATAAATAGGATGATGTAAAAACTAGCTAAGTCAAATGTTGAGGTTCAACAGATCATAAGTTATTTTCATTGTGTAAATAATTCGAATATTCAAATTTAAAAAGTCATATTTTTAAATAAACATTGTTGTAGCAGAAAAAAAAAGCAAGCAATTGCATTTTAAATTTACTCAAGAATGTTATTCTGTCTTATAAATAAATTTTAGGTTTGTCTACAGAACTTGGCACCCATTTAGATCCCAAGTCTTGTTGGTGAAATCGACAACCACACATAATTTGTTTTTGGTGGGATTTCATATTTTTAGAGAAATACAATGAAAAAAATTATAGGTGCTAAGTTATTACAACACCAACAAACTATAATAAACATTATTTTATAGCGGGTCATATTTTATCTGTAACGAATCAGGAACTACTGCAAGCGGCAATATAAATCATTAAGATAAGAACAAGCGATAATGAACCTTATGCACTAGTAATAAGAGCTCACCTCCGGCTCGTCGGTCTGCTGGTTGGTCTGTATGAGGATCTTGCCGATGCGGATGTCCTTGCACACGTCGCACACCGCCTGCTCCATGGTTTCACCCGCGCGCAGTATCGACACGCCACATATCTTTTCCACGTCGCATTTTCGACCTTAAGTGTAGAGAAGTTGAGTTTATTTTGCCTTTTTTATAAATAAATTTTACTTTTCATTTTAAGTGTTAATTGCTACACTTAAGCTGAATTAAATATTTATAAAATACAGTGAAAACATTATATTCCTACCCGACCCAGCCAGGAATCGAACCTGGGTCTTCTGCAATCCGGGCGGCTGCACTGACCATCATGCTTTCGGGAAGTCTGACGTAAGCACTGAATTTTGTCACTGCTTTGATTTTTGACTGCTTTTTATTTATTTATTTTTTATTTATTTATTTAGGTTTGCCAACATTTGTGTACAACAATACATAAGCTCACTTAAATACTATATATATAAACTAATTGTCACAAATTCTTACAGGCAAACACAGCATGCACTAAAACAATTATATTTGCCAAAAGAAACTAATAATAACAAAGTAAATTATTCTATTCCTATGATTCCTATAGGTACTTAAATTACAAAAATGATTCTTTTTTGATTGTATGGAACTAATAAATGAAATTTTTACATAAACCAAAAATAATATAAACTAAAAAAGAAAAAACAAAACATAACCGAGCGGGACAAGAAAGACAGTAGGACAAAAAGGCAATCTTAAGATTGCGCTTCACTGTTAAGCTTGGCCAAAATTATCCTACGGACCTTGGTGGGTGAGTCGTAGTGAATATCAATATCGTTACTATACTCATTTACCAGCTTACAGAACCTTGCAATTGGTGAGTTTGAGCCGTAAACGGTTTTACGAAACGGAGCTCTAAGGGGTGCGATTACACTTCGAGGATATCTTACCGGGACACGCATTTTTATTTTATCCAGTAGTTGAGGACAATCTATTTTGTGATTTAAGATTTTGGAGACGAAAGATATGTCACCTGAAAGTCTACGATTCAACAACGAGTCTATTTTAAAGTGCGTCAAACGGCTGTTATACGAAGTTAGTTTCTTTTTAGAGATACCACAAGAATACATCAGGTGCCAGACAAACCTTTTCTGAATTCGTTCCATGCGTAAGCTATGTGTAGCATAATGCGGCCTCCAGACGATACTGCAATACTCCAATATACTTCGCACTAGGCTATTGAAAAGTAAAATTTTTGTTTTACTACTACGCAGGTCCTTAATATTTCTTAGGACAAAACCAAGCATTCTCGAGGCCCGTTTCACGATATTGTCTATGTGCTGAATAAACGTCAATTTACTGTCAAACGTAACACCCAAATCCCGAACAACCACCTTTTCTTCAATACAAGTATCATCTATAGTATATTTGTGATCAATTAATTTCTGTTTCCTACCAAATCTAACGTAAAAACATTTATTCGTGTTTAATGCCATGCAGTTGACTTCGCACCATTCAACGATTTTATTGAGATCGCTTTGAAGTAAAACTGAGTCCTCTAAAGTTTTGATCTCTCTACCAAACTTTAAGTCATCAGCATACATATATGGTTTTGATGATGTAAGACAATTCGGTATATCATTTACAAAAATATTAAATAAGATAGGCCCTAAATGAGATCCCTGTGGCACGCCTGAATTGATACACTCCAAATCCGATTGAAACCCATTGACTACTGTGAAGAATTTACGATTACGCAAGTAGGATCCTATCCACCTCAACAAAGCATAACTGAGGCCATATGCCGACAACTTTTGTAATAATATCTGATGAGGAACTCGATCAAAAGCTTTGCTAAAGTCGGTGTAAATAACGTCTACTTGTTTGCCATTGTCAAGAGATTCAAACAACATTTCAGAGAAATCTACCAAGTTAGTGCTTGTGGATCTGTGTTCAACAAAACCATGCTGACATGTACTAAAGAATTGTTTAGCGTGATTTTGTATACTTGGACAGACCAATGATTCTAGGACCTTACCAAGACAAGATATAATGGATATTGGTCTATAATTATGGACCAGATTTTCACTGCCTGATTTAAATACAGGAACGATCTTAGCTGTCTTCCATAATGAGGGAAAAATACCTGTATTCAAAGACTTGTTGTAGATAGCTAAGAGCGGTTCCGCCAAACTTTCCGCACATCTCAGTATAAAAATGGGTGGGATTCCGTCAGGACCTGCTCCCTTATTGCCATCTATGCATTTTAACTTCTTTAAAACGGAATCAAGATTTAGCGGGGGAAGTGATAGCAGCACACCATAGTTCTCCATGCACTTAAGGTAGTTCGAGTGAGCATAATGTTGTGCTTGTGAAGCATGACCATCACTATTGTCAGCATAAACAGTCGCAAAGTGAGATGCGAAGAAGCCGCAAATCATTTTTGGGTCTGAAGAAGATTTAGTACCGTCCGTCATTTGAATAGGATAAGAGCCAGTTCCACCTCGCTTAGCCTTTATGTACGACCAAAAAAGTTTCGGGTTTTGGTTAATTTGCTTTTCTACTCCTGTAATATAGCTTTTGTAACAGTCAGTAGCTAAACACGAGCATCGCGCACTTAGCAGTTTGAGCTCCAGTTCATCCATAGGATTTTTATATTTCTTAAAGCGGCACCTGACTTTATATTTCTCTTTCAAAGCTCTAGTTAACCTACGATCAAACCATGGTGGATAACTCGCAGTTTTAGGTTTCTTTTTCGGCACATAAGCTTCAATAACAGCTCGAATTCTATCGTAGAACAGTTGCAACATACCATTAACATCATCAACTCCACCAAATATATCAGCCCAGTCACACTTTGAGAGTTCTTCGCTTATTTCCCCGTAATCAGCTTTCCAAAAATTAAGGCTAGGGATATCATTTTTATATGGCAGTTTTTTTTCATTAATCAGGGAAATACTAATGTTTAATGGTGGATGTAAGGGATCAATTTTACTAAGGGGATCAAGTGATATATTTACGATGCAAGATGGCAAATCAGACAAAAACAAATCAAGTATTCGGCCCGAGACATTAACAATACTATTATGTTGTTTTAAACCATTTAATAATATGAAATCAATTAAAAGCTGACACATCCCAGATATATTATAGCCACCATCACCCAACAAGGTCCAATTGATACTTCCCAAGTTAAAATCACCCAAGATACAATGACTAGTAGTATGCTCAACTATCCTGCTACAGTTATCTACAAAGCACTCCACCATTGAGCGCTTTACAGGTGGTGGTAAGTATACGGCACAAATTGCAATTTCATTAATTGTTTGTGAGACTGGTTGTTCTATAACAACCCAAAGATCTTCCAAATCTGTTTCCCATTTGCACATTCTTTTAGCATGAAAACGTTTAGATACGGCAATCAAAACTCCACCACCGTCTTGCTTAGAGCTAAGTATATTTAATGACCTATCCTTTCTAAATACAACATATCTGTCATCAAAGAGCTCAGAACTAGCTATGGAACTGTTTAGCCACGTCTCCGTCAGAACAACAACATCATAGTCATTACACAGGACATTACAGTACAAATTTTGTGTTTTTGTTCTCAAACCTCTAGTATTTTGATAATAAATATTAAGTGAATTTTTCTCCTTTAACGATTTATTGACCACATGCAATCACTAAAACAAAAATAAACTTAAATAATTACGGCAGGTTTTTCAAGATATCCATATTTCGTACAATAATGTAGTCTGTGTCCTCACTCTTTCTAAGAAAGATTTTACCATTTCTTATCCAAACGAATCTGTAGTCTTTTTTCTTAGCAGTGAGACGAGCTGCAGCATGCAGAGCTTTGTTTGTTGGAGAGAGATGCTCGGACACATATACAGGAGTAGAATTACCAGACAATCCCAAGTGGGTACTGTTTAGTTTATTCTTTGGGTTTGCCTTATTATAATTGATGATCGATGCTAGAAGTTGATCCCGTAATCTTATTGATACCAGTTGTACTATAATAGACCGAGGTCGTGTGCTGGAACGGTCCACCTTTGCTGTACGAGTATAATTCAGAATCACACTGCTATTCAACTCACAACCAACGGTTTTGCCCAACTCCGTAACAATTTGCATGAGATTTTCATTTTTATTCTCCGGCACACATTGAATTTCGATATTGCTCTGACGCGAATGTTGCTCTATTTGTACCAAGCGGAAACTAAGGTCTTCGACATTGTGTTTCAATTGTAAATTCTCCTTTTCCAAATCTATTACTTTTTGTTGAGAAGCTTCATTCATTTTTTTCATGTCATCATATTGGTTACTTAAAAAGTTCATCGACTCATTTATCTGTGATAATTCAGCTTTTATGGGTTTTAGGGTTTCATTAAAAACATTAATCATACTTTCGCTCATTTTAATAAAATTTTCATCCATTTTTTTGGTCATGGTCTCGAGAATGTCCTGGAAATCATCACGGGTAAGTTGAGCCTTAGAGGTATCTAATGGTGGTGAATTAAGAGCTTGTCTTTTATTACCCCTGTTTGTCGATACATTACGAATTGGCGTACTATCGTTTTTTTTGGACTTGGGCGCGTTACACACACATTCAGGACAACTCCAAGCAGCACACTTTACATCCGAAAGTGTTGATTCATTTAATGAAATACATTCGAAATGAAATTTTTTTTTACATTTATTGCACATAATAAACTTCTCATTATTATCTTTCACATCGGGAACACAACACCCCCAAATATTCTTTGACATTATTTTTTTTTTTTTGTACTCTCAGTGGCGATAGGCAGCGCACTGCGGCAGTGGCGTGTCTGTATTATACGTAGTGTATGGCGAGCGCAGCAATGACGTATGCCGCTGCAACCTTCAGGCAAATAACAATCTTAGTAGCAGCGGGATAACGGGTGATATTACTTGCATTCACTCACCGTTGCTGTGTCACGTTCTTCGGCAGTGATCCGAGTCAAACGGCCGGACAAAGAAGTAAGCGGTGACTAATTTCGCCCGCCCGCATCCAACGCTCGTAGCCTAACGGATAAGACGCCGCGTCGCTCAGCGCTCACTCCAATGGTCCGTGGTTCAAATCCCGGACGGCAAAATTCATTTGTAGATAAAAATTCTCTCACCACGACTGGGGGCTCCGAAGATGTTATGCGAAGTCCCAAAGTAATGCAGGGCGAAGCTCCGGGCTCCGCACAAAAAAACAAATAATTAAATAAAAACAATTCAAACGACAGAAACACGTCCGCTCGCAACAGTTACTTTCGGCCGACTTTCGTTACTTTTAGCGACAGCAGTGCCATCTATCCAACGGTTATTGCAACCGATGGCTAAGCAGATTCATCTTTACAGATGAAATACAACATAATTTGATAACACAACGCTATAGTAAATTTTACTTTTTTTCTGTTTTTTTTTTAATTTAGGTAGGCATTTAATTTTTCACTGTATTTTATAAATATTTTTTATAAATACTTAAAATTATGTGGGATTCAGAACGAATGAATGTGTGAAAGAGATTTTTAAGAAAAAGTTAATTGAATGTGTGTGGGAAGTATGAATGATATAGAAAATAAGTAGAAAAGTAAGATGGCGACTCAAAACTTGAACCACGGGCAGAGGCGCCCTCGAGTTCCTGTTTTTGATCCGATCAGAAAACCGATACGGGGACAGACAAGATACGAGGACCCAATTGCTTGAAGTCATACTCTCTAGAAACCCTCTGAGCATGTTTTGACCACACTTGGGCTCGAGGAACCCTTTAAGTTTCTTGCCGCGCACAAAAATGTCCGGTGATGCTTTAAAGGTTATAGTTGGCTAACAGCAAACTTATTCCTAAACACAAACACGATCACGCAGCAGCGTTACCACCGTCTCACCTGTGTACGTGAACCCCTGCGGCGTCGCCCGGGTGCTCGGAGTAGGGCAGCAGCGACAGCGCGAACGCGATCTAGAGCCGCATCACTACATCTACTGCTTCTAGTAGATGACATCATCGCGCGCTTGTTAAATACTATACGATCACCTACAAGAGTATGTAGACCCAGCTCACACGCGTTATTTTCTAGGTACAGACATTTTCTTAAGCGCTAAAAGCGCTTAAGAAAAACCCAGCCCCGAACCCGGTTAGAGGCGCTCTCGAGTTGTTTCGCTCTTGATTCGATCCGAACGGCTCGGAGAATCTAGTAGGGTCATAGGGACGCGTGATGCCATGCCCTCTATTGACACTCTGAGGATCTTTCGATCAAACGTCTTGGGGAACCTTTTAAGCACAAAAAAACTCTCTCCATAAAAAACTACATGATCATCCAGCAGCGTTACCACGGTCCCCACCTTTGTACGTGAACCCCTGCGGCGTGTCGACCGTGTGCTCGGAGTAGGGCAGCAGCGAGAGAGCGAACTCGATCACGAGCCGCATCAGCCGCTTCGAGTAGAAGATGAACTCGTCGCGGGCGGTGTCCTTGTTGCGGATGAACGTGTGGAGACCTTGCACCTGCGCACGACCATCATACGGTATTGGATTTATACATCATCTTGTGAGGTCTGGTGTAAAGAATCAAAACCTTAGGGCCTTACAAATGAACAAAGAATAAGCTAAGAATAGTTGTTCAGTGGTTTGCTACTGTTATGTAAACGTCATTTAAAATGAGATTTAAAAGAGACAAAACACGGAATATTTATTCTTTGTTTATTTGAAAGACCCTTAAAATTTGATTATTGCTTATAGAATAGAATTGAATATTTTATTTCAAGTAATAATTACAACTCATTTTGTTAGTAACAATGGTACTTAGAACTATGTTAGTACCGGTACAATTATTTTATTTATATAACACTTGTGATTTTGTATTCGTTTTTTATATTTTTTGTAAGCAGCAGCACTTGGTCTTCATTTCTTAATTTTAGCGATAATAATGCCAAGGTGCAAGCTCTCTTCACCCGGAATTGAGGAACTGGCTATCTTATCTTTAATTGTCGCGTAAAATAACAACGCTACTAACACTGATGTTAAGGCGACATATAATAGTATTTTAATTGTTGGTAGGACGGATCTGGCGCTACGCAGACGAAATTTTAATAAAAATCAGTCAAAGTTAATCAAAATTGTATACATTTTAATAAATGCTCGGAATCACATCGATTTAAATATTATTAACTGTTACTAATGTTATGTTCCAACTTTAACAAAAAATAATGATAATGACGATGAAGATGGATGTTGTCATGATGTAATAGCTTAGCTTATGTACACACGCCGGCACATCAAACTATCCAAAACTGTCAAATTTCTTCAATACATTTTCAACCATATTACTTAGTCATAAAGTTCAAAGTCTATTGAGGAAATTTGGCAGTTTGTGGTAGGTATATTATACATACATTATACAAATATTTCAAAGTAAAATAATCGATTATAGGTATACAAATTCATCATATGCAATAGAAGTCCAGAAAGGGTGATTGCCCATTGTATTATATATGGCCAAATGTTATAAAATTGGTTAAATCATGCTATGAATTAATTATCGAGTTTTGTTTTTTAATCTGTCAAGAACATAATAAATACATTTATTTGTTATTTAGTTGATCAAAATAGTTTGATTGGTTTAGAAACAACCCGCCATTCTGACGTTAGGGTGGCGGCTCACGCACGTTTTACAATAGCAGAACTTTATAACATTTAAGAAGTTTTTAAATAGTGTTCTATTGACGTACATTTTTTTCCTAAAGTTCAATTTTAAAAAAGTAATTTGAATTAGAATTCACCCGCCAACCTGACATCAGAATGGCGGCTCACTTTAAAATGATTGTTGCTACGCTTACAGAAACGTACATTTGTACATATTTCAGTACATTTTCCGTACATTTACATAGTTTATTTTTGATCTATTTGGAAGTCACACACCCGCCTATCTGACGGATACGTTACCTGCGGCGTGTTCTTGAGCACGAACAGCGAGTCGGGCACGGGCTGGCCCACGTGCGCCACGGCCAGCTTCTCGCGCACCTTGAACCCGCGCTGCGACAACACAACAACGCAACGGGTATAGATCAGATCAAAAAATACAAGATAGTAAAACAGTTTTAGGTTAATTAGCACGAACGAGTCGTTCATGTCAACCGGCCCCACTTTGACTTCGAAAGCTGTAAAATGTTTGGTGGATTGTTCGTCATATCTCCGACTCCCTTTTCTGTATTTTATATATAAGTAGATTAACGTTAGGTTACGATGAGGCTGACCTGTCTATGCAATATTTTTATTATTGAAATTTTTGCATTCAATATGCTATAATAATATGTAGTTACAAGATAAAAAATACTAGAAAAAAATCAACCGTTACATTATATATACAGCTTGTTTAAAATTTATATATACTGTTATTATACAAATTACGTCTATATCGATTGTCAAATACTTGCTAAAGTGTTCTTTCGACTTTCCACTTCACAGTGTCGTAAAGTAATACCGCTGGCTTTGCAGCATAAATCCCAAAGTACTAAAATAATTCATCGAGCGTTCTGGGGTCTCGGTAGCTCCGCGGTCACAGCATGCGACCGGTAATCCAAGAGTCGTTGGTTCGATTGTCACTCGAGCATCCTCAGGCTGGGTTTTTTTCTAGTAATTTTTTATTATTTGAAAGACAAAAGCATCTAAAGAAAACAAGAGAACTTGCCAGCTGCAGCTGCTTGTGCACGTGCTGCACGATGAGCTGTATGGCGACCTTGTTCTCGCCGCCGCGCGGCACGATGATGTCGGCGTGCGCCATGCACGGCGCGATGTAGCTCTGGTAGGCGGGCTTCACGTACGTCAGGTACTGCTTCAACACGCCTTCTAACTCGCGCCCGCGCTGCACTATGTCCCTGTGGGACGTCACTCCGAATAATTAATGGAAGCAGGCGTTACTATGCGGAAGTGCATGGAACACCAAAAATGTAAATATATGATTTAGCGGAATTAACACTACATCATTATTTCAATTACATTTTTGCGTAACTCAGAAGTTGAGTTGTTTGTTATTTAACGCGAACAAGACTCAGGACATACTTGTGTAGGCCCGTGTCGCCTGGTTATAGACTAAGACTTAAGACTTAGTACGTACAGTACGCACGCAAATCATTAAATTTAATATCTAGTATTGTAGTTGTATTGCTAAGTAGTTTTGCCAGAACGCTATTAAGAGCATTATGCGCCCAGTCTGAAGTTAGGTAAATCGTCAATGAATACCTTCTTGGCATTGCATTAATTTTTTTCAAAAAAGTCTACTTGTTTAAATTTAACTTCTCTAAATGCCACTATACCTACATTTACAGAATACACTAAATATGCACACTAGTTTAGGCCCAAGACACCGTACTCGTAGAACAAGGGTACGAAGAACCGGTTCACACGCGCTCTATGCCAGGTACAGACATGTACTATGGCGGCCACAAACGCTTTACCAGTCTAAATGCGAAAATCCTTTGCACCGCGTCGCTCGCTTTTAATATAAGCCACAGCGTCGGCGGCGATGCGCGTGCACGCGGTTTGTTCTTCAAACCGGTAAAGCCTTCGAGACCCCCATAGTACTTGCGCGCTTCTCCCCACCACCACGACCCGGTCAACCCGAGCCCTAGCCTTTAGAGGCGCTCTCGGGTTGTTCCGCTCCTGATCCGATCAGAACCCCTCGAAGAATCTAGTAGGGAACGGGGACACACACCAGTGCGCGATGCCATTTCCGCGAAAACTTATGACCGCATTTCGTTTCACACAGCTGGAGAAACCCTTTCTAGCTTCTTGCGGCCCCCAAAATAGACGCTGAAAATGCTAAGAGACAATCCGAAAACTTTCCAAGAAAACAATAAAGATTTGTCGAGTGTTTCGCAACCTGAAAAGTTAAGTAGCAGCTGACCTGCGCAGGCGGCGCGCGAGGCGGATGTCGGCGTCGGTGTCGACGAACACGCGCATGTCCAGCATGCGCAGCACGGCCGCGTTGTAGAACGCCAGGATGCCCTCGAAGATTATCACGTTCGCGCCGTACATCGTTTTCTACGGCACATAACAAGCGTTTATGGCTTAACAACACATAACAGAGGAGCTCGATGGCGAAGTGATTAACGCGTCCGGTCTGCGAGTGCTGCGGTTAAGCACAAAGACCGGTCATCGGATAGTTGGCCAAAAAATGCATCATCTCAAGCTCCTCCGTGCTTCGGAAGGCACGTAAAGCCGTTGGTCCCGGCTGCATTAGCAGTCGTTAACAACCACCAATACGCACTGGGCCCACGTGGTGGTTTATGGACCGTTCTCCCTATCCTGTAAACGAACCTATTTAGTATGTTCAGTTTTAGTTAGCTATCACAATCTTATCGCAGTCTGTCTGTCGCTAAACAACAAAGAGATATTTACATCAGAAATCATTTTTTTTACAATTTATATTCATCTCTTTGGATCCCCAACTGTCCTGTGTAGAACGGGTAAATAACCCGGTTCGATCCGAACCCCTCGGAGAGTCTAGTAGGGCACGGGGACACGCACTAGTGCGTGATGCCGTTCCCTCTAGAATACCACTGACGGTGCTACGTTCCACACGGCTTGAAATTGGAACCCTTGGAACCCTTTAAGTTTCTCGCCGCCCCACAAAAAGCCCGGTGAAGCTGAAAATGTCCAGTGGCAATCAGCAAACACAAAAAAAAATAAAATACAAAAGGTTTTTGCACCCACCGTGCGGTTCTCCCGGGAGTGCGTGACGTAGTTGTAGATGGGAACCTCCACCTTCTTGCCCTCGCGCAGCCGCTGCAGCACTTCCACCAGCAGCTCCATGTCGAACGCGTCCGGGTGGTCAAAGTTGTACTCGTTGCGGGTCGCCTGCTGGTGTTGCTTCTCGTTCAACACCTGGTGATTGGACGTTGAAGGTTACCGAGATTGCATAAGAAAATGAGGTTATGAGATAAGAGCCTGGATACGAAATGGATAATGGGCGGTTTTGGTGTCGTTTTTGAAAATGTTGTCGGTTATTTTTGATACCGAACCACAAAATTACGAAACACAGCGCGTAGTCACACCAAACTGACTGACAATTTATATTATTACAAATCACGCATATTATTTCAATCAATATTTTATATATTCGAAATAATACAGTTCGAATTTGAAATTTTAAAATTTGGATATCAAAATACGGAATTTTAATTAGTAAGTATTAAGTATTAATAGATTGTTTTTTTTTTTAAATGTGTTATGGTCTTAGCCATCAGACTAGACAGAGGCGGTAGAGGGTAATTTTTGATGTTAGAATTACAAGCCGTCTATGAAATATAATAATAATTGTGATGTAATCGTGTACACTGAAATTATTGGATACTTTTCTGATCTTTTTTGCCTGACATGATTGACGATTTGTCCATAGTAATTCATTAATGCTGATATTGCGGCCACATACGATTTACCTTGGCGAAAATCCTTTGCACCGCGTCCGCTCCCTTTAATCTACAGCGACCTCTAAATCTACATCTAAAGCTACAGCGACGGCGGCACGACACGCGATTTGTTCTTCAAACCGGTAAAGCCTTGGAGACCTCCAATAGTACCTACGTACATTGTATACACTATCTATACAACGAGTAACATCATTTCAAAGTTATACCTATAAGTTAATAATATAATAGTATTAGTTTAATATAGTAGTAGTAGTTTATCATGGGGAGTGCTCTGAGGAATTGTCCGGTTTGATCCCTGCCGCTGGTTTCCTGCACCGCACTACACGCAATCGACTGTCTTTCCATCCTCACCAGCTTGATGGATGGCGGTCTGCTACAGTGCGTTTCTCACGTAATTTTTTACCACGAACTACAGTGCTGTGGAACCAGCTCTCGGCGGCGGTATTTCCGGACCATTGCGACTTAGGGATCTTCAAGAAACGAGCCTATTCCTACCTTAAAGGCCGGCAACGCATCTGCGATTTCTCTGGTTTTGCGGATGTCCATGGGCGGCGGTGATTGTTTCCCATTAGGTGACCCGCCTGCTCGTTTGCCTCCTTCTAATATAAAAAAAGTAATGGACTGGTTACCTTGTAGAAAGAGTCCATACTGACAATGGTGACCCAGGGTATATTGAGGTCCTCAATGATTTTAGCTGCGACGGTGGTCTTGCCCGACGCGCTGGCGCCGCAAATACCTTCGAACAAAATCAATAGCTAATTTGTTACTGGTATGTAATATCGCCTCTGTGGTCTAGTGGTTAAGACCACCGGTTTAGACCCAGAGGTCCCGGGTTCGATTCCCAGCGGGGGGTATATCTTTGTGTACTCGGTTTGGTTGGTGGTAGTGCTTGTAAGCCCGCCTGGTTAGCTATCACTATCTTATCTAAATATGTCGCCATAACATCAATGTTCATAGCATTGTTGTGTTCCGGCAGCTAGAGATAAGATAGCCAGTGCCTCACTAGTTGAGGATCCCGGGTGAAGTGCGCTTCCATCATTGGCCTTATCATCACTTAACATCAGGTGAGGTCAAGGCACTGTGCTTACCCGTAAATATATATATCATACAGTTATTGCCCGTTAAGTTTAAGTTATTACTGCAAACAAAAAAAAAACTGCAAAACTGCAAACTATGCTAAAGGCTTTTCTTTCTTTTTTTTAATAACTTCTACGAGTACTATGGCAATAACAATGCCATAACAGGGTTAATGTTCAAGATTCCAAAAACTAAAGTGTAATTTACAAACACCTTTATACAAAAGGAATACAATTCATTATTTATTTTTTATTTATTCTTAAATAATTAATCAGTTTTACTACAAATTAAGATTTTGCCAAACTGATCAACCATTTAAGGACGAAATAAATGCTAATCTAATTAGGAGCTCGATGGCGCAGTTGTTAACGCGCCCGGTCTGCGCAAAGGCCGGTCATCGGATTGCTTGTGATTTTTGAGTTTGACTTATTGTAATTATCAGTTCCTGTGTTCTCTGTTGATTGATATGGCTGATTTTTAATGATTAATTAAAATGACTGTGTCAAATTGTGGCCGCATAAGAATGTATTTTTTAGAAAATTATTAAAAGGTCTGATTTTACAACTGGACTTTAAACATCTAACAAGTAGTAATCCTCATCATAGAGGACGAGACAACAAGGTGCATAATTGAACGATCAAACAAACTTACCAAGTGTAGTTCGATTGAAATTATGCACCTTGTTGTCTCGTCCGAAGATGATGATTCGGGTTAGTGTGTTAGGCCCCCGGTGTGTGACGCCCCCGTGGTGGAGGCCCCCGATTTTCAATTAAGTTATAACAGCTGATTTTGTCGTAATAAAAGCCATTTGTACCAGATACAGTCAGCGACTAAGTGTTTCTGAACTAAATAAGTAGTTTAAATTCACTGTGAAATTTCATGTTTATAATTATTATGAGTATGATGCGTTACAGGTATAACTATCTGATTATATAGGTACAAAATTTTAATCATCCTAATATTTAATTATTTTTTTTCGTTTGTGATCTGATCTGTGATTTTTAATGTTAATTGTTATTGCTATTTAATGTTTAATATTTTTTTATCAATGTTCTAAATATTTAAGTTGATACCTATATATTTACTAAGTATAAATGACTTAAAGCACATATTTTTAGTAGTTTAAATCATCATAATATATAACTGTAATTTTTCTTTTAGGATCTGTGATTTTGCATGTTAATGTTGCAATATTTTAATGTTTAATTATTTTGTTATCAATGTTGTAAATATTTAAGTAGATATCTATATCATTATTAGGTATTCAGATATTATTAGATACCTAAGCAAACTGTTTTTTCACCGACATTATTAATAAAGATTCATATTAAAAAACTAAGACTTTGATCATTTCATGTAGACACACACTTTACACGTTACACTTTGCTATTTGACTGTACTTTTGATAAAAATATTCAACTAATTGATTTTATCGCACTAAAACGAAATCGGGGGCCTCCACCACGGGGGCGTCGAACACCGGGGGCCTAACACACTAACCCGATGATTCCCACCCACCATTTCAGGTACTCTAAATTACATACACCCTACAGTTGCAGAACCAGCTGTATATCCTGACTTTAAACTTAAAGACAGTAAGAGGCGCGGGACGGATGACGTTCGATGGACGCTTTCAGCAACGCAATTTTGAAGAGCGAAAATTCATAAAACTTTTAACTATGTGGCGTCAGTGAGTACGAAGAATCGATACTAGCAAGTAGTAACCCTCATCATCTTCGGACGAGACAACAAGGTGCATAATTACAATCGAACTACACTTGGTAAGTATGTTCGTATGTTCAATTATTTGTCACCAATGCAAATGCGAATATTCCGAGAACCCAGATCTCGGGATATCCGGTTTTTATTATCATACATACTTGATTATGTACATGTCTTAATCAAAGCATAGGTACATAGTATACCATATTTCATTGTAAAAGTTTTGTAGGACACTATTCAAAACCTTTTACTTGATTTGATAATAAATAAATAGATAAAATCGTCGAAGATA
The DNA here is from genome assembly GCA_949315975.1 of Eudonia truncicolella. NCBI lineage: Eukaryota > Metazoa > Arthropoda > Insecta > Lepidoptera > Crambidae > Eudonia > Eudonia truncicolella. The sequence goes on along the minus strand of OX438837.1, from coordinate 1,394,738 downwards.
AAAGAGACTAAACAAGCTCGTAGACATTTCCGTTGAGTTAATGTTACAGACAAGGTCGTTGATTGACTATTAAATACGACATTGACTTAAAAATAAATGGAAAAGGTCAGGTTTCCTCTGGCGTATTAATTGATTACGAGAAGAACACTTAAAAAAGCTAGGCTTGTTTTAAGAAGGTTAGTTAATAATTCTCCATGTTTTTATGTAAGTTGTAGAAATAGTTGAGTCCGTGTGTAGCTTATATTAAATAATAAACAGCGCTGGGGAGTGATTTGAACCGGTGACTAATTCTCACGCTATCAAATAAAAGTGCTCTTTTTTCTTCATTAGTCAAAGTCACTGTTAACTTATTTTTTTTTTAACATCTTACGGGTAAGCACTGTGCTTTCATCTCTCCTGATGTTAAGTGATGATAAGGCCGAAGGTGGAAGCGCACTTCACCCGGAATTCTCAACTACTGAGGCACTGGCTATCTTATCTCCAGCTGCCGGAACACAACATTCAACTTCACAACTTCAACATGGATGAAGAGAGCTTAGCAGAATATTGGACTCAGTGACATGCATTAGAAGATGCCTTTACGAGCTGATTGTGGTAATGATGATGACGATAGACAAAGACGTACCGATAAGGAAGGGCTCAACTTCCTGGCCACCCGTGCAGTTGTACCAGGGCGGGCGGCCAGCCGTGTAGATAGTCCTCCTGTCCGCGTGGAGGATGCTCTCGGCCGTTGTCCGCTTGTTGGACTGCGACATCGATGTGGTGCGCACGCGCCGCGCTCGGGGCGACTTCATGATGTTCGACCCTGGAAAAGAAATGATGTTTCAAAGTTTTGTAGTTGTTACAACTTGGAAAACTTTTGTAAACTTTCGACGAGCGGAATTTGAACCAGCACCCTATGACGGAACGGGCACTACCAAATTATGCGATAGGATAATTGGATTAAAACCCCCTCATAGAGATTTAGTTTTATTTTTGTTTTAATTTAAGAACACATTGAATTTTTTCAAATTGTAATTTGTTTGCAACAATATTTGCGTAAAAATATATGTAAAATCATTTAAAAAAAGTTATTGTTATTTTACTAAACAACTTCTTAATAGTGTCACATTTCATGCGCGGCCGATTGAATGCAACCATATCACTAATGTATTTTTATACATGTATCGTACATAATTTGAAGACATATAACAGAATGAGATCCAGAAATATTACTTGGCATAAAGAAATTTCATTACAACAACACTAGCATAAATCAATTTCGAATCAAAACTGCACGCGAACAAAAACGCTGCCTCAACTAGCTGCGTATTAAACATAGCATATACGAGTATAAATTCGCGAAGCTGGTTATTAAAAAAAAACAATCATAACACCGCAACGATATGTCATCGCAAAATATTATGCGAATAAAACAGGTTCTGGAAAAGTGGAAACCTTGACAAGCCATTTGTTGTCGGCCATTATTTAATGAAACTGGTCGGCGCTTGTGTTTTGATTTGTGTAACAAAATACACATCTACTATCTACCTCCTTACATCAGAACAGCATCACCATAGTTTATTGGTTCGATTGGGAAACCGGCTCGATGGAAAGAACTGTATTGGAATGGCTAGCAAGACGACGAAGAGAGAAGCATACACACAGCATTGGACAGCATACAACTCAGATAAGATAGTGGAAGTCCACGTGGACTTAGAACAAGTGCTCCCATCGACCAAACCGAATACAATACGTACCCCAGGGTAACGAACCTTGGAACCTTTTAGCCTGAGACTGGCGAGTTAACCGGTAGACCACCAAGAGAGTGGAAGCTTACTAAGACTTTAAACAAGTCCAACTACAAACCAACCCAAAAACAATACCTACACTGGGAACTGAACCCGGGATCACTGTGTCTGAGACTTGTGGTCTCACAATGAGTCACGTCATTGCAAAAGGCAAAAGTGATAAATCATTTCTATGAAATCAACAGCGCATACTACACGGCCAATATTTCTCTCTACTCATATATGCTACATTCATAATTGGCCTCTTAAATTGCTGCGAGGACAATACTCCAGCGATACCGCCTCATTTGTGGCACAAAATAAGGAGACTGCAGAAGGCAAGTTTCATACAAACGCGCTCGAGCAACGCACGCATAGACAACCTCTCACCAGGTGTAGAGGCACAAAATCGCACAACAGCTGCGTTAGACAGGTGAGCTGTTCTGAGATCAGTGTCTGTGAAAGGGTCAATGTGTGAGTTGCTCGAGGGTGGTCTGTATTAAGTTTATCTTCTGGGTACTGCTTATTTTGTGTTGGTGGGTAAGGTCGATTAACATTGCACGTGACGATGACGGAGCGTAGAGGCTTCAACAAGGCACTGACGCTTGACTTTTAAACCACAACCGCGGGCGTATACTGTGCGGCGTTCTTTTTCCTCATCTATTGTGTCAGATTCCTACTGACTTAACACCCCTTTGGGATTTGCTTAGAGCTTTGATAAAGGCCTTTTAGCCTTCATCGGAGCGGTCGGTCCTAGGGAAGGGGCAAAGCTAGCGGCATTCAATCAGATTATACGCTGCGAAAGCGCTACGCCTTCCAATAGGACTGAAGTGAAGCTGCACCAGAATTGATCATGAAGAGAAGATGCATGCCTTTAGTTGGCGATTCAGGTAGCTTGAGAGTTGATTAGGGAATCCAAGACATCTTTCGACCTTCAGTAATGTCGACGCGTGCGCACGATTCGCGTTCTTTCTATTACCATCGACTAAGAGTTCCGTAGTCTAACGCGCAATGGACTGCCGCATCACAAAACGCTCGTGCTCATGGCCGAAGCCCTACGCTCGTGCGGAACGATCGCAATGTCGGCCAGTTGTTTGTTGACAATACCAAGAGCACGTCAGAATCGGCTAATCGGTCATCAACTCATCAGATAATTGATTTCACATTCCGACAACATTGCTCTTTCCTAATTGGCACGCAGTACGTCGACGAGGCGCTTAGCTACCTTGCAATCGTGCAAGTTAAGCATCGTTCGCATTCGCAGGACACCGCATGGGTGACCGAATTGAAATATTTCGAGCTCCTGCGTGTCTTGCGTGCTTCGGTAAGCTCGTTCAACCGTTGGTTCCGGTCGTTGTCGTGAGATAGCAGTGTATAGCCAGCGTGGTGGATTATGGGATGACCTGATATCCCCATGTTTATTGTTCAATGGAAATTATGAATGTGGGTAGGCAGCCCAGCATTGGGAACAGCGACGGCTCTAGCGAGTGGAGTGGTCACTCTAGGCGGCCGGTGGCAGGGGGGAAACAAAAATGATAAATGCGAGAACCATACCGAGCAAATAATTAAATATTGATGGCACCTTTTAAGATTAAAAAATGATATCATGCTTTATTTTAATTCTAGCTCTACCCTGATCAAGGTCTTAGGCTGGCGCTGAGTGTGGCGTTTACAGGAGACCAGCACCGATGCGAAAGTTAACTTACAAAATTGTAACCACTGAACTTCTCAAACGCATAATTACTGAGGAATAATATAAAACAGCAGTCTTGTGTAAAAAATGTATTTCCGCCTTATCTAACAATTCTTACTGAGAAAAATAATAGAGAAAGATAATGATTATCTGCATTGCACACTCCCAATGTCAATGACACAGATAGTGTACTCGCACAGTGAAAAAGTGGGATTGTGTCATTGTTCTAAAAATACACCGTCTTACTCCAATTCACATTTACAATTAATTGACTCTGTCATGCCTTAATTATAATGAAACATTACACTGGTCAGCCTGAAACATCTAATGCAAAATAATATCGAACTTTGTGCTTTGAAATAAAACACATAATCTATTCATATAAAATGCTTTGTCCTGAATGACTGACGGAACAACCTAGACCAACCACAGCCTAAACCGCTGATCGTAGACACCTGAAACTTGGAGGGTGTGTTCTTTGTATGACGTAGGCATCCGATAAGAAAGCATTTTCCGAAATTCTACCTCTAAGGGGATGAAAAAGGGGGGCAATGTTTGTATGGGACAACGTGATTCCTCGGTCCAATCTACTTCAAATTTTGCATAAACCTTTTTTAACAGAATTGATGGCAGGCATGTTTCGTATTTTATTGAAATTCATCCCCAAGGTTAAGGAAACACATAAGACTACATAAGATCAGACTTACAGTATAAATAAAATATGAGACAACATCACATACATTGCTCTGATCCCAAGGTAAGTAGCTAAAGCACTCGTTTCATGGAAATCAGAAACAACGACGGTACCACAACCACCCAGACCCGACACAATATCGAAAAGTTCAAAAGAGCAAGCCACTCAGCTACGGCGTTCATAAAAAAAAAAGTTTAAAGAAAGAAATATTTGTCAAAGTTCGGGGAAGGTTTAAACGGTGAGATACATTAATAATAAACAAGTAACGGAAAATACTAAAAGCGATTTAATTTTCTAATAGAAAATGATTTGTTTGTTTTGTTGTCATGGAAACTGTCAAAACGGTACGAAGTCCGCTAGTAGAAAATAAAATTTTAGTTACTTCTTATCGAATACAGCTTTTTTTTACTCAATTCTAATATTTCAAAACGTCCACTATCGTGTCTTAGTGCCCCGATTCTGACATTCGAAATGTCAGGATAATTTTTTTTTAATGATAACTATCAAATGCGGCGCAGTCACCCAAAGTAAATTTGGCCTCCGATAATAAAAGCCAGCCTCTGGGTCTCTCATGTAAAATAATAAGGTACATAGATAAAGTGTTGCATTTATTATCAAATTATAAAAGAGACATTTTGTAGTGTTTCATTTACAAAACAAAACTTTTAATACAACGTGAGTTAGGTAGGTACTAGCGATAAAAAAAAGTGTTGACAAAACCGTGCTAGACTGTACAAGTGTACAACCACATTTAAGAGCATAAATTGATTACTTGGCCCAATCGACACCAGAAAAGTTTTCAACATTATTTATGTCTACACAATCACGATACGACAATTCAAAATCTAGCATCAGAGATATGTGACAAATTAAAGCGCAAACACCAAATCACCACTTGTCAATATTACCATAACTTATTTGCGGCCGGCGGCGCCGCCGCGGTGCCAGTACAGTCACAAGCATTTACCTCTTAGGCCCGATTTTTCAATCGTCAGACAAGTTTTATCCAACGAATAATATTGTCATTATGACATATTTTCTAAAGAGAAACTGTCATTATGTCAAAATTGTTCAATGAATAAACGCCTCGGTGGCCGAGTGGCAGAGCGCTCGGCTCGATACCCGAAGGTCCCGGGTTCATTTCCCAGGTCGGGCAAAATGTATTTCGATTTTTCTATGCATAGCCCGAGTTTGTGATCACCAACCCGCATTTGGCCAACACCCATCAATTGTAGCGATGACTTGATTTCAATGATGGAGGCCTTTGCCCATCAGTGGGACAATTATAGGCTGTTTACTTACTTACTATTCAATGAATAAATATTGACAGACTATTGAAAAATCAGCCCTCAGAGTCATAAAGTGTATGTTAGTTAGTGCGGGTGCCTAGTATGAGTTTTGTTTACTATCTGTATTCATTCGATTACGTTTACGAAAACGAAAACTAGTATGGCATTGAAGCAGCGTCTCCTGGCGACATACTAGGAGAGTTACAATTTTGCTATACAAATTCTCGTTTTCGTTAACGTGATCGAATGGCGAATGAAACTCGCGAGCACCCAGGTGACTGTACACACGCCTGCACATCAACCTATCCAAAACTGTCAAATTTCCTCAATAGACTTTGAACCTTATCGTTCAGACATATGGTTGAAAATGTATTGAAGAAATTTGGCGTTTGTGGTAGGTTGAAGTGCAGGCGTGTGTACATACCACGGCGGTAACGTGAGCGCGCGGTGTCGCGTTCGAGACGCGCATGTAGGTCAACCACGTGTGGTCCAAATTCGTGGTGCGACGATCGATAACCACCTGACTATTTGACCCTGTTGCAAGTCAACGGCTGCACTGTCCTCTCGTTACGATCCAAGAGCTTCGAAGAATCTAGTAGGGAGGGGACGGGACACGCTTGCGTCATTCATGACTCATGTCATGATAGTCATGACTCATGACATCTCCTCTAGAAGCCTCTGAGGATGTTTCGATCAGTTGGCTCAAGGAATCTTTGTTTTAATATAATATTATCTTATATGTTACGGGTAAGCGCTTGGCCTTCATCTCACCTGATGTTAAGTGATGATAAGATCGAAGGTGGAAGCGCACCTTACCCGGAATCCTCAACTACTGAGGCACTGGCTATCTTATCTCTAACTGCCGGAACACAACAATGCTACAAAATGTTAGGAGGCATATTTAAATAAGATGGTGGTAGCTAGCCAGGCGGACAAACGAGCGCTACCACCATCCAAACCGAGTACATAAACATGTACCATCCGCTGGGAATCGAACCCGGTACCTCTGGTGGTCTTAACCACTAGACCACAGAGGCGGTTAAAATCTATTAAGTTTATCGCCGCCCACAAGTCCGTTTACGCTGTAAAGGCGATAGGCAGCCAACAGAAATCTCTATCTGAATAAAAGGTTGTACTGTCTCTGTACAGGCACAGAAAAAGGTGAAGGCAGATGGTAAGCTTTCATACATGTCGTCGCGCTCGAGAAACGCACACATAGAGACACACGTAGCTACACTCTGACTGTTGCCATAAGAATAAACTAATGTTTATTCTTATTTATGCTGTTACGTTGTTATCTTATTGGAGGTAAGTTACGTAGGCTTACCCTTGAGACCCTACACGTGACCCTGGGTGGTGCTAAATGAGTGACACTGTCTGAGTGATAGAGCCACGCTGCGTTGCAGCACGAAATGGGCCGGCTCGCCCGACGTAATACGGGTGGTATTACTCACAGAATATCGGCGTGAAACAATGGCACTCGTTGCTGTTGTGCTTCGTCCGGTGATTGAAAGTACCGGAGGCCCATCTCTCACCCCTCCCCCCTCCCAATTCCTACTCCCTCCTCAAGATCCAACTCTTTCGTCAAGGCCGGCAACGCATCTGCGATTACTTTGGTTTTGCGGGTGTCCATGAGCGGCGGTGGTTACTTTCCATCAGGTGACCTGCCTGCTCGTTTGCCTCCTTTTAATATAAAAAACGAGCTTTTGCGAGATTCCGTGTCCGTGAGTGCGTCATGTATGAAACCTTACATTCTGCAGTACCCTTATATTGTGGTAGAGGTATAAAATGCCATTTGGCAATAAGTCCAGACTTTGCTTACAAACTATCAAGTTGTTAAAGAACATGTTTTTAAATGTCAATATATCGCGTAATGGCAGTTGCCTGCTCGCGACTTCGTCCGCTTGAGAACCTACCGGGTCCAATTGAGAACCGAAACCATCCAGTGGTTTCAAATTTTTTGTTTCAAGGTTGGTTCAAGGTGGTTTCAGGTGGTTTCAAGGTTTTCAAAAAAACATGAAAATCGGTCCTGCCGTTTGGAGTTCAGTGACATACACACTTATTGAATAATTATACACTCGTCTAAATAAAGATTTGTATTTACAGATGTAAACATGACATTTACAGATGTGACATATGTCAATTACAAAAAACCGGCCAAGTGCGTGTCGGGCCATGCGCAGTGTAGGGTTCCGTAACCCATCTCAATAATGCGGACTCTGAGAAGAGGGCTTTAATGAACATTTATTTAACGATGGCCCATATACTTAAATGTAGATACTACCGGTTTCAAAAACCTGACAACGTTATTTAGGTTAGTTCCCAATAAGGAATTTGTACTGCGCCAAGTACATTTTATAAGTTGGTCGACTGTTACTCGTAAACTTATAAAACCTACTTTGCTGTGATAGTTTTCCTTTTAACTTCGTCATATATACAACTACCGTGAATTTTTTCACGTATCTAAAAACAACCACTTGACTCTAACAAAATTTTGCACTTTAAATTCACAAACGGATGCCTCAACCAAAAAAATGTTTTCACAAACCCGCAATACTTTTTAAATTGCTATCCAACGACACCCCACAACACCAGACAAGAAAAAAAAATTACATCCCAACTTCACGTGTAGGGGAGGTAACCTAAAAAAAATATTTTTCAAAGTTTTACTTCACCACTTTGTCGGCGTCTTTAATATGTATATCCACGCCAAATTACAGCTTTCTAGTACTAAGAGTCTATGAGCTAGACTGGGAACAGACAGACAGACGGACAGACAGACAGACGGACATGGCGAAACTATAAGGGTTCCTTGTTAACTACGGAACCCTAAAAACGTTAGCTGCTACTAATTACTGTATCACGAAGTAGATATTCAGAACTGATTATCATGTGCTCCAAGCATAAACAAGGTTCACCACGACTCACGTTCGCTTATAATACCATATCACAGGAACGAATGTTATTAAAACTTAATACTTCCTTTAAACTATAGATTCAACAGATGTCCGCAAGATGAATTCAAAATAAACACGAGCAAGCGAGTCTGTTGTTATAATTCAACATCAATCATCAGTACATGAACGGTCCAATGCCAGACTCACAAAGACGCAATGTCCGGTAACGTTGTAAAGGCCTCATGCGACCAATAGCAAACTCGCAAAAAAAACGTGGGTAGATCAGGCCATAACATACCACTTTTTTTGAGAGAGTGTGCTTATTGCCGCTGGGCATTTTCAATGTCAACGGACTTCTATTGGGGCGGCGCGCGGCGAGAAACTTAAAGGGTTCCTCAAGCCGTGTGAAACGAAGCACCATCAGAGGTTTTCGAGAGGGAATAGCATCACGTACCTACTATCGATCGAGGTAAAAAAATACCACACTGGGCCAATGCGGTTAGGTGAGATCTAATGACTGTCATTTTACGAATATGGTTGTTCCTTGCTTTCAGGAATTAAAATGCAAAGTTCGAAGAATCATCCATCAGCCATCAAAAACCTCCTAGTCACTTAACTAGCACGACGACAAACCTAAAACGTTAGCCATTGTGCCATCATCATCATCATTAGCGTGTATAGACACGTCCACTGCTGGGCACAGGCCTCTCCAAGTGCACGCCACTGAGCACGATCCGCGGCTACTCTAATTCAGCTCTTGCCAGCTACCATGCGAAGACAACGAACTCCTAAATCATTAGTTTCATTAACCCTAGAATACTAATGTTAGTCAATTCGACTTACACTGCACCCAAATCTTGCTGTCTCTTTCTAATGAATGCGCCGCGCGACTTGATCGTTCGTGTCAACTCAGTCGCCAGTCGGACGTTTACGGGAGTGACGGTGTCGAGCCGGTAAGTACAGCCATTTTGGAAATAATTAGTTTCTGTTAGTCGATATGACTAATGATTAGTATTTATGTAACTTTTGCGATAAATGTCTTTGTGTTATTATCGTGAATTATTCGTTACGGACGAAGAGTTGGCTAGATATTTGAATGATGAGGACCGTGATGGTGATGTGGAATCTGCTGGAAGTGAGACAGAGAACCAGTTAGAGATCGAGCAGCTGGAACAAACGGATGAAGAAGAAGATAGGCCAACTGAGGTAATATCATCCAATGTATCTAACCCAGATTCATCTATAATATCCGAGGAGACTTCGACAACCCAGGAGAGAACAACTCAGGATAGCCCATGAGAGTAACAATTCTTCTCTTCGTTCAAATATCATCCCCTTTTCTCAGAGAGTTTTACGCGGGAGAAATAGGCATGTTTGGTCTACCGTAAGGCCCCAGTCCAATAGAAATTCAAACTCTAATATTGTACATATATCCAAGGTCCAACTAGTCACTGCAGAGGTATAAAAGATCCGTTGACATGTTTTGAATTGTTTATAACTGATGAGATCTTAGATGAAATTGTAAAATGGAGTAACGCAGAGATAATAATAAAACAAGTTAAGTTATAGTTCTAATGAAGCTTCTGGATTGAAAAAAAGGAAGATTTATAGCTATTGTCCGTATGAAAAACATCGCATGACCAAATCTATGTGCTCAAAGTACACCAAAAATATATGCGGCGAACATAAACTGCAATAAAAACTAATATTTTTTTTTAATGTATTCTTAAAACATTGTTCTATTAATATTTAAGTTTATTTAGAGGAGGTTAAAGTTTTTTTATATATTTTTTTAAAGTTAATGAGACTGATGTTTGGATCTCACTAAAATAATTCATAAATACTTTAACTGTGTTGATTACTTAATAAATACTTTAAACTAACTTTATTTTTTTTATTTTAAATAAGATAAAATAAACCAATAATTAAAATAAGATATAATATTATATGTATTTATACTATATAACTATTATTAGGTAGGTTAATATAGGTGTTAGTCGAAACGACTAATAATAAGTATTTTCGTATAAAAAATATGATTAGTATTCTAGGGTTAAGAGTCCAGTAAACGGACTCAGTGGTTTTTGGTACAATACTCCTTTGCAGGTTTGCCTATCCAAAACTGTCAAATTCCTTCAATACGATCTTCAACCATATACATAAAACATAAAGTTCAAAGTCTATTGAAGAAATTTGACAAGTTGTGGTAGGTTGATAGATGTTCAGGCGTGTGTTGTGTAAAATAAAATAACATAGGTGTGCGTCATAGTTCATAAATCTCTGGATACGCAGCAGCAGCAACCGCGAAATTATTTACAAGAAGTTGTTTGGATGGGATTTCTGTGGATTTTGTAGAGTCGACGAATTTGTAAGGTTCAAGGTCGGCTAACATCATAGTCATATCTACCATTCCATCACTCAGAAAAATCGTAGTTTTTGCATTTATTATTTTACGGGTGAATTAGAAGAGGTTTCTACTGTTGTTTACATGACCGATGACTAACAAACCGGTTCAATGGAAATTTCTTCAGTCGTATATTATACGAGAATTTGGCAATTCGGACTATTTTACGAACACGTTTACGTTAGACTAAAGTGATTAACGTACATCAACGTAGCATGAAGGAAATGAGTATGCAACATTAATGGATGTTTCATATATTATTTGTGGTCAACCTTTGCTTTGAGACCACCCACAGTACTAAAAAGCGTGCTTTACGCTTCTGAATAGTAACGAGCTATTATTTTTATGTTTTATGTTATGAGTAGGCAAACATACATACGGCATACGGCCAACGCAGCCCACGGTAGATTGCAACACCAAGCAAAGCAAGGGTATGACGCATGATTTGTTAACTGATACTTTAGTTGGGACTTCTTGGCGGGAAAGTGAAGAGTCATGTCTGCGGTTTTGTTTTATTTTCTAAAATTTGTGTTATGTCGAATATTAATGTGAAATAATGGTGGATTATTAAACGTTTAGTGTTCGTGAGTGTGCATGAGTGTTGGCAAATGAAACAAAACAGTGCAACGTCACTTTTCAAATTCTCTCAAGAAGTCTGCGTGAGGACTTAGTAAAGCCCCACATCTTTACTGAGATACTCGAGGGGTTGGGGGGGTATATTATTTCTCACTTCCCATTTCCATTATCATTCATCATCATCAATATTCTTTATTTATGTATTACCTAAGAAGATAGAACGAACGAATAGAATTAAGAAACTAATGACATGGCAGCATGGTCTATGACCTTAGCCGGTTCCTCAAGGAACAAACTACACATAAAAAAAAAACTGATACTTTAGTTGTTATGTCTCTTTGCCATGTAACTTCAGTGGTTCTTGTACCATTCAAACCTGATCACAACAATGGAAAATACTGCAGTTTGTGGGCAGAACTGGGTATAAGGCTGGTCACCATCCAGTTGACGTGCAGAATCTTGCCACCAGTCAGGCTCCTTGGATAGATATTAATGTTAAGCCGGGGCGGGGCGCCTGGTTGGAGAGCATGTTTTTTTTTTCCTTTAGTTGATGGCTTTAGCACATTTAGCCAGTAACAAAGTAATTTTTCTTACAAGTAATACATAAATAAACAATATTTCCTTCCAGTATGATGGATGATGATGAATGATAATAGAAATGAGAATTGAGAAATGATATACTTACCCCCTCAAGTATCTCAGTAAAGATGAGGGGAAATTTGAAAAGTGAAGTTGCACTGTTTTGTTTCATTTGCCAATACTCATGCACACTCACGAACACTTAAGGGTTAATAATCCACCATTATTTCACATTAATATTCGACATAACGCAAATTTTCTTCACTTTCCCGCCAAAAAGATCCAGAGCATAATATGTCCTCATCCGAACATATGTTCGCGTGGAGACGTTTCCTGTGGTAAGCGAACGGTAAAGCCGCACGCCAGGTACCCTGATGGTGTGGGCGAGGCCGGCGCTCGTCTGGAGCATCTGTCCTTGTTTGAGAACACTAGCTCGCGAGGGTAGGTTACTTGTCGAGGGCAGACGGTAAGGCCGCACGTCTGGTACCTGGTCTGGGTGAGAACAGCGCCCGGCTGAAGCAACTGTCCTTGTATGACTCGCGAGGGAAAATTACCTGTGGAGGGCGGACGGTATGGCCGCACGTCGGGCACTGTGGTGGGCGACGCCGGCGCCCGGCTGGAGTAGTCGTCCTCATCTAGGAACACTTGCTCGTTCAACTCCAACGCCAATTCCGTGTCACTAAGAACAGATATCTACCATTTACTATCTAAATTTGATAAACGAGTAACCTGGAAAGGAATTAGTCAGGATATGGGTTTCGTACCTTCGTAACACCTAAGTCGGTTGATAAGCCTATTTTTATCGGAATATTATAGCACGAGTTAATAAAAATGTGCACGATTGTACCTAAAATCGAATGTATGGTAGAAGTTTACATTCGATTTTTGGAAAATAGCAAAGAAGAATTTTTTTTTATTTATATCGTAAGATTCACAATTTCACGCACGATTTTTTCATGTATTTATTTGTTTCAAACTTGTACCCGTTTCTCTGGAATCGCCATCGCAAGAAACGTCAAGTTAGCAGCCCACTTAAAGACCGCAATATCTCGGCTTGTATTGAAGTACTATTATTGAAATTTTGCGTATGCGAGTCACTATTTATGCACAGTTTTTTGACATATAAATCACATTGATTTGAACTGTATTTCTTAAGGCTCCTGCGATCTTGACGTCAAGTTAGCAGCCTCACCAAGATACTCAAATATCTTTTGAACCATAGTATCACTATTTATGTGCTATACGTCACTATTTATTACTATTTATACACAATTTTTTGACGTAGTCAAAACCATCTAATTCCGTTGTGAGGCTGCTATCTAGACGCTCTAGTCACTGCGGCTTTTGTGACAAAACATGGTAGGTGTATAGCAGGTAGGTATGTAGCATGTTTTATTAGTGTGGAAAACTGGAAAGAGTAGTCAAAGAGTAAAAGAGACAAAACACGGAATAACTATGCAGACCTTATTCTTCGTTTATTTATAAGGCGCGTAGTTTTTTACCATGTTATACAACTAATGTTAATAACATGTTAACGTAAGTTATATAAAATGTGGACTCGCCTTAATAACATAGATCGACGTAATAGGAATCACAATTATATATACATAGGTACTTGCTATTAATTGTAATTTAAACTTTATAAAATGAAACGTCAAGTTAGTACCGAAATTAAAGGTATGTCGAATAGTAGGTAATAAAAAAGGTTACTGAGCCATTACAGAAACTCAAGGGCATAGGGGGAATAACATTATCAATCATCATCAATCACTAGGTATAATCTATTATCATCATCAAAGATAATTTTAATTAATACCTTGGCTTCGTCTTCAGTGGTCTGATTTAAACATATTTTGTATTTTTAGTCAAATTAATATCCCAAACTTAGAAGTTGGTTTCTTGACCATCTATGGATTTGTGTTGCTTTACACCAGTCCATAAAACAAAGACAGAGCATTGTTATTGAGAATTAATGAGTTTGTTTTTCATCCAATTAGACTAATTCTAGCTGGCTCGCTCATGCATGACGCGTCTGTACCGTAAGGATTAAAGGCCCTCGAAACATAATATAACCATTACAAATCATATCTAAGAAACAAAAATTAGGGCCTTAGCAGTTCATAAAAAAATTCCAGCAATTAATTAAAAAATTAAATTCATTATAACCTTGTGTAGCGCAGCATTTCAACCATCAAATAGCTATCAAACGACAGGTGACCTAATGCAAATAAGTAAGCCTGCTGTCTCATCTGTTGTTCCAAGATGGCGGTTGTTAAACTCACCTACCCGCATTGGGATAGTGTGGTGGGTGATAGCCCGATCGCCTTGTTACATTAAGCAATTGACGAACCTAGTTGGGTATTCCCGGGTTTTGGTAGGTACTGCTTTATGGTGCGAGTATTTTAAACTATTGACAGCTGACCTCTTTTACTTTTTTTTTGTGCCAATCTGCGGTCAGTCCCAAAACTATGAGCAGATTTGTATAGGAATTTTAGTGTTAAAAGGCTGTTCTTTAGTGGGAGGTCTCCTCCATCTTTCAGGATCGCCTCTCCAAGCCCTGTATACATCATGGCACTTGAGGCGTTTGTGGTAAGTTACTTTCGAGAGTGCTGTGGCCAGTTCATTGGGATGGTTCTCAAGTCGAGATCTATAGTTTGAAGCGGATAATCTAATCTCCTCCTTCATTGTTGCGATATTCAATGCTTCATGGAGTTCTGTTGGTGACAAACCAAGGTGTATTTGATATTGTTCGCAATATACCATTATGCAACCTTTGGATGATTGATAAGCTTGTGTTGCAGGCACTTCCCCACAATTGGATCCCATACATCCATATTGGTTATAGGATAATTTTATAAATGAGAAGTTTGTTGTCAACAGAAACTCCTCTTTTACTTACGCGTTATAATGTTATAGATGCGTAGGTAGGGTCAAACAATTTGTATTTAAATATTTTTTTATTTCATTAGGTTTTAATTTTAAAAAGAATCAATGTAATGTTTTTTAGAAAACAGTATAAGATCTAACAGCTTTTAATAAAATTTTTAATGTAAGTGCCAAAATTGAAAACTTTCCTTAATAATACCAAGATCTCTATTTTTTAGAATTACTGTTTGGAGCTGAATATAATGTAAATATTTTTTTCATCAAACTTAGATACCTATACCACATTAAAATATTTATTTATTTATTTAAATAGGACAACCAACAAGACACATTAAAACAAAAAAGAAGCTATATTTTTATCTTAAAACTAAATGTTGTCTAGGTCGCCACAACATGCACTGGTGGGACGTATCAGAAAAAAATACAGAATACAGAATACATAAAAACAGAATAGAAAATGATGTATCAGCAAGAGACATGCCACAGAAATGCAAACATATACCTAGGAAGCAAACTGATGAAGATTTGATTTGTGTGTCATTTACTAACTGTTTAAATGCCAATTTTATTTCTACCTATTTTAGTGTATGCATGAAATTGTAAACAAAGCAATATTGGTATTCCGGTATTATGTTAAGAGTAATGTTCATTTTACACATTTATTACTGAAGAGCTAATGGAAAAAATTTAGGTGATGTTAAGGTAACAAGTGAGTAACAAACCAGTCCCCAACATGGCTAAGGGGAAACCTATTAAATTGAATTAAAAACTAATTAATTACCAAACTTAATAAAAAAGAAGTAGTTTGTGAAAAAGAGTAAAGACGAAGCATTAATAAAAAGTAAAAGCTGATAAAAACAGCAACAAAATTAATAATTTCAACAAAAAATTAAAATATTTGTTCACTAGTCACCGTTAAAAGCCACTGAAGATTATGACATATTTATTCACGTAGTTTGTAAGAGAGAAATGCGAATGTGTAAACTACCAACTTAAATAGTAGCATACTAATTATTAAAGATATTATTTTATTTCTTTTTTGTATTTTTAAATGCACTTTTTGTGCGTTAATTAAATAAAGGTGTGATTTCCACTCAAGCTTTCTGAGGATGGTTGATTTCTAGTAAAATTTTAACTAAATATAGCATTGTTAATGCAAAATAATAATAATAATAATTGACAGACAAAGTTTTCAACACAGCAGCACATATATGAGAATCATACATAAAATTATTCTGCTTAATTTTACATTAACTGAGCCATATTTACTACACAAGCTCACCAGAGGACCTTTTTGTGTAAATTTCTGTGGTGTGGATGTTATTACGACATATTTTATCTAGCTTTTACCCAGAAACCTATTAGGTGCCCAATATATCAGGAAGGGTACTAGATAAGAGTATAGTTTATGATGTAATGTCTGGATGCTAGCAGTCTCAACAATCAACACTTTGTAAGGTTCAAATGAGACTAACAATTTTTTTTTAATATATATTTTACAGGTAAGCACAGTGCCTTGATCTCACCTGATGTTAAATGATGATAAGGCCAACGATGGAAGCGCACTTCAGCCGGGATCCTCAACTAGTGAGGTACTGGCTATCTTATCTCTAGCTGCCGGAACACAACAATGCTACAAACATTGATGTTATGGCGACACATTTACATACGATGGTGGTAGCTAGCCAGGCGGACAAACAAGCCCTACCACCAACCAAACCGAGTACACAAACATGTACCCCCCGCTGGGAATCGAACCCGGGACCTCTGGGTCTAAACCGGTGGTATTAGCCACGAGACCACAGAGGCGGTTAAAACAATTAAATTGCAACAGATATAAACATATTTAAATTTATTTATAAACTATCTATGGTATTTAGTATTAGGCCATGCATACCTACATGCAACATGAGATTAATTAATTAAGCATCACATACATTCACTAACATTTATAAGTAATTATTTAAGGAACTACACCTAAAGTGCAAATGAATTCTTTTTTAAATCAATCATTTGAATTAAATAGGATGCAAAACTAGAAAGTACCTATCTCTAACTTTGACCCTAAAATATAAACTTTACTCATACAGAAAATAAATACCTATAAAAACTTGTCAAATGTTTTTATGATATATGCATTCATTGTTAACACACCTTAAAACTATTATCATATTTAAATTGAATGGCATATCAAAACATTATCAATTCAAGGTTATAGACAATGTTTACAATTTGAATGTTGTTACTATCCATTTTATTTTAGAGCTAAATATTTTGAGATCATTGTATTGATTAACATTTTCGAGTTGATGTGTGATTGAGAAAAGGTGTATAGAAGCTAACAGAAAGTGCAAACTAGACACAAGACGCTCTATATTACTGTTGTATGAATGTCTTACGGGTTCGGGAACACGATCGACCCCGCGTCCATGTCTTCGGTTATTTTTTGTTTTCTCACACGAGTCCACGTGTTTCAAAACAAGACCGCATCGGAACACGTGTTCTACTCACGCCACGACCATTCAGCACGAAACGACTTGCCAATGTACTAAATAAAAGTCTAAAAATAAATCACAATGCGTGCATGAAGAGGTTATTCCGCAAGTACCTAGCGTTAGATACCGTTAACAACTTTTGCAACGAAGCACCGCACACCATAACACCCCATAGACCCGACGATGACTAAGCCAACACTGAAAAAATTGCCTTTTACATCGTAATTTATTGACACGACACAGCTGGTCAAACAAACAACTTCATGAGGTTACAACACTCGCATTACCTATCAGAGCTAGCCGAGCTGGGTGTTTCAAATTTATTCAGCTTACCAGCCATCACTGGTAGTCAAGAACCACTATGTTATTCACAAAATTGTATAAGTTATATTTAAAAATCGTAGAATTCAGAAAGATATTGCACCGTGCACGGCGAAACACGCAAGTACTACTTTGACGTTTGGGTTTGTGCAAATGTGCAGATCCATACTCCATTCAGGAACTTGGTCTACCTCTGTTATAATTCTGTCAGTTTTTTGCTTTTTATAAAAGAATTTAGCCTATTTACCTTAAAATGTTTTCGAAATAAGTCTGTTTTACAATTTTATTTTAACTTATGTGCAAACATTGTTATTAAAAGATTAACATCTTAATTTTTTAATACAGAAACATTTTAGTGTGTGGTGTTCAAAAAACAGATTTCAGAACGCTTGCTAGCACGTAGGCGTTCCTTTACAAGAAGAATGTTGTTCAGCAAAATCAATATTTTGTTTTTGTTTCATGCATTTAACATTCCACGTGTCATTTTAATGGAAGTTAGTAAACTAATAATTTGTCTTAGTAAGATAAGGTGAGATTTCAATTTCGGTAATTTTGTGTGTCCTCACTTGTTTGCCTATTTTAATAACAACACGAATTCTACTTAAAACGAATTGGTTCATTCGCCGTGTGCTACTAACTTTTGGTAAATGATGTAAATGACACATGAAACCTAACCATTGTTATAGTTAGTTCTAGCATTTCAACCTCGCACTGCTACTTATTAAAATGATTGATTCGACAGAACAACAATGACTGACTTTGATTCATTATAATTATTTAAAAACTAAAATAAAGATTTCTGGACTTTTTTTTTTTTGAGCTCAGCGGCCAGAGCATTGGACCGGTAATCCAAGGGTCGTGGGTTCGATTTCCACTCGAGCTTCCTGAGACTGTTTGATTTTTTCTAGTAAAATTATTTATTAAACTTTGAATAGAGTTAAAGACAAAAACCCGACTGCTAAAACAACTATACACCATGTATATACTATACATTGAATATTGATAGACTGATAGTTGTCGCACGGGGACAATCATCCAGCAACCAAGCGGCCGCCGCCGGCGGGCGCCCCGTGGGTGGCTAGCTCAATGATTGTCCCCGCCTGCGACAACTATCAATATTCAATGTATTTATAAATATTAATTTATTATAGATTTTATTATTTAAATATAGTTATCGGACTAGGAAATATTTCACGTTGCATTCAACATTGCTCAAATGGAATTCTAGGATTGTAGAGCTTGTTTTTTTTTCTTTGCAGTTATTGTTATGTTAGTCCGGTTTTTACAAGTATAATATAGTTGTTTTAACAGTCGGGTTTTTTGTTTTATTTTAATAATTTGGTTTATTTCAAACTTTTTACTTTTTTTATTAAGTAAGTATATTCCTAATTTTTAGGGTTCCGTAGTCAACAAGGAACCCTTATAGTTTCGCCATATCCGTCTGTCTGTCTGACCCCAGTCTAGCTCATAGACTCTTAGAAATTAGATTTTTATTGGAAAGCTGTAATTTGGCATGGATATATACATATTAATCACGCCGACAAAGTTGTGAAGTAAAATCTTAAAAAATATACCTAGAAGAGCACTCCATAATTCACGATCGCCAATACGGGTTTCGACCGAAGCGGATCTTCTAGCGTACGTTGTACATCACTGGGGTGAGGCTATTGACAAGCGTGGTGAGTCGGTGGCTGTTAGCCTCGACATATCCAAGGCATTTGATCGGGTGTGGCACAAAGCTCTTCTCTCCAAGCTTCCGGCATACGGTCTGCCTGCTCAGATCTGCAACTGGGTCGCTGGCTTCCTGCATGAGCGTAGAATCCGTATCCTGTCTGATGGATGCGCTTCACGGCTCATGTCAGTGAACGCTGGTGTTCCTCAAGGTTCCGTTCTGTCCCCCACGCTGTTTTTTCTGCATATAAATGATATGCCTCCACTTGGAAATATTCATTGCTATGCTGATGATAGTACAGTGCACGGTGGGTATAACGGTCACCCTGCGGCTGGGCGAGTCGAGACTGAAGAGAAACGAGTGAATCTTGTCATTGAGGGTATTGGACCTCATATCTAATTGGGGCTCCAATAATATGGTTGAGTTCAATGCCAAAAAAACACAGGTCCTTTTCTTACTCTTCAGGGCACATCTCTAAGCCTGCAGAACAATATCAACATGCTCGGTGTGACGATTCGCTGCGATCTGAATCAAAAGGACTACATCGAAGCCGTGATCAAAATAGCCTCACGAAAACTGAACACAGTGCGGCGATTCTTTACGCCTGACCAGTTGTGTCTTTTGTACAAGACACAGGTACGGTCTTGCGTAGAGTATTGCTCGCACATCTGGGGCGGTTCCGCAAAGTATCTTCTCGATGCCTTAGACAGATTGCAGCGTCGCGCTGTACGCATTGTCGGCAATGCAGATGTCACTAATACTCTCGAACTCCTTGCGTAGAGATATAGCGTCACTCAGCGTCTACTATCGCTTATACCACGGCGAGTGCTCAGAAGAACTCTTTGACCTTATCCCACCTTCTCTCTTCCTCCATAGGAGTACACGTGCTGCTCTCCGGAGTCATCGCTTCGCTGTCACACATATCCCATCGCGCACAAAGAAATTTGGTGACTCGTTTTTTTGTCGCACCTCCAAAAGATGGAATAGTCTACCAGCACATGTTTTCTCTCTTTCCTATGATATGGGGTCCTTCAAACGAGGCGTGAAGAAGCACCTTGTGGGCCGGCAGAGTGAAGTTGACTGATGCTGCGTTGTTGTCACGCTGCAGTCTGCACCAGTTGTCTTCGCGTCTGGACTCCATTCCACTTAACATCAGGTGGTGTGGAATCATTTGCCGGGATGTATTTTTTTTTCTTGTCTGCACCATAGTGTGGAGTGTCGTTGGATAGTAATTTCAAAAATCAAACAACACACAAAACAGTTTTTTGATCCGGCATCCGTTTGTGAACTATTAAGCTTTAAAATGCAAAATTTTGTTAGTCAAGTGTCCCCTAGGTACTAAGTGTCCACTAGCATGAAATTAAAAATTTAGTTTCTTTAAAAAGTATTGACTATTTACATTATTTGCTTATTTGTCAATTAACTATATATAGACTTATAAATATAGGCAGAAAACACAAACATAAGAAAAACCATCGCTCATATAATAAATAAAATCCTATCAGTCACATTCGCAACGATTGGCAATTTGTCAGTTTCACCCGTGAAGCTGTGTTTCACCGCGACGCGACGGGGTAAATCTTCAATTTACCTACAGGATTTGGGGTAATCTCCCGTGATGAACTACCCGTGTGCGCCAGGTGCTTGGGACAGATATACGAGAGAATTATAGACACTTTTACTTTTCTAGTTTTTATTTTTTTATACTTAGCACGGCAGTTTTATACTTAGTGTTCATTCAGTTTGCAGTAAGGATTGGCGAGGTTATTGCTGGGGTAAAATCGGGTGATTGTTTAGAGCGTCTCGGATCACTCTGGCTGGCGGCACGTGAGGGAGTGTGGGAGTTTTAGTGGGTATGCCTCTTTCTTCGGTGGTCGGTGGAAGTATCCGACCGCCGAACCGTGACCATATCACCAAAAGCATCTGCATCTTCCCAGATTCTAGGAAGTCGCAGATGCTTTGCGCCTAGGGGGTTTGCGGATTGCGAGTGCTTAGGTTAAGCAACTTTCGCAAAGGCCGGTCATCGGATGGGTGACCAAAAATTTATCATCTCAACCTCCTCCGTGCTTCGTAAGGCACGTTAAGTCGTTGGTCCCGGCTGCATTAGCAGTCGTTAACAACTACCAATCCGCACTGGGCCCGCGTGGTGGTCTATGGCCCGTTCTCCCTATACATCCACAGGAAAGGCTCCTGCCCCAGCAGTGGGGACATAAAATGAGCTGGTGAAGATGAACGTAAAAAGAACATTTTAGTTAAGTAGATATTGATGACTAAACTTATCGCCCGAGTGATTATAGTCAAAACTTTGTTGTAAATTAAATCCACTTGCAAAGCCTATAACATGCAAATGAGCAAAGTTGGTTAATGACATGCAGGACTGTTGCGTGGCCATCCCGGCGGCGCAGCGGGCGTTCAAACAAAATGAGCTTAATTAAAAGCTCAAATTCCAATAAGTGAAATGAAATCGCTTTTAATGCGATTAGCGAGGTGGTATAAAGGCATACAAGTTGCGGGTAAAAGTAATTCATAGAACTTGAAAGTGTAGCTCTAATGTGAATAAACGTAGATATTGTAGTAGCACTAGTGTTGCCACCTTTTTTAGGACAAATAAAGTATTTTTTAATTTTGTTAGAACAAAAATAAAGTACATAGCATAAAAAAAGAGTATTTATAATCCTTAAAAACGTATTTTTTGTAGCTCTTTGCGCCATTAAACAAATATGTTGTGGCTGTGAATTTGTTGATACCTGTTTTTAGTCTCATAAGTACTCGTCATAACCAGTAACGAGTCAGTAACAATCAGTTTTACGTAAATAGACAAAACTTGTACCTCTAACTGTCGTAGTCAGAGACGTCAATTAAGTTAAATGACAATTAAATGTCTTGCTGCCACTTAAGAAAGTGACAGTAAGTAAGTCTTGCGGCAGCCTTGTGAAAGTAAGTCTTGCGGCGACATCAGAATGTATAGTGCTAAATAGAGAAGGAAAGACATTTAATTGTCATTAAAACTTAATTGACGTCTCTGAGTAGGTACAGCAGTAAGTCTAACTGCCGTACTCAGAGACGTCAATTAAGTTTTAATGACAATTAAGTCTCTTGCTGTCACTTTCTTAGGTATAGTGCTAAATAGAGAAGGAAATACATTTAATTGTCGGAGCGGACTTAGTACGGCAGTAAATGTTATTTTTACTGCTAATAGCACCCAAAATTATATTTTTACCTAATAATCGCCGATCCATTGCGATTATTATTTGTGATGTGCTTTTCTACGTAAACGATTAATTTAGTTGGTTATTAGATATAAATTGGCTAAGTATTTGAATTCAGGTCTATTTAACAGTTCAGTTCAGTTCAGTTCAGGTTCAGGTCTATTTAACGGTAGGTTGGTTATATACTTTAAACTAGTACCTACTGAAGACACCCTTATTTATACACTTAATAATTATGTAACGTTTGTGACTTTGTTTGTTTGTTTGTATATCGGGGCTAATCTCTGAAACTACTGGTCTAATTTAATAAATATAAATGTTTATTCTTGGAATACATAGATCGTGTTTATACTTATTGCGGACATTGTTGCGCATATTTTTGCGCTCAAAGTACTCTGAGTTTTTCTTAAAAAAAAAAAAATTGTAATAATAATATTCTATAATTTTAACTTAATTTTAAATATTAGAATTCACAATAATATAATAACCTAAAGTAACTAAAACTATTACGAAACTAAAATATGGCGTCAAAAAATTCCTCCGCGTCGCTGTCGACTGGTAATGTACCCAAGAGACTGGCGGCATTGCCACGTTGTATGGCAATGCTTAGCCTCTGGCCAAGGTAAAAGCCAGCCATGGTAAAGGTAAAGGTAAAGGTCATGGGAAGTGTCAACCAGCCGTTTGGCACATGAGCACTCGGACCCCATGGCCCGAGGGTTTCAACCCCAAACGGCTCGAAAATATAACTGCCGATAAGGTTATTATACTTTCGCCGCTTGAGGTTTTCTGCAGCCGCAGCAGCAGCACCAGCACAGCACGCTAATAATAATAATAATATGCAAGCATCTCTTTTGCAAAATGCAAAGGAGCAAACCAAGACAAAAAGTTTTTTTTTGTGACAGATTTTTACATTTTAGTATTATGTAACTACCTACTGTCTGTTTTTAATAAAATCACTTTCTTTACACGTCCACACAATGACAAAGTTATTAACCCTTTCTCCTTTTATTTATGGCATGTTTTGTACAGCCGAACACAATTCCGCCAATATCACGTAGGTAGCCAATTAACGCTTTTTAATGCCAAGTCTGAAATCTCGGACAACTGTTTTTGGTGTCTAAATGTCTGACAGATTACTACTTAGGATGGTTATTATTATTACTTAGGATACCTAAAAATAAAATACCCGACAGCCAAATTGCCTATGCACAAAATCTCTAAAGTTCGAACACCTTAACTTTAAATTCAAAATACAGTAATTCCAAAATACCAAACGCTGAATTTTTGGCAAGAAAAAAGAACAGAAAAAAAATTGTTTTCCGATATTTCAGACGTTGACGTAAGAATAGTAACGCATTGCCCAACTAAGGCCGAGTTACGATGGTGAATCAACATAAGCAACGATTGCATTGGTGATCCTTGGATGGGTGATGAATTTCTTAACTCTAGGTCCTTCGCGTTTTGAATTTCGTTAAGGCGTTGGTCCCTTAGTAGTTGGACCAAATGGCACACGCTACCGCTGATGTACACATGCCTATACATCAGACTATGCGTTAGTCTGACTGCGACTGCGACTGATAAATTACCTCAATAGACTTAAAACTTAACGTCTTAGGGATATGGTTGAACATTAAGGAAGAAGTTTTGGATAGTCTGATTTGCAGGCGTCTGTACTTTGTGGTTGGTCCACCTTTATAAAATCATTAAATTCCGTAGTTCCTGATTTCCATTCCTTTTTGGGGGGCCTTAGGCCCACCACCAGGGATCGAGGATTCTTAGAGCTAGTTGAAGTCAGGGTAAAGATAAGCCCCTATTAAAAAACATCACAAGTTTTATGTAGAATGTTAACATTGCCTAATAAAAGGTAGAGGCGTTGGCTTAAACAGTACCCTTATATTAGAAGCTATGGGTAAACTTTATCATTATATATAGCCTAGGATCGTCCCGCTGTTCCCCTCGACCTTCGGGGGGCGTGCGTTCCGGCAGCCTTCGCAGCTTTTTTTAAGGCTAAAGGCGAACCCCAGGTTTTTTTACCGGGTCTGTCTTAAACCTTTTTTAGAAAAAGGACAAGGCAATCCCCGGATCTACGGAATCTGCGAGCAGATTTTTTCCTGGGCAAAAAAAAGAAGTCCCGCTGTTGGGCTCCTTAAGCCTACATGAACAATAGCACATTGGAAGACCAGGGATGGATTGACCCAGTGTCAATAATTATCATACTTAAATCAATCACGACTGCTGCAAAAACACTGATATCAATTCTAACACTGAATGTTCTTAAACGGTATGTAGGACTTATCTTAATAATAAAATTGAACAAAATGCAAAATTATATTTCATAGTGTTTTTCATGTCACTTTTAATTTCAAGATCACCGGTGCAATTAAAAAATCGCCTTCTGCATACCGTTTCAGTGTCAAAAAAAGGTTACCAGCGAATTTGAATAAGAGAAAAGGACCACTCGTAATTGATATCATAGCGTGAGAATTAGTCACCGGTTCGCACCCCAGACCGATAATTAAAAACAAACAAAATTGTGTGCAACTTCTTAACGATTGTGCATCCATGGATTGGACTGATTAGTCCATGCTAACTGTCTACAATCTAGATGGTAGTTAGGTAACTAGAACAAAGCTTTCACGATAATTGCAGAATTGGCGGGATATATTGGCGATCTTGCCACCTATTTGTCCTATTCGCTTATGCTAATCTATCGATAAGGCAGGCTAACTGGCCGAGGGCTGGTTAGGGCTGTCTTTATTGTTCAATTAACGACGTGTATTTAATCTCTTTGGTGTGTGTATTTAATGAGTGTATTTAATATTTACGTGTATTTACGTGTATTCAATATTATGTTTCCTACGGAGTTCTGTCATCCCAAAAAATTAAAAGAAAACAAATTTACCTTATGCGTAGAGGCACCAATACTATCTCAGAATAATAAAGGTTCGATACAGTAAACCCATGCAGTTTGTCAACTGTCAAAATCAAATCAACTCAAATCAAATTATTTATTCACTAAAAATAGAGTATGTAATGATACTAGTTTACATATAGTTCGTCTATTTTAACAACGCAGGGCATGTGAATGTGGATCATCAGCTCATTTTATGTCCCCACTGCTGGGGCACGAGCCTTTCCTATGGATGGATAGGGAGAACGGGCCATAAACCACCACGCGGGCCCAGTGCGGATTGGTAGTTGTTAACGACTGCTAATGCAGCCGGGACCAACGACTTAACGTGCCTTACGAAGCACGGAGGAGCTTGAGATGATAGATTTTTGGTCACCCATCCGATGACCGGCCTTTGCGAAAGTTGCTTAACCTAAGCACTCGCAAACCGGGCGCGTTAACCACTGCGCCATCGAGCTCCTCAGAAATCAGTGAATGAGGATAACGAAACAAGAAACAAGAAAAAAACATTTAATTATACGTAAATTTACATAATAATACAATTTATACAATAATAAGTACAATAGTTGATCACTATGGGTAACCAAATTCAAATACCTCCAGCTCCTCCACCCTTTAGAAGACACTAAGTTGGTCCCCTGCAGTTGTATACAACTGCAAATCGGACTATCCGAAAGTTCTTCACTTAACCCTGAGACATAAAGTTTAAAGTCTATTGAGGTAGTTTATCAGTTTGTGTTAGTCTGATGAACAGTCATGTGTACATCAGCGGTAGCCTGCGCCGTCGCGCATCTATAGCAAAACGGGACCAACGCCTTGACGAAATTCAAAACGCGAAGGACCTAGAGTTAAGAAATTCATCACCCATCCAAGGATCACCAATGCAATCGTTGGCATGGCAATGCCTAACTATTTTAACGTCCATGTCTGAAATATCGGAAAACAATTTTTATTTTCGTTTCTTTTTTCTTGGCAAAAATTCAGCGTTTGGTATTTTAGAATTTCTGTATTTTGAATTTAAAGTTAAGGTGTTTGAATTTCAGGGATCTTGTGCGTAGGCATTTTGGCTGTCGGGTATTTTATTTTTACCCATCTGTCAGACAATTAGACACCAAAAGGAGTCGTCCGAGATATCAGACTTGTTATTGAAAGCGTTAATTGACCAACTTAGTGTCTTAAGATAGTGTTAGTGTAACCTGATGTTTAGTGGAAATGGAGTCCAGACGCGTAGATAACTGGTGCACCGTGAAAACGACGCAGCATCAGACACCCTCGCCCTGCCGGACAAGGTGCCTCTTCAAGCCTCGTTTAAAGGACCCCATACCTCATAGGAAGGAGGGTAAACTACCTTTAATCAAATTGTAACACTTGACTCTGTAGCGGTTCCCAACATTTACTGTTCTTGTTCAGTGTCTACAATTATTGGGAGCTAAATAAATAAACAAACAACATTGTTTAAAGCGCGAAAGGAGATTCCATCTTGTATTTATTCCGTTGCTTGTCGTTTACAAAAGCGGATACTTTTTACACTTTATTTCAGAGACGAAGCCCTAAGTTTCGAGACAAGCTTATTTATCTGTCTGTCTGGGTGTCGAAGATGTTTATGTGGTATATTTAATTTCAGTATATTGCTTGTAAGCGATCCGTACCATTGGAGCAAGGGTGGAATCGTTTACGAGAGTTTCGTTTTTAAAAGATGTCTAGATTTTTCATTGAAACGGTAGGTATAAAGAGAACTATGAAATCACTAGTTATTATGTTTAAAAGTTTCATCAAAAAGTTTAAAAAAAAACATTTTATAAATAGCTTGCCTACTTCTTAACTGATCTTTAATATTTGTAAAAATATTATGATCGGGTTTTAATGATGGTAGTTGTTGACATTGAATGGGTGTCTTTGGCTTTCAAAGTAAAAAGTAAATACTGTTGAAAATTTCGGCGGGCTGGTGAAGAACCATGATAGCTCAATTGGAAGAGCACCTGACCCGGTATGTCAGAAGGGTGCAGGTTCAAATCCTGCTCGTGGAAATTTTTTCAACATTTGTGTTTTTGTAGGAGTATGACAAGACCAACGAATCTGAAATTTTGATATAGACAACTTCATGCCTTTGTCTTTAAAAACCCTTGCTCAAAAACACGATTGTGCAATTTTGGCACGATCGTAATTCTTTACGAAAACACTAAAAAATCATTAATACTAAAATTACAATGAATTACTTGCTGCATATTTTGATAACTAAAACCAGTAATTTTATAAAAATATTTTTTTAGATTCTGTGGTCTCAGCGATCTCAAATGTCGCAGGCGGTACGTATAAATCTAAAAAAATATTTTTATAAAATTACTCGTTTTAGTTATCAAAATATGCAGGAACAAAATTACGAATATTGATGTTATCAATATAGTTGAGTGATATCAAAACATATAAAATTCAAAATTCAAAATCATTTATTCAGTTTAGGCTACAAATAGCTCTTATGAAAGTTTACTCTGGGCGGGAGATCTCGTACTGAGAAGAACCGGCAAGAAACTCAGCAAGTGTCCAGCTCTTTTCTCCCTTACAGCGTCAAAAATATTGGAAAATGCCCTATCATAAAAGGACACTTTCCATCACAAATAAAACACAAAATATAAAGTACAATCACAACATGTAAAAAACACAGAAAAGAAAAAATAATTAATTAAATATTTAAGTTTGCAAAAACATCATTTACCAGTTTAATTTTTTACAATGTCATACAGTACTAGCAAAAGTCAAAACCTGTCGAAGAAAAAAAAAAACAAAGTTAAACTTTAGTTATTAATAATAAAAATAAGACAAGTATGCAAGAGCAGACCAGCCTCAACAGGCGGCACCCGTTCACGAGTATGACATATGAATCAGCCATCGCTTTGCTCAACCATATTTTAGGGAATGTAACGACCCGACGCACATGCCACTACCGCAGAGACAATAAAGAGAGCATGACACACCCAAGCTACTCATAATCAAAACTAATTGAAATGTTCAACGCAACGCTATTTGTTATCTGTAGGACACTGTTTATAAAGGCTATCATATCAGTAGAATTTTTTATTACAAAAAGTAGTAAAGTATGCGTTTTTTATTATAGCCAGGCTGTTTTATCATCTAAATATTCTTTGACTGTATAATAACCTTTTTTAAGTAAAGAAGACTTTACATGTTTTTTAATCTTATCTAAAGGTAAATCTAGTACAGTATCTAGTAGTATAGATTAAGTAATTTCATTGTAATGATTTTTAGAGGTGTTTTCGTAAAGAATTACGGTCGAGCCAAAATTGCACAATCGTGTTTTTGAGCAAGGGTTTTTAAAGACAATGGGATGAAGTTATCTATTTCAAAATTTTAGATTTGTTGGTCTTGTCATACTCCTACAACTTTCGATGAAAGTTGGTGTATTTTTTTTAAGTGCCGCCTTAAGTAATTTGTTTAGATATCCGTACACATATCCATTGGTAGCGGTCGGTGACAGGATTGCAGACAGACGGAATATCCGCGACGCGAGCGGACACTAAATCAGTTGGGCCATAAAGTAAGCGATACGTAGGAAGGATAGGTTTTCGCGGTATCACGAAAAACTTATGTATTGAATAAATAAAAAAATATAATATCAGATTATTCGTTCTACTGGTGTGCTGGGCAAAGGCCCCGTTAATTTTAAGTCTAGTATAGCCTAGAACAGCCAAGCCGCCCTAGAACAACATAAGTAATACAAAGTACATTTTTTTTCAACATACATCAAGGCCCATTATCCCCCCATCCAAGTCAATAAAATGTTTGTCTAAATTTTACATTGCAGTTTATTGTCCTATTGTCTTTTTCATCCGGTTGGGAGACAAGAAGTTGGGCTGTTCCTCTATCTAGCCGTCGTGCGTTGTCATGACCCATATAGCCTATAGGTAAGCTTTTCTGGAGGACGGCAATTCGTATGCCCCTATACAAACTGGAAAAAAATAAACAATAAAATTTGAGCAGCCTACATGTTTGGTGATTTGACTGTTTTTTTCACAAGTAATAGGTAGCTGAGAAATTTATATTTTTAGACAAAAAGGGCGGGCGCGGGCGGCCTGAAAGCGCGGCGCGAGGGAGACGGCGGGGATACAACCGTGCCACGTGTCAAAGGTCACTCATCCGGCACTGCGCTTGCGCTTGTCGATCAATAACAAAATAGGGTTGTACAAAATGTTAACATTACATTTAAGTAAAAAAAAATAAAAAAATTTAAACCACATTTATTAGTGATATTTAAAGCAAAGACTTTACGTCTTTACAGGGTAGCATTTGAAGCATGCAAGGTTCTACAATTTCGTTTCTTGTACATGATCTACACTCACACAAATACACCAGGTCCGACAACCCGCTGCCATTTTACCCCGCGTGACAGCGCCAGCAACACGTTATATTGTAACGACGAAAATTTAAAAAATATGCCAATGGTGAAATCGCGTAAAAACTACATGAATAAACTTAAACGCGTAAGTTATGACGATTCATGATACTTATATTTTTATTTACTGTGATGAAAATTCTAAACAAAAACTACAACAGTGTGCCCACTTTTTTTACGGGAAAATTTATCTAAAAGTGGGGAAAACTGTATTTGTTGCATTTGTGACTCGGTAAAATCAGATATCGTAATTTTTTAGGGTTCTGTATCTCAAAAAGAAAAGAATAGAACCCATATAATTCTTATGAAATAACTCTTGCATCCTTATTTATAGGTTTCCTAGCAGTAAAATAAAATATATAATTATAATTATTAGGTATATTATATTTGGCTATATATCGGGCAATATAGCCTATTCATTGCATTAAAAAAAATTTTAAATGTCATGTTTGTTTTGGCTTAACTAATAACCACCGAAATTCTAGATTTCCAAAAATTGATTTTAAAGTAAAACAGAGGAGGTTGAGGTTCCCCTCAAAAGACGATTTGATATCTGTTGTATTTGTGAAATTGTAATTAGAAAGTTGGTTAAAGAAAAAATACAAATATATAATAATAAGCAACATATGTATCTAATAACAAAAATATTGGAAATATTCATTGGAAACCGAACAACATTATAGCCATAGCAGGAGCAGATCATAAAATAAGTTTAGTAAAATGCATTATTCAAAAGTATTTGAACGTTCGATTCCAGTATTTCCCGTACATTAGACAACAAAAGACAAGTGTACAAAAATTTGACACAACACAAGGGATTTTAGCGCATTTTTCTAAATTATATACTTACCTAACATGATTCATAATCATTAGCCTATACAAGTCCACTGCTGGACATATACCTCTTCAAGTACATACACGCCACTATAGATTAAATGATTTGAATAAATAATTGAACAGAACTACTATAAAATAAGCTTTAGAAACTAAATTGTGATAACCAAAATTATTACAAAATAAATCCAAGATGAGCAATATTTTAGTTCTAAGTAATAAATAAATAATTTGTCAGTATTTCTCTTTCGCAATCTAAAAACTTACCCTGTTTTTTATCGTAATACATTATGTTTGTGATGGTAAGTTTCATGCTATGATGGAGAAGGCAAAATTGTGTATAGTTTCGGCGAAATCTAAATTTCCAATTGGCCCTAATGGCACTGATTATTTCATTATTATTCATTACTTAATACATAATCATTAAACATTATGTTATGTAAATAATACATTTCTTTATACGTACGAGTAACATGTGTTTTCTTTTCTATCACTGTGGCCCTATAAATTATGTTTGATAGGTCAACATTATGTTATGAATTATGATTCTGAGGTGAGGTGAGATGAGGTGCAACCGTTTAAATTGCTGAAATATCGGGAGCTTACAATGAATAAAACATGGTAAATGTCCCGTTATAATAATAAGAATATGATTAGAATGATTACATAATGTTAACACAAAAGGCTCGTCTTTTTGGTAATGGCTAAAGTTTTTCCGGTGGGTTCGACAAAGGAGTCGTGCTTACTGGAGCCTTGCTTATTATTATAATTTTTTATTATTATTTGTTATTTATATTTTATTTATTTTTGTCTGCATTATTTAAGTCATGTTCATGTTCATGTTCATTTGTTTGCATTTATCTTTTCTTATGGTTTTTAATGTAATTATTATTTTATTTTTCGTTTTTTAATTTCTTTTCTTTTGTCTTGTCACTTGTACCCATAAATATTCAGGCCCTGTCAAAATAACAGCGCTTCTGTGTCATTCTGAACATCCATGAATGACACAGCAGCTTATGCTGAGACATGGCCCTTTAACTTCACACTGCCTACCTATTTTATTTTAAGTTCTTTTATTTCTGCCTATCTGTCTTAAATTTTTTTCCTTTATTGTTGTATAATTGTTGTAATTAAGTGTGTATGTTAATAACAACTTTTCTATTCTATTCTATTCTATTCTAACAATGTTTTAGTTTGCGAGATTTAATTTAAAAGGAGGGAAATTTATGGTTTATATGGCAACCCTCAAATCACGCACATACCTTATACGGGCGGCCATTAGCATGCTTCACTCAAGATTAGATGAGGTTACATCCGTCTTTTTCTCAGGTCCGAGGGTAAATAGAGTTCTATTTACCCACGTAAAAACGTACGTTTAAAAGTAGTTACTTTTAGCATTCGACTAAACTTCATCACTTCGCCACTTCGCCTTCTTTATGGCCTCGGTTAAGGCGGGAAATTCATTGCGATAGAAAGGGATGAATCGTTTTAACTCGCGCGCGATTCCGACCGGTTTTCGTTGGCGGAAATAAGCTCACGATTTAAAAGTATTTCACTTATAGACAAATCTTGTTTGGCGGATTTATCGTTTACTCAACTTCTTTGTTACTTTTGTCTGATTGTTTGCTAGAGTAGGTGCTAGACTCGATTGAATTTGTGTTATTTCACATTTGAAACAGATATTTTAGTAGGAAAGGTGACGTTTCATTTTGTATGGAAATGCCAACACCTTGTGTACACAATACCAAAACATAGCTAATATATAAAATAAGCTTATTCGAAATGATTTTCTTCAAATAAATTAATAGTTTTCATGTAAGAATTATCTGAAACACTAAAATAAATCAACTTTCGTGATGGCAGCGGTATTCTGCCATTGTCAAGTACCTGTCAAAATAACAATGTTTTTAGGTTTCTTTTTACATTTTTACATAAAAACGATAAAGCGTATTGAAGTATTACTTATTTTAACTAAATACATGTTTTTTTTTAAACTTTTTTTGTAAATGTACAGGTTCGTGGCATAAAATTAAACATCTCCTTTAAATAAATTGTGACGTACCCTATCTAGGTATTTTTACTTTATATTAGATTTAAAGGAAAGATTTATTCATGTCCATGCCACCATTTCTTTAATTACCAGAAATAACCGCTTTCCCGTTGTTGGGAAAAAATAAAGTGATTTAAAGACGGCAGAAAGTTAGCTCGTAGGCGGAAAGTAGTATCATCTTCGATCAACAAACAGGGTTAAAAGGGGTTAAATAAAAACCTGTGAGAGGCCTTAAATGGTAATTATTGTAAAAGAAAATTTTCACATAAAATCATTACAAAATCCACAACACTATAAAATTCTAGTTTGTTAAATCAGACCAATAAAAGTTGCCACTACTAAGCTAGGTTTCCTTAAAAATCTGTATATTCAGCCATGAGTTGGAATTCATCATAAAGATTTTATCTGTGTACGCATATGTAACATTTTAACCGCCGTATTATTTTTTAACGCATTTTTAACCGCCTCTGTGGTCTAGTGGCTGAGACCACCTGTTTAGACCCAGAGGTCCCGGGTTCGATTCCCAGCGGGGGTACATGTTTGTGTACTCGGTTTGGTTGGTGGTAGGGCTTGTTTGTCCGCCTGGCTAGCTACCACCATCTTATCTAAATATGTCGCCATAACATCAATGTTTGTAGCATTGTTGTGTTCCGGCAGCTAGAGATAAGATAGCCAGTACCTCACTAGTTGAGGATCCCGGGTGAAGTGCGCTTCCATCATTGGCCTTATCATCACTTAACATCAGGTGAGATCAAGGCACTGTGCTTACCCGTAAATATAAAAAAAAATGATTATGACATAGATGCAGCCCGAAGGCTAATGCCTCCCCCGTTGCCTTTGTCACACCATCACCAGCTCATTGTTATGTCCCCACTGCTGGGACCCGTGAGTTGCGGTGATTGTTAACGACTGCCAATGCAGCCAAGACTAACGGCTTCACCTTCCGAAGCACGGAGGAGCTCGAGTTGATACATTTTTGGTCACCCATCCGCTAACCAGCCTTTGCGAAAGTTGCTTAATCTTAGCAATCGCTGACTGAGCTCGTTAGCCACACCCTTCGCCTTCGCCTTTGACACACCGAGTCCTAAGGGAAGTACCAATCAATCATCGCTGACACATCGGCTCGCATTTGATCCAGGTCGAGCGCGAGCGTCCGTGATTCGATTTTCTTTATAGTTGCCTCTTCCTACGAGTGGTCCTCCAGCATTCATTGGCAAACGACTATTATCCGGGCCAGTGGCCCGTGAACCGGAATTCTTATGCAAAACAGATCCTGAACGCGAGCATTGTCAAAGGGCGACAGTATAAACAAGTGTTGAAAAATGTCAAAATACTCATCGCCATAACAACGAGAAAAACTTGTACTTCAAAAAATGTGATTGTGAATATAATATCTGCCAACTTCTAAATCTTTAATATTTCTTAACATGTCACCCTTAATTTATAGGTATATTTTGGTAACCTTTGCTACCTTTAAAGTTCAATTTTTTTTTGTTATAATTGTTTTTATGGTTAAGGAAAATAAGGAGATTTAGAAAATTAGTAGAAACCACTATGGACAACTTCAAATCGCATAAATTAAATTGAATTAACGATTTTTTTGTAATGTAATATTGTTTTGTATACTAATGGTTATTCTTAAACAGTTTACCTTATGGTACAAACTACAAGGTCTTGAACTCTTAATGCTGCTGTCGCTGCCGTTTCAAACTCTTATAAGTTTTAAACATGATAATGTCTAAAAAATAAACATATTATGACTTGGTTCTGTATGTAACCGACACAAAATCATGATATTTAAAAATCTCTGAAAAAAAAATACCCCTAGTTTTAGCATGATCGGTACACTCACTGTAACTTATCCTACCGTAAGAATATTTTAGGTGTGTCGAAATGTCAGGAGTGCGTACGTATTCACGGCACGTGTTTCAATCTCGCGGGTGTTGATTTGCCGCCTTTTCTGAACGCACGGCTCATCAAAATGGAGGATTGGCGGGAACTGTTCAGCATTTTTACTTCCGTTCTTTTATTTGCATAGACAGTTTTATTTTTGTTTTTCCAGATAAACTGGTAGGTCTCGTATGTATATCTTAAAGATTATGATTGTATTGGCTTGCAAAAAATTATCGCACCGCGAGAGACAAAGAATTAGCGCAAAAATTCTTTGATTCGACGTACCCTAGAATTGTGTCCGGCTTAAAATTCTTATTTAAACAAAGAGTTGAGTCATTAAAGCAATTACCGGCACCATACTGGTACTAACGTTTCTGAACAAAATTCCTAAACGAAAATAGAAAGAAAATACCTAATTTCAATTAAAACTTAGTAGTTAGTTAGTAATCCGTTTTTATTTGTGATTGTTAAGTATACCTACAATAATGTATAAGACCTTTGTGGTCTTAGAAACCGTCACGTGAAAAAGTAACTCATATAGTTACTTCGATAATACCTCAACTAGCATACAACCTCTTTTCCCTTTACACCAGACCAAGGCTTAAGAACAATAAAGGCACCTTCATGGCAAACGCACCTTTTTCATCATAATGACTTGCTAACATCTCGCTTATAAAAAATAAATTCATTTACATAATAATCGAAAATGGAAACTAATTTCTAACTTGTCATCCTCGGAGGGTAAAATGCCCCTTTAGTAATTGCTAAACGCTTGTATTCACCCTAATTTCTAAACTCTGAGTAAACTTATGAAACTTTCTAAAATTGAAAACAAATAGGTATACTTAGCTGATACTTATTTTATAGAGTAAATTGTGTAGGGTTCGCTGGTGCTTTCTAATAAAACTCCACACATAATTGTAGTAGACTGTATTAACTGCCGTACTCAGAGACGTCAATTAAGTTTTAATGACAATTAAATATCTTGCTGTCACTTTCTTATGTATAGTGCTAAATAGAGAAGGAAATACATTTAATTGTCATTAAACTTAATTGACGTCTCTGAGTACGGCAGTTAGGTTATTTATTTTTATATTAATACAACAAAAGGCGACCTAAGTCCGGTGGCGCTTACGTGCAATTATCTTCACCGCGATCGGTGGACAGTGAATACTTTAGTCTACCTGTTATGTTTTATAGGAAATGGTTTATTTTGATTTTGCAAACCTCTTTTTAGGATTTATTTTGTGTAAGATCAAAATACGGTACAGTATAAATAACTTAAGTAAAATTTAAACACTGAAAAAAAGACGACAACCTCAGGCGGGAATCGAACCACGCACCTTCCGCATTCCGGGCGGCTGCCTTGGTTCGATTCCCGCCTGAGGTTGTCGTCTTTTTTTCAGTGTTTAAATTTTACTTAAGTATATTTAAGCGTTAATAAAACGCTGAAATATATAAAAAACACTTATGTATAAATAACTGTTCTGTGGTATACATAGTAAGTACACAGCATATCTACTTAACTGATTAGACAACTATACTTATAATTAGGTTTCCTTAAATTGATATCGATGATGGATGCTTTAAGTGGGACAGTATGTAGGTAAGTAGGTAGGTAAGTTCTAATTTAATTTTTTGTACCTATATTTTCTAAACTACAGTAAGTTATAAATTGTCACTAACTGTAATAATAACAATTATCTATCACTCATTCAATAATTTATAATGCATCAATCCCCGTAGTTAAATACTTTTGATTAACTTACAACTCTTGTCTGCGATATGTATGGCGTATGGTGTTGGTGAGCCGTCAATGATTGATATTACTTTTATTGTTAAACATAAATTAAGTTATTTAAGTACTAGTAAATAAGTTTGATGTGTAAGTATAAGTTATGACAGGACTGACATAGCATCCATAAAATCCCTAAAAAAAATAGAATAAAAAAAATTACTTACAACTCACCTAACCTACCTACCAAAACAAAAAAAAAGGCAGCATATTTATAAGTCTGAAGCGTCTAAATCAGGGCTTAATAACGGTACCAAATTCACACTATAAGTATCGTTAAGTAACGGTATTTCTATAAAGTTAAACTGGTAGCGGTAATGCAGTTAACGTCATCTAGTCCAATTTATTATCTTTACTTTTTCGTTACCTAATGCGCTTTAGCCAATCCGCATAGAAAGGTTAGTCAATTTACCGGTAAAAATGTCATCTAGGTAACGAACGATACCAAGCATAACGTTACCTTTGTTATTAACGTTATCTTCGTGTGATAGAGGTAACGTTACCAATTTTATACGTTATTTAGCCATGCCGATAGAGATAGAGAGCGATGGCGATAGAGTTAGGCGGTTGGGGGGCTGGTCGAAATAACCAACCAAGGCATTCAGTGTTCCCACATAATCTGCTGTGCCGGTGGTAATTTTCGCGCGGACCAAGAAAGCAATTATTTCAGTTAGACAAACAGCCGCCCGGGTGCAAGCTCAGCCCGAGGCGGGAATTAATCATCGGCCCCTACTACTGGAAGTCACCTGGCGGAGGTAATGCAGAAAAAAAGAGTTGGCAATATTACCACAGTGTCTTAGAGTAAAATAAAATAAGTATTAAAAAAAAATATTATCAATTTAAACTTTATTTTCTGAACCTTTTCAGCGGCCTCATGTCGCTGTAGCATATGCGGCTGAGGGCTAGTTGGCCACAGTTTGTCTTCTGTTTTTGTTTTTTATTGTGAATGTACTTTTGTTTTTTCATAAATATATATTTTTACCACTTCAATAATTTTTGTTGTACTTAGTGTGTGCCAATAAATGTATTTTCTTCCATTTTCAAATATTCGTGAATATACCAACTTCTCTTTCTGGAAATAGATTACTGATGGACCCTGGTGCTCTTACAGCATAACTGGACTTTTGTGGGCTGTGAGAAACTTAAAGGTAAGAGGGTATCTAGAAGGGATTGACATTTACATAACAACCCGAGAGTGCTAAACGATAACGGACGGCTCGGGTTTACTGAAAAGTCTTCCAAGTATCGACCACGATAGCCACAAGGCCTGGATTGCTGATAGGCGCGGATTTGAGTCTCAAGACTCGCTATAGTTTGAATTTTTGTAGTCTTTCCTTTAGGGGGCCCCTCCGTTTACAAAAAAGTCTTTCGCAGAATTGTTAGTTACCTGAGTAACTAAAAAAATGACAAAAACACAAATGTTGAAAAAATTTCCACGAGCAGGATTTGAACCTGCACCCTTCTGACATACCGGGTCAGGTGCTCTTTCAATTAAGCTATCGTGGTTCTAACCAGCCCGCCGAAATTATTCAACTAAAAAAAGTTGAATAGCAGTTAACCGGCACGTTTAATGTCATGCTTTTTTAAAAGACAAGGAAGCCCTAAAAATAGTTTCGCCATCGAAAACTGCACTCTGTTTCTAAGCGATTACCAGTCGAGTTACCGTAGTTAGCACTTTTATCTTGGTCCCACATTCGCTTGGCTCACGTATCGCCGACAAGACACTACGTGAGCCAAATTACAGGATCAAAATCACGCAGTCACGCGCCGGCAGCTCTCGTACACTCCGCCTACGTAATCGTGTAGCTATTGCGAAGACTATATTTCGCAACAATACTTACATGTTGCTGCAAAAGTTCCGTGTGCCTATAGCAAGTTTATTTTCATTCGTTCACGTTAACAAAAACGATGCAATACCTACATACTTACTCCATTGGCGTAGGGACCCAAAGCGAGTCTTGGCCTCCAATCAAGAACTCGCTAGTTCTCCCTGTCCATTGCAATCTCTTGCCAGTTAACGGTTCCGAGGTCGCCTCAATACCTGCATGGTATAAGTATATAATAATATTGCTGACGGTAAGCTCACATGAGCTTAGTGTGCAGGCCAGTTTACTAAGAAGATCGGTACTATGCTAGCCATTTTCGGGTCAGGCGCACCAAAGTCGTACCGACTGGAGTTGAAGTTTGTGTTTCCTATTAAATACTAGCTGACCAGCGAACTTCGTACCGCTTTGACAGTTTCCATGACAACAAAACAAACAAATCATTTGTCCGCTTAAGAACACCCGTATCCTATGATGGACCCCTATAGCAGCGCCACCTACCGGGTCCAATTGTAAATCTAAACCATTATCGAATCCACTTAAACAGATCACACAAAAATTATATATTTTTATATAAAGATAATATTGGGGGTCTTCAAATCACGAGTGAATAGGTCTTCTAGGCAAGCATATTCATCGTAGGCTACAACATCACTTACCATCAGGTGAGTTAGTAGTCAAATGCAAGCCTACCTAATAATAGAAAAAAAGTGGTCGCCATGGCCGGATTCGTTCATAACCGGAGTCACGCACTAGTGCGTGATGCAGTTCCCTCCAGATAACCTCTAACGGTGTTTCTTTAAGTTTCTCGCCGCCCCCAAAAGTCTGGTAACGCTGAAAATGCAACTTGAGGTAATCAGCACTCTCTCCAAAGAAAAGATCGGAACAATCATCATCATCATAATAATAATAATAATATACTTTAATATTATAATTGAGTATGCTGTGTGATGTGAGATTGCGGTCAAATACTTATCTATAATGAAACAAAAGAGAAAAAAAGAGTTTGTATGGCAAAAATATTACTCTTCTCGTTTTCAACCAGGAGGCACTGCTTCCATACCACAAAAAATCTAGTTTTAGTTACGTGATCTAAGCGATTGGCAAATAAAGCTCGCACTAGGCACCCTGGTAATGTGAGCTACGTATTTATTTTATTTTATTTTATTTTATTTTATTTTATACATTTTAAGGAAAACTTACAGCTAAATAAAAGTATAACATGTAACTATATTACTGAGGGCCATTTACAAGTTTCCACAGAAATTAATTAATTATTAAAAGACGGACATTTTTGTAAAAAAGAACTGTAACTTAACGCTTGTAGTATAAGTAGAACAAGAATATAAAGTTAATTATTAAAATAGTTGTTTGCAAGTAAACGCTTAAAATGATCAACTGACGTTCCGAATAAGTCGACGTCATTACATTTTATTATTTCATTGAAACACCCACTCGCCCTCGCAATGTATGAATTTTGCCTGTAATTAGTTTTTGCCGCGGGGATGTATAGCGAACAAGATCTTCTGGCTCCAGCGCTCGGAACCCGAAGACCAATACGCTCCAATCATTCTGGGCAGTCGACTGAACCACTCGCAATATTTTGCAAATAAGCAATATCAGCAATGTATCTTCTCTCACTTAATGCCGAAGGCAGCCGTCGAAATTCTAGACGTAAGTAATTCGTGTGGACATGATAATGCGAGTCGTTAGCAGCGGTGATGCAGTTACGTGGTAACGTATACGAACTTATGATGCCTTGC
This sequence comes from Eudonia truncicolella, assembly GCA_949315975.1. Lineage (NCBI taxonomy): Eukaryota > Metazoa > Arthropoda > Insecta > Lepidoptera > Crambidae > Eudonia > Eudonia truncicolella. The sequence continues at coordinate 1,354,777 of OX438837.1, read as the reverse complement.
TAACTTAAAAGTGGCACTTAAAGAAATGGGCTTGCCTCAGGTAGGATGAAAACCCACGACCTTTCGCTATCCGAGCGACAGCTCCTTCAACTACCGAAGCTACCGAAGATATTGCTTGTTCTACTGTAAGTGTTACTAAGTGTTTAAAATAACTTATTAGACGATATTCATTTAAATATGATATATTTTTATTATTGATAATATTTTTTTATTTAAATGATATTGTAGAAAAAACTATAGTGTGTTATTAATGTAAGGGTCAGACTAAATTTAAAAAAAAATTTAGAAAAATTATTTCATATTTTTTAGACCGCGAAACTTCCAAAAGAAACATATTTAAAAACAAAATGTTGATCAGTTCAGAAGAAACATTTGTTTACAGTAAATTGCTTTAAATTACAATGCATATTTGTATCAAAACTGGAAATCTGAGTCAGGTTCGAGTCCCATCTGAAGCAAGCCGTGTTTTCAAGGGCTGTTTTCAGTTTCGATATAATATAGAAGATTCAGATAGCATATAAGTTAAATTTCAGTAATAATATAAGTTTCCACTTATATTATGACTGAAATTTAACTTTTCCGCAAGCAATTGCGGAAAAGTTTCAGATAGCCTAAGGTCAGTCGCACTTGGGTTTGGATGCATTTCAGTATGAATTTGACTCGTACGAACACATACGAAAACGCACGATACATCACGATCCTCCAAATACTATAGTACTCATTCGTACGAAAACGCATTCATAGTGTAACCTTTCTCAAAGCGTGCGTTTGGGTTTGGATTTGGGTTTGTTAGCCTTCTTGACAATAGCCAATAAACAAATGAACACACACATGACAAAAAGCCTCTATCTCTGTAATAAGTAAATTGGGTCAGAACAATCCCGGAGCCACCCGCGTCAACTCACTGCCTTATTGTGCGGAAAATGAACCGACTTCCACCACAAAATAAATAGGTAGAAGGGTGGTTCCATTCAAGCGAGCACACGCATTCGTACGATGATCTCAGATACAACCCTCAAGGAAAAAAGCATAAGTCGAAAATGTTAATTTTACAGTAGAGCCAAAAAACTCTTACAAGAGACAAGGGGAGGGAGGGCCTTTGCCATGCAGTCGGAAAGTTATGGCTGATAATGATAATAATAAAAACTTTAATGCTTTTTGGGTGACAAAAATGTATACAAAAAAAATTACACTATACTTTCTCTATTTACATCGTTAACCGTAAGTCATGCGCAATGCGCAAGTCAACCGGAGCGTCCACCAAGCGCCACGCGCGCTTTAATACGATAATTCGTAGACCGACGTTGCTACTTCACTATTTGTTGTTAAAAACGGCAATAACTATATAAATGAGTTGCTGTTTTTAGCTTTTGTTTCATGTTCAAGCGTCACACATTACAATATAATATTGCAGGCGTTAATAATCGCTACGTGTCGTCGCGTCGAGTGTAGACACTCAAAATAGCTGTCAGCCACAGCCGACCTTCTGTATCTATTTGTTTTGTGCTTCCACAACGGCTGATAGTAACTTTCGCAATAACCCCGAAGATGAGGTGGAGGGACACAATACCTCTTTTGTTCCCACCATTGGGACCACGTTTGGACCGCTGATAATCTTGGCGCACAATAAAGGGCATATGTTACGTTTTAATGTACCGTGGCGTATGTGTTTTATTTTGAGCCAGTGATACCATTAGATTACCAGAGTTTCCATTGTAGGTACTTAGCTGTTTAGTTACAAGTGGTATTGAACTTCTGTGACGTTTTTTTAGTATATCTTACGGGTAAGCACTTTGCTTTTATCTCACCTGACGTTAAGTGAAATGATAAGGTCGAAGGTGGAAGCGCACTTCACCAGGAAACCTCAAATACTGAAGCACTGGCTATCTTATCTCTAGCTGCCGGAACAGAACAATACTATAAACTTTGATATTATGACTACATATTTCGATAAGATGGTAGTAGCTAGTCAGGCGGGCAAACAAGCCCTACCACCAATCGAACCGAGTACACAAACATGTATTCCCCGCTGGGAATTGAACCCGGGACCTCTGGGTTTAAACCGTTGGTCTTTTAACCACTAGACCACAGAGGCGATTAAAATACAGTAGGATAGTGCCAACAGTGTGCGACACTATTAAGTACCTACAGTTTTCGACACGGTTTTCGTCGTCAATAAATAACATGACATGAGGAGCTCGATGGCGCAGTGGTTAACGCGCTCGGTATGCGATTGTTGAAGTTATGCAACTTTCGCAAAGGCCGGCTATTGGATGGGTGACCAAACATTTATCATCTCGAGCTCCTCTGTGCTTCGGAAGGCACGTTTAGCCGTTGGTCCTGGCTGCATTAGCACCGCACCGCACTGGGCCCGCGTGGTGGTTTATGGCCCGTTCTCCCTATCCATCCATAGGGAAGGCTCGTGCCTCAGCAGTGGGAACATAAGATGAGCTGATGATGATATAGCATAGATTTTAATTGATATTTTACAATAAAATTAAATTTAAAAAAAAAATTACGCGGTGACAACTAAGAAGCAGAGTCTGTGGGTACCTATTCAATTGTCAATAAAGTCACAATTTAGTGCTAAGCTTTATTTCTAGTGATTAAAGTAAAAAATGGTCGATCATTGGTTTCGGTCGGACACTGGTGCGGTGCCACTACATTATATATATTTTTTATAATAATACGAAACAATTTTTTTTTTCATAAATAAATTAGTACCTACCTATTAACTATTCTAAAAACCCGTGTTTTATTACAATTAAGTAGCCTATATTTATTTATTGTCAAGTTTATATTTTAATGTAGCTATTTGTTATCATAATATAAACTTAGGAAGCCCTTAGCTGTTTAGCCCTATTTTATCTCTCATTTTCTCTCTTTTAGCTGTTTGTTTTGAGTAGTTTGATAGGATTTTCATAATAATGTTAGCCATTATAAGCCGCAATAAAAGCACACTTTATCCAACGGAATTTACATCATAAACTTGGATAATAATGTCCCAGAAATGCTCCAACTATTTATTCCTTCCCTAATAAAAATTGTATTAAACAAAGACTGGGAATTTATCGGAAATATCTCGAGCATTCGTTCGTTCATAGCGTTCCTCACAAACGCGCTCTCTAAAGTCCTTCATGTAGAGGGCGCTTCAGGCGATGGTTCCATGACCAGTGGTACATGAGCCATGCCCTCCCTCCCACGCGCTACTAAAAAGAAACTAACAAAGGTGCAGGAATGACAAGCGAGAGGTCAACCGATCGTGGATTGTGCCAATGACAAAAGACGCGGAAACAATGGCGGCTTGCAAGCCATAAAAGAAGATAGTTCCTTTTTCGAATATTCATATTTTCTTGGTCGTTGAAAGAGGTTAGCTAATCTACAGAAAATTTTCTCGAGTTTATTCAAAGTTTAAAATATGTTTACGGAGAATTTCGCCAGACATTATCTCGTCGAAAAACGACGTTATCATAATTTGAGCATGGAATATTTAATAATATCAATGTGATTGCATCATTTATATATTTTTTAAAACACTGGTTTTAAAGCAAAATTTTTTAAAGCAAAATCTGCGACCAATAGCAACATGGTGCCTTCTGAACCTCGCTATAGCTATAGAAGTATAAGTTTTTGCTGGGTTTTTCTTAGTAGAAACAACCTTCCGAACCAGCAGTAGAATCACATTAAATATATATACCTATATGCTTTATTATATTATATATTATTACTATTATTGTGTGTACACATGTTATTTTGTTATACATACATTTTTTTCTTTAATTTTATGACATGTACTCGACTTTCATAAGTGCACTATTGTGCCGTGATTGTGCGTATCTGAAGAAACATTTTTCATTTAATTTCAAATCGGATGACCCGACATTGTGAAAGTTACTAGACTCTCAAGATTGCAACCATAAGCGTCATCGACCGCCATCGAACACTTACATGACGTAAAGTTATCAGAACAAACGTGTTAAAACTCATTAGTGTTATTGAGTAATTTTGTATGGAAATTGAAACAGCGCCAATAACTTCGTAAATGGAACTAACAAATGGAATTACAGTATTGCAAAGAGTTTATGACCTTTTTACGGCTTTACGATCTCGTTTGGGTAAAAGGTCGTGTTCCTGACGACACTTATTGTGTTCCTGGTGCTTTAGAGGAATAAAAGACTTTAATTTATGTTTAATTAAAATATTTTGAATTTATCAACGGGAGCGATTCTTCTTCATCTTTCAAGTGACCAAAGACAGACGTGCACTTCAAGAGGAATTTTCAATTACAGAACAGATTTTTTTTTTAGTTACTGGACAGTTCGCGTTTAGGTTGCGTTCTTGCAAATAAAGCAACATTCAAAACACCGAGTCAACATAAAAGGAGACAAAATTCAAAAAAATCTGGAGCTCCTTGCTCCTTAATCCATGTTAATAGATCGCAGTTATTGACGTAAGATGAAAGGCGTTCTCACCAACCCACACTAAGTTGCGTGTTTGTTATGGCCCAATCTCCCCACGTGTTATATTAGAGAAGGCAGAATCAGTTAGCTTATAGGCTGATGATAAAGTAGTTTGGTTAATCATAAGCCATAACCATATCTGTGTAGCAGGCAGGCCAAGCGACAGCACATTAACGGTTATCAATCAAGTGCCGCATGCGAGCGAGCGGCGCGGCTTGCCGGCTTATTAGACGTGTCCAGAGCAAAGTCGTAGCGCTATATCTTATTAGAGGCGTCCAGAGTAAAGTCTTAGCACCATACCTTATTAGACGAATTCAGTGCAAAGTCGTAGCGCTATATCTTATTAGAGGCGTCCAGGGGGCCGACCGCCTAACTCGATTGCTTTGGCTACGTGTATATTTTATGACGTCATCTTGTCATCTAGCTAATAGGTAGGCATATATCGAAAGCCTATAGCTTTCGATGTTGCTTTCATAGGCGGTACGAAATGACAAGATGACGTCATAAACTATACACGTAGCTAAAGCAATCGGTTAGGCGGTCGGGCGCTGAGCAACGTCGCAGTGGTATATCTTATGAAATGCGTCCAGAGCAAAGTCGTAGCGCTATATCTTATAGAATAGAAAAGATTTATTTATTTCAGGCCACAAAGAGTGTACAAGATATTACGCCATTCGGCCATTTTTCTCTCCTATCACACGTATTTCCTCCTACCTACAAGGAGCAACTTGCAGGTCGGTAAAGTGAGGATAGTGAGTAAGGCGCAATTCTGTCTGTTCCACCATCTGTCTTTGCACCTGGAATCAGTTAGAACAGAGTCATTTTACAGCACTTCTATAAAAAAAATAATTGATAGATTGAATGAGGCGAACTATGTAAACCATAGCTGTGCTAAAATATTGCAAAGTACCTTAACCTCTTTTTGAATCTTAAATACACGCTGTATTACGAGAGTTTCCAAAATCGAAAAAGTAAAGTACGCAATTATTTTGCGATACGTTCCCTTTTAACACGGCTGTGTTTGCTGATATTACGCGCTCCGCCCCAAAACGTAGCGCGCAAAATTTTCCCAGCGCGTTCATTAAAAAGTTTATTTGGTGTAACAAGATTTCCTTTCGCAATAAAAATAAAGAAACGCCAAAATAAAGGGCCACCGGTTACCCCTAATCGGCATATTTTGCTACTTCAATATGTGTTATAATGCGTAAATGAATAAATAACAAATTCCTCTGGCAAGCAATTTTGTTGACTCACCGAATTATCTTTGTACCGGTGAAAAACTGTATGCGTTAGTGAGAAATAGATCGAAAATCAACCTTGTTTGCTTAGAGATAAGGTGTAGGTTGTACTCGAACACGTATTTGGTATTCTGTATATGTTTAGTAACGATAAATGCTACCACAAAGGTTGTACCCTCAGAAATTATAGTGAACATACGGAATTAACAACTGTGAAATCAGGGTCCACAGTAAATTGCCCACCGGGGCCGCGCCATTTGGCGCATCGGATATGGTAGTCGCCATTTTGGGCCACAGATTACTTATAATTGTCTATGCGATATTATTATGGAGACGGTTATTGTCTTCAAACTGAACAGTCGAATTAAATTTGAAATTGGTTATTCTTCAAATTGTACCTACCTAATTGTTTAATCAGAAACTAACAACTTTTTCGCATCTGTATTTTGTACTTTAATGTAGTGAATTAGTGAATAGGTTGACTTATAACTTTATAACTCTTTTAATAACTAACTAACGCATTTTCATAACTAGAAAATAGCAAAGGCTTATGCCAATTCAATTTGTAGACTAATCGTATGGATTGCAGTTAGGTTTTTTTTTTTTGAGAGAGATTGCTGATTGCCTCTACGGCATTTTCACCTTCACCGGGCTTTTTTGGGGGCGGCGAGGAACGTAAAGGGTGTGAGCCGTGTGAAACGAATCACTTTCGGAGGTTTACTAGAGGGAACGGCATCGCGCACTAGTGCGCGTCCGCGTGCCCTACTAGATTCTCCGAAGGGTTCGGATCGGATCGGGGAACAGTTAGTAGGTGCTGGGTTCATTAGGTTTGCGGCAGTCGCTTATACTATTTAGTGTTATATTAAGTCAGTTTTGATTTTTAACCGACTTCATAAAAGGAGGATGTTTCTCAATTCGACCGTATATATTTTTTTTATGTGTGTTTGCGGATAACTTCGTCGTTTATGTACCGATTTTGATGATTTTTTTTTTGTTGGAAAGCAGATATCCCAAGGGTACCACCATGATAAGGAAACCAGGATCTGATGATGGTATCTCAGAGAAATCGAGGGGAACCTTCGAAAATCGTAGTGGCGACTAGTGCGTTTGTTAATATTTGCATTAAGTGCTTTAAAGCAATTACCTGGTGTTTGTACTTGATTAATTTGTATTGATGAGAACTTTACACTTAGATGGGTTGTGACTGTCATTAGGGGTCTGATGATGAAGACGAAGGACAGTCAAGGAAACTCCTCAACGTTTTACAGTAGCTACCTTGTGTTCGGGCTTAATTAATTTCTTGAGAACTTTGCACTCATATGGGCTATAAGTGCCATTACAGGTCTGATGATGGAGACCATAGATAGTCGAGGGAATTCCTCAACGATTTACAGCAGTTACCTTTTGTTAGGCTTACCTCATACGGTTCAATATGTCAAAATGTTCAGTTCGTACAAAAATAATACCTCATTAAGATTGAAGTTTTACATAGGAATACCACTACCTACTAGGCCGTCGTTTCCTCATCCGAGAAGCATCCTTGTTAGGTTTACCAATCACTAAAAATAGTAAATTTTTTTTTAACAAAAAAAAATCGACTTCAAAATACAGGAAACTAAAAAAACTTAAAACAACTCTTAGAAGCAAGAAATAGTTGAAATCATATTATTAGTTACCTAGATACGCATATCAGTTTTAAAGAAGGTCTATTGAAGTCGAGATAATGGTTCCATTATCTCTTGATGATTTCAATTATTTGTTGCTTTTTAGAGCGGTTTTTCCTTTTTTTAGTTTACTGTTTTTTGAAGTAAGATTTTTTTTGTTAAAAAATATTTTATTGTAGATCTAGATATCTTATTGAGATTCCGTTCAGAGTTGTAAGAGAGACAAGTTTATATCCAAGGGTTTCGGAACAGGAAAAATTCATACTGACAACAACGTTTCACTCGTTATTTTGTTTCGGGAGAGAAATGACTCAATAAACCGACAGCCTTGTTTTATTCGAACACAGTATAATAATAACATTGTGAAAATATGATTATGTTCCGGGAACAAGGACTAACATTGGATTGAGTTGATGAGATCTGTTTACAAGAGCGGGATGTTTCTACAGAATAAAAATAAATCATTTCTTTGTTGATTGAAAAAAAAAATACTTATAAGTACTACTAAATTTAATTGCTTAGAATGTATATGTATACACTTATTTAAAATCATCTTACACTACGACTGAAAGAACAAGTAGGTACAATATTATAAAGACCCGATAACAATCGAACGCAGGTCCTTTGTGTTGAGAGTGATTTTCTATCTAACCACTAGATCATTTAAGTAGTAACTACAAGAAATCTGAAAGTATAGAATTAAAACAAAGGAGCTCGATGGCGCTCGATGAGTTAATGCGCCCGGTCTGCGAGTGCTGAGTTTAAGCAACTTTCGCAAAGACCGGTCATCGGATGGGTGACCAAAAACTTATCATCTCGAGTTTCTCCGTGCTTCGGAAGGCACGTAAAGCCGTTGGTCCCGGCTGCATTAGCAGTCGTTAACAACCGTCGCACCGCATTTAGCCTGCATGGTAGTTTATGGCCCGTTCTCCCTATCTTTCATAGGGGCTCGTGCCCAGCATTGGGGACATAAAACGAGCTGATCGTGATGATGATGATGATCAATTCAAACAAAAACCATTACTTAATAATATTTTGTGTTTTACAAACATCGATGGTAGTAAATGATAAGGTAAACAAACGAAAACAAACAAACAAAGAAATGAGTAAAATAACGACGAAATTATTAAAGGAAAAAAAGACGATCACTGGCAACTCTCGAACACTGGTGACCTATGTAAGTGTAGCAGCACACCTTGGTGGTCTCAAATAAATTAATCAATAAAATAATTACAAAAAAAAGAAAATATGTAGTACCTAAAAGTATATAGGAAGCAATCGTGCCTTCAATTGAATTTTCTACAAAGATAACCTGATTCCCAATAGTTGGATTACAGCGCCCGCGCGCCGACTGTCAAAGGATGTTTTATCCAAATGTTTATTTTCGCTCTTTGAACAGGCTGTGCACAATTTATTTGCGCATCCCTTTGTACTCGGAGGCTCCGGATGAAATGAAAATAATCCATTTACGCGGTGGAGTTTTAACTGATGGAAATTACGGTTAAGCGAATATTCTATTACGAATTATTTTCGTCTGTCATTTTTGTATTTATATAAGTAATGCTATCTTAATAATTTTATCAATTTTATAAATGTTTGCGACTTTCGTGGATTTTCGCGATTATCGCGATTGCCATATTTCTAGTACAATCGGAAATAAAGGCCCAAATTGCCTTCAGAAACAGAAAGCTCAATTCTGGAAGTTGCTCACCTGGCACGATCGCAAGCTTGATTAGCTTGACACAGTCATAATATAGCAAATAATAAAATAAGATATTTGAAAAAAGGCCAAGTGTTGAAAAATTCCATGAGCGGGATTCAAAGCTGCACCCCATGACCAGGCACTATCCAACTCACCGAAATTAATCAACATTATCTACCCTAAATATTCATAAAATTTTATAAAATACAGTGAAAAAATTAAACGCCCACCCGACCCAGCCAGGAAACGAACCTGGGTCTTCCGCAATCCGGGCGGCTGCACTGACCGCCATACTACCGGGAAGGGTGGGCGTTTAATTTTTTCACTGTATTTTATAAAATTTTATGAATATTTAATTTAGCTTCAGTGCAGCAATTAGCACTTGAAAATAAAAAAGTGAAATTTATTATCTACCCTTATTCAATTTCAACACTTTTTATTTTTCAAATTGTAATTAGATCGCAACAAAATTTGCGCAATCTTTATATATATAAATCATATGTGCGTGTGTATGTAATTGAACTCCTTCTAAACGGCTGGACCGATTTGGATGAAATTTTCTGTGTGTGTTCAAGTAGATTCGAGATTGGTTTAGATTAACAATGGAACCCGGTAGGTGGCGCTGCTATAGGGGTCCATCATGGGATACGGGTGTTCTTAAGCGGACGAATGATTTGTTTGTTTTGTTGTCATGGAAACTGTCAAAGCGGTACGAAGTCCGCCGGTCAGCTATAACCATAATCGTAAAATAAGTTTTTTTTTAATACTTAAATATTTTTTTACACTGCGCTTAGAAGATAACAATTTTTTCCCTGGACAGGCATGCAATCTTAGTAGTTTTCTGGGAAAAAAATCTGTATAAAGTAAAGTAAAAATTCTGGGGGCTGGTATCTGCAAAAAAGATTTAAGGAATACGAAAAAAATGGTAACTAAGTAGTAAAAATTTGTAACATGCAACCTAAACCACTAATTACGGTGTTTTAGTACTATACACATTACACACACTAAAAGGCTTTATAAAAAAATGAAAACCACTTTTGGAAAATAAGGAAGCAACATGCTACCGTTACACAAACAAAATTGAAGTGTAAAAATCATAAGTCTACAACCCGGTACCGGTAACATAACACGCATACTGGTCGCCAACCCGGTCCCGGTGACATAACACGCACATTGGTCGCCAACCCGGAGCCCAACTGCCTAACCGATTGCTTTGGCTACGTGTATAGTTTATGACGTCATCTTGTCATCTAGCTAATAGGTATAGGCATAAATCGAAAGCTATAGCCTATAGCTTTCGATATTGCTTTCATAGGCGGTACGAAATGACAAGATGACGTCATAAACTATACACGTAGCCAAAGCAATCGGTTAGGCGGTCGGGGGGCTGGTCCCGGTAACATGCACACTGGTTGCGAATGAAGGCGCGATGAATTGTTATTACGCGCGTAATTAATCGTGGCTAATGACGCGTAATTACGCGGACCGGTTTGCTCGCCTGCCGTTGTTGGCGGGGAATGTCGGCAAGCTACCACTGTCTTTCTGTTCTTATTGTCACAGGTTTAATAAGCCGGGGGAAACGACATTGTTCTCTGTCGACGACTTCTGTATAACCGAATGTAGGCACGTATTTACAAGTCACGCGCGGTGCCTTATTATTTCAGGTTATAACCGCCGTGGTCTAGTGGTTAGATCATTGGTTTCTGACTCGAGGTCCCGGGTTCGATTTCCAGCGTTGGTACATGTTTGTAATCGATTTGGTTGGTGGCAGAGTTTAAGGCTAACTATATACTTACCATCATCTTATGGAAGGTGAAGCGCGCTTCACCTTCTGTCTCATTATCACTTAGCATCAGGTTAGATTAAATCCAAGGGCTTACCCGTAGTGGAATAAAATAAAATATAGGTACATTAAGTCCTATGTTTTTACTCAAAACTAGTGACCGCTTGCGACTTCGTCCGCATTCAAGTTTTTCGTGGTAAATTATTAAAGCAGGACTAGTACTAACATAATTATATTGTAATTGACACAAATCGATAATTAAATAAATTCAATTAAATACTGGTATAGAAATATTTAACAGATAAACGGTTAAACAAATACAAATAATAAAACCTCATAGAGAGCTCAGAATCAGGAAGTGGAAGATAACGAGAGCCCAGCTAGCTCAATGCACAATGCGCCTGCGCCGATTTACGATGCCACAGTGTCGTCTGGCGGGAACTAGCGGATATGGACGCGGCATCTTTTACATACCAAATGTTAGCGTGATTTAATATAAATTAAAATGTTTGATTTTATTGTAGTGTACAGGGTGTTTGGTAATACCTGTATTATTCCGAATATGGCAGTTAGTAGGGAACCAAAATCAAATTAAAATTTCGCTCGTACCCGGGACCTCTGAGGTCCCGGGTTCGATTCCCGGTCGGGTCAATGTCGAAAACGAACTTTTCGGTATTTTGTCGGGTCTGGATGGTTGTTGTACCGTCGTCGTTGATTCTGATTTCTACGAAACGACTGCTTTAGCTACTTACCTTGGGATCAGAACAATGTGGGTATGTGAGTGATGTTGTCTAAATATTTATATATTTAATTAAATAGCTATTTTGCATGTCACTGGTCGTTCTTTTTTCATAGAACCCTGGAAAATTTTGATCATAACTAACTAAAAACACCAGTCGGCCGAGATATTAAGGTTTCTTTGTTACTAAGTAAAATTGTAAAGTGCCAATCTTAGGTCAAGCTGATACGTTGTTCTTGGTCGTCAACCTCATGGCCAAAAATAAACAGAAGTCGAAATATCGCAGGACAAAAATAAAAATTTCATTTGAGTTTTTATATGGAAAAAAAGGTTGGTATATGATTTTGCATGTTATCACAGTGATCTCTATACCTACTCAGTTACATGGCTATGTTTCGGGAATACACATGTATTATTAATCCACGAACACACACAAAACATTTCATCCAAATCGGTCCAGCCGTTTAGAAGGAGTTCAATTACAAACACACGCACAGAAGATTTATATATAAAAAATGTATCTCTAAACACAAACTGTACAGTGAATTATACAGACGCCTCCACATCACACCACCACCAACTGTCAAATTTCCTCAATAGACTTTCAATTTTATGTAAGTACTAGCTGACCGGCGGACTTCGTACCGCTTTGACAGTTTCCATGACAACAAATCAAACAAATCATTCGTCCGCATAAGAACACCCGTATCCCATGATGGACCCTATAGCGGCGCCACCTACCGGGTCCAATTGTAAATCTAAACCGTTTTCGAATCCACTTGAACACACATACAATTTTTTATCCAAATCGGTCCAGCCGTTTAGAAGGAGTTCAGTGACACACACACACAGAAGATTTATCTATATTATGATACTATAGCAGGTTAAATTAAATAAATTAAATAAAATAAATTTGACAGTTTTAGATAGGTTGATGCGCAGGCGTCGATTTATAACATCCATACATTTAGTTTGTTTACATTTTCTATTTGGGTCAATGGATCAGGCTTGCTAATAACATTTTAGGTACTTATTGAATCATGTTATTAACGGAGTGCGAATTTAGCAACCGTGTGTAACCGACGACGCGTGAGAATCTCTTGGTTTATTTCCTCGACGGCATTTTCAGCTTCATCGGGCTTCTTTGGGGGCAGCGAGAAACTTAAAGGGTTCCTCAAGCCGTGTGAAACGACACCTAAGTACGTAGGTTTTCTAGAGGGAACGGCATCACGCACTACTTCCCCGTGCCCTACTACAGGATAACTTCGATAACAATCGACCAATTTTAAGGGGAGGTTCTATTGCTGCTAATAAAAGTAATATAAGTGCTAATAAATTGACTTGAATGACTAATAAACTGCTGATATAAGTATAAGCCTGCACATCAACCTACCACAAACTGTCAAATTTCTTCAATAGACTTTGAACTTTATGCCTTAAATATATGGTTAAAAATGTATTGAAGAAATTTGACAGTTTTGGATAGATTGATGTGCAGGCGTCTGTACATTACAACAAGGATAACAATGTCCTATAAAATTTTGTCGACTGTTGACAAAATCACCATGTAGATTCTTCGATGTCATATATTGTATTTTACTATATTTTAATCTGATGAAATCGTAATCTGACGAGTGTCCTTTCCGTACCCAAGAAAAACAAAAAAAATATATATTAAAAGGACAACATTTGCTTTAGTTATTTTAGACCAGTTGCTACTTAGCCCAGTTGCGTTTTAGATCAGTTGCGTTATAGATCAATTGCTACTTAGACCAGTTGCTACTAAGACCACTTGCTACTTAGACCAGTTGCTACTAAGACCACTTGCTACTTAGACCAGTTGCGTTTTAGATCAGTTGCTACTTAGACCAGTTGCATTTTAGACCAGTTGCGTTATAGATCAGTTGCTACTTAGACCAGTTGCTATTTAGACCAGTTGCTACTAAGACCACTTGCTACTTAGACCAGTTGCGATTTAGACTAGTTGCTACTTAGACCAGTTGCGTTTTAGACCAACTGATACTGATATTTCTCACTTCTCGTTTCTATTATCATTCATCATCATCATACAGGAAGGAAGTATTGTTTATTTGTATGTTTAACTTGTAAGAAAAATTACTTTGACACTGGCTAAATGTGGCTGGCGAAGCCATCAACTAAAAAAAAAAGTAAGTGCCAGCAACTGGTTTGGTATTTAGCAATAATTAAGTACAGACCACCTACCAGCTTCCTATCTGTCATATTTTAATGAAAACCTATGATATTATTATATTTTTAGCGTTAAAAACTGTGTCGAACACCGGTGCCACTACGATGCTGCTCAACTATCATCATCATCATAATTATCAGCTCATCTTCTGTCCCCACTGTTGGGGCACGAGCCTTCCCTATGGATGGATAATGAGAACGGGCCGTAAACCACCACGCGGCGTGCGGATTGGTGGTTGATAACGACGGCTAATGCAGCCGGAACCAACAGCTTTATGTGCCTTCCGAAGCACGGAGGAGATCGTGATGATGAATTTTTGGTCACCCATCCGGTGACCGGCCTTTGCGAAAGTTGCTTAACCTCAGCACTCGCAGACCGGGCGCGTTAACCACTGCGCCATCGAGCTCCTCGACTCAACTAAACTTACACAAAAACACGACGTACTATGTATATGGTGTAACATTTTAAAAGAAATTAAAATACTTAATGATAAAAACAAAAAACATATAGGTATGTATAAGATTCTCCGATATACAGCTAAGCCAAGTCCAAAGTGTTTAAATACTAAAAGCCCAAGCGCAAAGGCTTGCGCGTTGCGAAAAGCATCTTTTGCAATGTCCAGTCACTAAATATCTCGAGCTTAGGCGAGGAGTCGTATGCTCGTTTGCCACAATAACAAAAATATTACCTAGTTGTTTTCGTGAATCCTCGTTCTGCGGAATATCACTTACACGCCGTACAATGGGCCACACGGAGCTGCGCCTGCGCCGCGCGGGCGCGCTGGCTTGTTTCTTGTTTTAAAGGGACACGTTTGATTTATAAACGAAATCTGGGATGAGGAGTCCAACTTGGTCCTATGCAGGCTGCGCAATAGGAATACGATATTAGTACTGAGGTACGCAATCGTACAAAACTATGTACCTTCTAGTGTTGTCTAAGACAACATACAAATTATTAAAAAAAACTTCATCTACAGCCCCTCTCAGCCCACTGCTGGGCATAAGCCTCCTTTTGCTTATGCCATTCGCCTCCTGCGCTAGTCTGGGCCACGTGCAACTCACGGTCTGGGTTATACCGTCGACCCATCTCTCCATTGGACGTCTCGAAAAGAAACTTTTTTTTTTTTTATTAACACTAAGAAATAAAAGGCATAAAGCTAGTAGCCCGAGTCTCCTGTTAAGCATGAAAATGAATGACATTATAGTAGGTAAGCATTCTTAAATTGTAAGCTGCTGATGTCCCTTTTGAGACCCACCAACCTGCATTGAGCACGCGTGATTAAGGGAACGCACCTGATTACATTTAAATGAGGCTATACAAGCTACTAACTAATTATGAGACGACCAACACCTCAGCCTCCCTGTGACCACGGACCCTGCAAACGGTTCGAAACGTCAGGATAAACATTATAGTCCATTTCAACTGGGATGATCCCGGTGACAGTTCGATTTCGACAATTGTAGAGATGTCCTACAATAAAATAATTTCGATTGTTTCTGGTAATCGATAATACTATATATGGAAATGAAATCGATTTTACTTTACTAACAATACTTTAAATATGATTTGTGTTTATGTATTATATTGAAAGTTTATTGTTCATAAATGCATTAAATGTATGTTTTACACAGTGTTATTCGGTAAAATGAAACAGAATTTGAAAAGAGTAAATTTTTTATTCAGTAAGTATCTGAAAAATCACTGTCAGAATCGCTTGAAGAGTCGCTATCGCCGATATTTATTATAAGTTGGTCTTTCCACCGATCTATTCTGACGTACCTCTCCCAGTCCTCTAATATAGTATTTTTTGTCTTATCGACTACTTTCGCCCAATTTTTACCAGTGACGTGTTGGCTGTATATATATATACTGTTTTTGTTTTATAAGTTTAAGATGTTTCATTTTAATATTTTTCGTAATGACGCTGCAATAAAAAGAAAAAATGTAGACTAATCTACATAGACTAACAAATTAATTAATACAGCTAGAATGAAAAATATAAAGTTAAATTTAATTGATTAGTTATTGAATGTCAATTGAACTTCAATTGGATTACTATCCCAACACTAGTATTTCTTTGTAATGAAATGACCTTGTGAAGGGGTACGTTTTTTTATTATATTGTTTTAAAGTTGTGATTAATGTGTGTTATGCGAGAGTTTATGGAGACAAACCTAATCTAAAGTAAAAAATAGAATTATAAAAAGTAATTGTAGTATATTTAGTGATGGATTATATAAAAATATGTTATTTTGATGTAGTCAAATAAGTTCATACGATTTTACAAAGTCACGTCTTCGTTATTGATGACATCTGTCACCGGGATCATCCTAGTTGAAATGGACTATAATTAAAACTAATGTGTGAAATAAACGCGAGTAGATCCGTAAAAGTGGTTTCATTTCAATGTGTAGTGTTCGCGTAAACTTTAGAAAACAATATGTGATTGGTTAATGTGCCACTGTTCGAATGGAGAGTTATGAGCACAGCAGTGGAACTTTTGCGAGCTGGTGATGATGATGACGAATGAACGTAGAAATGGAGTCTTGCTTAACCAAAGTCATTAGGTACCGATTTATCTACAGACTGCTCCAAAAAGGCTACGAGGCAGACGAAGATGACGTGAATGTTACGTAATAAATGATTCGGTAACAAACCAAACTGAGTACAATTAACACCCCTGGTAGAAATTGAACCTGAGACTAGTAACCCAATGACTAAGCTATAGTGGCGGTAAAAAATACGTAATACACTTAAAAAACCAATACAAACAAAACACTTCTCCAGTCGCAATCGTCCATTAGGCTGAACGGCGCGTAATCCCGCAATCCCGGGGAAGATATAAATCACTGCCGGAATTAGTGCTGATAATGTCCCTCGGGATTACAACAGGGCTGCCGAAGGGTATTGATGGTCTGTGGTCTGTAGTGGCTGATAAACTTTTCGCCAGGGATTTCGAGCTAATTTGAAGCAGGATTTGAACATGCACCCTTCTGACATACCGGGTCAGGTGCTCTTCCAATTGAGCTAACGTAGTTCTAACCGAAACTGTAGCATGATGCCTTTGTCCAGCAGTGTACGTCTTTTGGTTGAGATGATGATGATGATGATGAGGATGATGATACTTAAGAAAAGTGCATTTGAATATTCCAATATTTTTTTTACCTACTACCCATTTAGGACGATATGATAGCAACAGAACGCAATGCAAAAGAACTATTATTCTATTAATCATATTTATAATTTAGAACAGTGATAATAATAACTCCCTCTGCTATTGCTATGCGGGGCCCTTAATTGTATATTTTTATATATTAATATGTATTATTATTATTTTTACTTTTTATTTTCAAATGCTAATTGCTGCACTGAAGCTAAATTAAATATTTATAAAATTTTATAAAATACAGTGAAAAAAAAGCACTCTAAAAAAACATTAAAAAGCAGTGACAAACAGCGCTTACGTCAGCCTTCCCGGTAGCATAGAGGTCAGTGCAGCCGCCCGGATAGCGGAAGACCCAGGTTCGTTTCCTGGCTGGGTCGGGTGGGCGTTTAATTTTTTCACTGTATTTTATAAAATTTTATAAATTTGTATTATTATATCAATATGTATAATAACTATCTACATCAATGTGGCATACAATTAATAATTTAGAATTATTGAAAGTTCTCGCAGTATTTATACATATATTTTTATTTATTTTATTTTACAAATTTATGTGAACACATAAAAGGGTTACAAATAAAAGTTTTACAAGGGTGCTGCTTATTTCTGGTCCGAAATATCTTACAACAGACCCTCAGAAGAAAACATTACAAATTATCTAATGAGGAAGGCAACATGGTCCCGTGACTTGGTGAAAGTCTTTCATGGTAAGAATAGAAAATAAGAACCTTAAGAAAGATCGCTTTACCAATCGGCCATCGAAACAAAATGTCATAAATAAAATGAAAAAAAAAGTCATAAAGCTAAAGTTTACTGAAAAGCCCGTTTTCTATGTATTTTGGCAGCCCTACAACCGGAAGCGTTTAGTAAAAATACCGGCTCAGTGAGTGCTAACGACCGGCCGAGTGTCTCGTCCCCACAAAACGATTAATTCGCACTGTCTATTGAAATAACAATCGTTTCTTTAACACAAAGAAACCATTTTTATGTAGGTATTAAGTTACATAAAATACGTTATGTAAAGCGGATGTCAGTAACTATACTGAGTATATCTAAATGTGTATATGTATATCATTATCGTATGGGTTGCGATTTTTGAACCGGTGGCTAATTCTCACGCTATGATATAATTAACTATGATATAAATAAGGGCTTCTCCTTTTTTCACTATTTCAAAGTTATTGATAACTTATTTTTGTCACCGAAAATTCTCGAACGGCATACCGTTTAGTTTGATTATTAAGATACATCATACATAATATATCTTAATAATCAAATTGTAAATATATACATGTCACTTTTAATTCTGAGATCACCGGTGAGATTTAGAAATCGGCCCCGTAGTCTAATCATTCACTAAAAAATAAACCAGTACCATGAAGCTCGAGTGGCAACCCAAGGAAATTTGGACAAACGGTCCAATAATTTATTTACTTAATCTTTATTGTACAATGCAATAAAATAAAGTACAAAAGGCGGACTTAGTGCCAAATGGCATTCTCTACCAGTCGACCTAAGGGATAGGCAAAAAATTGGTAAGCGGTGCGACAAAGAACGTAAATGAACATAAATTTATAAGAACTGAAATATATATATATTAAGTTTATTAAATTAAGTGATAATAATATAATATACATACCATAAAAAAAACTTAAATAAAAATATACTACATGAACATACTTAAACATAACAGAAGAAAAGATGATGGGAATCTCTTACGTGGGTGTTGATCCTGTAGAAACAGTTTATACACCATTGTTTTAAAGACCATTTTACTTGGAGCTTGTCTGACTTTTTCGGGGAGAGCGTTCCATAATTGAATGGCAGGCCATTCAATTTCCATTTGTTGTAAATTCCTTCACGGTTCAGGAACCGTGAAGGAATTTACAACAAATCCTGAATGATGCAAAGGAGTGGCGAGAAGGTGATTATTTGATGAGCGAAGTTGGCGGCCATGAGTTGAGCTAAGGAAAATGAAACTACATTTTAAGTAAGAAGGAGATAGAGAGTTGTTGGAATTCTAGACTTACGACGTTGCGGGTGCGGGATGGTCAGCCATTTAAGCTGAAGACGATAGGAATATATATGGCCGTATTTGCGCTAATAATCTGACCGCTGAGCTACAGAGACCCCAGAAGACTTGTAGAATTTTTCTAGTAGTTTGTGATTTACCTACGCTGCAAACCAGCAATTTATCTTTTAATTAAACATATATATAGCATTGTCATTGCAAAATTCATAATAATAAAAAAGTTGTATTTTTAATGCTAAATATTACCAGATAGATTTATACTGGTTTTCAAAGAGAGTGCGCCGTGTAAACCAAAAATAATGGCGATTTCCTCTCAACAAAAAGTAAAAATCTGAGTGGTACTAGATATTTACAAAGATAACTCTGAATGCTTTGTTTAGGAATGAATTCATTCCTCATCGAATTCGGCCTGATTATAATATATTATTTTTTACAAATAGCATAATTATTGTTAGTAAATACAAAGTAAAATTTACATTGAGAAACAGAAATGACTTTTGATACCGCACGTTTTCGACTGAAGAACACAAGCAGCGGTTTCCACAGATATGTTTGATACTTCGTTAAGTAGATAAATAAGTTTGTGCACATTGCAATCAGCAGCTACGTAAACAGTTCATTACTGGTATTTGTCCAATCAATAGTGCTGTGTGTCGCGGCTTGCATCGCAATCGCTATACGTCGTCTTAGCAAAGCTCTGCAGTTAATAGTTGGTAAACGAAGATAGCAGCCGAGAAGTAGGATGACACGATGTGGTAATTGAAAAAAGTTAACTTTAAACCGTTCAAAATAAAATAAAAACAATATTAATTGTTAATTAATACTTACTTATTAACACAAATCAAGGAATCACGCACGTCCACAGACATTGTCATGACATCATAGTTTTCTAAGAACCTATTTTAATTATTTATTTATTTGCTTATTTATTTATTTACATACATACATACATACATATAATCACGCCTCTTTTCCGTAGGGGTAAGCAGATACCACTTCTTTCCACTTGCTACGATCCTTACATACTTGTTTCGCTTCGTCCACTTTCATTATTCCCTTCATACATGCTCTTCGGTTTAGAGTACTCTTGACCTGGCCTTTTTTCAAGACGTCCCTGATTTGATCTCGAAACGTCCGCCTAGGTCTACCCCTACCAACACTTTCATTCACACTCGCCTTATACACTGTTTTCCTCAATCGTTCTTCATCCATTCTCTCGACATGGCCAAACCATCTCAGCATACCTTTCTCAATGTTTGTCACTACATCTTCTTTCAGACCACAACGTTTCCTTATCTCACTATTTCTTATCCTGTCACTCAGTTTAACTCCTATCATACTTCTTAACGCTCTCATCTCTACTGCATTTATTTTCCTACACTCACACCAATTATATAGCCCTAGAGAAGATTCGTTATGAAACTCGTTAAATGGTTACTAGACAACGGATAAACATACTTAAAATACTTATTAAACATAGAAAAGACCCCGACCCGAGACAATTTAGGAAAACAATAATTTCTAAATTGACCCGACCGGGGATCGAACCCGGGACCTCAGAGATGGCGACACCATGAAAACCGGTGTACAAACCACTCGACCAAGGAGGTCGTCACTATCGATCGGTCGTTATTTATTTATTTATTTATTAGCCACATACAACAGAGTTACAACAGAATAAACAATAAAACAATCAAGGGCACAGTAATATTGGTACGCTGCAACTCCACAGACATGTGCCAGACAATATGTTAAGCAATACCACAATAATTAATAAAATTAAAATAATTAACAATAAAATTACCAATAAAATAAAAAAATAATTTATGCAACTTTATTTAATTTAATAAGACGATTAAATAGTTATATTTTGTTTTAAACTACCAACTTATGACATTGTTTCTGCCAAACTTGCTACACCCTTTATGCAGGGTTTATGTATGTGAAAATATTAAGATTTTAGCACTAAGTGTAATGTCTAATATGTTATAGTAGTTTGTATGTACCTTCATGTGCAATATTTAGTATTTAAATAACTAATAATAATAATAATATTATATAATATTATTATATATTTTAAGAAAGAAAATAGGTAAAGAGTATAATAATATATTTATTCATTCACGTAACAAAGACTCATAATGGTCAGTAACAAAGGAACTTAAGAGCTTATTGTTAGTGCATATCGTTTTTGGATATAATTTAATTTATAATTTAAATTTGACATACGATTGCAAAATACAATGAATTAATTTGATTATATTTGATTATAGTATAAACATAATAATATTAATCACAATTTCATAAATGTTAGTAAAAAACTCCTTATAACTTATGTTTGTAGTCTATATTTAACATAGATGTAGTCGCCGGACATAAGTGCCACATAACGGGACAAACATTTTGCCTGCTAGCAATAACCCTCAGGATGGTGTTGGTACTGCCCCTTACTGTGCGCAACAGAGATACCATTTTTTTGCGCATAACAGATGCGAAACTGTCAGTCTCTCGCCTCTGCAAACATCACAGACGCGCTGCAGAAACAAGGCCTCCCCAACAACACTCTGAAGGCATTGTTATAATATAAGACATTGGCATAAAGAAATAAATAGAAATAGATAGAAGAAAGTAAATAGTGTTGAATAATTTCGGCGGGCTGGTTAGAACCACAATAGCTCAATTGGAAAGAGCACCTGACCCGGTATGTCAGAAGGGTGCAGGTTCAAATCCTGCTCGTGGAAATTTTTTCAACATTGTGTTTTTATAAAGAAATACTTTATTTATTTATTATTTTATTATTGTTGTATTGGACTTGGATTGGATTGTTGCTGCTAACTTCTGCCACAAAACTTCATATGAGACGAGGTCAAACGCCCGCGACAGATCGAGAAATCACGTATAAACTGGTGTTCGTCTATCCGTGTAATACCTAACAGTATGCTTTAAATTTAATATGGCAGTGTCCGTGGACAGTCCAGTTCGAAAACCGAACTGAGCGTCGTGTAACTTTATGTGTTGGTTTAAGAATGAGTTAAGCACACTGTCAAGCATTTTCGCTATGATAGTCGCTAGCGAGATTGGTCTATAATTCGATTTATCTGACGCGTCCCAGGTCTTGCTCTTGACAATAGGAACAACTAGAGTCTCCATCAAATCAGGCGGTAGGTATGAGTGGCAATAACATATACAATGGCATTACATACTATTTCCTAACCTCCACACTAGGCTACGCCTGGCCTGTGGAGGAATGGATACGTTTACAAAATAAACTTTAATATACACTGGTGGCAGGATAAAAAAAGGCGAGCTTCCTAACTACTGATGCACTGAGCTGTATTATGTTAGAACAAAGTTCTCAAGTAAAAAAAATATAAAAATTAACCACTTCTGTTGTCTCTAAAGTAGCGCTGTGGTAGGTGAAGTGTCAAAGTCAAAGTCAAAGTGGAGGGGGAGTAGTGTGGAGGGGGAGTAGAGTAGAGGAGAGCGTGTAGCAAATTACTTTACTATTTCTAGTATATTCTTTGTTTCTTCTGAAGTGTCTCCTAAAGAGTGTCTTCCTAGGCTTTTGTTTCGTGGACTGACTTGGATTTTAGTGTGAGGTGGTTTTTAATATATATAAGTTAGACCTTTTCAAATAACATCGTAGCCCGGTAGCATGGAACTTCCAACGGCTAACCTGATCCCTCGGCCTTTGCGCGAGTGGTGCATTGACGGTTTATTCTTTGCACGAATCTCACCCTTGCAAATTGAATCTTAAGGGATTGGGCATCTTCTTTACATAAAGGCTTTTACGCGGTACGATATTATTCCTTCTTCTGATTATCAGCTTTTGTTTGTTGTTGGTAAACTAAAGATGCTCTGTCGGCGGTGCGCCTAAGATGTCAAAACAACGATATAATATAATAATAATGAATGTCGATGCATTATTATTATAATTAATTTTAATTCTGATTACATTTGCGCGACCTCGCAGGTTTTGCTTGGGTGGCAACTGAAAATCAGTGATTTGGTCCATGAGCAAATGTTTCACTGAGTTTTCACCTTTTTGCATAGCTACAATAAAATTGATAACCTATGTTTATAAAATTTTATAAAATACAGTGAAAAAATTAAACGCCCACCCGACCCAGCCAGGAATCGAACCTGGGTCTTCCGCAATCCGGGCGGCTGCACTGACCGCTATGCTACCGGGAAGGCTGACGTAAGCGCTGAATTTTGTCTTTTGTATATTTAATTGTTTTTTTAATTATTATTTTAATTTTAATTTTTCTGTTTAGTATTTTTTATTATTATCGTATTATTTTTTAATTGTGTGCATGTTTTGTAGCAAATAAATAAATAATCTATCTATCTCGTCGTTGGCCAGCCAAATTCGTAGGAAACTTTGATGATACAAGATAAAATTTGACTAGAAAATCTAAATCTAAAATGAAATCTCAAAGTCTTCTGGGGTGTCGGTAGCTCAGCGGTCAGAGCATTAGACCGGTTATCCAAAGGTTGTAGTTTCGATTCCCATTCGAGCTTCCTGAGACTGGTTCATACTTTCTAGTTAAATTTTATAGCAAAATTCAAATTAATAAAAAAAATTGTGTTCCGATCATCGTGCCGTGACGTGTAAAAGGCTAGTCGACCCTTTTGACGTAGTTTTCGCGAGGACAATCGTAAAATATAATAGAACACGGTTATTCCCTTAGAGGAGACATTTCTGGATATATGGGTGTCGTAATATTTTCCGTTCCTTGACCGTTCGCCTTTGTAGCGTTCGATGTTGGTGCACTTTTGGGGCGGAATATAAAACATGAATGTCTGTTTTTTTTTCTATTTAAAGACACGAGTCTTTATACGACAAATGGAGTGGCTTTTGCAATGTTGTGGCGATTTCTGAAACCAATGTATTTTACAAGTCGTACCGACAATTTAATGTTGTTGTTACAATAATTATTGAGTCTTTCTGATTTAATCTTAATCTATTTGGGTTTCTACAACTATCTTCTACTGATAAATACGTAATTATACCTACTTTACTTTAATATTAACCTTCGCCATCTACTAGCTGAGTGCCCTATGTACTCACTGATAAGATGGGAGCTCTGGGGGTCGGATACATTAGACATAGAGGACTTGAAGGATCTGAAGGTGGAGCAGATAGCAAGATTTACCAAAGAGACTAAAAGATTCGACGGGGTGCCGTGAAAGCTGGATCAACCTAAGCTCCCTCAAAGGGGAGAACGGGATTACTTTCTGGATTTCAGGAGAAGAGGTTGTATTGCATACACACTATGGAGAAAAAGTAAAAAAGCCTACTGAGTTTCATACCAGCTCTACTTGGTCGAAGGCTCTCCCAAAATCCGAATTAGTGATAAATTAAGTTGTATAGTTTAACTACATTTTATATTTAAGTTTTGTTTTGACGCCTGAAGGCTTCGACCATTTATGTACTAGATAAAGGATCCGGAACACCTACAACAAAATTTCGAACATAATCTGAAAAAACATTGGATAGCATCAACAATTTCAGCTTACTATGAACCTTAAATTAAAAAAATAAAGATTAATAAAGGTTGCAAAATATTTGTACTTAATATGTATAAAATGTTTTGAAATTTGTTTATATAATTTTAACGCAAATTTTGTCGCGAAACAATTACAAAAACACAATGTTGAAAAAATTTCCACGAGCAGGATTTGAACCTGCACCCTTCTGACATACCGGGTCAGGTGCTCTTCCAATTGAGCTATCGTGGTTCTAACCAGCCCGCCGAAATTATTCAACACTATTTACTTTTTTACTTTGAAAGCCAAAGGCGCCAATTCAATGTCAACAACTACCGTCATTAACATCTGATCATAATATTTTTACAAATACTAAAGATCAGTTAAGAAGTAGGCTAGCTATTTATAAAATGTTTTGAAATTTGTTTATATAATTTTAACGCAAATTTTGTCGCGAAACAATTACAAAAACACAATGTTGAAAAAATTTCCACGAGCAGGATTTGAACCTGCACCCTTCTGACATACCGGGTCAGGTGCTCTTCCAATTCTTAATATGTACTGTCATCGCCACAATCGTCATTGTGGCTTCGTGGTACCAAAGTCGCGTTCCGTTTTTCAAGCACTCAGCGAGAACTAGTATATAATTGATCGAAGCCTGAAGGCTTGTATTGAATAAATTATTCGATTTTCACTTGCCACTAGTGAGAACCGGGGCCAAAGATTGACCGGATATTCACCCCGGGGCATCGGCAGTGGTCCGCCATAGGTTCAAGATGTCCAACGGTGACACCCTTATTCTTTTTTATTAGTAAGTAAGTAAGAAAATAGCCTATGCCCCACTTCTGGGCAAAGGTTTCCATCATTGAAATAAAGTCATCACTACAACTGATGCGTTTGCCTTAATCACCACGCTTTCCTAACACGGGCTAGTGATCACAAATTCGGGCTATGAAGAGAAAAATTTGAAACACACTTTGCCCGACTTGGGAATTGAACCTGGGACCCTTTATTAAAATAATTACAATATTTTTTTTTGTTAACTTGGGGAAATGCCTCTGTATCTTCCTACTCCGTCTCCAAAAATAGGAGAGCAGACCCTCGATCCACCTCCAGGGCTAACGGTGACCGCTGACACCCCTGACTGGATGGCGTGACGAATTGCAACACATTGCGACACGCGCCCATAAAACAATGCTACAGGTGTTGCCAGCGCAACAATAACACACCTGTTGTAATGGACCTTTATCGGCCGCCGGAAGTATATGTTATATGTTGCTTTCAGCTAAATAAACGTGGCAATAATAATTTTATGCCTATGCGAAGAAACTACCTACAGTGTTGGTAGTAAATCTGATTATAGTTGGTTGCTCTCATAAATGACCAAGGGAGGAAAAGCTCACAGATTTTTAATCTGTTTTTTATCAAAAGTAAGAATGTAACATATTAAATATTATTAATATGAGCTAAGCAAACCAAGTGTTCAATTAAGAATGGACTTTATCTAATATAATAATCGCACTAGGATAAATGGACATACGAATAAACAATTCATAATTTACGTACTCATTTTAGTTTGTATGATAAGATAAGATAAGATAATAAATTTATTTGCTAGAACACAGTAAATTAGGATGTTACATTTTTTAAATTTAGTTCAATTGTATTCAACCTGCAAGCAGGTGTGCAAAAATCTTAATTATTGTGACAAAATTATGGTTTTATTTTATGGTTTAAGAATTCATTAACACTATAAAAGCAATGTCCTAATAACCATTTTGTTAATACATTTCTAAATTTATTTATACTAATTAGTTTTATATCATCAGGAAGCTTGTTAAAAATTAAAATACACATATTAAAAACATTTTTGTCGTATATATATTTATGGCTAGGAGGCTGATATATTAAGTTTATGTATCTTGTTCTATTTTGTATATATGTAAATGGATATATACACGGTGACTTTTCATCGGTGATCAGGACCTACTGGTTCCGACTAAGTTCATGATAGCAATTGCAATAATAATAAAACTTACATGTTTTATTTTTTTGTCTGGGAAGTAAGGTTAATAACTATGAATATGGTCGTCCTACTCCTCCTTGTTACAAATAAAACCGTTCGCATGAAATCTTGATACTTGGCCAAGAATGCCAGAAAGTGCAGGGTGCAAGTTCAAATACTGCTCGTTGACATTTTCGTCAACACTTTTTCTTTAGTGGAACATGTTCGTTGTAAAATTGCAAATATATATATATCTTTATCCCTATGTTTTAATTGAGTTTTCGAGTTCCTCGAATTGGTAGTAGGACGCCCTCAGACTAGGTGGAGCTCGAACTCCGCAAGGCTGCTAGCAAGAGCTGGATGAGGGTAACCGCGGATCGTGCTCGGTGGCGTGCACTTGGAGAGGCCTATGTCCAGCAGTGGGCTAGTATATAATGATGATTTATTAAATTGACAGCCTGCACTTTATGATAAACTTTATTTAACTATATCTTTAAACCCATATTAAAGTTGAATGATTCTCAATTCTAATCTAAGCTTTTAATATCTACCTACATAAGGCCTAAATTAGCAGTTGTAAGTTACCTATAACTTACTTACTTAGTAACGTTTCTAATAGATTAACCACGCATTACCTTAACATTGATTATTAGAGGAGCTCGATGGCGCAGTGGTTCACGCGCCCGGTCTGCTAGTGCGGAGGTTACGCAAAGGCCGGATCATCTCGAGCTCCTCCGTGCTTCGGAAGGCACGTAAAGTCGTTGGTCCCGGCTGCATTAGCAGTCGTTAACAACCACCAATCCGCACTGGGCCCGCGTGGTGGTTTATGGCCCGTTCTCCCTATCCATCCATAGGGAAGGCTCGTGCCCTAGCAGTGGGGACATAAAAATGGGCTGATGATGATGATGATGATGATTTATTATTAAAAAATAAATGACCGATATAAATAACAGTCATTAGCCCAGTCTAAGACTACTAGGTTAATAACCTTTAATTTTAACTGTTGCATCCATAATGCTTTATTTATATAAAAAACTAACTGACCCCGGCAAACGTTGTTCTGCCATATAATTTTCCTGGATAGGGACACCCTAATCACCCAGCGATATGAAATATACTTTACGACCTATTCTCATACCTACCGAATACATATAAAATTGCATAAAAATCGATCGAGACGTTTCGGAGTATGACAACTAACATTGTGACACGAGAATTTTATATATAAGATAAGATAGGTTTTATACCTAATAAAAAAGCGACTGGTCGGACCCACGACCTTTCTCTACATTGCTATACCGACAGGTTTATAGTAGCTAGCCAGGCGGACTTAGAAAAAGCCCTATCAGAACAGAGCATAAAAAGAACCTCGCTGAGAATTGAACCTGGGACTTTTGGGTTTGAGATCAGTTGTCTAATCGGTAGAACACAGAAGGTAAAATATGTGAGTATTTCTGGTCTACCTATGTGCCCGCGTCGCCTGATAACAAAATAATTGAAACACCGTAAGCTCGTTATGCACGAAACGGAGCGATAAAGAATGAAAATAGTAAAGAAATAAAGTTTGAAGTGAACTTTTTGACCGCCAGACTAGTTTTTTGCCTACACTTTTATTAAAATAAAAACTGAATGGAAGGAGTACACAGTCTAGATAGTAGTTCAAACAGAATGCAGGGCAAGAGATCCCGCGCTCGATGCTATGCTATGGTTGATGTTCTTGCAGCAGAAGGCGAGACGTCATTAGATGACTCACAATGCCTCCAATAGAGCAGAATGGAGACGCGTAACAAGAGCTGCCATTCAACAAGACTTACCAATAACCACGACTACTCTGCCAATAGCGTCTGACTAATAAAACATTGTTTTGTGCCTCACGTTACCCACGGACTAATAATATATTCAGTATATGCCTTACTTACGCACTTTGCCTCCATCTCACCTGGTAAGTGATGATGAGGACGAAGGTAAAAGTCACTATTTAATTAATTATCTTAATTAATGGCTTCGCGTTTAGCATTTAGCCAATCTCAAGTATTTTTATTATTATTAGTAATAAGAGTACGGTAGATAGAAATTAAAATGGAGTCTCACAGCACGTGTTATTACGGCAAGAACTCGGGTGAAACTCCCAAGTCACTATTTATAAACAAGCCATTACTTACCAATTACTTTGTTCTTAGTAATGTCACTAAGATCTAATTTCATTTTATATACAAGTAACTGTTAAATAAGAATATAAGTTTTCTTATTCAATTAAATAAAAGTATTATTGTTATTATCAAATTCATAAATTTTATATTATTTTAGACATACTTAACACAAACTGTCACACGGAATATAACCTCAATTCTAGCTTGTCACAAGCTTGTCACTATGAATTCTTTGTGAAACTTAACTAGATTGCTTGAGTAGGATATTGGTGACTATTGCTTGGCTGAGAATTCTAACTTTTGACGTTTCTAACTTCATCGTTTTACTAAAGAATATAAAATTGTTCTTTGCTTCAGTATGAGTTTTTACTAGTTTATAAATACGGGGGGGTAAGTATTCTCAAATACTGAGGAACTGGCTATCTTATCAGTTAGTGTCGGAACACAACCGTTTTATAAATATTTAATTCGCAATTATCTATCACTTAAAATTTGTGATATTTCATCTGTAAAGATGAATCTGCTTAGCCGTCGGTTGCAATAACCGTTGGATACATGACACTCTGTCGCTAAAAAGCAGTCAAAAATCAAAAAGCAGTGAAAAAATTCAGTGCTTACGTCAGCCTTCCCGGTAGCATAATGGTCAGTGCCGCCGCCCGGATTGCGGAAGACCCAGGTTCGATTCCTGGCTAGGTCGGGTAGGCATTTAATTTTTTCACAGTATTTTATAAATATTTACAACAATTAACATTGATGTTATGGCGATACATTTAGATTAGATGAAGGCAGCTAATCAGGTGAACTTAAACAAGCCCTACCACAAACCAAACCGTGTACAAACATGTAACCACGACGGAATCGAGCCCGGGACCTCTGGGTCTGAGACTGGTGGTCTTAAACACTAAACCACAGAGGCGGTTATATATACTAATATTATAAAGAGGAAAGCTTTGTATTTATGTATGTATGTATGTATGTATGTATGTATGTATGTATGTATGGCTAACATAGGCTATATTAAAAAAAAGTACACCCGCGCAAAGCCGGGCGGGCCGCTAGTAAAACATAAATAAAAACGTCATTTCTCCGCTTCCGGTGTGCGGCCACCTCTGCGGCCATCTCTGCGACCGCTCCGCCTGTGGCGTGGCGAAGCTTTAAATCCAAATCTAACAGCACTTGACCTCAAAAGCAATCAGACCATCGTACAATAGGTTACAAATTTCGCCTACGCCGCGCCGGTTCCGCGTCGAAATATTTCGATCGTTTGTTCGAGAGTTGCTGGGTGATTAAAATGTGCGTGCTCAAAGCACAAAGAAAGTTTATTATGGCCTATTGTTGCACGGTTGTATATGGGCGAGAGCTTTGGATAGGGCGGCTGCATTCGTGCGGCGATAATGGTAAAATTCAGTAATCGCATTCTGCGTTCTGCATTTTTTGCTTATGTAATCTTGTACAGCTATGTATGATTGATTGATACTAAAATACTGTGTGATCAAATGGGTGGTAGATGTGTCGTATTTCTGAGGATGTCAATAAAACGCATTAATCACAATAAGAATGTGCAAACTGTAAAATCTAAGGACTAAACTGTGGGGCTTCTTTTGTCCAAAATGGGATAAGTAAACCAAAAAATATATTGGAGTTATGCCACTGAAAAAACATTTTTTTAACAAACAAAAGTCAAACAAACAAATTCTCATTATCATCTACATTAGCACTGAGGAGACTTTGCCATAGCCCACCACGTTGGCCCCATACTGGTTGGCTAATTTTAACGACTGTCATCTTACGCCAACTATTTACTGGGACCAATGACTTAACATTTATAACTTTAGCCTTTTGAAGCACGTTAATCCAAATATTCTAAATGTTCTATTTTGTTTAGGCTTACAGTGTTTAAGCTCTTAAGACTGTAAATACGCCATCGGTTCCATTAAAAAGAAGCTAAGATTCATGTCATATAATTAAAGTTCGTAAGTTTGCAGGGTGGGAGACCTCGTAGGTACTGAAAGAATTGGCAAAAAGCTCATCAAGAGCATTTGTTTTGTCCCTGTCTTCTACAGCGTCAAATATTGAAAAAGCCTTCCTTAACACAGAAGGACACTTTCCATTACTAAAAACATTTGGTCGCACATTCGCAGCCGGCCTAACAAAGCGCGGTGCAACAATCGCACAATAGTGCATCGTGATCGGGCACTTGTTGCGCCAATGTTAGCGGTCCGCACACTCAATAATGCCCCGTGCTAGTTTACATAACGCCATTCTATAATCTACATACGATGCTGACAACACAGGTACAGACGCCTGCACACCAACCTACCACAAACTGTCAAATTTCCTCAATAGACTTTGAACTTTATTTTTAAGGTTTAAGGTTGAGAATGTATTGAAGAAATTTGACAGTTTTGGGTAGGTTGATGTGCAGGCGTGTGTACTACGATATATTATTTATACGATATATTATTGATTTTTAATTTTGTTTTGAGTCTGTACACAAATTGACAATGGTAAAATTAGCGCACAAGAAATCCATTCTGCTGTTTTATAAGGTTCACAATCGTGTCTCAGTCACTTCCACCCTCAATATGACAGTGACATTGACGATCTCCGTCTGTAGCCGAGTGGCTTGCACGCCGGACTTTGGGGGACGCTAACTCTGAGGTCCCAAGTTCGATTCCCGGTCGGGTCAATTTCGAAAACTAACTTTTCGTTATAGCGTCGTGTCTGGTTAGTTGTGGTACCGTCGTTGTTTCTGATTTCCATGAAACGAGTGCTTTAGCTACTTACCTAGGGATCAGAACAATGTATGTGATGTTGTTTAATATTTAAAAAAAAAGCTTTACTTCTAAAAAGTGACTTAAAGAGGAGGAGGCTTAAAGAAGGTTTATATCCAGAATAGTAGGTGTGTTAATGTACTGGGAGCCTGAGTCGATGATAAAGATGACAACGCTCATACGTACTCTCAACAAAATTAGGTAATGTTCCATATGTGCAGTCTATACTATATGTGCGGTGTTAGCGGTGCTAAAACGTAACAGCTTCCAAAATCACCAAGAAACTTGAAGTAAAGATTATTAAATAGTTTTTGTTTTGTTTATATAATTTTAACGCAAATTTTGTTCTGAAACAAATTACAAAAACACAAATGTTGAAAAAATTTCCACGAGCAGGATTTGTACCAGCACCCTTCTGACATACCGGGTCAGGTGCTCTTCCAATTGAGCTATCGTGGCCCTAACCAGCCCGCTGAAATTATTATTATTAATTGTTATATTATGATCAGATGTTAATGACGGTAGTTGTTGACATTGAATAGACGCCTTTGGCTTTCAAAGTAAAAAAGTAAATAGTGTTGAATAATTTCGGCGGGCTGGTTAGAACCACGATAGCTCAATTGGAAGAGCACCTGACCCGGTATGTCAGAAGGGTGCAGGTTCAAATTCTGCTCGTGGAATTTTTTTCAACATTTGTGTTTTTGTAAAGATTATTTTTTCTGCGAATCAGGCACATAGAATGTGTTTATGGGTTGATAATATAAGACGCCCACATGATTATAGGTTGACGTTGATGATACCGACGCGTTATGTACGGTTATTAGAAAACTGCTTTTGGTATTATGTCTAACGTATTTCACACCATGCTTTAAATTTTCTAATTTAATAAATTTTTGGTCAACTTAAAATAAATATATTTTTTAAATTTGTTGTGAGTGAATCTCGCTCGTAGCTCATATATATTTTCAATAAAACTGCTTATATAAATATTTACATAAGCAGGTATATTTATAAGTAAAGCTTTTCTATTATATATACTTAACTGATCCCGGAATCTGAAATAAATGTTTGCATTATGTAGCTTACATCGTTGTCGACAAGGCTCACTTTCGTATACAGTATCGATAATCCAACGCCACTCCATACAATACTTTTGCTGTATGTATCTTAGTGGCACCGGTGTTCGACACAGTAAGCCCAGTGTTCGACATCAGTTTTCGACGCCAAAAAATAATATACAATATGTAAAAAAATCCCTGTCCGATCCGTAACGGTGTTATTAGGTACCGAGATTTAGTTCTATTTACTTAATTATATAAAAAAATAAGGGAAAAAAATTACCCCGATAAAATTTTTGTTAAATGACAAAACTTATTTATAAGACAATACTTTTGTCGGCACTTCGGAAGGTAGGAACTTTGGCTCCGCCGCCATTGATGGCAAATGTGGTCACATTTATAAAATTAGCTAGATTTTGAGGTAATTTGAGCAATTTCGGTACAAAAAACTTGCATTTTAAATTATGATAACTCTTTTATTTTCATGAGTAATATACTTTTTTTGTTATTGCTATTTGTATACTTATGTACCCCTTTGCGATCGGACAGGGTTTTCTTTTACATACTGTACTACATACTGCATACATACTACATACATACTGTATAATGTTATTGAAGTTTTACTCGATGACAGCTAGGATGCAGTTGGTCTGTCTTCAATTGTTGCTAAAGTACCAAATCGTGATGCTGACCTCTAATTTGAATGATCATTAATAAAACACAAAAGTCGGTTATTGATTCGCTGATTCTTTGATTGATTGGCCAATACCTGGTTTAAAAGCTCTGTGACACATCTCTTGTTAGTGTTCCTGCATAAATTTTCCTAGGGAACCATGTTAGTCAAACATAGCTTGCTTTATGGGTTCCCTACGAACCATTACATGTCAACAGCTCATAACTATCAAACGAATTACATTTTCTTCAGAACGATCGCGTTAGATAGGGTGACACTGTTACTGTGCGTTTAAAGCAGGAACAAAACAACGAGTGATTGTTAGTTTCGATGTAGTTTCTGTTATCTCCGGTGAATAATAACAAAATAAATATACATATTACACCGTAGGTCGTCATCACTTCATCACCTTCTGATCATCACTTACCATCAGGTGAGATAGTAGTAAAATGCAAGCGTATCTAGTTATTTATGAAAACATAAATGTATATTGGACAACATCACATACATTGTTCAGGGTGCCTAGTGTGAGTATTGTTAACTATCCGTGTTCAACTAAAAAAAAATTGCCATGCAAATTCGATTTTCGTTATCGTGATCGAATGGCAAATAAAACTCGCACTAGGCACCCTGATCCCAGGGTAAGTAGCTAAAGCACTCGTTTTATGGCAATCAGAAACAACGACGACGGTAGCACAACCACCCAGATCCGACACTCGGCTACGGAGGTCGTCAAAATAACATTTACCCCTCGAAAGAAGTGTATCTTTGTGTATCGAGTTTGGTTTCTAGTTTGTAAGTTGTAACTGTGAAACTTTAAATATAAAAAAACATTTTATTTGTGAAATGAATTCAAATAGTACTTTAGAAAGATTACGACACTGTCTTATACAAACTTAAAAAAGTAATATTTTTCAATTCTAGTGAAATATTCTATACTTAAGGAAATCTAATTAATGACTTAAATAGACATTATCGAGAAATCATTTGCTATCAAATTTTGAAACCTTTATTCTTATATCCACGATAAACGGAGGTAGACACAAACTATAATTATAAGTTATAACGATTTTCATTACAATTATTGCCACCGTAATGAATAAATCACTTAGAAATAGAAATAGAAACAGAAATAGAAATAGAGAAAATCTTTATTTGGTACAATCTCACATACACATTCAAAACACAGAAACATCACTTTTGCATAATACTAAATTGGTTTCCGCTCAGCATTTATGTCCTGGTGTTAACAAGACGCCGATCTTCCGCGGGTGCCATTATTAAATTAAATATAATAAAGCTTAAATTTTGTTTTCGTGTAATTTGGCGTACAACAAATATATGGCTTTCTTCTCAATTCTAAATTGAACTGGAAGCTAAAAGCTTCAGGTGTGAACATAGCCACTATACCCTAAATCTCCGCAATAATTGGCGACCCTACCGCGCCCGGTGGGAAATCATCGTCGTTGCTCGAGTGTGGACCGCCATTACCGCTGTTTTATTATCTTCCTGGGACACATGAATTATTCGCCAGCCAGACGTAATATAAAATAAAGCTAGTGGTGCAATTACAATAGTGTTTTCAGTTTCTGGAATTCCATTTTGAAAATGCAAGTTCCTTTACGTTTGTGGAGACTTACGATCGCTTACGATCGTGTGTGACGTCACATTTGAAAAGCCAATTTATATTATACTAGCTGATCCGACGGACTTCGTACCGCTTTGACAGTTTCCATGACAACAAAACAAACAAATCATTTTGTATTGCAAAATTAAATCGTTTTTAGTATTTTCCGTTACTTTGACACTGGCTAAATGTGCTAATCGCACGAAGCCATCAACTAAAAGAAAGAAAAGAAAAGAGGTTTCAAACATGTGTCAAAAGCACTAAGGAGTATTGATATCAACTTCGAAGCAAATCACCACCAAAATAACTTTCTACCCCTTTTTAACCCCGTTAGGGGATGAATTTTAATAAAATACGAAACACGTCTTCCATCAATTCTGTTAAAAAAGGTTTATGCAAAATTTGAGGTAGATTGGACCAAGGAATCACGTTGTTCTATACAAACTTTGCCCCTCTTTTTCACCCCCTTAGGGGTAGAATTCCGGAAATTCCTTTCTTGTTGGATGCCTACGTCATACAAAGAACACGCCCTCTCTCTCTGCTTTCTCTTTGGTTAATACGGAGACTCACGAACTTAAAACAGCGTCCACAAGCCTTAATGCCCCGAGTACGTCACAGACGACAGGTACATCGCAACTGGAGTTCGCAAATGCCGCCGTCACCGCTGATGACACATACACACTCTGATGAAGCAACCGACAATACATCGGAATGGGTCGGAGTAAGGCCCCGAAAGCATCATCGCGTCCCTGTAAAGGTGACGCGTGGTACTGATGCAGCCGATTCGAATGCTTGCGCTCTGTCGGCCGCTGAACGCAAATCTTACCTGCATTTGTATTTCGTCCAAATTGGAACAACATCGGAACAAGTACTAACCAATTCGCATAATATCTGTCCATATGATAACTGTGATCCTGAAACCCTGAAGCTCCAGGCGATTACGCTTCTTTTAAATTGACTGTTCCCGCGAAACATCTAGAAAAGTACTTAGCGCCTGAACACTGGCCGGAAGATGTTCACATAAAACCGTGGGATAGTGAATTTCGCAAGCCAAAGCAACAAGCGAGCCAAAAGTAGTATATATAAGTCATATACTTTATCCTATCAGAACGTGAGAGGCCTACGCTCTAAGTTGGACATCTGCAAAAAAGGTATATTAAGGGAAACAACTGACATATTTGCCATGACTGAAACATTCGTAATCAGCAGTGTCAGCGATGCGGATTTTTTACCACCGGGTTACACCGTGCTACGGCGAGACCGTGCAGGCGACGCTGACTGGGGAGGATACTTGACATTGATGGTTATGCGGACGATATTGAAGTTGTTATAGGTATAATTAAACTTAAGTTTATAAAAATAATTTGCTGTGTAGTCTATTGTATGTATATTCCGCCGCATTCAGGTGGCGACAGATACGTGAGAACTTTTACACTTTTAGAAAATGTAGTAGCTAAATATTTGAAATATTTATTGATGTATTATTAATAGGAGATTTTAATTTAAATTCCTGTTGTCAAAATGTGAGCCTACAATTTGAAAGGTTGGTAAGTTTCTGTAAATTAAAACAGTGTAATATAATACGTAATAAGTTTGATGGAATGTTGGATCTGGTTCTGAGCGATCTGAGCGAGGAGTCGATTGAGGTAAGTGGTGATGCTGATCTTTAGTTTCGGTTGACGACTACCACCCGCCATTTACGGTGACCATACGATGTGCGCGCCTAGTGCGGACGCCGTAACTGTAAGTGTAATGGGCAATGCAGATTTAAATAAACAAACAAATAAATAAATAAATAAAGGGATAGCGTAATTAAAACAATAAGAACGAAAAAGACGGCTAGTTTTTGTAATTTGGCATTTCTCTAACAAAAAATTAATCTAAATTTGGGATTTTGTAAACGAACTCTGTTGTCCGTCTTCTTCTTCGAGAGCGGCTGAGGCCAAAAGAGTTCAGAGTGTATCTAGGTACTATAATATCTACTTTTTTACTTAAATATAATATCATTGACATCAAAAATTTGTTTCTTTTAATTTTGTGTTAATGAAATTTTGAATTTAGAATGCGCTCTCGTTGCTGTTTTCTTGAAGGTTAATTACCTCCTCCATGACTATTCAACCTCAATAGCATGCTTAGCATGCTAATTATTCTTGAATTATGTGTGTGTGCGATTCATACCAGGAGCTGTTCGGACCACTGGGGTCTTTAGCAGTGTACCTACTAGATACGGGCTGGTTATTGTTTATTAAAGTGCAAAGTTCTAGTCACCTCCACTTCAAAGTAAATAATGATATTGGAAAAGAAAACACCAAATTCGTATATTAATGTACTTTTATTTTAAATAAATATAACCAATAACATTTATTACATCACAGGAGCAGGGTATCATAAAACACAATCAAGATCATAGCAAGTACGCTATAGTGCGATGCAACCTCCATGGTGGCTGTGAAGTTAGCTGCGAGCGGAACTTCACGCGGGTCGCGGATACGCGCACGTCTCGCTGATTGGTTGACAGCAAGGTTTTGTTTTTGCGACGGGACTTGCGCCTACCTTCACGACCGCCAAGAAGTTTGCATTGCACCATATCAACGCATCT
This sequence comes from Eudonia truncicolella, assembly GCA_949315975.1. Lineage (NCBI taxonomy): Eukaryota > Metazoa > Arthropoda > Insecta > Lepidoptera > Crambidae > Eudonia > Eudonia truncicolella. The sequence goes on along the minus strand of OX438837.1, from coordinate 1,317,405 downwards.
CGGGTGGAACACAGACAACGCGGACGGGAATATAAATGTCATGCTAACGCCACACTGCCTATGATACACCCCAAAAACATGCCTCAATTGACAAATCCCTTACAAATATAAATAATTATACACTACAAAACATGCTTAGTCGTTCGAGCTATATTGACTTATGTAAAAGTAAAGTCATCGGCAGAAGTTTTTGTTATTGGTTTTAGTAAATGACCGAATGACTGGCAGCAATTAGGCCTTCACTTTTGTGCGTTATAATTGAAATGTATTTAAAACGATCATTGTTATACTAAAATTTGAAGGTATGGGAATAATATTTTCTGTCATAATACAATTTCTTTATTTGATAGCCTTCAAATAAAAGGTATTACAATAAAACTTACTTTTTTTTTGATAAGAAAGTAATATCGACGTTACTTTTTGATTTATAAAATGTGTGTTTAATGAAAGTAAATAAAATAATATTCTCATTATTCAGAAAAATACAAACGGACTAATACTATTACGATTCGATATATATTTTTGGAAATGCTTTTCGTGCATTCGTGGAAAGAGATATTTATTGTGTTTGTAAGTACATGCATCATCATTTTAATTTGTCAGAAGAAATCAAATAGAGTTGGTTCTAAATATCGATTATGGAAAATGCAGAAAAAGCATTTCAAAATAACTACTTCTTTAATTATAGTTACGAAACCTAAAGATATGTATAACTAGAAACAGGTTAATAGATCGATTCTACAACTAAATACACTTTTTACAATCCGTATTACGATCAAGCGAAACTCCTAAGTCATTTAAATAGGTTTTTATTTTATCTTAATATTTTTCTTTCGCCTGAAAAAAGTTTCGCGCTTTATATTTTTTTTATTATGAAGGTTCCATTGGAGTTTGTGTTTATAAATTAGTATTTTAATATAGTTGTATAAGATAAAAAAAAATCGAAATATTGATTGTATCTCTAAAAAGTACGATGCACCTGTAGATGGTACCTAAAACCATGCCATCATGAATATGATAGTCAAAACCGTAATAAATAAAGAATTTGACGTCATGGCTGTATCATGGTGCCGTTTTTATATGTCCGATGATTGCAGACAAAGCAACCGTAAATTGTCTGAGCGTGCATCAGTTTGATTTATCATTGTGCACGTAACTGTACCTGAGCGAGATGGCATGATTGATATTGACAGTTCGATTGCCGATGATTACACGTCCGAGTTGAAAAGTGCGCACTTTTTTTAGTCGAAAGAAACTTATAAATAACATTATAACTTAGTAAAGCTAATAATACTGTACATACCTCCAGTTAGGCAACGCATTCTGCTCAAAAACTTACTTCTCTCAAAAATTTGCAGACAGAAAAATAATTAAGTACCTACTCTGTACAGTTAGCAAAAATGGTACTTTGGCAAGATTAACTTACAAAATTATTCGAAAATAAAACAGAGATTTGTTAAAATGTTAATTCTCTTCTGATTAGCGTAAAACGTAGAAAATCTAACACTAATAACTATTAAAATTAAATATGCAACCCTTACCAGTTAAGTTTACTTAATAAATGAGGTACGTTAAACCATTGTGACTATGCTTTGTGGAGATGAACCATCTACATTATGACCTAGATCTAAATTGTACAATCATCGACATAACACCCACAATCTGTCAAACGCTCAGTGATGTCATTGTGGCAGTTGACAGGCGGTGTCACTCGAAAACGTGGTCAGATGTACTAAAAACAAATATAAACATGCGCATTTTCAATAATAAGTAACACCTATACAAAAATGCAAGTTATGGAACGAAACACTTCGATCTAAAATTAATTAATCTATTCAAATAAATAATCATGTACATTTGTAACAAAATCCTAGGAAGGGAAATTCGTGCATATTACGAACAAACATTACATTTGATATTTTTTTGGCATAATAACATGTTACGATTGATGGATTGTGATTGTGACGTTACTTATTCGATTATTAAAACTTTATTAATGAGATTTATAGACAGCACGTATATTGGCAGTAACAGTTAAGTTAAAAGAACTACTTCAATTCACATTTTGCACGGAACAAAGACGGATTCTTACGAACAACAAGAACACGTTTAGACCGTTCGGCTATTGCATACGGCGCCATTTATGGAGATGCGCAGATTGCCACAAAGCTTAAGTAAGAGTATAACGCAGACTATAGTAAGACCACCGAAGCATTGTCGGCTTACGCTGGTGCATGCTCACGTGTTTCGAAAATTAGCACAGGCAGCGCTAACTGGCACAGACGCGTGCGACGGACATACAAAACACATATCGCCGCAGCTTAGTGAACGCTTATAGGCTGCACCTTTTTCTCGCGTCTTTTGTTTGAATATTAAAAACAAACGACGCCCGCGTAAAGTCGGACTGAGCTCCGCGTCTCCATAAAAGCGCACTGTCAGCCGGGTCCGGTTGAGTTGGCGGCTAGTGGCAGTTGATGGCGCGGCGCTGCAGGCGGCGAATGCGCCGGTGCCAGTCGTCGCGCCACTCCAGCAGCAGGGTCCTCTCGCCCACCGTGAGGCCCGGCATCCCGGCCGAGTAACCTTCTTTTTCCACTCCTAGGATTAGGTATGACCTGCGAGAAAATATGTAAATCAGTCAACGCGTGCCTGTGGACTTCTTGTTCTTAATTAACTTAAATCATTCTGTAAAAGTACCTATGCTGGATTGCATGCGAAGTCTCTGATAATGATACAGGTTCTACTGATGATTATTGCACAATTTTCCTTATAAGTAATTCTGCCTTTAAGATACTACTAGAGATTGCGGTGACCGCTTCCAATTAGTCTAGTTATTGCATATTTGGACTATGTAGTCTCGACTTAAGTAACTCACTCGCTATTTAATATCCTAGTTACTGACAAGTTGATGTTGTAGGCAAACTAAAATAAAAAAAAAATACTAAAAAAACAAAACTGTTAAACTCGCTAGTTACCCTATCATCTGCGGCAAACTCTGATCAGTGCCCTAAACAATTAAAGTTTTATTGTGTTTGTATTCACAGCAAACGGGTTGAAGAAGGTGGATACTGACTTGTTGATCTTGAGCTTAGGGCACTTGCAGGCGAGGTCGCGCGGGCGCACGTAGAGCGCGGTGGTGCCGCGGCGCAGGCGCGAGCGCGTCGCGCGCTTGTACACCGCCTGCACGCTCAGCGCCAGCCGCGCCCACTCGCCCGCGCCCGCGCCGCCGACGCTCGTCTCGCGCCCTACCACTTTGCCCATTATGACTGCAACACAACACACCAATTGAAGAACCCATTTTTTAAACATATTTTTTTAGTTGGAGGGTTAATTTTTTTAGTTAGACTCTGCTCCTGCCCTAACCAGTCCCGAAAAGCTCGGCAACACGTACTTTTTTCCTGGTAGCATGATTCATTTAAAGTCTGACTGGATGGATACCGCCCAAATAACTATTTTTGGCGCCAAGCATTTGCATGGCTGTTTCCAGTGACAAAACAGGGCAAAATAAAGGCATTTAAGAACAAACATTTCGGGGTTGCTGGCAAGGCGCTCTTGGTGTTTAAAGATTTCATGGGCTGTGGTGGTAAAATGTAAGTCTTAATATATGATACCAAGATAATATTTTACTAGAAAAATAACAACCAGTCTCAGGAAGCTCGAGTGGGAATCGAACCCACGACCTTTGGATAACCGGTCCAATGCTCTGACCGCTGAGCTACCGAGACCTTTTATAGATTTTTATAGATTGAGCTACGAGAATATTTTTTTCTAATTAGATTGAAGATTGCGTTCCAATTGTTTACCGTAGTCTCGGCTGCAGAACTTGTTGAGGTTTAGAGTGCGTGCGCCGGCGCGGCACCGTCCGCACTGATCCGCCGCTACACACAAACACACACACAAAATAAAATTACAGCATCAATTTTAATAAAAAGAAAAAAAAAACTTTTGGCCGTCACTGTACTTTGTTGTCTGATGGACAGAAATTCGTTTAACAACGAAAGCCTTATTGGGTGATACTGTATGACAGATGAATAAGTCGATATTTTGAAAGTGCTAGATTTTGCAAATTATTGTCAAATCTCTGCAACTAAGTTTGAAAATTAAAGAAGTTACTAAATAGGTAGCTAATATGCTAGGTTTTCCTATGCTGAGGTAAAAAGTAGTCAAAGTGAATTATGTAAATAAATGAATTTACCTTTTTTCGGCACTGACAAATAAAAACATAAAAAGTTTATGAGTAATGACAATGAAATTGATGAAAAACAAGCGAAAACAATTAATTGTAAATCACAATAACAAAAACGATTCTAAAAACATTAAATTTATTATTTTAAGAAAAGTTTTCTTTAGCAACAAAGAAGTTGTAACAATTGTTCTTAAATTGAAGCTCTTTCCCAGTAAATAATATTTAATGCTATTTAAATATAAAATAGGCTACAGTAATTGATTGTGAAAAAGATACATTAAATTAGCGTTAAAGCCACTGAATGTTATTATTAATTATGATAAACCCACGATAAATAGCCCACTGTTATTTAAAATGAAGTGCCAATTTTTTTAAACAGGTTACTTAATATGAGTGTTATCTCTTCCATAGATATTTTTTAAATCAAAAGAGCCTCAATTAACTTTGATATAGTTTCTAATCTTTTATGTTATTCACAGAAACAAATATGTAACAAAAAAAAATATTACGAGACAGACAACAGCCAAAATTATTAACGACTAAAGTGCAAATTAATGACAACTAGACTAGAGTGTACCGTTATACGAAAGACTGGCGACCATTGCTCTTTAATAATGTTAATTATTTAAATATACTCGTATTTTATATTATTATTGCTTAATTCAACAAAATTTTTAGGCGTACACTCCAATCGTTTACCTCGATCACAATGCGTTCAAAAATACACATTATTATACTTAAAAACCTTATCATCATCGGCCAATAAATTTTCAACTATATGCCATGTAAAGTTCAGAGTCTAATTGAAGAAATTTGACAGTTGGTAGTAGTCAGATGTGGAGGCGTGTGTTTGTACATGGAAATCAAGCTACCACCCAATGCGGAATTGTAAGTTTGAATGGTTAGTAGATAAAAAAAATATTATACGATCCAAAAGTACTTATTTATTAGTTGCCATCTGCCATCTTTGGCCAACAACGGGGACCGAACGGCTTAACGTGCCTTTTCTCAACACGGAGGATTGAATGCTCACTGTGAAATTATGAGTGATAACTTTTGAGATTTTTAAAACGGTGGCTTTATTTTTTTGAGATTTAATCGGTCTGCGATGGCTGAAGCTAATCAACTTTTACAATCGCCGGTCATTGGATGGGTGACCAATAATATCATCTCGAATTCGTCCTCCGTGCTTCAGAAGACACGTATAGCTTATTGCTGTATTAGCAGTCTTCAACTGTACCGCTCTGGGCCCCCGTGGTGGTTTACAGCCCGTTCTGTGGTGTTTCCATCCATAGGAAAGACTCGTGACCTAGCAATGGGGACATAAAGACATGAGCTGGTGATGAACAGCTTTTTTAAGGATTTTAAATATGTCCGCATAGTGATCGAGGCTCGCATGCGGTGTGTGTGAGGCGAGAGTGCAATGTCACTTACTACTTACCGCGGGCCGGCTCGCCATCCACCGCCTCCATCGCCTGCACGGCGGTCACCACGCGCGGGATGCCTGCACAAAACCAATTTGTTCACAACAATTTTAAGTTTATTTGTCATCTTCTCACTAAATAATAATGATTGTTTTTACAACTTTAAAAATGTTACACAACTTTACAATTATTGACATAAACTTACACTTCTTATTTCTATTTATTAAATTAGCAGTTTTAACCACTTTTATAATATACTCTAGCAAATCTTTTCTATATTTCTTACTTTTAATTTTAATCAAAGCACTGACTGTCTTTACTTTGACGAGACCCTCTATTTTATGCTCCAAGTCATATTTCTGGGGCATTTGTAACAAATGTTGTATTCAAACTTCAAAATTCAAAATAATTTATTCAGTTTAGGATACAAGTAGCTCTTGTGAATGTCACTACGCCATGTATGGTCTCGTCATTGGTGTTGCATTCGCACAGCGGGCTCAATTTGCACTTGAATCTAAGCAGACATTCGGAGAACCCGCCGTATCCGGTATGTGCTGTTCACAACTATTACGACCAAACGCCACGGAGAGATTAGTAGGGGACACAAAATGAGGAGATCCAGAAGGTCAGCTACAGGTACACCTAACCTAAGCTAAGTGAGCTACAGGTAAGCTATAGGTACAGTACAGTGCTCGAGCGACGCACACATAGACTCCTTGCACGTCTGCAAGTCTCAGTCTCCTTATTTGGTGAGGTCGGGGACGCGCTTCCGTGACGCCATCCGCTCTAGTTAGCCTTTGGCGGTGTTCTATCACTACGGCTTGCCGCTTGAGGAAACTTAAGTTACTTGCGGCTTCTTAAAGCCGATTACGCTATAATTGATAAAGGCACCATTCACAACGGATATCTATCTACACAAACTTGACCAGCTACAATCCATAATGGTAGAAAATCTTCATACAATTCCGTTTCAATGACAGTTTTGCGCGATTAAATTTTATCAGGATGAGACGGCGCGACGTTTGTACCCACAGAAATGCCTCAAAAATCACAAATTTCATGACTAAATATTTACGTCCTGTTTAACCATTTCTATACAATTAGTAAGAAGTAGTCGTTTGACGCCATCCTTGCACGGGCACTGCTGGTAGCCCTTGGCTTAGCGGTTGCAGGTGGTGCCGGTGACGCCGTCCTCGCTCAGGCACTGGCTGACGGCGACGTCTGGTGGCAGGTCGTGTACTCACGTATGCAGGGCGCAATGTGGCTGCGCGACTGCTGGTAACCCTTGGCGCAGCGGTTGCAGGTGGTGCCGGTGACGCCGTCCTTGCATGGGCACTGGCCGCTCGTTTGGTTGCAAGTCTTGCCGCTCGCGCCCACTGGGTGGCAGTCACATGCTAGACAAAGGAAAAACAAATCAGTTAGATAAATCGTAATCTTTAAAGTCTCAAAAGTCTATAAACTCTTGAGTACTGAGGACCTTAATTTAAATAAATATTAAATATTTATTACACGGACAACGTAGATCCGAGTAGTTATGAACAACAAGATCTTATATCTTATGTTAGTACTTAATATCTAGATGTATATCTAGATGGAAATTGGTAAAACAGTGTTATGCGCGCTAGTATGACCATTAGTAATTTAGGACATTCAAAGATATTCTGCAGAAATGACTCAGTTTAGTTAGTATTTGACAATAACAAGGTTCAGCACGTATAAAATATGTTTTCTTTGTTCTAAACAATAATATATCGAAATAATAAGTTTAAATTAGTTTAACCTACTTATATACTCGTAACTGAAAAATAGTTTTCCACTCAAGATATTTTGTTAACAGTTTCTCTCGCTTCTATGCCATGCAAACCCCTAATTTTCTAAAACTATTTGAAATAGTCTGTATTAAAGCGAACCAAGCTTTAACTTAGGGTAGCAGGGAAAAACGTAATCCTGAGCAAGCCATTAAATAAAGCTAGTGTACAAATCCGGATATAACCGGACACTTGGCGGTCCTTTCTGAGGGAGCTCAATTACGGGAGTGCGTCCGGACGCGGCGGGTCGGCCATTTCATTTATAGCGCCCTCGCAGTAAATTGGAGAAGCAAAAGGTCTGCTCAGAAGAAAACTTAAGGTGCAAGGGAAGCTACTACATTGCCAAAATATTACAAATCCTAAGTTGTACATAATTGCTTTAGTCATTTTATGGTTCGTGAACCCGTGGGTTTTCATTAACACAAACTAACTAAAAACAAACTAAAAAAATTATAATTGGAATTTGAACTTCATTATTGCTTTCCCAAATGTAATACACGGATTAAAAGGCGAATATTTATAATATATATATAATTAATAAATTTATACCTATATTTATACCTTCTTCAAGGTTGACCTTTTTACGTATATAACAGACGTTTGGCCATGTTCTTAGATTTTATAGAGCTCAGTGGCCGAGCGGCTGCGACGACGCAGCGTACTATAAGAACGATTACAGAAATCCTAAGGTCGATCCTTCGGGGAAAATTTAAAAACATATAATCTAAGGCCAAGTTGCAATGACTGGATGCCTATAGCTAAAAATTCATGACGAAACCCGATAGTTTAAAAAGTAAAAGTATTTAACTCTTCTAAGACTAGAGAGATATACTGGTCTGTTGCTAGGGAATCAAGTCATCGGCATATTTTTTTCTTCTTACGTGTAAACACTTGGCGTTCGTCTCACCTGATGTTAAGTGATGATAAGGCCGAAGGTTGAAGCGCACTTCACCCGGAATCCTCAAATACTGAGGCAATCAATAAGTGTTGGCTTAATCACGCGTTAGTTAACTAAGTAATTAGTATTTAAATATTTTTCAAACATAACACATAGTACGCTTGCATATTTATATAATCTTAGTTCACTACAGAAAAACATGAAAAATGTCGCGACCAAAACCTAGTTTCGTTTGCGAGTCACCCTTCTGCGTTCTCTATTTACTTGGCTTATAGAGTTAGCGTCAGTTGGTTCACGGGACTCTCGGGTCGGCTATTGTGAGGTGCGAAATATGTCCCGGGCTTCCTATTTTATCGCAGCCAATGAATGAGCAATGTAGCAGTGGTTTGCATGTACAGACGCCTGCACATCAACCTATCTATAACTGTCAAATTTCGTCAATTAATTAATTTCAATCATATATTTAAAGCATAAAGTTCAAAGTCTATTGAGGAAATTTGACAGTTTGTGGTAGTTTGATGTGCAGGCGTGTGTATCTGCGGTTGTAGCACAGAGACAGAGGATACAAAGCCGGTATTGGATTGCATTTGGAATGGAATGGTTTGGAATTTGCGTGATTTTCATAACGATTTGGGTTTTGCTGATTTGTACGTAATTATAAATATAAATAAATAGGAATAGTAATTTGAATAGTTCTGACTCAAGTATTGTATATATCTTTAATAAGTTTGATTGTGTTTGACATAACTATTATTGACAATTTGTATTTTAATTGGTTTCTGACAGAACTTCTTGGCGGGAAAGTGAAGAGTCATGTCTGCGGTTTTGTATTATTTTCTAAAATTTGTGTTATGTCGAATATTAATGTGAAATAATGGTGGATTATTAACCGTTAAGTGTTCCTGAGTGTGCATGAGTGTTGGCAAATGAAACAAAACAGTGCAACGTCACTTTTTGAATTCTCTCAAGAAATCTGCGTGAGGACTTAGTAAAGCCCCACATCTTTACTGTGATACTCGAGGGGTTGGGGGGGTATATTATTTCTCACTTCCCATTTCCATTATCATTCATCATCACCATCATCATCAATATTATTTATTTATGAATTACCTAAGAAGATTGAACGAACAAATAGAATTAAGAAACTAATGACATGGCAGCATGGTCTATGACCTTAGCCGGTTCCTCAAGGAACAAACTACAAAAAAAAAAAAATTGGTTTCTGACATTCCTTTTGTATTGATTTTTGCTGATAAGAGTAATTTATTTGACATTGTTAATTCATTTTAGCATGCTGGCGTTTTGGGTGTATTGTAAGTTTGCATGTACACTGTATAATAATAAATAAATACACCTGAGAGAGAGAGAGAGAGAGAGAGAGAGAGAGAGAGAAACATTTATTGACCACACACACTAATATACATAAAAATAAAAACAAACAACAACAATAGGTCAATCAGGACCCCGCCTCAGCTTATGTTGTTGCGAACGAAGCGTGTCGCAACAACGCTGGTATTCTGGCGGAGCCTGCCGCCACCGGCGCGCGGTGCAGAACACCTGTATGCTTTATCATCATCATCATCTCAGCCAAAAGACGTCCACTGCTGGACAGAGGTTGTATGCTTATACCATAATTATGCATTATGAAAATACAGTTTTGTATATAAGGGAATGTTGTAAATAAATTAACAATACTTACATATTTATAAAATTTATAAAATACAGTGAAAAAATTAAACGCCCACCCGACCTTGCCAGGAATCGAACCTGGCACTGTGCCGCTGTTAGCACTCAAAAATTAAAAAGCAGTGACAAAATTCAGCGCTTACGTCAGCCTTCCCGGTAGCATAGCGGTCAGTGCAGCCGCCCGGATTGCGGAAGACCCAGGTTCGATTCCTGGCTGGGTCGGGTGGGCGTTTATAGCTTCAGTGCAGCAATTAGCACTTGAAAATAAAAAGTAAAAAAATAAAAAATAAAAATAAGACTTACATAGTTAATATATCTTAATATTATTTTATTCATAACAAGTCAGCACAGTGCCTCTTTATTTTGTGACAATGCCTTGATCTTATCTGATGTTAAGTGATGATAAGGCCAATGGTCTGCTCTTATAAAGACTTATTTACTCAATACATTAATGAATGGGTGACCCACTTCACAATCTGAACGTGATAGATAGTATCGAAATTGCTCGGGTAATAGAATGCGATTGTGCTGAGCTATCATCTTATAAGCTAAATAAAAAAAGTGACCTCACAATAATATCCCAAAACATACGTAGTATTTATTCTAATATTGACGATTTTTTGCTGACCTTGGCTAGCCTTTCTTTTCACGCTGACGTTTTGGTTTTGACTGAATGTAGACTTAGCTCGAATAAACCTATACCTCAACTTGATGATTATAACGCCTACTTCACTACATGCCAGCTAAACCAAAGCGACGGGGTAGTTGCGTATATAAAAAAATCGCTACAACCAAAAGTTAAAGAAATTAGGCTCACACATGCTTCCTGTCTTCAGCTGAATGTACTTAATAACACAATTCTGTGTATTTATCGCTCTCCATCTAACCGTAATGCTAATGTATTCGTAGAATCACTATGTTCACACTTGGATACCCTAACTACGCAGAACAATATCATTATTGCAGGAGACATTAACATCAACATTGCTCCCAAACAGTTCGAACCCATCATAGAATACAATAACAGAACGAACTATTTAAACACACTCTCTGGATATGGTATTCTCGCTGGACATACTTTACCCACTAGAGAAAGAAACTGTCTTGATCATTTTATGCTGAAGATCAACAGAAACAAGTACTCAGCATTTATTGCAGTCTTGCATACAACCATCACAGACCATTTTACTACATTTCTATCTCTATCAAAATCTAAAATTAAAAATCCTATAACTAAAACGAAAACTATTATTGACTATACAAAGGCTTTAAAAGATCTTCAACATAAAAATCTATCTGAATTACTGTTTTGTAACGACCCTACTAATTTAACGCACCGTCTGTTAGCTGAACTTTCCGAGTCTATAAAAGCAAATACCACTAATATTATTATCCCTAAAAAACAACGCACGCTGAAGCCCTGGATTACTCCTGGAATTTTACGATGTATCAAAAACCGGAACAAACTGCAAAAAAACCTACGGAAAGAGAGTCACAATGATATTTTAAAAATAACCTACATTCGCTACAGGAACTATTGCAATAATCTCATAAAAAAATTAAAACGCAAATATGAAAGGGACTTGCTTGCTAAATCTGTCAAAAATAATAAACTACTGTGGAAAAATATAAAATATATTACTTACAGCAACAAAACACATGATGACAACAAAGAACTAATTAGCCTTAAAACTAATCCCAATGAGTCCGCGAATTTTATAAACAGTTACTTCGCAAATATAGGTAAACATCTTGCAAATAATTTACAACCCAGCTCTTCCCCAGATCAAAATTGTATAACTAATAACACATTGGACCAGGTCAACTCTTTCGTTCTGTTTGAAACCGATGCAAATGAAGTAGAGAGAACCCTCATGAATTTAAGATCCGATAGCGCTCCTGGCTGGGATAACACTCCAATCAGTTTTATGAAACTTGCAAAGAGTGAACTTGTGCCCATAATTACTCACTTAGTTAACCTTTGCTTTCAGCAAGGTACATTCCCATCTGCATTAAAAAAATCCATTATTACCCCAGTGTACAAGAGTGGAGACAGGGACGACATTGGTAACTATAGACCAATTTCGGTACTCCCAGCTATCTCAAAAATATTGGAGAAACTTTTAAACACTAGACTCCAAAATTATCTTAAAAAATATGAGTTACTATCTGCTTCACAATTTGGTTTCAGACAGGGCAAATCAACTGAAGACGCAGTTATGGCACTTTGTCAACTTGTAACTGAACAAGTGGATGGAGGAAATAAATGCTTATCGGTGTTTCTGGACCTCAAAAAAGCGTTTGATACAGTCTCTGTCCCCATTCTTGTACACAAACTAGAAAAAATCGGAATAAGAGATACTACACTCTCTCTCTTTAGAAGTTATCTTTCTGAGAGGACGCAGATGGTGAGATTAAATCAACACACCAGTGAAGACGTCGCAGTATCGTATGGCGTGCCGCAGGGAAGCGTGTTGGGCCCAACACTTTTCCTGATTTATATTAATGACCTCTGTAATTTAAAAATAAATAGTGCGCACTTAATTTCCTACGCTGACGATACTGCCGTGGTCTTCACCGGAAAAAACTGGGCTGCTGTAAGGGACAATGCAGAACATGGCATGAGCTTGGTTGCGAGATGGTTAAATAATAATCTCCTAACATTAAACACTGCCAAAACCAACTACATCTGTTACAGTATCCAAAATCATACACAACCTGGTCCCGATTTTGAGCTTAGAATACACTCCTGCAACACCTACACAAAACCTGCTGTTTGTAGTTGTCCTGTTGTAGGCAAAATTTGCAAAACAAAGTACTTAGGAGTTATGGTTGATCAGCGGCTGTCCTGGCATCCTCATCTGGATCAATTAACTGCTCGAGTCAGAAAACTTATCTGGATATTCAAAACCTTAAGATATGTGGTGCCTGGGGTAGAGCGGTTGAATGATCATGGCTCCTCAAGGAATATTCTTAAGGAAATTTACACAGCGTTGGTACAATCTATCATAACTTATTGCATACCTATCTGGGGTGGAGCGGGTAAAACAAAAATGTTAGAGGTAGAACGTGCCCAACGCGCGCTGTTAAAGGTTATGCACTTTAAACAAAGAAGATTCCCAACGGACGATTTATACTCTATCAGTAAAGTTTTATCTGTAAGAAAGCTGTACGTTCTTCTAACAATATTAAAAAAACATAAATCTATAAACTATGACCCTAGCACAACACTAAAGAGAAGAAAAAATATTGTTACTTTGACTCGAACAAAAACAGAATTTGCTTACAGGCAATATAACAGTCGATCGGCTTCTCTTTATAATAAATGTAATAAAAACGTAGAGATTTATAGTAAAACACTCAAAGAATGTAAGAAACTAGTAACTAATTTTCTTACATCACAAAGTTATGAGGATACAGAGAGCTTATTACAACATACTAAATAAAACACACATACGCACACACACACAAACACACACACACACACACACACACACACACACACACACACACACACACACACACACACACACACACACACACACACACACACACACACACACACACACACACACACACACACACACACACACATACACATACATACACACACACACACACAAACACAAACACTATCAAACACACATATAGTTACTATAGTTATTAAGTTTGATTAGTAATAATTTTGTTTAGTTGCATTAAGTTTGTCTAATAATTATAAATACATTAGCTATAGAAGAGCGGAGTCACTTGTTACAGGCAGTTTTATGCTTACTAGGTGACTTCAATCACTGAACTTTAAATTGTAAACTTAAATTTAAGCAATAAATTTCATTTCATTTCATTTCAATGGTGGAAGCGCATTTTACCCGGGATCCTCAACTACTGAGACTATCTTATCTCTAGCTGCTGGAACACAAAAATGCTACCTACTAACATTGATGGCGATGTATTTAGATTTGATGGTGGTAGCTAGCCAGACGGACAAACAACCAAACCGAGTACACGAATATGTACCCACTCCCGCTGGGAATCGAACCCTGGACCTCTGTGTCTGAGACCGGTGGTCTTAACCACTACACCACAGAGCCAGTTACAACCACATACACATTCTTTTAAGTGATATACAGTCTTAAATGCTCCATGGCATGTGGATAATCTGTCCCATTTATTGTTATATTTACGCAATAGTTTTACATACACTGGGTTTCGAAATAAAAATAAACAAATTAAATGGGTCTGAATTTGATTTCCCTCTCTCCCCCATACATCTATCATTGGCTACCCTCTATTTTCACAACTACCAAACTCCGTGGCTCAATCACAAGCTCAGCGAAACCGCGGGTCCAAATGGCCCGCAGGCCCTCGGGTCCAATTGGACCCATCCCCATTTATGGGGTCACACTATCGGCACGCTCATTCTGCTTTTATGGGGCCCGTACTTTTGTTTTGTTTTCCAATTTTCGGGTCGTCATTCCGATTTTTTATGTATGTACCGTGACTTGTGAGATGATTTGTTTGCTGTATTGCTTTTCTAGTTTTATTACTGCCGATTTATTATTTTTGATGGTAGCAGTGGTTTAGCGTAATATATTTATTTATACGTATGTGTGGGCGCTACTTCACTTTTAAAATTATAATTATATCTGAACATAAGTTTAAGGACAACTTTCCTCAGATGGGTAATGTACTCCTAATACGTTTCGTTATCTGGGCGACTGCTTTTCAAATTTTCCCTGTCGAATATGTCCAGTGTTTTGAACGCTATTAATCAGCGCTTTTTTTTTGGTTTGTTAATATTTGTTTAGGTATACACCTTGAACATCGGAAGAAACCATTCTATCAATATTTAACATTCATTTAATATGAATTACAAAAACACAATGTTGAAAAAATTTCCACGAGCAGGATTTGAACCTGCACCCTTCTGACATACAGGGTCAGGTGCTCTTCCAATTGAGCTATCCTATAGCTATCTTCCAAAGACGCCAATTCAATGTCAACAACTACCGTTGGCTTTCAAAGTAAAAAAGTAAATAGTGTTGAATAATTTCGGCGGGCTGGTTAGAACCACGATAGCTCAATTGGAAGAGCAACTGACCCGGTATGTCAGAAGGGTGCAGGTTCAGGCTCGTGGAAATTTTTCAACATTGTGTTTTTGTAATTTGTTTCGCAACAAAATTTGCGTTAAAATTATATAAACAAATTAAAAACATTTTTAATATGAATTCTTGCTGATTATTTAAAATTCGTTAACAATGTTATATTTATATCAAACCCGAACGACATCTTTCCTCAGCTGGGATAACTTGGAACCCATTGAAGTTTTAAGTAATTAAGTCCAAGTCAGAGCAGTAATCTGTTTGCCCCGTTTAACTTTATTATAATTTTTTAACAATTTCTTCTAATAGAACTTGTTTCCAAGAAAGTTACATATCGAGCTAATTTAGTTCAATATTAATTTGGTTTGAGATTTTTCTTTTACGTCAATTTGTTTATAAAATCGCTAAGGCCTCTGGGGATGGGGGAAAGCGCGAGAGGCAGGAGCGGTCGTAAAACAGTTAATTCTGAGACGGGAGTCCGGCCCGGCGAGTAGCGGATGTCAGGTAAAATTATTGTTTTCCACTGTAAGCCACGCTACACTTAATTAAATAATAGAAAAAAAAAATGATTTTTTTCTTACATTGATCTTTTTTACGATCATTGATCTGAGAATCTAATAGGGAAAACCCATCTGCTTGCGTGATGGCATTCCCTCTATAAAATTTGAGGAACCAATAATTAAGTTTCTCGCCGCCCCCAAAAAAATCCCGGTGACGCTGTAAACGCCGCCTGAAGCCTGAAGAAGTAAACTATAAAAAAAATCAAGTCGATCTTTGTTAAGTTAGGTAAACTAAGCTTAAATTCGCTCGTTTTAAATTTATTCATCTATCAACTTATGAAAGTACATAAATAAATAAAATGTTTTGCGAAGGCATCCTAGGCTTTGACCACATGCTATATAATTCGGTTATCCGAACCGAAACATCGCTCGGTTACGTAATATCAAAGTTATTTTCGTTAAAATGTATTACTTTAATTTAAAAAAAATCTCTAGTTTACATTACGAAATACTAATTTATAGGTTATCAAAATGTATGTTAAAAAAATATTTAAATAAACACCATAATAAGTAAATTGGTAATTCCCATGAGCCCACAGTTGGAAGACATCTTTTATTTATAGGTATTTAGTTTTTAATTTTCTATTTTTTTTCTCTGTTTTTTAAACAGCATCATCCGCAGTGCTTTTGCCACCGATGGTTTACCGGCTGTCTTAAAGCCAGCTGGTATCTCTCGCAGCGATGGCAAGAGACCTGACGGGATGACCATTGGGCCCTGGAAGCTTGGCAAGCCGTTGGTGTGGGATGCGACCTGTACTGACACCGTAGCTCCCTCGCATGTTCACGCCACTTCTCTTTATGTGGGGGCTGCTGCGGTAAGCGCTGAAAATCGCAAACGGCACAAATACGCGAACCTGGATCGTAATTATTTATTTGTTCCGTTTGCGGTGGAAACAATGGGTCCATGGGGGCCGGAGGCAAGGCAGCTTGTTAAAGAGCTAAGTGCTCGCCTTATTGATGCCTCCGGTGACAAGAAAGCTGGCAGCTACCTCTGCCAGCGTATTAGCTTGGCAATTCAGAGGGGCAATGTTGCCAGCATTCTTGGGACCGTTCCCATGAGCCCACAGTTGGAAAACATCTTTTTTTTATAGGTATTTAGTTTTTTAATTTTCTATTTTTTTTCTCTGTTTTTTTTTAAGTTCACTTGAGTTATGTTCCTTTTTGTTGTGTATATATTTCTTATATTAATAAATTGTATATCCTATAAAAAAAAAGTTAATTGGTATGTAAAATATTTTTCGATAAATAGAAAAAGATTTTTACCTTTTTTAGCATCGCTTCTAGCAGGTTAAACCCTAAAGCTATTTACGACATGTTTTATTTACGTATCGCCGCACGGCCCTGCCAGCCAATGTTTTTAAACTTATAAAAGTGTCCACGGTTTGGAAACAGTAAACTGTATAGTTTTACTGTTTAA